>CM033630.1:22688611-23888611 GCA_019453435.1 Rhinogobius similis | reverse complement strand
CGATACTACGTTGATTTTCAACCATTGTGCCGGGGAACACTAGTGCCTTGAAGTATTGCCTGGTGTTCCTTGAAAAAACGTTCCACTTTCCAATTTCCGGAGTCACACATGGATTCTATGGAATAATTTACTTGAGAAACCTCTTATCGAATGAAAGAAAACCAAACAACCATTGGTAATAATTTGTTCGCATTCTGATTTCTCATGCCGCTGCCGTCTTGATTTCAAAAAGTGTCCAGACAACTATTGAAACAAGTTCTTCTATGGACCACTCATGGACAAATCTTTTGAGGTACTGTTTATTTATTTATATTTATTTATTGGATCCATATTTAGCTGCAGCAAAGCTGCGACTATTCTTACAGTGATCCATACAACAGAGTAATATATTTTACATGAAAATCAAACTAAAACAAACCACATATGTAAAATAAGCTGACATATGCAATCAAATATAACATCTTAAAGTGCAGTCAAAAGAAAAATATCATTAATGTCGTCTACCCCAGATTTACTATGCAGTACATTTCCTAAAGTGTTTTTTTAATACCCTTTAAAAATTACTTTATTTTCTATTTTAATAACATCTTTAGGCAAAGAATTCCAGAGTTGTATGGCTCGATACAATGCCGTTCTTTTTTGCATGTATGTTCTGGCTCTTGGCAGTGTACATCCACCTTCTAAAACATGTCGAGTAGAATAAAATGTCGGTTTCGACTAAAGGGAACTTTGTGAAATAGGACATTAGGTAATTTTGTATGAATTACATTTCTAATAAACACAGCCGTTGAATAATCTAATCTTTAACTAACAATCTAATAGTTAATGCATTTTTGTAATACTTGTATAGTAGTGGCATCTTAACACCATACGAGCATCTCTGTTTTGTATCATTTCAAGTCTATCTAACTGACATATTTTCAACCAATAAAGTGTGCTGTAACTCAAAAAGGTTGAAAAACACTAGTATAGACAATGCTTAATTGAATATTTCCATCCAAAACAATGTTTGTTTTATTTATTAAATCATTTAAAAGCATAAACAGTTAACATTATCATAAACCGCTATCATTTATCACCAGTTTTTTGTTCCGCTTGTTTTTTTTAGATTATATTGGGGAGAAAATGAAGACATATGTATCTCCTCTAGAAATGAGAACATTGTGGACTGACACAGAAACACAACTTAAGAGTGCACTCACATCACACCACACAAGTCATGGTGGAGATTTGGTTTGGTCCCCTTCTTGCTTTAGATCAAGTTTGGTCCTGATTTTGATGATGTGATTGTGTGTATGAAGTGTGAACAGAACACACGGGCTTTTAAAACCAGACTAAAATCATTGAAAAAAGTGTTTCATAACTTAGAATTTATCAGAACAAAATTGGCCATTGAAATATATGTTTAGATTTTCTTGTCAAGAATAGATCATACATCATATCGATGTATATTTCTAGATGGCTTCATCCTGGCGTCAGCTGTAACTGCCATGTGAGAGAAACGTCACTAAGCAATGACCAACACTCTCCAGGACGAGCCAAAAAAGGTAAACCAGAGATTCAAGGATGACGCAATTATGGACAAAGACTGAGTGACATCTGATGAACACCCACATCTGAGGCATCAAAAACTGTCAGAAGACACAAAATAAAGGCAGAAAATAGAAGGTGGCGTTTGTCTATGTAGTACGTTCAGAGGATTTCTTAAAATGACAACCGGAAATGGGGGGGGGGTAGTTACTGTCAAGCATTTATGGGTTTAAATTTAAAAACGAAAAGGTGTATGCAAAAATGTTTTTCATAATGATAATATATATAATGATAATGCACAGGTTTTAGACTGGTTTTCATACCATAAATGTTGCAATTGATGTTAATCTGTATTTTAACCAACCATGACCTCTGTTTTATATGTGGCCCAAACTGAGGGTATGCGTTATAGTTCTTGCACAAATATTTATCATCCCCATCACAGGATTGTAGAACAAAATTCGGAACCCTGGGTACATACCATCTTGGCGGACCCAAATGACATGTTCTTCATGTAAAAAAAATACAAATTATAGACTTGGGTAAGGCCTTCTTATTGCTCTGGACCCTGGACAAACAAGTACCTTTACCCCCAGTCCGACGCCCCTGCCCTTTACCACATTGTTAATCTGTTGAGGGGGTGTTGGATTCTGGGACAAGTTGTCATAATTTCTCCTTGGCTTCAACCTCATTCCGCCCCATCCCTGAATCATAGCTTGTGTTTGTCAGCCCTTAATCAACATATTTCTAACCCGCAGAACCATAGCAAGTCACGAGCAGCTCTGTGGTCGGCTGTAGTGTCCTGTCCAATGAAACCTACAAAAAAATAATAAAATTTAAACCACATTTTGTAATCACGAAGTATCCCCATGTCTAGGTCAGTTTCCTCAGTAATCCTCCAATTTCACCCAATCAACCTAGAAACATGTACAATAAAAATAAAAACGCTCTCCAGCTGAGGGAGTCCTGACACGGAGATGGCTTTCTTCCCAACGCTGCACTTCAGTATTCCAGACAAGACGGTTCAAATGATGAGTTTGTATTTTCGTATGGACAATAAAGTATACCTGATCTCTATATTACAAATTATACAGTCAAACTTTGTAATGCAGTTCTGGAGGCGGAAACAAATTCATGTCAAGCCCTTGTTGCTTACATCCCAAGTGGATATTACCTCTCTGTGCAATATTTTTTAAATATTGTGTATATTTTTATGTTTATTTGTAATGCCTCAGTTTTCTTACCATGCCTTGATCTAGTGTAAATGTAGCATAAACATGTATTAGCTCATATAATAATAACAAAAATCACACATTTATATTTATTTATTTATATTTATTTATTTATTTAATTTATAATAAAAACAAAAACATGGTCACAGTATCAGTCATGATTCAGCTTTCTGACATATGGGTCTACAAAGGCCATGGCATAAGGCCTTTGAATAATGCATATTCGATCCTTGGAGATTGGCAGCAGGTGAATGAATCACAAAACAAAGCATTTGAAGCCAAATTAATATATCTGTACAAAGGTACGAGGACTCACACTAAAAGGCCGTTTTAAAATTAGGCGTCTTATTCTTTCACTCTCTCATCATCAAACACTCACTCATTACATCCATTACAGATCCAAGCTAACAAACCCTGGAAAAAGTGTGTTGGAGCTTTGGTATTGTTTTGGTGATAAAAGGCAAGTTATAAACCAAAGTAAATAATGTAAAACATATGATTTTGCTATATGTGGTTCCATCCACCAAGTCGTTGATTGATGGAAATGTTGTGGAGTGCAAAGAAAAGACCAAAAACATGAAGATGAGAAAAGAACATTCAACACATTATTCTTGTTCCACCAAAGGCTCAGCTACTTACTCATAGACAAAAAATATCTTCTAGTCAAAAATGCGTAATCTGCTTTATTTACATGAAAGCTATCTCGAAAAAATGAGATGCAACTGTATAACAAAGTGATGTTTTTGAAATGTTTGATTCATTTATATTGAACTGCTGGTATATAAACAACTCCTGCACTGTTTTATGTCCGTCACAATATTTAATGTTCATCTCGGCTCGCTGTTTGTGCTCTTGTAATTTCTCTCATTATGATTTAAAATGCCTTTTTTAGCACACGTCTGTGGTTTGAACAGCAGTGATTGTTATCCTGCTCTACAATGAATATATTTCATCACTCTTAATCTCATATTATTTATAAGATTATCTGCATCAACATTCAGAGGTGAGAGAGTAGTGACATGTCAGACCACTGGGGGAGCAAGAGTGGTTCAGCCAAACACTAAATGCAGTGAGATGGACACTACAGAGAGAGAGAGAAGACGGAGAAGACATGGGACACTGGTTACAGTGGAGGATGAATAGAAGGCTGAGTTATCAAAACCCGGTGGACACTCAAGTTCAAAACAACGAATAGAGGCATCTTCATTTCCATAATTTGCCCAGTATTCCTCTGGGTCGAGCTTAGGCAGCGCTGCCTCATCCTCTGACATCTCATATTTAACTGGCACAGACTCAAAGGGGGTTTTAGGAGAAGACTGGGGTTTAACAGCAGTGAACGGGAAAGCCTTCACTGTCTCAGAGTTTTTCTGATACAGGGATTTGGATGAAGATGCAGGTTTGTTTTTGGAAAACCACCAGCGGGTCTTGGTGCTGAATGTGGTAGTGGTGGTTCCTGCCATTGTGCCAGGATCAGGCACAGGACAAAGGGCGAAATCCAGCTCACGGAGGAACCTGAGGTCCTGGCCGCGGCGCTGGGAGGGTGAAGTACACACGACCTCAGAGGAAGAGATTCGGGATTTACGAAACCACTCCCACAAAGGCTGAGCCTCACAGCCACATGACCAGGGGTTACCATTTAGGCGCAGAAACTGTATGCCCTGAACATCCCTCATGGTCTGTCCTGGCAGCTCAGCCATGGAATTATTGAACAGGTACAAGATGGTCAGGCGGCCCAGGTCCCTGAAGGACTTGCGGTGCACCTGGCGGATGCGGTTGTCATGGAGAAGGAGGCGATCAAGGTTGACCAAGCCTCTGAAGACATTTTCTGACAAAGCACGAATGCGGTTCCCATGCAGAAAGAGATGACTGAGGTTAACCAGGTCTGAGAACAGGTCATCCTGAAGGAAGTGGAGCTGATTCTCCTAGAGTTAGAACACAGCAAATTAAACACCACCTGAACTAAGAAAGATATGCATTGCAAAATGTATTTTCCCTTTAGTTGTCATTATATTAATCAGATGCATTATTCATTCACTCCCCACAGTCTGAAGTAAGCTACTTTCTATGGGCACACCTTCCCTATAGGTGAAACTGACAAAAGTGGCAGTGTCTAATGCAAATCCCTCACACACTACAGTCATACAAGGGCAAGGTGGTATCTTGCCTTATCATTAATTAATTTTGGATACTGTAATGTCAACAGTTATACCTAGAAAGTAAATATGTTACGTAAATGTACAGTGCCTTTGTATAATGAATGCAGTATAAGATATAGGTCTGCTTTGTGCTTGTGAAGTGCATAGTGTACCTGTAGATATAGGAACTGGAGACTGTACAGCTTGTGAAAGAGGTCATGGGGGAGAGTTGCCAGCTTGCAGCGGTGCATGTGCAGGCTCTGCAACTTCTCCAGCCCTCTGAAGGCACCCCCCTCCAAATGCCGCAGTGAGGGGTTATCTCCCAGGTCCAGCTCTTCCAGAACCCGCAGGTTACTGAAAGCCCCAGCCTCTATCCAAGTGATGTTGTTGCCGTATAACCAAAGCACCTGCACACAGGAAGATGTGTTGTGTCTAATATACTTTGACTGATTCAATATAAAGTACACTGTATATTTCAACAGCATTCTCACCTGTGTTTCAAAGCCAAAGGAGTCAGAGCGAAGTTCGGTGATTCGATTGTTTTGTAGGAACACACGTTGAGAGTCGTAGGGGACGCCCGATGGGACTATGGTGAGGTTCAGGGACTGGCAGCTGACCGTCATGGGCGAGGGGTAACAGACACAGTGCATGGGACACGCTGTCACTCCGCCCGGCTTCACCACAACCAGCCACAGAATCAGCCATAGCACCAGTCCACCTGAGGTCATATAGTAAAGAGCAGTTTAAGTCCGGTCAGCAAAACCCCAACACAAGCAGAATTACTTCAAAAATGTATAAAGCATTGTTACAAATAAGAGGGGTGTCCGCTGAACTTCATGGCTCTTTTATAATTAATACCTCACATTCCTCCATTTATATCTGCTTGATCATCTTAAGGGCATTATATAGTCTATCTAAGAATATCAGTTTAGGATCTAACATCCTAAAAGAACTACTAAACGGGACACGTGCTGCCATGCAATAAATTAACCTCGATTTCCACTTCTCACGCAAACTACACCAAAAGGATGTTGTGATGAACTTTGCCATTCAAGCGCCACGCGTAAAACAGGTAAATGGAGCCTCGTCTGTTTCAGGTTGTCATCAATAATGCTTGAACTTTTTGGCACAGCTCGAATGACTACACAGAAAGGACCACCACAGGAAAAGTACATGCATTAAATAATAATGAACTTCCCATTCATCTACTGTGCGCAAGATTTTCCAATAGCCTCACCTCTTGACCCCAAAACAAGCCGAACCATTAACCGAGCGGGACAATCAGAGTTAAGTGTAAGGAGACTCCTTAAGTAAGTCTTATTTAAATAAGAAAATAACTAATTTCGCGTTGTGCGTAAAAGCAACAAAAGTACTCAAGCGGAGCCTATAATGTCCACTACTCACTTGCCTGTCAATTCAACAGAATCCAGCATTTTGTTTTCTTTATGTGCTTCTTCAGTAATAGCTTATACTTACTTTGTGCGTCGTGGCATAGAACATGTAGGAAAAATGCAGACAACCAAAACTTACCTTTAAAGTTAGTGAATGTACGCTTTTTGGTCCAACGTGTCTCCATCTCAAGCCAAAGTCAAAAGCGAGTTAGCCTGCGCAGCGTGGAGATGCCTGCTTGCTGCTATCTCTGCTTTGCTTTGGAGATGGAGGTCCTGCGGCGGCTCGCAGTGACGCCCATGCGCCCGACACACGCTTTTATATCTGCGAAGTGCGCCCACAGCCGTGGGCAGCGGAGCATCCAACTGAGATACGTCACCAGATAGGAGGAGAGACGTCTCGGAGGAACAGACCAGAAAGGCAAAGGCAGATGACATTACCATATGTGTCTCATCACAAACTGTCGCATTATGTCCTTACATCTTAATCAGTCATGCCTCATTTTCTTCACACTATAATTATCGACTCCAGAGTTGTTTTGAAATGTCCAGTGTCATACACCATCATATTACACATCACAGGAAGAAGCCAAATGAGTCTACAACGTGGGCTGTGAGGAGAACAGAACACCCAAAATAGGGCACAATTAGAACACACGTTTGGCCTTTACAGAGAGAGAGAGAACCCGATGTGTGAAGTCCAATGTCAGACTTAACTGACATGAGATGCTTGCTTCCCCTTATAATCTCAGTGTAGCACCTTCTTGTTTTCTGTTTTGACGTGCAATACCACAAATTGTGGAAATGTGTACAACTGGTATATTTGTATACCTTGATGGATTTTTTTTCCACAGGACTACTTAATCTACTAAGTGATCGTGATATGAACTGATGTTGTCTATACTCAAATGCAAAAAATGTCAGGTATGTGGAAGTCTGATAAATTGCCACTATTTTACAATTTTTAAAAACAAATGTAAAAAAAAAAACAGTTTACAGTTAAATCCTTTTCTTATTTAGTCTTACTTTGTGGCCCATTGTACCTGATCAGGAAAATTGAGCGACATGTTGTGGTAAAATGAGCCAATCCAATGCATTGTGATATGATATTTTAACTTGTTTAAGGCGCAGGTCCAATCCCAAATATTTAACACTTTCAGCACCGAACATTAATGTAGGGAAGTGTCTGGGATATTTTATTTGACTGATATGAAATCTGTATTTTTGGATGTGATGCATGAGAATTAAAAAAAAAAAAAAAAAAACACAATAAAACATTGCAGTGTGATTTGTCATAAACATGTTTAACATGAAGTGTTTTCCCTGAGCCTTATAAATTATTTATGCTGTTGTACAAATGATGATTGATATGACTGAAAATGCAGCGGCTTATTTTAGCTTAACCATTTCAACTCAAGTGGGTCAGGCCTGTCTAAAAAACTGTCCTGCCAAAATGATCCCCACCAGACCAATCAAATCAGCTAAAACAGATCATGTGATGTTGTGGCAGCAATTTTTGACAGTTTTTGATACTTCAACGTTGGTGGCCCATTCTGCCTGATGGCTAATATACCTGACTTTACCCCATATGTGTATTTTGTAAGGACATTTTGCAATACTTAATGCTAATTGCAAATATAGTTGTGTGGTCTATTGTTCATATGTAATGATGTGGGACTGTGTTAAGGTTAAGGTACACTTTATTGTCCCCGTAGGGAAATTTGCCTTCAATGCTGCAGGTGCAACTTTTCAGGAGCAGGGGTCATGGCAGCACACGGGCATCCATCTTCAGATCATTGTGCTAGGCTTGGTCAGGACTACCATAGCTGTAGGATTTTACATATCGTGCATGTTTTTTGGAAAACCAGAGTGCACAGAAGAAATTCACCCAGAGTTTCATGTGCTGTGTACATGTGTGTATGTAAGTCCATGGCATTTTAATTTCCCCCTCGGGGATCAATAAAGCATCCATCCATCCATCCATACACGGGGAGAAACTCCACACAGAAAGGCCCGACTGGCCCAGGAGTCGAACCGGTGGCCCTCTTACTGCGTGGGTACCACTTTGCCACAGGGCCACATGTTTGGGTCAGAGACTGTACATTGTGATTTGTTCTCATTGCTGATTGGGGTAATTTCATTGTAGGCCCATAATTTAGATGGAAACTAAATATTTAGAAATAATGTCCCTTCAAATAAAGACTAAACTAAATAATGTGGCCCAATTCAAAGGCCATTTGGAAGAAAGAAGCTGAAGAATGCCCTCATTTCAAAAGGAAGCTCAAAGAAAAATTTCCACATAGAGCAACGCTTTTTATGTAAATAAAGTAAAGACATTTAAAAAGCGATCTTTTCTGATGAAGTGCATAGTGAAACTTGCTTTAATTTATACAAACACGTGTGCTAATATTCCATACTATATTATAATTCTGTCCCTTTCAGCATATGGGCCTGAGTGGGTTAGAAATTAGGCACTCATCAGTCATCAGTGGGTACCAAAAGCTCCTCAGGCCAATGCCAGCTACAATACAACCCACTTCATCTGTTCCTCCAAGAGTCACAAGAAGATAGATGTCTCGTGGAGGGTCATCTGGCGCTTCAAGCTGTGAACAGAGTGCAGAAGCTCAGACCACACTGTCCTGGGTGTGAGGGCGAGGGAGGCATTACAAACCTTTTTTAGGGATCTGATGGGACATAAGGTCGTTAGTGTGATTATTCACACTATTTGCCTCAGAGAATCTGGAGGCCGAAACTCGTGTTGTGCACAGTTATTGATTGATGAGTTGCAGTGAAAGTGGGCTATTCTAACCAGTTACTTAAAACAAATGAATATGATGAAAATATTAAAAAATACTGAGATTGTATCAAAATGACTCAGCTAACATCCTCCTGGTGTCCATGTGAATCAGTGTAAACTCCACTCCCACAAGCAAAAGTCACACTGAGAGGTTCATCAAAGTTTGACATTTTGTGGGAAATTTTGTGAGATTTAAAGACATTTATCTTCATAAACACAGGTTTACCATCACGCTTTATTATTTTATTGACTATTGTATCTTCTCAAAATGCACACAGTTTTACTTTCATATTACGTGTGTCTGAAGGAATATAATAGTGGAAACAATTAAAATACTTTTGGATAAACTATTTTAGTACGTCTCCAGCTATTTCTTTATATAAACGTTTACAATTATTTCTCTATGTGCTGCTAACCAAAATAGATAGAATAGTGTTTTAAGTTTCATTTTCTGTTTTGACCTTGAAGGTTTAGAGGTCCCCCACTGCTAATTTCCAAAGAAATGTTACTGCATTTCCTGGAATGTTCCACTGCATTGCGATAAACTCACCTATCTGGCATTTATTAATTCATTCATTTTCGACCTCTTGTTCCCGTTAGGGGTCGCGGGTGACTGGAGCCTATCCCAGTGCCTATCCAGGGTACACCCTGGACAGTGGCCAACTCGTCACAGGGCTAACACAGCATTTATTCATTTACTTATTTATTTATTTAGGTGTTTTTTTTATTGCTCAAAAATAATATTCTAGATCTGACTAACCGTCTCCAAAGAGATATAGTTATAAGTTTAATGCTATAGCTACTGAGGAACATTCCTGGCAAAGCAATAGGACTGCCACTACTGGTTATTTTAGTATTCGACTAGTCAGCGATTATTTTTTCGATTAGTTGACTCGTCAAATGATTATTTCTATTGTATGTTTAAACTTTGAAATACATTATCAGCCAAATAAATGTTGAAATATGGTGACTAAAGGCCTTTAGATAGAGAATATTTATGAATGTGAATTATTGATTAAAATTAGCAATAATCTATTCTTTTTTTTTTTAACGTTTTGATGTATTAATGTCATGGCCTTTGTTATAAAAGGTCTTGACATGTGTTTTAGAGTCTGTACAGTTCAGTTAACAATTATCAATTTTTATATATTTTAAAAAAATATTCGACAAGTCACGATTAGTGATGATTAATGATTAATCGTTAAATCCCGAAAAAGCACTAACATAAACTACCCACCAGAAAAGTTAAATTGTGCACCATTAACTACCCAAAGTAAGAAGCTGGACAAACTTAAGGCCAGTTGAAATCGCATGACCCAAAACACACAAACCAAATACACTAAACTTCATCTTCAACAGTCTTCTGTAATCACAACAGTCATCTTCTGGCTGGCCCTAATCCTATTTTTAAATGAGTGACAGGCAGAGCTGTGATTATCATGACGCAAATGCAAAAGCTGTCACCACGTACATGTACCGAACACACAAAGACGTGAACAAATTTACTCCTCTTGGAAGATGCAACAAGCTTTCCGGGCTCACAGTGAACCAAGGCGAGAGAGGGGCTGTTGTGGGGGAGTGTCTATGGTATATTCAGGTCCAAACTCTCTGACACATTTCCCCTCAAGCTGCATGTGAAATCTATAGCCTTCTTTCTGTGCAACAACATTGCAACAGAGAAGTGTCACTGGCCTGTACGAATGAACTGTGTGATATGCAGGCTGTTCATACTAATTTGACTTGAATAATTTTAAGAAAAATAAAGCAACAATGTAGCTGTGATTTCCTTTAAACACAATTAACTTACTAATAAAAGCATGGGAGATTGTCTTTCAGCTGCAACACAGTACTTAAACCCAACAGATGTAGTGGGTGGCTTCTGTCCATATGGAAAGACAAATCCTGTGGTTGTGGAAAAGATGTTTGAGAAGGGTCAATTCATTGGCATGAAGAACTGAAAACATCCAAGGGGATTTCACAAAGTATTAAACTTGGCTTAAGAACTGTTCAATGCATTATTAAAAACTGGAAGGATAGTAGGGAACCATTGTCTTTGAGGAAGAACTGTGGTCTGAAAAAAATCCTAATAATTGTGATTGGTGATCACGTTAAACGTTAAAGATTTAGGTGAAAAATAAATGGATGGAAATACATATTTTGACATTGCATAAGCTTATTTAAACAATGTCACTGTGAATGTGGGCTGTAATCCAAGCTAAAAGTGCTCCAACAAAATATTACAGCGTGTGACCTATAGTTTCTGTGGCAACTTATTTTTGAACAGTGTATAATCATTTATTTTTCTTCAAGAAACTAGAAAATCTTTGTATAAATAAAAGTTCAAACTGTTCAAGAGAAGCCCCCCATAGAATTCTTAACTGACAGAGTTACATAGGCCCCTGCCCTCAATTTATTTTAAATGCAACATCGGCTTTAGAAGGATAAAAAAATCATTATTATATCTTTTGGATGGGAAAAGTCCTCAAAATAGCACCAGGAATTGGACACTGGAATCCATGAACAGCATGTTTTGAAATGAAAAGTTATTCCAACAAATTATTTTTCACATTACAGATGCTAAGTACTATAAATAGTGTCAGTCTGCACTGACCTCTTGTGTCAGAAAAGTATACAGCACACTCATTCTGAGGCCTCAAACAAAAAATTAGTAAACATAACATTATAGCAAACATGGGCCATGATGATGCATATGTCTTGTATTCATTTTTTAATAGTTGGAAAATATGATACAATTTCTTTTTAACAGATTTGCCACTCGTACAATAATGAGTACATTATGGTCCACAAGAGTGAGAAAGGCGACTTTGTAACTAATCCCATTGAGTAGGAGGGTCACACACAGGCCACTCTTGTATAAATTGGGACTTAAAATGTCTCAAGAAGTAAACAGCAGGATATTTGTGGTTCGCTCTGCAATTCAGGCCACAGACCCACATCATTCACATCACATCTCAAAGTAAGGTAAGGCATTTAAAGTATTCAGTTTTAGGGTTTAGCAAATCTATACATGTATGTATTTAGAGGACGGTATCAAGGCAAATTTCATTGATAAACCTTGATACCAGGTTCTAAGAGAGAGGCCAGTTGCTCAGGTGGATGCCAGGAGGGATTAGGTGGTCTGAAATCCCCCAGTAGTGGCACATGAGAAGGTGAACACTATCTGTGGAGGTGAGCGCCAGCCATGAAGGCTGCTTTGTCCTGAGTGTTTCATGGGGCCCTTCTCCAGAAACATTCCCAGGTAGTAAGAGGCTGCATAAGAAACACGGACTAAGTGTTATATAAGAAAAATATAGTTTAACAGAGTGGTGGGTGATAAAGCTCACCTGGGCACACAATATAGGAGTAACTAATACAGTGATATAGTAAAAGCAAATACAATTTTGTCAACTGGACAAAAGAGTGAAGACGTTTTGCAGCTCATCCAAGTAGCTTCTTCAATTCATCTGACAAAACAATACAGGGATCTTGAGAAACCACAGAACTCCTGGGTTTCTGGTTCATGTTATACAACATTCAAAAGATATAATAATAATTTGTTTTAAAATGTTAATTGGGAACAGTCCTAATGTTTCCATCATTCTGAAAGGTTGTGTTCATGTACATTTTAGATTATCAATAGTTAAAATCAAAATTGAGCTGAAGGTCTTCTATGGAGCTATTTCCTGTTTAATTGTCAGATTGCTGATGTTTTATCCTGGTTTATGATTAATATCTCTGTAATCACTGGGCCAATCCTCATGGAAGAAAAATTTGCACAAAGTTCAATGTGTTCTCTGTCAGCTTAAAGAAACAAAAGTGAAATTTCTCAATTACATAATTACTTAATTCACAATGACTTAAGAAGAATTGTGCCATTATTCACCTCCAAAGGTTGGTAATTGGTTAGTTGAAAGGACTTAAATCCATAAGATTAATGTGACCATTTTGTGGAGTAAAAATTATGTCAGGGTTCAACATTTGTGGATCATAAGATTTTGGATTTCTTTCAAAAACAGTGACTCCACCTAAGAGTAATGTAGGTCCTGCCCTCCATCTGAATTAATGACGTCATCTTTAAACTCTACAATGATAGCACAACCTTTATCATGAAGGATATAAAACATGCATTATTTCACGTGACTTCCCATTGATTTTCAGAACTAACTAAACTTCTGAAAATAACTTCTTAAAATAGAGTTTTTTGTTTTATCTCATGTCGGTAAATGTTTTCATATTTACAATACTTTGGCTGTTGAAAATTGGAGATGAAAATGTATTAATCTTAGTGAAATAATTAACTATTAACAGTGTGAGTAATACAAGGCCGTGTAAAGTGCAGTCTTGCAGGGCGTTGTTGTGTTCTACGCGGTAAAAGAAAATATCCAGCATCAGCATTAAGATAACAGAGAGCTGATAAAGAGGGGCTTGTATAAATGTATAATGACTAATTAACACTCCATTTTCTGACAGGAACACTCAGAGAAGGTGAGTCCTCATCTGCTACATTTTGATTGAAATTGAATGCTGCATTTATTTAATTATTTCTGTTAATTAGGGATGGGGCAAGATCTCACAAGATGAAATTGCAAATTCCATGTGTGTTTACATTTGCCTTGGACACCTGCAGTGTCTCGTCTTAATTTTAAATTATCAATCAGCATTGTCAAAATCTCGTTTAGTCTTGTTCTCATGTCTTGTGGGAATTGTGTCTCATCTCATCCCTAATGTTAAACATAAGCAGTAATGCATGTCTGCTAATTGTTAACTGTACTCCTCTTAATTAACTCAACTGACTACAAAAGTGGGGAAAGGATAAACGTTAACATTGAGCTTGGACATTTTGCCCCACCCACTTGCTTAAAACACTCACCTGCCCTCACTTGTGTCTCCTCATCCACACTTGGGCCAGCAGCAGCAGCAGCAGCAGCAGCAGCAGCAGCAGAATGGGGTGTGGAAGTCTGGTTAAGTCTTTCCTCTTCAGCATCTCCAGGAGGAAGCCCATTGAACCTGGCGGAGAGCAGTCCACATTTAACAGATGTCTGACCACTTTGGATTTGGTGGCTCTTGGAGTGGGTAGCACATTGGGAGCTGGGGTCTACGTTTTGTCCGGTGAAGTGGCCCGGGACACCTCTGGACCCAGTATCATCGTCTGTTTCTTCATTGCTGCCTTGGCATCTATATTCGCTGGGCTTTGCTATGCGGAGTTTGGGTCCCGTGTTCCATTAACTGGTTCAGCCTACCTGTACAGCTATGTGACAGTCGGTGAGCTGTTGGCTTTCATCACGGGGTGGAATCTGCTACTCTCGTATGTTATAGGCAAGTACAATACAAACAACGCTCCCTAATAGTCATAATATTATGCTCACAAACACCAATGTTAATGTGTAAAAAGAAGTTTTACACTTCAAAGCTACCTGGGAATTACACAGACAAGAAAGATGACACTGCTTTTAAAAAATATAACTTTGTCCTGTTAAGTAACTAATGTGGCTGACTAATAGCAGACCATAAATGATCAACATGGTACTAAAAGACTCTTGAACCTTTACCTGCTGTGGGAGCATTTTAAATGACCTTGAAGGTTTAGATTTTGTACTGTCAGTGTGGTTCCTGCATTGCCTGATTGTGGCTTGATTTAACGTAGCTTTATGAAAATGGCATACATACAGTGGTTCTCAAACTTAAGTACCACTTAAGAAAAAAATGGCCTTTCAAGTACTACCAGGTGTATGAAAAGGCAATTTCAGGTCTAAAATAGGACTATAAATTGCTACAGTAGTTCTAATCAAAGAATAATTCAAATGATATAAAATGTGGATTAAACTGACTCTAAATTGAGTGAATATTAGCGTTGCAGAGCAATCTGTGGACCACCAGAAGAAGCTTGCGTACTACAGTTTCAGAACCACTGGTTTCCAAAAATGAAGCTATTATATGTTTTATATTTGAGATCTGTTCATGATGAGGTTACAGCAGTTTATTATTGACTGATGTTGTGCTCAGGGACATCCAGTGTCGCGTTGGCATGGAGCGGTACATTTGATGACCTCATTGGGGGGCACATATCCAAATTTTTTGAAGAAAATGCAGCAATGAACCTTCCTGGTTTGGCACCGTATCCAGATATATTTGCTGCTGTTCTTATTATCCTGTTATCAGGTGCAAAAGCCATTTATGACAACACTTTGGTAGCAGTAAGTCATAAACTCACTGTACATGTACTTGTTCCCTATAGGACTTCTGGCTTTTGGGGTCAAAGAGTCAACGACCATCAATAAGATTTTCACAGCAGTCAACATCCTGGTGCTGCTGTTTGTGTCGATATCAGGATTTATCAAAGGAGACGTTAGAAACTGGCAGATCAGCAACGAAACACTGCTAAACTACACAACGCAAAAGTAATAAAACACAACACTGTGCGAGCTATGAAACTTACTGTTGTGAGACATAACACGTAATATATATAGATAAATATATCTATATCTATATATACACACACATATATATATATATATATGTATATATATATATATATATATATACATACACACACATATATATATATATATATATATATATATATATATATATATATATATATATATATATATATATATATATATATATATATATATATATATATATATACACACATATATATATAGATAGAGAGTGTTTCTACTTTTCACTCACACTATTGAACAGAATTGGCTAACAGTATCTATTTTCAGTAATTTTACAGAAGAAGCCTTTGGTGTTGGAGGGTTTTTCCCATATGGCTTCACAGGAACGCTGGCCGGAGCAGCTACATGTTTCTATGCCTTTGTTGGTTTTGACTGCATTGCTACAACAGGTGAGAGAGTACAAAGTCTTATTCTTTATCAAATAAATATAAGCAATACAATTCATCATCATTAACAAAATGAAAATAGTTATGAAAAAGTTTTACAGTTTTAGTTTTACACCTTGGCGCTTGTTTACTAGCCATGTGATGACAGATTGACCCAATGTCAGTGAAACATTTTTGTAACTCTCAAGGTCAAAACTGGACTTCTTATTAACTATAAATATGTGAAGATTAACACTAAAAAACTACATATTATACCAGACAATGTAATACAGCTCGATAACATCAACAAAATAACTTGATGATAAGGGAAGGGTGCAGATAGTGCAGATCACGACAAAACTTGTCAAATGATTGTGATGAATTTACTGTGATGACCGTGTAACAGCAAACACAAACTGTACAGAGCCACTTGAAGAACTTAAAACAATGTAATTCACGTGTATTTGTTTTCTTTCAGGTGAGGAAGTGAAAAACCCTCAGCGGTCTGTCCCTGTGGGTATTGTGGCCTCTCTCCTCATCTGTTTCTTGGCTTACTTTGCTGTGTCCGCGGCTCTCACTCTGATGATGCCTTACTACATGCTCGACCGCAAGAGTCCGCTGCCTGTGGCCTTTGAGTACATTGGCTGGGGTCCGGCCAGATATGTTGTAGCAGTTGGATCTCTGTGTGCTCTGTCCACCAGGTGGGTACAGGTTTTTGCAAATAAAGCTGAATTTAGTATCAAAATTCTAACATTTTCAAAATGCCCTTCAGTCTCTTGGGCTCTATGTTTCCAATGCCACGTGTGCTTTTCGCCATGGCCAGAGACGGCCTGCTCTTCCACCCACTCACCAAAGTCACAGCCAAAGGAAGTCCAGCAGTCGCAACTATAGCATCTGGAGTTGTAGCAGGTAGTTTCATATTCATCTAGAATACAGAATAACATTGTGCTTTTATCTCACTGCAACTCATTATTTTCTCAGCTGTCATGGCGCTTCTGTTTGACCTGAATGCTTTGGTAGAGATGATGTCCATTGGCACACTGTTTGCTTACACACTGGTTGCCATATGCATTCTAATACTGAGGTAATACTTGTTACTTACATGGGTTAGCTTTAATTACACATAGTTCTATAATTTGTTTGCTTGATTTGACTTAAGGTATCAACCTCAAAACCTAGATTCCAAACCAGACTCCAAGTATTCTTTCCTCAAACCTCCATCAGCTCCAACTTCAAAAACCTCTAAAGCAGTCACAATCTTGACTATCTGTAGTGGTAAGAATTAGTTTCTATTCTTTCTAAAATTGCTTTCAATTATGATAAATGGTGATTAGATTTTCCTTGTCTTCTCCCTCTAGTACTTTGCATAATTGCACTCTGCATACTACTGACTCAGGCTCTTGATGCCATATCAAAAACAGAGCCGTGGAGTTTGACGCTGGTCAGCGTCTGTGCCTTCTTCATACTGCTAATAATGTTCTTTATTTGGAGGCATCCACAGAATCCAACCAAAGCAACTTTTATGGTATGGAATATGTTTTTCCTTGTGAAAGTGTTTCACAAAAAAAGCTTTACGACTGTATGTCTTTTCTCCAACAGGTGCCTCTTCTGCCCGCTCTCCCTTTGCTGAGTACATTCATCAATGTTTACTTGATGGTGCAATTAGGCGCAGATACATGGTTACGATACGCTATATGGATGTCAGTAGGTAAGCTCTGTGACTGCAATAGCTCACTTTCTATCATAAAAATGCTCATAAAATACATAATAGATTCAGAATGATAGCTTTTACCTTGAGTGGAGAGTAATTGTTGATTCATTGTCATCTTCCTGCAGGGTTACTCATTTATTTTCTCTACGGGATGTGGTTCAGTCTCCAGAGAAGAGGTCGCACACCTGGACACGTACAAATAGAGACTGTTAGTGAAATAACAGAGAAAAACATTCTAAAAGAAGAGAAATTCTGAAGTTTTAATATCAGTAACATTATATATATTATAACTAGTTTCTTGTCATATCTAATCTAGATTTGTCCATGTGTTGATGCAAGATATCTGCTTGTACTCAGATAGCCAAACAAACAGATGAGTCACTGTCTTTTTCCAGTACATTTGTTTTTATTACATGGTGATGTCTCCATTCTAGGTCTAGAGATGAGATTATGGAAATAAAAACTTATTTTATTTTATGTACAAATGTATTTATGTACATTAGTGATATTCTTCTATCAGTGAAGAGTCGGGTTGATGATTGTCACACTGTATACAAATACATGTATTATTTGTAAATTTAAACACAATTACTAAACACCACATATGACAGAATGTGTACATAGACATTTATATTGAATCATGAGTGCAATTGTAAATACGGATGTTCTACATATTTGCTTATGTAAAATGTATTAAAAGAGTAACATACTTTTTACATGACAATGAATTGGTCAATAAGGTCCTTTGAAAAAACTTCCATTTTTGATACAGGGCAAGGAGCTCTGGCTAAGGGGGGACAAAGAAAGCTTTGACATCAGCTTACCTGTGTCGTGTTTAACTTACTAATTAACTTAAAGCTCCGCAGTGCTTGCTATTCAAACTTCTATGCACTGATTAATTCAAACAATGTTACAATATTTGCTTATAATATGCAGTAATAACCATTTCAGGCATAACATAGTCTTTCTCTCTCAGCTAAGCAAACAGGCTGGGTCCACATGAGGGGCCTCAGACTCTGGGCATTCATTGGTCAAGACAAGCTTGAAAGCCTCTATTGAACCAGTCTGGAGGAATTTGGGCTCCTAATGCCACTCACAGGAGGGGGAATGTGTGTGATTTTGGTCAACAGCTGACCCTCACTTTTCTAGCCCTGCCCTCTTGCTTTGTTGCCTTCTGCTTTTGCGGGGCAATCTCAACAGTGCAGAGGGCTACATGATCCCCAGATCAGCCATGAGAATAGTAAAAGGCTTTAGGTCAAAATGCAGGCTGACGTTGGGTACCCTTCTCTTTTGTGCTGTAATCTTCGAAATAGGTAAGTAGCTTTCTTTACGCTAAACTTTTAATAAGTGAAAAAAGACATTTCTTGCATAACTTTGAGCAAGTTTATTTGCAAACTAACCAGTTAACTCAAATGTGTACTGTACACTGTAAATCCCGATTATTATTGTTTACTAAGAAAAACCCAGGACATAAACAGTTTCAGCTTTACCCATATTTTCATGAACATGCTTTGTGGCATAGCAATAGATTTAAAATGGGCAAATACATTGGGCTCAATGGTTACACAAAGGTATTCTGAGGATCAGTGATTTATTTGAGGGGGGGTTCCTCATGTCCTATAATGCCATCAAGGAAAAAATACACTTATATTGAAGGAGGGATATATTGAAATATATTAAATTAAAAAAACAAAACAAAACACAGATTGACATTGACAGGAAATGTAAGGTGGAAAGAAATCTGGTGAAGCTATTTCTGTTCTTATCCACATTCAGGCCTGGCCCGGCATTCAACAAAAATAAATCATTCATTCATTAACCTAACTAACCCATTGTTTTATTCATCCCCAAAACGATTTTTTTTAATTATACAGACATGTAACTGACCGCAAGGTATCTTAAAAATAAGTTAAAAGTTAAAAATAAGACAATAGATTAGATACCATAATCACATTAAAAAAGAAAAAAATCTGTTTTCTTCAACTAAAGCCCCAGTATGAACATAATAAATTTACATTTTAATATTCTAAATTTTAACTAAATATTCCTCAAATATTTGCATGACTGTGTACAGTTTTACAAGTGTACTAAAAATCACATTCATGTGAATGCGGTTGGCAGCGCGAGAGCACAAGTTTGTCACGGGTCAGAAGTTGTGGACCGTCACGCACAAATGAACGCGGGCTAAACAATGGTACACACACACATTCTGACTCCAGTTGTGTTGACTTCCTTAGAAACAGTAAACAAAACCATTGGAAAATTTGACAACTTAAGACACATAGTATGTCTTGAAGAACTCTTTTAAATTTATGTCCAAGGAGGATTGGAAGGCCACATAGTGCTGCAGTTCTTGCAGTTGTAGCATCAGGCTGAGCAAAAAACACAGAATGAGAGCACACTGTAGGAGTATTTATAGCATAGTAAGTAATAGATCCATTTAACAATTCTCTGTATTTTCCAGTAAAACCCCAAAATCCAAACTTTGGTTTCCTAAAAAACCATCAAGATCCCAAACCCTGCATTAATGATATGAGAGTGTGACACTGCACAGAGCCTTCTCCAGGATGTCAAACCATGTCAAAAACAACACACACATGTGAACTAAAATATTGGTGAGGTAAAGTAGTAAAACCAGAGGACAGTGTGCAAGCTGCCATACTTCCCCCAGCAGAGTTGCTCCTAGGGCAGCGTAGCTAAAACTGTAGATTTTATTTCTGTTCCTAAATAACCTGGCCATACACAAAGAGGAACGTTTTGAGCCTGGTCTTAGATGTAGAGACTGTGTGGGCCTGTTTAACAGGAGCAATAATTAAATCAAAATACTTCCAGTCAGAATCAGCTATCAGATTACTCTAGCTATCACCATTTTTTTGTCATGTGGAAGTACCTTTTGGGTAGCTTACACGCATTGACACAAGAGTACATCAACCTTCTTCAGGGTTCTATAAATCTATAGATTCTATAAATCTGCACAATTGATAAAAACTATACAACAAAACAATACTCCAAGATGTGCTTAAATTTGTGAATTTTGAAAAGAATTGTGTTCATTATTCACTTCGCTACCTTTGAGTTGGTAAATCCTTCATCGGCAACTGGAGTCTAAAAAGAAAAAAAACTTATGAGCATTTTCAACAGAACATTGTTTAATTCATCATTTGCACACATCAAATCTGACACTCTAGTCCAAACCATGTGAAAAGTTCATAAGTATTTAATCTGTAATTTCATGAAGAAAAGCATTGTGTGTAAACCTAGTGTAATAGGGAATCATCTTCTACTTTCATAGGGAGAAATTAGAAAATGTTCCCTGCTCCCATTGACATTAGACACTTTAGTCCAATTTCTGGTCACCGCTGTTCGTGCACTGTCCTGAAGTTTAGAATCCAGTCCAGACAAGTCCCAGTAAACTAGTTTCTTATAGATGGCATGGACACAAAATTGTACACAGAATTTCTTACAAGACCAGATCCAATTTGACTAAAAAGGCCTATTCAACAAAAACTGTTGCAAGTTTAAATACATTATTTTCTATTATCATTATAATACCATTAGGCTATTAATTAAGAGACTCCTTGAATATTATGCGGATAAGGCCTACATTATGATTAATTCTCTACACTATTTGCCACACAGCTGCTGCTTAAAAACTTACACTACTGTGTATTGCTTTAGTCACGGACAAATTTGTATTTTGAAATTTCTCTATAATATATATTTCTATTTACATATTTTTTGCCATCATGTAACTGTTTCCCAACTGTCCATTTCATCTGTTGATGGAACGATGTGCTTCAAATGAACTGATTACAAAACAAATGAACAAACGAGTTTGAATCACTGCTGTAAACAAGCATTTTATGCAAGATTTTAGTGCTAATACGTGAATTGTTTCACATAATTACCAGAGGTGGGTTGTACTAAGTTACATTTACTTGAGTAACTTTTTCCAAGAAATTGTACTTCTTGGAGTTACATTCAGACACAATACTTTTACTCCTACTTGGGTAATATTTTTATTGAAGTAACTGTACTCTTACTTGAGTAAAAGTGATGGTTCCTCTTCCTTCTGTGAATAAATCTACAAGTGATAAAAGCTTTATGTTGACAATATGAAATGATTTAAACATATGTTTCTTGCTTCTTCAAATGTGATTTAGTTTCTTATTTGGTGTCTATTGTTTGAAAATACCAGAGGCTCCAATTATGTAATTTACATTACATTAACAAATTATAAATCAGAGCTTACACTCAGACATTTACTCTTAGAGTCATAGTTTCCCCAAATACCTTTTTTACTTATGACCTAACCTTGTGAGTAAGATAGCTAAGTTTCAGCAATACAATATATTACACGAAAATGTCCAGTAAGAGATAATCATTTAGTTCCTGGTGTAGTTCTATTTTTTTTAGTTCTGGTTTGGTCCTGGTTTAATCCTGGTTTGGTCACATTTTAGGTCTGGTTTGATCCTGGTTTGGTCTTGGTTTAGTCCTGGTTTGGTCCTGGTTTGGTCCCATTTTAGGTCTGATTTGATGCTGGTTTGGTCCTGGTTTGGTCCCAGTTTAGTCCTGGTTTGGTCCTGGCTTAGTCCTGGTTTAGTCCTGGTTTAGTCCTGGTTTAGTGCCGGATTAGTCCTGGTTTGGTCCTGGTCTAGTCCTGATTTGGTCCTGATGTAGTACCTGTGGATACTTAATAGAGCATTTTAGTAACATTACTTTTATATAAGTAATGTCACTGTCCAAAAGAAAGTTATACCAACGTTTACACTTTGTGAGTAACATTACTTACAGAAGTCTAGTAATTGTTACTCTTGAACTTTTAGTAAACTTACAAACATTAGACGAGTAAAGAATACTATTTGGGTTTACAGTGTATCAGAATCAGAATCAGAATCGGTTTATTGCCATTGTCAATGATCAAAATTCACAAACATAGGAACTTGCTTCGGCGTAAGGTGCAACATAAAACAATGAATAAAATATAATAAAATATATAAAAGAGTATGAGGATGCAGTTGTAACCCTTCATATCAGTTAAGAGTTACTATATTCATTGTTATCAACTGTTGTTATTTAGCATATTGCCAAGAAGCACAGAAGATATTTCCAGGAAAAAAAGCAAAGACCAAAAAACTCAAAACAACCACAAAACCCAAGGTCACAGCTCCACGTGCTGCACCACTTCTGTCCATCCTCACTCAGGTGACACGATCCTGAAGCAATTACTATTTTTATTTAGAACGTTTTTATTTAAATATTTTTAAAGTTAAACTGCACTGGATTATTTCAAACTCAGGTGGTGAAGAAAGGGAAGTTTCAGAGGGTTGGAGAGACGATCAGTGTGCGGTCCGGAGACAGTCTGGAGCTGAGATGCAGGGGTAAACCTGTGCAGTGGACTGTCCCGCCATATTTGGAGGAGGACCATGAGGGGAGGCTCAAGTGAGTTGTTTATGTTTTGATTTATTTGTTGTATTTTTTTGTTTTTGTAGCCTCTGCAGATACAGAGATTGTATGCTAAGTTTGTACATAAAAGTATAAACCATTGTATAATTAAAATATATTATACTGCAAGGGGCCAAGGGGTTTGATCGCAGCACACATTCTTGACTACTATGAAATTAATTCCTGGCTTAATTATCTGCATTTTTTTCTTTACTTTTCAACCTCATTACAGCCTTCCATGAAACAGATAATAAAAAAATAAATAAAAAATAAAATAAAATAAAATATAAATAAAAAATAAAAATGATAATAAAAGCTAGATAATTGAATAATAATAATATAAGTGATGAGGACTGTCTTCATTGCCTTTGTTCAGGATTGTCCAACATGAGAAGTATGGAGTCCTGACACTAGTCAACACCACTGGGGCAGACACCGGGGAGTTCACATGTTTTCCAATGTTCTGTGAGGACACTGACTGCAGGAAGGAGTACAGCAAAGCAGCTAAAGTCTTTGTCTTTTTCCCAGGTACAATTAACCAACTTTATTGCTTCCTGCACGTGCACATTTCAGAGGCCTTGTGCTTTATTTTACCACCAGCTTGATAGGACCTCTTTCAACACAGACAAATTATCTTATCATAGTTTGCTCTTCTTGTGCCAACCAGACCCTCAGGAGCTGTTTGTACCCTCCTCTGAGTACTATGAAGTGGTGCAGCTCAGGACCAACTGGCCCACAGTGCTTCCCTGTCAGGTAACCTCACCTGAGGCAAAGGTAACCCTGCATCGGGAGTACCCCCCATCGGAGGTGCCAGTGGACGGGTCAGAGATCTCATTCGATGTCAAAAAAGGGTTCACAATTAACCGGCCAAGGCCTCATCACGCTGGAGAGGTCTATTGTGTGGCCAGTCTGGGCAACCTGAGGCAAAGCTCCATCAAATACATGCTCATCTATGTCAACTGTGAGTCATACACCACATTTACTGCTGTTACAGATAAAGATAATGTATTGGATGTTTGTGTTAGAGGTGTGCAATGCAGCAAAAGTAAGAAGACACGTTTTAACACATTATCTGTTGGAATGACATAATAGCGTCTGAATATCATTATCAGGATACCAATACTGCTCACCCCTTGTTTGTGTAGAGCTCAGGTTGTTACAGGTAGGGCTGGTAATTATACACAATATTTTATATTTTTACAATAAAAGTCCATAACTGAAAGCACGCTGGGGCTTCACTATTACATTGTGAAAAGCTTCATTTTATCCTTAATGCGTAAAATTGTGGCAACGAATGCTAAACCAGAAGACTTATTCTGTTCTTTAATTCAGATCAAAAACATTTTGTTATGACAAGAATAATTATCCCACTACATTGTGTTTACTAAAAATGTACTAAAATTTACTAAATGTCCTGTTCCTGTCAGACCCAAGGGCCCCACCTGCTCCTGTGATTCAGGCCTCATCCAGCTCATTGACTGTGGGGGGCAATCTGAGAGTTACCTGCACTGTGCTGGGAGAAAGGGATGTGGCCATTGACATCACATGGGATTACCCAGGGCTGCAGGTCAGCATCATAAACACCGGTTATAAGGTGTATTTTTTAGCTGCGCTCATCAAATAGATCACTTATTAATTAGATCTATGTTATTTACGCTAACTCACCTCTTTCTCTTTAGATTGGGAGGCCTCAGTACACGCAGGACAGCGTGACTCCTGCAGGAACAAACACGCAGCAGTCCCAGTCTGTGCTCTTAGTGGATGAAGTGAGAGATGTGGACCAAGGCACTTACACCTGCACCGCACAGAACCTGCAAGGATCCAAATCTGCGTCAACAAGTGTCAAAGTAGTCCCGAAAGAGAATCTCAAAACCAAAGCAAAGAAGCGCACTGTTGCGGTGGCTGCACAAAAATAAAAGTCACACGTATTATATTTAAGTTATTCACACAGAGACACGACCCATATCAAGTGCCAAAACTCACCATGAGGAAAAGAAATTCTATGGTACAAATTATTACTGTTTAGACTGCCCTCTTGTGGTAAAATAAAGCAGCACAACTGGTCGGATTTTTTTTTTTTTTGGTACTTTGTTAAAATGAAGCCGTGTGAATGTGTGTATGTATATATATTTCGTCAATTTTATTGAGATGCAAAGGAGTCTCAATAAAATTGACTTTTCTTGGGGGAAGCTCCCCCTTCTTGTTTCCACATGTTTTCATGGAAATGTAGTTCCTTTGGCTATAATATTTCACACTATGGCATAAAACAGATCTATCGCCATAGAGAATGTTCTGAAGTATGGTTTTAACTAACCTATTTCTTTCGGGGTATGCAGTGACTTTCCACCACCAGAAAATTACATACGGTGCCTTTTTTACAGTGTATACTTTATCACGTTTACTTCACTATATTTGGGAACAGGTAAGTACTTTCTTCTGTACATTATTAACCGGATTAAAAAGTTTTTTGTTTTTGTTTTTTATTGAGACCTGACATTTTAAGATACACATAGCTACATATATACCTTTTACCCTAAAGTACGTTTTAATTGTACTTGAAATATGTTTTCGCTCCTTAATCTGTAATTTGACTCCAGTGCTTGTTCCACCATTGGTGTCCACTAGATGTCCCTCTCTCCTTGATACATGGCGTTGATAGGACACATGTGTCTCTCTCTCTCTCTCTTGTTCAAACTACCAGGAGGGAAAAGAATCAGCCTCACTTCACTCTCTTTGCTCCACCAGAGCCTCTCTGTCAGCTCTGCACCGGAAAAGAAAAAAAAAAAAAGTTGTGGAAAATATCTCGCGCACCCACGTAAACGCTTGTTTGTTTTCTTGTAACGTTGAGACGCAAACTGCTGCAAAGTTGAGTTGAGCAAGAAATGTCCTGCGTCCACAAAATGGTAAGCGCCACATGCTCTTCATTTGAATGCCTCAGTTTAGCATTTGTATCACAATCATATAATACATTAATCACGGCATAAAATGGTTTTAATTATGTAGAGAAAAGATCAAATGTTATTAACCGTTTATTAATCATTTGCAGGACTGAATGATAAAGTCAGTCACCTCAAGTACAATACTCTGAAGTCACTTTACCTGCTATTCATTCTTGACCACATGCTGTACATCACTATAGCCTCTTATTGTACTTAATAGATTTGTACCCTTATTTATTTTTATTTTTTTACTGTACTTGGACATTATATTATTCTCTTTATGCCTTTTTGTATCTTAATTTGATTAAAAGTAGTTATAATATTAGTTAGATTGGTTGGATTTCAGTCTAATTTTAGTGAGGCCCTTTTATCTTGATTTTTGATTGCATGTTTCTATGCTCCTGCTGTTCTTGAACTGTGTGTTGCACACTGGAATTTCCCATGCACAGTAGACTACACCGTGGACTGCGTTTGTGTCTTTTGCTTGAAGGGAATAAAGTAGCCATATAAAACACTGGTTACTTATCAATTTGTTATCCCCAGTCAGTGATGGTCCATTTGCTCTACATTTCATGGTGAAGTGTTTGGCTTGTGTTGTTGGTGTTTGTGTTGGAGCTCTCTCCCCAGGCTCTCTTCTGATGCACATTAGTCCAGGGACAAAAGCTGTGTTACTGAGTGAGACGGAGCCCAAGTGTGTGGGATCATACAAAATGGGTGGTGGGGGACACCATGCACCACCAACTCAACTTTTGGGGGACTGCCAGGCTGTCGTCGTGGAGACCAGAGGCCGCACAGGTGACCTCTGACCTGGGGACTCTTGGAAGGGTCCTTTGAGCGCAGTGGTTATGGGATTGTAGTGACGCAAGTGAAGGGGCAACTGTGACAATAGACAGACAATCAGTGTGTGAACGGCTGTAGGCGACCGCACGGTGAACAACCCTGTAATCTTGATATGTTGTGGTTTGATGGGAAGAGGCTACATTGCCTTCTCTATTCTGAATGACAGATCAGATCTGAGACAACTTTAAATACTGTTTTGGGTTCAAGTCACTGCACAAAAATGTGACCCTTATTCATTCCATCACTCAGTACAGTCCTCTTTTATGACCTATTGAGGAGACACAGCAGCACCACAAGCAATAAAGGCAGTTCTGGTTGAAGACTTTGTTTAAATACCCTTATTACACATAATAAATTACATCACTTGTGTGTGTTGGTGCATGTCAAAATGGCAAGTAAATAATTACAAAGCAGTTACTGACCTGGGCATTATCAAAGTGTAATAACAACCATTGAAGCGTCTTGAAAGAGGCGTATGCTGGCAAGTTGATTGTTGAAAATTGCCTGGACATGCCGTAGTTTAAAAACACGCGCAGTGTAGTGGACTAAATTCTTGATCGACTAAAGAAATGCCTTATGCATCGATTAAACTATGAAGTATATCTATACACCTGACCAAATATCTAACCTGAACTGCACTTACAACAAGATAATAAAACTGTTAAATGGCTAAGTGTCTAGCACTCATGGCCCACAGCAAGAAGGTCGAAGTTTGCATGTTTTTCCTTGTGTCTGGGTGGGTTTCTTTTTGGTGCTCCGGTTTCTCCCATCAACCCAAAAATGCAACAGATACAGTAGTCCTGGTCAAGCTGAGCTCAAGCTCTGGAGATGGGTCTCCAAACGCTGTACGGCAGCTGCTCCTGGCATTGAAGGACGGGTCAAAGGCAGAGAATGAATGTCCTTCACGAGGGATTAATAAAGTATACCTAAAAAAACACATTAAGCTAACGATTCACTTCCAAAACTCTAACTAACTCATTCCATGCTTTCTCCATTTTGCTTTTTCTGCATATGGATTTGATGAAGTTATATGGCTTCAAACAAATAATGATACATTATTTACTAGGGCTGTGCTAAAATATCGATATATGTTGATAAAGTATTGCGGGCTACTGTGCTCAATATATTGCCTTGAGCAATTTGGTACCTTTGGTACCTTCACAAAGTAGTGGCAACATTCCAGTTTTCTGAGGAAGTAAAAGTATTTTTGAAATGCAGCTGGCTAAACGACTATAGCCCTAAATTGTGCATATAGTGATACTGGTTGCATGCATGGGCTCGTCAGTCTCAGCAGCCTCGGCAGAATGGGACAGCTGATGTGATGTCCTCCTTCAGCTGTCTGTCTGGGCTCCCGTGGGCTCGCTCTCTCCTGTTCGTCTCTGTGCATGTGTGTTGCCCGTCATGGAGCAGGGGCCCTTCATGACACTGTAATTGTGCTGACTATAACACAGCTGCTGGACATGAATCCATGTGCTGCTACATGTGTCTTTGTGCTGGTTTGGATTGATTGATTTTGAAGTTAGAAGTCAGTTATTAACGTGAAGGAAATTAAACATTTTACTCAAATATTTGCTTGAGTTGATATTTCGATGTGAAACCTAGATTAGTTTAAGGGAACATCAACAATCAATATTTTAGGTCTAGGTCTTGTACAAATATTGGCATCAGTCATCGGCAGGCTGGTTGTAGTGTTACTAGGGCTGTAGACCTTCGACCGAGATTTTAATTATTTGGCTAATCATTTTATTTATATTAAATTATTATAAAATGATTTATATGGCAAAAAGGGGAAGATATGGAGTAAGTTAGCTGAAGATTTTGGAGTCTTAGCATATAAATACACTGGCCTTGTACTTTTTTTCTGTATAAATAGTTGTTTTTGCATGAACTCATGCATTTGTGTTCTTTTGAGTGTAGTTTGGTTTAGATAAAGGGAAATACTTCACAGTTTTGATATATTTTTGACACACCCCTTTTAGTTGACTAATCGATAGGGCTGGTCTTTAGTCTAACAAGAATTTCTTTAGTCGACTACAGCCCTAGTTATCACTTGATACTAAAATTTCAAACTCAATTTTGATACCAAGGGAAAAGCTTGATACACAATACTGATTTTAATTGTACAATCATTATAAAAACTGTTATTTTTAGGCAACAGAATGAACATTTTAATACAAAGTAAAAGTTGTTTTATTAATATTACCATGCAGTCTAGTTCTGCTATAGAGTATACTTATGAGTCTATGTTATGAATTTAGTTTTAGTATCAATTAGTATCTAGTTGTTTTTTTGTTTTTCGCAAACCCCAGCTGGCTGTAGTAGGTTTGAAGAGAAACTGAAGTACATACAGTACTTTTAAAATAATTCTTGACATAACGAAGCAAACTTGACTTCATATCCTCTAACCAAACTACACTACACTGTGGACTGCCTCAGATTATATGGCAGCGAGAGCCCAGTTGTAAATGACTGCTTTGGTCTCGTTGACTTGAGCTAATCAAACACAAATCAGCCTTCCTCCCACTCACCAAACCCAGTCAGTAACCACATTCTACTTCCCTCATACCAGATTATTCCACAGATTTTCACCATTCGGCCCCATAATCTTATCCTGTTACACTTTATTGTGTCATTTCATTTTACTGGAGTAAGTGCTGGAGCTCTTTTTAATCAAATCTGTCATGTCTGCATCAACATATTACGTAATAGTTGCCAATACCATTCTAAAGACAGTCAACAGTTTATTCATATTCTAATTTCTTTCTTCATAAAAAAAAACATCTGCTGTGTTTTTATGTATTCATTATTATATCTATTATATGGCGTCTGTTATTTATAATTGTTTTAATAAATGTTTTAGTGATAATTCTTCTTTTTATCATTTGTTGTCTTTGCTGTGACCATTGCAGAATCACACATGGGTAAAATTGCGTGGCTAAAACGTTTAAAAGTTTACGAGACAGCATACACCCAAGTTAATCATTATCCTCCAGGTGTTTTCCTGGGATGACAGATTTTGAAAGAATTTTAAACTTTCCTGTTCCTCACACGGATTCCCTGATATAACGATTATCATTAACTAAATAAGCTTGACATCCCAAATCAAGATGTATTCATCAGTGAAAGGGGCTTGTGTTTTAAATGTGTTTAACGAATGAATGTGTGGAGCATCTAGCCTTTTTTAGACATCTCTGCCCCTGTCCTCTGACCTTGGGAGAGGGAGAGGTCTCAGTTTGCAGGCGGACCCCATGCCGAGGCCTTTGTGTCCCTAAAGCCTCAAATGCGGAAATAGACGCTTGGCGCAGCTAACTCTGGCTACATCTCATGCTGGGACCATTGTCTTGTTAACGAACATTTAGTTGTTGTTTTTTTACCCACGTGACTAAGCTCACCCTTATCATTATCATGTTTTTATTGATCCAGAGTATGATCCCAGAGGAGCTGCTGCACTGACAGGGTTCAAATACATACCGGGGCAGCAGTGTGTTTCTTGTCTTGTGAATTGTGCCATTGCAGAGTACTCAAGGCTTTTATCTGTCTCTTTTATTTGGGGTGAAGAGTAGCAGCGGTCCTGAACAAAAGGGTTAGAGTGAAGGCCCTTTTCTGTGAGTGGGCTCCGTGGTTTATTTATATCCCAAGCAGCCACTCATCAATGCTCCTCTGCATCAGCATCTGGGATAGCTGCTGCGGTTTTTACAATATCATTTGCCAATTCATTTTTAAAAACTGAACCATGTAGTAAAGTGTCATACAACTCAGTGCATATTTGATGTCTATAATGTCAATTTCATAAAGATGCTTCAGTTTTCACTAGATAGATCAGGATAATTAGGGTTTATTTAGGGGTGTGCTAAAATATCAATATATCAGTATTTTGTGATCCTATATTGATAAAGTATCTATATCTCAGGTTGCTGTATCAGTATATCGCTATGAGCATTTTTTTGGTACTTTCACAGTACTAGCTTTGGCAGCACTCCAATTTTGTTGCATCTTTTTAGAAAGTAAACGTATGTAATACTGTTTGCATTGTTACTGTTTTGATAATTACTTTTTTCCCAGAATGTGCATGTAGTGGTTTAACAAAGAAATATTGGTGAAAAAATGTATTTTTGTTCCTTTAAAAACAGTAGGCTTCATCCTAGAATATCAATGCAATACAGTGCAATGTATTGATTATCACTGCATCGCCATATCCTGATAGTGGGAGTGGCCGCTATTGACAAAAAATAAAATCAACAATATTCAGACAATATTTTACCAATGCATCAGGGATGTGTAAAAATGGGCCAGTAAATGTCTTGGTTGTGGTTCAAGTATTGTGCATGATTTGTGGATCGGAAAGTGCAGAAATACCACTTGTTTGAGAGATTATGCCCTATCTCTCTGTCTGAGGTCATTTTTATACATTTTAATTATAGATTAAGTATTCAATGTTCTAATTTTGATGGAATCGTATTGTGGGCCGCGTATCGTATCAAATCATGAGTGAACCTGTGATTCCCAGCTCTAATATTTACTATTGCTCAGTAACAACAATTTAACCCAGATTCAAATATTACATGTTTCAAAAATTGGTCTAGGACTCTGATTATGATTATATTAGATGAAATGAAAGTATATTATATAAAATATTGATTTATTTTCTGGGTGAACGTGTCTCAAATGTCCAGTCGTAGGTGACTTTTTGACCTTGAATAGTTTCTTCTCTCCAAAACCTGACCGCCAGCATGCCTCTAATATCTGGTTACTTATGTTTTTGTCTTTGAAGAGGCTCAGTCAGAGGAAATGAGCCTAGCCCTGGTTGTTGTCTTGTCTAGGTGACTGGTAAGACAGGTACTATCTACGTTGTTTTAAATCTATCTATGCATCTGCCAGTTTTATCTAAGACTCTGCCTCTCACACATTCCCCACTGTCAGGGAATGTCAGTGAGCTGGGAGTCTCCTACGGTGGAGAATCCAAGGAATTTTTGCTGGCACCTGCTTAAGTGTTAAAATAGACTGCCTTCCTTTATCATGTACCTCCTCCCTTTTCATTTTTCAACAGATTTTTTAAAAATTGCACAAGTGGCAAAAGTGCAAAAACTGTAAAAGCACATTCTTGTAGTGGAATGTCTTTAATAGACTGCCAGTTTCAACAATGTTCACCTCTGGTTGGCAGCGGGCTTCATTAGCTGAGATTCCTGCATGCCCACCCATCAGTACCAGCCTCACAAAGTCAAAGCACCAAGGACATGAAATCAGATCCTGTGCCTTCATCACGTGGTGTGGAAAGAAGAAAGGAAACAGTCTCTTTTGGTGAAGGAGTGCAGAACAATGTCTTCTCTTGTCTCCCACCACTCATCTGAAGATCTCTTGTTATGCAACTTGATATGAAGCAGACCCCATCCAAGCGACCTACACATAACTTTTGTCCAGACAGTCCCCTGCGTCTATTTTCCTCTGGGCTCCCGCTGATTGTCTTTGAACTCAGGTCTAATCCGTTATTATTGACTTATTATCCAGGAAATAAAACCCACTACTTTTGGTATTTGTGCAGCGAGCCTGGCTATGTTTCATCACTTGGGGGTCAGGAGTGATCATCTTAAGGAGGCTTCTTACAAACGCATGTCTTTTGTCCCTAGAACTCGGCAAACAAGTCCAACCACAGAGAGCTTAACGCACAACAAAGGGATGGGGGAAAAGAAAGTATAGGGGACCATAAAAGGGTGTAGGGTGAACAGGAAAGTACCTGGCTGTGATGTTGTAATACTGTCTGCCTGCATCCTTTTTAACAACACAAAAACTGTTGTCATTCAGAGTGCTTGGTCAGTTTGTTTTGGGTGACAAGCTTTCACACTGTGGCCTGCAGCGGGACAGCGGCTGGAACCAAGCACCTCCCCAAATGCCACCCCCAGCTTGAGAAACAGGAAACGGTGTGGCAATGATAATGAGAAGCACAGAATACTGAATGACAGAGTGAGCATGGGATAAGTAGCGCACTGTTGGAAGCGGGCAGAAAAAGTGCAGGTAAATTGTGCTGCGTTGTTTTCAGAATTGAGGCATGGTTTAAGAGGACTTGATGGCATTTAATGAGAGAGGAGCACCGCGTATGTTTTCTTTTGCTGCTTGTCATGGTGTTTTTCTGCCAAGAAAGTTTCACAGTGTGGCATTAAACATGTTCGTCTCCTTGTACAGGCCAAGTTACAGGTTGGATCTGTGGAGATGCAAGCCCACTCACAGTAAGAATGCTTGTTTTTCACGGTAATTTTCACCAATAAAACCACTCATAATGAAATAAATGCTTGATATGTTGAATGCCATACTGTGGAATATTCCAGACAAAGAAACAACTCGGACAAGTAGGTGGCCAGACCAGAAAAGTAGTGCATGAACTTTGCTTTGTAGGGTTATTTTTTTTTTATGTCAGTTATAATCGGTTGGTGTATTATGATAAAAATGCATGGCTTGAGTTCATCTACAAACTTTAAACATTCCATTGTGATACCTAATCTGAACATAACTGAATATAATTTAAGAAGCTGCAGAACTTGTCTTCACATCTGAGAAAACTTTCATGGGAAAGTTGTGTTCTAGCTGGGGATGTCAAGATTATTTTGTTAATAATTGTGATTAACTGTAGATCTCAATGTAACCATAAGAACTGAAAAAAGTAATAATCTTGATCATCGTAAAAGGCAAAAATAAGTAACTTTAGTTCAATCTTTGTTCAAAAAAGTAAACATAAAAGTAAAGTGCTTCTTTATCTGTTGGTTTATGCAGGCACGATTATTACTGTATTGATATGCTATATGTTAGAAAGAACAAAATATTTGGGGCTCAATATTTATTGTGTGGATGTTTTTGTATGCACTTTGGGTAACTTTCTTTGTTTTTTGATAAGATTGGAATTATAGAGAGTGAAAAAAGTAACCTTTATGACTCATTATCAACACCAACTAACTACAAAAGTGTTTAATTCTGTAGTTAATTTATTGTAGCTCATGTTTTTAACAATATTTTACATTAAGAATTATTTTGTTTTAGGATTATCTTTCTTTAGGGTTATTGTGCCAGTGGCATAAAGTAGTTTTAATATTATCGTTTATTGTTTTTTTTTTCTGACCATATATCGCTCTTCAAAAGTTGTTGTAGTGACAGGCCTAGGTTTATGTCACATTAACTTTACTTTATCATTCAGAAAGTTTGATAAGACAAATGGTAATCTTTTGGACACTGTTAATGTGATTGATTGTTGTTTTGGTCACGATGGGGTCAATAATCGTGAATTACCATAAAATTGTGATGTTTTTTCTCACATTAATTTGATAACATGACATTCCTAGTTCTAGCTTTTCTTTAGTTGACGACCGGGCAGTATTTTGTTGTAGGGTTATCTTGTGGTGGTGCAGTGAGAGCGCCGAAGCAGGATGGTTGTTAATTACTTTGCCCACGAGGAATGCTTGTTTGCAGTGGATGCATTTGAATTAGTTTTTTAACCTAATCATCCCTCCCGGGTGGTTTACGTCACGCTGTGCTGCCTCCCCCTTTTCACTCCCAGCAGCATTGAACAAATCTGCCAATTACCTTGTAATTATTGAATGTCCCAAAGTAGAGCAGCATGGAGCTCACACAAAGATCATGTAAACCGCTTTTCAAATAGCATTTCTTTCCATTGCATTTTTTCCTCTTTTGAAATTTGCCGATGCGTGTTTGTTCGGTCTATTTGCTGCATTGGAATTCCCCTCAGGACTATTAATGGCTCACTGCTGGGTAACAAGATTTAAAAGTTTCTTTGTTGTTTAACTATTCCTAATTTCCTAATTGTGTTTTAGAAGTTGTACTCTCTCCAACTCCTGCCTAGAACCCGCTGCAAAGTTTTACAACGGCACAAGGTGAACGGCAGCGTTGTTTATGTTGAACCTGTGCTTCCTGTTGCTATGTTTTCGATGTAAACGGCACAGAAGAGTTGTGATCCAAATCAGCTGAAGAGAGAGTTTTTCAGTTGTTCCCACTGAGAAGCTGCCAATGATAGTACACTGTGTATATTTACAGAGAAGCGGCAGAGGCAAAGTGCTGATCCAGTGAACGGGCCACCAACATCAACATCAACATGCTTTTACAACTTGACACCTCACCCTTTTCATGCAGAGCTCATCACAGGGATTTGCTGATGCATGACAGAGCTACGTGATTAATTGCTATTGAATTTGAATTGTTTTTGCAGTTGGTATTTCTATCACCCCTGAATTTCAATTGGAAATATGAATCTATTTTGTACAAAAATGAATGGCCAGTTTAATAGTAATGGCAAATATCAGAAAAATTGTTATCCGTTCCCCAAGATTTTTTCTCATTAGGACCAGTACATTTATCATGTATTTATTTTCGGGGTTAGGAAGGGTCAGTAACACCGAAAAACCCATGGATGGTAAAACCTTAGCCTATATATATTTTTAAATGTCTTATAACTCAAGTTTGCTCTTTATCATATACATTGGGTCAGTATTTTAGTTTAGTACAGTAAACATAGGGACATAGTGATAGACTATGAAACAGAAATAAAATATTTTTATTGAAGAGTATTTTATTTCTTTAATAAGAATAATGCAATAAGAATTAATCTAAAATTGTTTAAACTGAGAACCAATAAACACACTAAACATGTCAGGTGCCTGCTGTTGTGTGACTTTACTTCCTACATTGTTAGTCAGTTACTTGTCTGAATTGTTGGAACGTTACTTGGTTATTTCTGTCTTTGCTAAAGTAACTACTAGAGCATGGGTATTCTGTAGAATTTTTTAAAGTGGTCTAACAAAAGTGTTGTGGGTGGAATGATGTGGGAACCATTCAATGTCTTTTGGGATAATGGCAAAAGCCGACTCCTACGTGAACTGCAACAGAAAACAAAGACTCCACAGAGGAGAGAAAGGGACTCGGGTAACCCCTCCGCCTTCTCAGCCCTAGCTCGTCTTGTAATGAATTTAATAAGCAGCTCCCTCTCCTGGGCTTTTGTCCTTAGTTTTACATCATACAGCTCATTAGATGGCTAAATTATCAGTCATTAAATGTCTGATGTTACAGGTCTTCCCTCATTCTCATGGGAAAGACAAGCTACAATGACTGACAAGGTTAAATATAGGACCTTCTCACATTTCAACTGGTACAGGTGAATGCACGTTAATAATTACCACACAGAAATGTTAAGAATGTGGTTTTGCTTCCTCATCGGTCTGGACCACAGCTCTGGACTGACCCAGGTTTAATTGAAAGCCGTTGTTGGCAAACACTGAACTCTGGTACTACAGGATGAACCGAAACCAAAGGAGACTTGGATCTGGTTCAGAAACAGGTGAAATGCATGGTATACTTGTTTGCTTTCTCTGATTACGGTGGGAAAATATTTCAGATCTTTTTGGAGACACACAATTTAGTGTGAAAAACATTCAAGAGTAAATCTGAGATAAGGGTTGATGTGGTTTATATTCAGTGAGTTGCCCATGAACTGTAGTTGCTGGTTTGATTCCCGCCTGAGCATAGTCTTGAGCAATATGCTAAAAATGTTATGTCATCATCATCAGAGCCTAAATGACTATTTTGATTTGCTTACACAATTCATGCAGTTAGTTCTGCTGCTTCTCACTCACTGAGGGCCTGACAGAGGCTGACCAATGGGACTAGAGGGTGGTTAAGTGTGTTTGAGCACGTTTGAGCACAGAGCTGCATTAAGCAGAAAAGCATTGTATTGTAATATGAAAATATCATAAAAACAACAGTCTCTAGATCACAAGTTATCATATCTCCCAGCCCTGCCTGACCACATACTGTTGACAAATGCAAGTCCAAGTTGGTTGTTGTCATACACCATGATGTCGCACTCTCAGATGAGGGTGGAATCTGTTTTCCAGTATGAAGTGACGAGGTTTGTCATCACACAGATTATATTATAGCAATTGTTGTTTACTTGACCCTCAACAGAATGTCATGATTAATCAGTTAATTGATGATCATGAATGTAATGTACACAATTTTAAAAATTATTTCTATACTCTAAAAAGCGAAACCTAATTCTATTCACTTAATTCATTGTACAGAAAGTTTTATTGCATAAAGCAGGTCCCATACAAGAGTAAAGGTAGACCACATGAATGAAAGACTTTACTGTTAAAAATCTTAATCATAAAATTTTGATGTTTTTTTTCCATCAATAATAATAACATTAAACTTGACAATCACAACATTCCTAATCCTCAATTACGCTACAGGCATACACATAAAATGTTATGTCATCATCCAAAACCCAGATATACAGTGTTTTTTACCGTATTTTTTACAGTGAAGGTGGATAAGATCCACAATCCCACGGGTGTAGTCTTCTAAAGCCTTACATAACACGAGTCAGATCCAAATCAATAGGCTTTCATGAAACACCCGGACCACTAGTGACCCCAGATAACCTGAGTCCTTTACTGTACTCTCCGGGAGTAATTGAATTTTGTGGAGAAATACAATAGCGTACAGTCAGCAGAGGTAGTAGATGCCAAGGCACACTGAGCAGGCAACTGTTAACAGCCCAAAAGAGGCTTAGTGTTGTGAGACGCAACCATCGCAACATTTCTGTAACCAATATATTGGAAAACTCTTGAGCATGGGCAGAAATTAGGGACGTAAAGATTATTGCGTTAATTGATAATTATGACAATATAATCATAAGAACTAAAACATAATAATTGTGATTAGAGGTGAGAGATATACTGAAAATAGATATCACAATTGTTGTTTTGGAGATACGGAAAATTATAATCTTTTTTAGAATAAAAAAAAAAAAGAGAGATTGAAATGTGTAATCTCCAAAACAAAGGTATAAAGTGATATTTCTGCATATTTGTGGTTCATTTTATGGTTCAACATTATGGGTTAATGTTTTGTTCAATACTTGATTCCCAGTGAAACATTTACAGGTACATTTTAACACATTCCTCTATCTGAATATCATTATATAAATAATCTAAAAAAAATGAGATGTACATTTTTGTCCAAATCATACACCTCTAATTGTGATTCGTTAAGTTTTAGAAGTAACTTAAATTCAATACTTTGTTTTATCTGGCTGTTCATGTCACACTTCACGTCAGACTTTATCATTTATTTATTAAGTTTGATTTAATAAAACTGGTCAGAGACAGGACACAGACAGTCTGAATGAAAGTGAATTAAGGATTTTCTTTGTTGTTTCTTCATTGTGTCAAAAATGTGAATGAACATAACATCTTCTCACAATAACTATAACACTAAAATTTGATATTTTATGACATTTCTTATTCATATACAACATACATCAATGTTGATGATATAACATTAAATGTAATCTAAGAATGATGTGCCAATTTGAAGGAATTGTTAAGTGAAGCTCTTCACCCGCTCGTCCTATCAGCTTCCAACATGCTTTTAGTAATTAATAGACAGTAAAGTTTCTACCCTCAGAAAACGCTCAGTGTATAAAGTCAAAACTGTGATGCAGGCTCAGTGGGATTGTGCTCAGTGGGATAAGTTTTTTCTTTGACAAATCGCCAACCCAAATGTAGGCTACAGGCAGAGTCTGGCCAAGTCCTAAGCAGAGTTAAAGTTTTCCAGTTGTTTATCTGTAGACCATGTTGGTGACAGAGGACACAGTTGTAAACTCAATAGAGGCCTGTGTCTTCCTCTCTGACGACAGGTGACCCTTTGACCTCTGCAAAGACTCAAGAACTTGTCATCAATGGAAATAGTGTGCTGTTGAATAGTGGGCTTTTAGCTTCGACACCAAGGCTTGTAACATATAGTAATTTATATGTCTGCATTTCAAACTTAGTCTGTCATTAATGTCACAGCGCCTTAAATATAACACTGTGTTCTCTCCGCTCTTTCAGAAAACCATGACCAAGTGTAAGGGCATATCATATCTTGTGTGCCTGGTGTTATATTTCACACATAGGCGATACATAATATACAAAAGTGCATTCATCCCACATGAAAAAGAATATATGCATGCTTTGACTGTTGGTCTAAGCAACCTTTAGGGAAAAGTGTCTCGTTGCATCGCTGCCTTTTATCGGCAGGAAGTCATTCAAATGTGCGAGACAACACCTGTGAGATTTAGACTGGGCTTTAAAGTATCTCTTACTTTTACTTCTCAATAGCATTCATGTTGTTGCCGTTTTAAAATCAATTATATCTGCTTTTGTAAAAGAGGAGATAATAGAAGCTCAAAAGCATGGTGCAATAGATGGGGCGTGTAAGCTGTGATGGTTCGTGCCTTCTAGGGCTGTCGAAATTCTTGGTTGACTAAAGACCAGCCCTATTGACAAATTAATTGACTAAAAGGGGGTGTGGTAAAAATATTTCAAAACTATCAAGTATCTCCATGTATCCGACCCAAATTGCACTGGAGTTCATGCTATACTATTTATACAGAAAAGTACTAGGGAACAGTATTTATAAGTTAGACTCCAAAATGTTCAGCCAACTCACTTCATATCTTCCTGTTTTTGCCACATATATAATTTTAATCTTAATAAAATAATCCGTCAATTGCTAAAAATCTTAGTCGACTAAGGCACCATCGACTGATTAATCGACTAAACGACTAAAGGATTACAGCCCTAGTGCCTTCCTTTCTGTTGCTTGATAGTTGATTGTGAAGTTGTGGTCTGGGTTTTTCCCGTTATTTGTTTACCCACTTGATGATTCTGGAGAGCTTATGCTTATCTTTTACAGAAGTAAATGTGAATCAAGAGAAGATGTTATAGGAAATGATGGATTTGTACAGGTGATAAAATGTCCGGGCTAACCTGAAAGCTCATCAGCTTCCTTAGTAAGAACAGGCACTGCTGTGCCTTCTTGTAGACAGCTTCTAGTGCTGGCTAAAGTCATGTGACTGTCTAACAGGTCCCTCTCATACTTGAAAGCCTCCATGTGCTCCACTGTCTCCAACAGCAAAGTTGGACCTCATTTCTAACAATGCAACTTTTGTGCTTTCTGTGTAATTTTAGAAGCTACACTTAAAAAGGTCACCATTTTGAAGTGACATAACCAAATGAATGGAGTGGAGCAGGTGAGTTTGGGTGTCAGTGGGAGGTAGAATCAGTGAAGCTGTTTTCTGTACAAAAGATGAAGTCAGTGAGTGCTGCAGTGTTTTACAGCTCCACAGCTGTGAGAACCAGCAGGGCTTATGTAACACAGTGTGCTGCTGAGGGGGAGGTTTGGATATAACAGGCAAACTTAACCTGCAAACATAAACTTTGGACATGATGAATTTTGAATTTATGGGGGTGGGTGATGTTGATGGACCCGTTCTTACACAGCACTGTGCCTGAATCTGCCACTGAAAACTGACAAGTCCTTTCACTTTTCTGAGATTGTAATTTAACAATCAAATGAAACACTTCTTTTAGCTGTTATTCAAAGATAAATGAATGCGCTTTGAAAATCAAAGAGTCTGATATTTTGAAGGAGCAATCTTCAATCAACGAAATAACTTTTAACTTAAATAAAAGGTGTAGCTCATGACCGGGGCCCTTTACAATTAGACAGCAGAGCGGAAACAGAGCTTTGATCAGTGTGCGTGATTTAAAGAGGTGTGTAGTGTTTAGGCCCTGTGGCTAGTTGTGCTGGCTGTAAATCTCACTGTGTCTCCTAGTTTACTCAGGCCCATAAACTACACGGCAATTATGGAAAACAACTGGGTGCACCATTTTTCAGAGCTGTGAAGGTTTGAGGTTGCAGCCTAAAAGGATTTTACCCAAAATAAATTGTGTAGCCTCAATCTTCCTCTCGCCTGTCTGAGCTTCCCGTCTAACATCGATTGGCCTCTCGTGCCTCTCATGACACAAATGCAGTAAAAAACTCAACCTAAAAATACTGTGTCAGACCTTGGCCACTTGCCATTAGGTTTGACACACTCATGATTTATTCATACAATGTCAATTACATCCTCAAAGATACACCACCTGCACCCACTCATCATGTCACGCTCGGACAATACTATGAGTAAACATATTTTTCAGGTTTCCAGGTTTATCTGTAGCTGATTTGATGAACTATATTATTCAATCTATATATTTCTGTTCCAGTTTTTTGCAACATGATGTTTTGAAAGAAAGTACATTGAGGCAAATCGCTGCTCATGAATATAACCATGAGCTAAAGCTGCTTTGATCTGGTCCTGGCTGAGATCCTCAGCAGAGAAGGCTCAAGCTCTTTTGATTTGAATCAACTGTACATTTGAAATGCCTTAACAGTACATAACGTGTCCTGATAAACTCAGTTCAATTCTATTTAAATTATTATCATTATTATTTATATTTATGTATGTATTTGTACAACCCATAACCATAACAGCAGTTGTCTGCAACACTATAGTAAATAAATCATATTTAAAGGTATGCTATGCAACTGTTCTAGTGACGGATCTTCCACTTGCTTGGCTCCATGGAGAAAAGCTGGTCATAAAATCACAAAACTTGTCAGAAAGAAATACACCTCAGTATTTTTTAGTCTTTCTATAATTCGTCAGTCATACGTATTACTCCTTAATGAGTTTGTTTGTATTAATCTGATAAAGGACAATTACCAGTGTTTGACTAAATCTATGGTGCCACGTCCGCTGGCCTTGCACTCGTACCTCCCTCAGGTCCTTTTTATAGTCTGAAGGTTGCAGCATTTTACGGTCTCAATAGTTTATAGCTGCTTGGGTGTTTATGCGCGGAAAGAGAGAGGGTCACTCGGGTGAAATCAATAGTAAACCTTAATGAGGTTGTCTGAAAAAGCAAGACCAAGACGGGGATGTGTTGTTGCATACAGAGAGAGATATGAGCACATCATATCATTCAAACATGAAAAGACAGTCAACAACTCATTTTTGGGGACCATATCAAGTCAATACATCTAATACATAAAGGTATGCTGATTATTAACTAAGAAGATATTCATTGCATGGAGAAATTAATGTATGAAAGCTATCAAACCAACCATTTTAGTGAGTGTTTCTTTTTATGCAGCCTTGTATCATGCTGTGGTGGGAGAAGTGTAGTTTTTTCCAGCTGTGATCCGAGACAGCTGTCTGTACACACAAGTACAGCTGATGACACGTCTGTGGGCTCCCTCGGGGCAGAGCCACATCCGCTCAAGACACAGGGCGTGTGATTTGGTTCAGCTATGCATATTAACTTTAATATTCAAATATTTACAAACAAACAAAAGGCTTTTTCAGTGTATTATTGTAGAACTTATAAGTTCAGTGTTAACTTTGTTGGTTTATTTTATTATTTATTATTATTATTATTATTATTATTATTATTATTATTATTATTATTATTATTTATTTTCATTCATTTCAGTTCTGTTAGTCATTAGGACCAAAATGAAGACAGAAAAATATTCCAACAACTGAGGGCATTTTCACACATAACAGTACCAAGAAAGGACAAAGGCCCTATAATCCAGCCCCTATTTAGTTAAAAGAACCAGCGCCTCCTGTTTGATTTACACAGCAAAGTGGGTCTGACTGGCTTTAACATTAGCATCTGTATATTGTGGAACATCAAATTATTTAACTAAGTGTGGGCAGAAAAACTAAAGGTTTCTGTCCATCATGGAAACCATGCACATAAAACTGTGATGCTCAATATTTATAATTTTAACTACTACTCAATTTGCTATTTATTATCAATAATTGTTTTTGTATCATCTATTTGAACTACTGTATCCAAGTCTGGGAATAAAAGTAACATTTATTACATTTATGCCATTACCTCACTGATCAGTTATCAATGAGCTCAGGCTACACAACTGTTTTCTTTTACGTTACTTTTATTGAATGTACTGAGCCTCGTCAAAGAAGAATTTCTGTCACCTGCTGAGACAGACAATAAAGTTCTATCTATCTAACATAGCTCACAATAATGGTAATTACCAATGAGGTTCCTGGTCTGACTAGAAACCACTTGCCCCAAAGCAGAAGCTAAATAAGTCCCCAAATGTTTGGTCTCAGTCCCCAGTTCTCACTCTCTGTGTGAATGTGCATCAAATGGGGACTGGAACTAAAGAACTCCTAAAACATGCAGGTCGACTTGATCCCAGAACTATCTGCAGATTGGCAGTAGTTCTTTGATTGAGTGCATGTCCTTGATACAAATTAAACCTAATCACCATCATTTTCTCTTTTTTACAGAGCGTCCTATCTACTTGCAGAGTTTTGTAACCAATGGCAGCCTCTGTTCAGACTCTTCCTCTGTCCCGTGGGCCCAACAAAACCTTTTGCAATCCCTTCTCATCCCAGCCCCTCTCGTCTCGCTGCGGGATGGGGAGCGTGGGCAGTTTGGTGGAGAGGCCAGACGTGTCTCCATCTAAATCAAATCGTGCAGTGCCTCAAGTGAGACCCAAACCTTCCAATGGGCTGCTGAAGAAGGGCCTGGGCCAGAGGGAACTCCTCAACTACCTCAATATAACTAGGTATGTGGCTGTCATTGAATGGATTGATAGACTCAACTTTTAGATCCTGTAGGTCAAGAGAGAAGAAATGAAGAGTGTTAGAGCTGAACAATATTGGAAAGAAATCAAATTGTAATTCATCTCACAAAGTAATGGGATTTTAATTAGATTTGTTAGTTATGTTTTAAAATCGAGATTCACATCATTGGGGACAATTTATACGTGTCCAGAAGCATCAGCAATTCTTGAGAGAAGATAGATCAATTGGTTTTAAGCTATAAACACAGGAAACAGGATGCAGCGCATTTAAAAGAATGGCTTGAGGGGTGACTGAGACAGATGTGATCGGCTGACAGTAACAGTTGACAAGAAGTCGGAATGAATGATTTTGGAAACAGTTTTCTTGGTTGAATTTACGAGTCTACATAACTAATCTATGACCTCTCTTTACACAGGAAAGACCCCAAAGTAACTCAAAGTGGTAACAATAAAAGAGGCATCATCTCCAGCCTCACGTCTCTGAGTGGTTGTGATGAGGACACTTATAATAAGGTCTACAACAAAGATGGCACTGAAGTGGACCTGACAAAGAATTCATTACCAAGTGCAGGCAAATATGAAAAGGTATTTTTTACTACACGTCCAGTAATAACATATAATTATATTGATACGGGGTGCTCGGTGGCAGAGCGGTTAGAGCTTCTGCCTCCCAATGGATCCCCAAGGATCACACGATTTCTGGGTGGAGTCTGCATGTCCTCCCCATGTTACCGTGGGTTCTCTCCAGGTTCTCCAGCTTCATCCCACTGTCCAAACACATGCATCTGTTCATTGGCAACTCGAAATTGCCCGTAGAGTGAATGGTTGTCTGTCAGTGTCCATGTCTCTGTGTTAGTCCTGTGATGAATTGGCCACTGTCCAGGGTGTACCCCGCTTAAGGCCCAAAGTCACTGGGATAGGCTCCAGTCACCCGCGAGCCCGGGAACGGGAATAAGCGGTAGAAAATGAATTAATGGATGAATGAATATTTGATATTACACTATGAAACAAATATTTTAAGCATCTCAAGTTCTTACTTCCAATGGCTAGTTGTAGTAAAAATGTAAATTTAAAAATGTAATAGAACACAATAATGCCAATTAGTTTTGTTATGTTTGATCTGACCATTACAGGTATATTAATTTAACAGAGTAAAGATTAGAAGTCCAAACTTGTTTCAGTAAATCATACACCTCACTGCATCAAATGATGTTTATACCATTTTATAAATGATGACCTGTCAGTGGGAGTAATGAGAAAACAACATTTCTTAACACCATCAGAGAACAGGGAGGATATGATTAATTTTTATTTTGACCTGAGTTGACCACCACTCAGAACATACCAAGGATTAAGAAAGAAGGTGGTTTTATGTCTTAAAATGCTTATAGCTCTGCCTTTATAATAACTACACCTTAATTTGCCTTAATAAAGCCTGAACAAAAATTTAAATCACAATGAACATATGGTTTATTAAGCATGATTCAGACTTGAAATTACATAATTAAGGTTAGGGTTAGGAGTTAGGGTTAGAGTTCATCATGTCATCTTTTACACTACTTTGTCTTAAAAAAAAAGTGTTAGAGTACTAGTTAAATAGTTACTAAGCCTGAATCATTCTTAATACACCATTTGTTTATTATGAATTAAGTCTTTGTTCAAGTGTAGTTATTATAAAGTGTTACCCTGCCTTTTTATTCTTTTCAGTCACGTTTAAGGACTTCAGCCTTCAAGCCTGTCACACCGAAAAACTTCAGCTCAATGCAAAATCTGTACCCATCGTCCAAGGAGGAGGAGGATCATGGCATTTCAAATGGACTGCACCGAGCCTTTGCACATGTCCCAAAAGCGGTCTCTACATCCTCCTCCTCCTCATCACCGTCTCGATATGGAGGCCCCACAACAAACACCAACAAGGTATTTGTCTACACCAAAATGTATGATATCATATGTAAGGATGGGCAATATTGACAAAAATGTATATCTTGATAATGATATTCAGACAGTTCCTGTAAAATGTGCCTGTAAATGTCTTTGTTGAGATTCAAGTCCTGAGTAAAATGCGAATAAAGTCAACCACAAAATGGCAGAAATATCACTTTATATCCTTTTGAGGTATCCTTTTAACACCGTGTGAGTTGTGTGGTCCTCTGTGTTTTACTTTATTTTAGTACATTTTATTGCTTTTATTTATGCATTTATTTGTTGCTAGTTTATTGTTTATTATTCTGTTTCTGTACAGCAGTTTGGAAACTGTTTGTTTGTATAATGTGCTATATAAATAAAGTGGATTGGATTGGCTGACCTCTAATTGCATCTGAATATTTAGTTTTACTATTAAGCTTATCTCATTCCAACAAATAAAATCCAGTATGTAGAGACCTTCCTATATTCACCGCAGTACTTAATCTTCCACCCACTGTATCATTTCAAATATTCTTGAATTAAGGGAGCGAGTTAAAGAAAAAAAAGTGAGGGCATAGACTCTGACATCTAGATATTTGTAGACATTAATTACTGGGTTGTGACTGAAGCTTAATTATGTGCAGACTCTCTCCTCTGTGCGTGGGACCAGTCACGAGGAAGATAACTTGTCCGACTCGGGCCATAACTCCATGAACAGCCTGCCTCCTTACCGACCTCCTTTCAGACCGCATCTGTCTCACATCAGGTCAGTGGCAGCAACATCGCTCCTTCTGATTGTGGTTTGTGGTTGCATGAACCGTCTTTCCTATCCTCAGTGCATCTATGGGTCACATTAACACCATTGGATCTTTGGACCGGGCCAGTCAGGTGCCAAAGAGCGCAGGGGCCGGTGGCGTGCCCATAGGGGAGATGGCCTGTCGGAGTATGGCCACACTCAGCCGCTTGACCCCTCATGGAGAGGCCCCACCGCCATACGAGTGGAGCCTGTCGATGTCTATGGAGGATGTCGTGAGTCCTTGTTCCTTTCCTGACTGATTTCCTGAAATTCTGATTGAAAGATTGAAGTTCATATGTCAGGTTTTATCTTTGCCATCAATACATAATATGAAATCCAAAATCCAGGGACAATTTATGTGTAAGGATCATTTTTAACATTTACTTAACAAAATAAAGGTGTCGTCAGAAGTTTCATAAGTATTGTGTAAATTAGTCTTTGATCCTTGATTACAGTGTGGTTGCTAGGTAACTCTTTACCTCTTTGTATGTCACATCTGCTTCCCATTTCGAACCATGAAGTAAAACTATAAACGTCACCAAAATTGGCAAACTAGGGGAAACTAGGCGAGCTTGTTAGTAAGTACTTAGTAAATTTTAATTATTCATATGTTTTATAATAGGTGCGAGATTTGGAAGAGCGTCTGGTCGAGAAGGAACAGGAAATAAAACAGATGAAAAGAAATCTGGATGAGAGTGAAGGTGCCATTGCTCAGGTGACGTTAAACATAAATAACAATGTTTTTCCTGCTCTTTTGACGACTAACTTCAGCCTCTAACTGCAGGTATTTGAAGGGAAACAGCGTTTGTGGGAGAAAGAGGTGGGGGAGCTGAAGCGTCTCTATGCAACAAAGTTACGCCAAGTTTCTCAACAAGCTCAGCGGTCCCAGCGCAGTCTGCAGTTACAGCTGTACAAAACCCAACAGGAAAAAGCCAAGCTACAAGAGGAACTGGACAGCCTGAGAAAAGAGAGGAGCCAGGACTCAGGAGACAGGGCCAAAAGAACCAGTCCCACTTTGGAAGAGACACAGTGGGAGGTGACTTGTTTCAAAATAAACAATTATACAAAAACAAAAAATATCCAACATGAATTTCTATTTTTCTATTTTTTATATTTTAGGTGTGCCAGAAGTCAGGGGAGATTTCTTTATTGAAGCAGCAGCTGAGGGACTCCCAGGCTGAGGTCACCCAAAAGCTCAGTGAGATTTTCCACTTGAAAAATCAGCTGAGAGAGACGCGCACTGTGCTGAGCACCCGGGAAAGCCAGATTGAAACTTTGAAAATGGCAGCAGATGGCACACCCAGACGAAGATGCTTTTCTCAAACTGGACGCCAGGAAAACAACACACTCGACTGTCCGGGTAATTTTATACACCTAAATAAATATATTTATGTATAAAACTTAATATTTATTAAGTATTTATATTTATGTATATAAATATTTATGTATAAAACTTGGGAAGAATGTTAAAAAACAACTTTAAAGTATGGAGTCTAACTATGAAGTCTAAATACTACTTAGTTTGAATGATGGCCAGAGGCGGAGTTAAAAGTTAGCAGCCTGTGCCTTTCATTAAATTTCCCCTTAGGACTGACTGGAGTGTAGTTCAAACCATGTGTACGCCTTCGTTTCAGGAGGGTCTGGGGGGCCCACAGAGGAGCGTCTGCGTGCAGAGCTGCTTCTGGAGAGACGCCAGAGCGAGGCCCAGGCTTTGGCTTTTGAAGAGGAGAGGCAGACGTGGCAGGCAGAAAAGGACAAGGTCATCCGCTATCAAAAAGAGCTTCAGGCCAGCTACTTAGACATGCATTGCAGGAACGAGGACCTAGAGAGGCAACTACGACAAATGAGGGCTTGTGGTGAACGGTCCAGACCCGGCTGTGAAGGGGCTGGACGAAGTCGGACATTAGAGCGAGATGTACCTCAGCTGACGAGTGAGAAAGCAGCAGCAAATCAGACTGACAGACCCAGCTCTGGGTTACCATGGATAGACCAAATTGAGTCATCTGAAATTTGAATGTGATCGACATATTTGCAATGTAAATACCCTCTGGCAGGGTTCACATGGGAGGTACAAGCTGCTAGAATCCTGTTTATTTAGTGTAAATGCAACAAATGATATTACCACTGAGAGGCAACAATTTGTACAATACTTAATTTTCAGGATACATGGATAAATTATATAAAATTATTATAATCTTAGTTTAAACATAAAATGATTCGGATCTGATTGCACTATGAGGTTATTTTACAAATACAGGCCTCCGTATGTACAGCACCATACACTAAAATGTGTTTCACTATCAATTTTTTTTACAACGCAGTTCTGCCAAGACCCTGTTAGCAAACCTGTCCAAAACCTCTGACCAAATGAACTGTTCCTATACCCTAATTGTAACGCTAACCTTAACCTGATTGTGAAAACTAGATTGTAAGTTTGCCAGCATAGCCACCAATGTAAATTGGCGTTTGTGTGGCAGAAAAGCGTTTCAACCACAGCCCTACAAAATGTAATCTACTCCTCATCACTAGATGTCACTAAAGCAGACTGTTTCACGATACATACTTTCAGCAGTACTTCAGGTTTATCTATTTTGTTTTTAACCATCCTCTTTTTCTTGCACTTCAAGCTCCCACAAAGTGGTAAAATGGCCTACAACAACGCTGTATAGTAGACTAAATGCTTAAGCCAAAGGAGTCAAACATATTTAAGACACACATACTTAGGCTGAAATTCCAACTCCAATCTCAGGTTTATTTTGTGCCAATGTACTATGCTACTCCATAATGACTACTGTAACTGACTGAAACTTTGTACTATAAATGGAAACCTTTTTTGTGATGATGCCTGCATATTTTCTAGGCACATGTTGTAAGTATAATGCATTTGTTTTCCAAGCACGCTGTTGAGAAACTGCAAAATAATATGCTAAATGTTTGCCATAACAGGCCTCTTTCCAATAAATATTATATGAAGATAATTGTGTTGTATTAAACGGTGTTCAGTACAAACGCATGTTTGTTTTGGATCTCTATGATAAACTTAACATTTATTATTTACATAGGATTATTGTATACAATACTAGTTTGTGTTGCTGCTGTGTGGGGGCTTTTCCTCCTTGGCTACACTCCACACAAAAAGGGCTTAAAATCTCCACTGAGCGTGCCAATGAAACAAATGACAGGAGCTTATATGATGGCACCAACAACTGAGAGACTGAGCTGTTTGGACCAACATGGCTTTTAGGGGTTTAGCCATGGGTTGACAGCATCATTCCCCACTACATGAAAACAGAGAAGCACAACATTTATCTGGTATCCACTGAATGAAAAAGCAAGAGACAGAAAAGGTTTAACACGGAACCAAGAGGTGCGGTGAGTTTGAAGTGACTCATGAAGCTCTGCTGTTGGCATTTAAAATATTATGTAAACTATCGGTTCAGAAGAGGTTCAAAGACATTCTGTGACGCTTTGACACATGTAGGAGGATGGCTGTAGTATGTTATTTTACTCTCTCTCACTTGTGGCATGTGGAAAAACAAAAATAATTTTGCATGGCTTTATGAAAAGAAACCTTAAGTCAACTCCAGTGTGCCACCAAGTGGTCCTAAAACTAAAAGCCAGTACACATTTGACATTGTATAAATTTATTGTATTTTCAGCTGCAAGTTATGCAAACATGATGGAGCATAGAGATTAACAGTAAAGGTTTAATTACACACATTTAAGCAGAAACACTTTAAGTCAGTCACAGGGCATTAGCAGTCTAGATGGACCCTCAGAGACTATCAGTGATTGTCAACCAGAGCAAGCCAGGAAACAAAGAAAGTCCAAACATAACATGCTGTAACCCATTCAAAGGATGCCTATCTTAAATTTTGTCTCATGACTGTGTGTTTATAATTAATTCAAAAACTGCAATCTATGCTGGTGCAGTAAGGAATATATAAGCCTCAACAAATTGAGGTGACGTCACAATATTTCAGAGGAAACCAAAAACTTGTAGTGTTTTGGTAATTTATGAGCATCCAGATGCCTTGTGTGTTCTGTAAGATAACTATTAGTACATTTACACATTTCCAACAGTCTCCACAGTGGAAAATGTATTATATATTCCAATATATGCTATATACCATGATGTACATCTTAAATACTAATTGTGACGTGTGGGAAGTGAAAATGAACCCTGAGGATATGTATGGACTAAAATGTTGAATGTTTATCCAAACCGGTGCATCAGAGGCTCTATCAGAGGCCCTTACTGTAACCTAAACAACAGCGACAAGGACCAGAGGACTTTCTCACCCACAAGGAAAGCAGAACCACAAGCCTAAAGTTACTGTGAGTAAGAACTTACTGCTACCATCACACAACTTCACGTCCAATTCGCACATTAGAGACACAGCCCAGGGATAAGAGGGCAGGAGTGTTAGTTCTGAAACCCATGCTGTAGCAATATCAGTAAGGTAAGGTTGTGAAGAAAAAAAACAAAGCACATTTCATTGTATGTTTTTGTTTCCTTTTTGTTTGTTAAATTACATACATCAAACCGGACAATGATTTCTATAATGTGAAGAATCTTGCTGTTGCAGACAGTAGCAGAGCCCACCTCCTGTTCATGAGCTAAATGTGGATACATGAGCCAACTGTGAGAAGATAGGCAGGGGCTTTACAACGTCATGGAGGAGTAAAGAGAGTGACTGGTCAGTTCAAGATAGTCTTCCATAAATTCCCTAGCAGTAAATAACAGGGTTTGTCACCAACATTCTCAGAGGATTTATTTGCAATCATTAAAAAGACTGATCCCCTCCTAAAGTCTCCCTGCGCAAACTGTACATCTATCCATTTTCATTAATCTGTCTCAGACAAAGGAAACTTTTTTTTTTTTAAATGAAAGCAGTCCTGCATAAGGTATTCAAAACAGTAAAAAGCCCAGAAACACCTTAAAGAGTGATATACCTCAAAAACAAAAATTTGCAGATGTGTCCAAATCAGTTTCAATGTATTGTTCATTCCAGAGAGGCAGACACTCTGTACTACAAGCTGTAGTCGGGCCTTCCCAGCTGGGCTCTGTAGATTAGTTGGAGATGGGCGATTCAAGATGACCACAGCTATCAAGAGGAGCAAGGGGACAAAACCTTGCTTACAGTAAGGCCATAGACCAACTGTTGGAAGGGGCAAGACAAAAATGGTCCTGAAATGCCTCACTCTCCAGGGAACTTCATCCAAAGCCTTAAAGAGACTGAATGTATCAAAAGTAGATCTGCTTGGCATGTGACGGGTTCTGCTCCATGGGGCAATATGGACATTTCAACCTTATATAAAAAAAACAACAACAAATCAATACACAGTCCAATTTATACTGTACATTGTGATTTGAACTGATAAAAACTGATACTCACTTTCCAGCATTGGTGAGTTTGTTGAGAGCATCTCTGGAGATGACATGGCCACAAATAAGCTTCATTGGAGGGTTGCTTTCTGAAGTTTGTTGACGAAGAATTGGGCAGGCAAACACTGAGTGATACCAGCACTTTTTTCCCAGATCAATTTCAATCTAGACATCCAGAAAAGTTAGTAAGGCAAAGTGAGTACAGGATAACGAGCTATGCTGAATATTACTTACGGGCAACTCATCTTTGTGTGTCCAAACTCCACTACATTGTCTTTGCTCTATGACCTGTTTGATGTTCATCAGCACAGGCAATGCCATACAGCCAGATGCAAAGCTAGACACACAAAAAAAAAATAATATATATATATATATATATATATATATATATTCAAATGTTGTTTTTTTAACTATATTTGTTGGTTCTTAAAAAAAATCTAACCTGACACTTAACGGAGACTCTACAGAAAGACCCAGTAAGGCACAGGCATCCCTGGTGAAAATGTTGCAGATCTCAGCCCACTGATTTGGTTCAAGCAAACTGCGATATGGAGAATTCTCAATACCATGACGCAGGTAAACCAGGCTCCCCATGAGGATCTGGATATCTGTGAGAAGATTAAAAACAATAGGATATTGTACAGTGCATGAAAAAACAGCTTTCATCTCTTTTTCCATTTTAGAGAGATTCAGTGTTACCTCTCTGATGCTGTGAAGCAAATGGTTGAAAATGTCTTGCATATTGCAAAGCTTCCACTTGATTGCTGATGCCTCCACTAAGCAAACTGATGAAGTACAATCGGTGCAACTTGAATTCTAGACTACTGTTCAGATCAAGAAGCCGCTGACGATTTGTCACAGCCCATCTAAGAAACAAGACTAGAATTACATTCAATATCTACTTGAATTAATTATTTAAGGAAATTATTAAAACATACTCTAATGCTGGCCTGAGATCCTGCATCCGAAGAGCTTCAAGAATCCTGTTTAATTCAAGAAACGGCTGCTTCATGCTCATGTCAATAACTACTCCAGACTCCTGAAAATACAAAGCACACACATCAGTATTATTTCTTTTTCAGGGTGATGCATTTTTGACAGTGTGTATTATTTACCTGACACAAATCTTCTGCTACACTGAGCATGCCTTGTCTATACAGATGCTCCACTATTGTTTCACTAAGATATTTCTGCCGGTCAGGAGTATCCCAAACCGTTTCTGCAACCACAGCACTAATCTCTGCATCAAAATTCTGGAGAGGAAGAAACTCTTTCAGAAAGCTCATAGAAATAAATGTCAATAGCTGTATAATTTCATACTTGCCCTGTCAATGGCTTTGCCAACTTTTGACACACTGCCATGAATGTCTTTGTGTCGTGAAGCTAACATTTGCACGGTTTCTTTAATGTTCTTACAGCACTGTGTCATTGTCTGAGAAAGAACAGACAAATCTGCATCTTGTACACCTGCAAGATATCAAAAAAGATTAAATAAACTACAGTGAACATCACTCAGTACAAATCATAGATGAGAACCAGACACACACATTGAATCAAAACATTTCCATTAAACTTCTTACCAAATGCCACTAGTTGTGCTCGTATCTCACAGACACTGCGCAGGAGCTCGTCTAGTCTTTCTTCAGACTGGTGGCCATACATAACAAAGCGATGGAGAACTTTCTCCAACTCTCGCTCCACACAGGCACACTGCTCCATGTTCTGCCTCCTACACACTCAGACACAACTGACAAGGAATTCATTGATTAGGAAATTCATATTTATGTAATATTTGTTCATTTAGACTTCAGGGCAATACATTAAATCAAGATTACTTTTTAAAAAGTCATAATTCAAAACCCTGACTTGTGACAGAAATGTAATAGTTTTAAAAAACTATGCGTTTTAGTAAAGTCCTGGTCAAAAGGGGACAAGGCATTGCAAATAGGCTAGTGTTTAAAGTTGAAGTAACAGGTCCTTTGAGATTATAAATACTTGGTGTGCATTAAACCAGGATCTACGAGCAGATTTTTAAAATTAGGTGGGACAACTTGCAGTTATCAGAATCAAAATTATTTTTTATACATTCCCAAGGGGAAATTCTTATGTATTCTAAGGTAACTTATTTTTACTTTATTACTGCTTATTTATTTATAATGCATATCAGGTTTAGCAGGCTTAACAACTGTCACACAATACAAGACTTAACATAATATTAGCCTATTAGCGGTACAGAAAATGTCCACCAAACCAAACTCGCATAAATAGTAAAAGACACAGTAAACCACGACGTCTTCTTTTCAACTCATAATGTAGTAATCTGGTGACAACTTCGCACATTAATATAAATTGTAATTTAAACCACAACGAAGAACCCAATCGGATAATAAAATGGGGATTAACTAAGACAGAAGAGTCATCAGACGGCTAACATAAACAAACGGCCTGTCGCCGATTCTAGCTGTAAAAGCTAACCACTGCTAACAGCTAACAACGAAAGCTTCAAGCTGAAGTTTTGTATTTACAGACAGACACTGCCCGTGTCTTGGAAGTACTGAGGTTACACTTTGACATAATAAATTGATTTACAAAAGAAAATGTCAGTTTCGACTTACCCACCTTGATAATTAACCCTTGGTGGCTAGTTAGCTGACATTAGCGTTAGCAACTTGTTTTGACAACACTTCACAAGCTAGCAGACTGCGGATCTTCCTGTGTCGCACTCTGTGTTTGGGCTACATTTCAAAGTAAGACAGAAAAACATTATCTTTGCAGTTTAGTTTGTTTTAAATAGTTGACATGAAATGCAAATTATTTATAAAAACTAAATAGGATTTACGGACATTATTATGGGCGGCAATTGCAGTTAGACTACGATGGCCCCCCATAGTCTAAAAACAAACTGACAAAATTAGCCAAACAAATGTACTTTATGCTTGTGGTGCTGTCGCAAACATACAAGTAACTATATCTAATTTGTACCGATTATTGTTTTATCAGTAGAGGCAATAAGTGACATTTATTTTTCATAAATTGTATTTAAAATTATTCAAACATGAATTCGTTGTGCCATCATAGTATCACTAACTTTATAATTTAAATGTGTCGGAAACGCTGAATAGTTCCAATTAAATTTATCATTAGGTGGGTGTTCTACAGCTCAGTGTTGAAGAAACAAAAACAAAATAGTCTGAAATAAGCCCACTTTTTGATCTAATTGATACACTCCAAAATTTTGACATTTAAAATCTGCAAATAGAATATTAGGTGGTAAACAGGATCTTGGATTATTCTGAGTGAAGCGCAGACTGCAGGGTGGCTGAGGTCTTTCAATTTGACAATATGACTAATCTATTTGTTATGCAGTCATGCAGACCTAAGCTGGCCATAAGGGCTGATCATTCTTTCCCGTTGAGTGCATTAACCACAAGAGCTCTGCTTTATCTGTGGCATAGACGCATTACACAGTACAACAGTTTGAACATTAGAAACTGCATTAAAAAGTGGGTCAAATTTCAGTTCTACCAACTAAACCCATTTCATATATTATTTAATGGGAATAAAATTAGGGGAGTTAAGTAGACACACCCTCTCTTAACAACATCTGCACAAATATTCCCATATCATTATGGGTGGCAACAATTCTATCATCATTAAACCTACTTTTTATTTTTATTTATTTATTTATTTTTAACATATGATTGTATTTTTCTGTTTGCATTGCTGATTTAAGACCTTGCACTCAGCAGCAATAACAGTAAACCTCTTTTTTCTGACTTCTTCATCTTGTCAACACGCTTGATTCAATTAATGATGCGGTCCAGGCAACTGGAAAGTTGATTATTTCCCACTTGAAAGATACGAGTTCCGATTTTGGAGGGTTCCAGCTGAATTAATGCTAACTGTAAATAATAATAATAATAATGGACACTAAAAGACGCTTCACATTGCATTATTCTCTCACTCCACACACGATGGTGGTAAGCTTCTATTGTAGCTACAGCTGCCCTGGGGCAGACTGACGGAAGCAAGGCTGGCAATCTGCACCGTCGGCCCCTCCATCCACAATTTATTAACAGATTATTTTCAGACTTATCCTGTAACAAACGTTTACATCATTTATGTGGTGGTTAATCACTGAGGTCCACTTTTTGTGGTGATTATTATCGCTGTAATACGTCACAATTGATCTTGTATGTGAAGTGAGAGTTCTCAAATAGGATTTACCAGTTCGAGAGGCATTCCAGGGCATTTTTTCAAGTCAGAGGTGAGAAATATCTCAGTTACCTGTTGCCTGGAACGCACCATTTGTTTATTGACCAGACAATCAAGAATATTGTTTGAATAATGCAAGTTTTGAATATGTGCTTCCACTTAACGTTATGCAAGTCCTGTTTGCAAACTTGCTTTAGACCCTTTAACATGTGAGCTCACTTACCCATTACCCAGAGTCTGTATTAACCTTTGACCCATTGTCCTGCACCCAAATAGAGAGAAAGCATAAAGTTAAAGCATAAAGCACATTAAGTAAATCTAAGTAAAGCTCAAGACAATATTTGATACATTGGCCACTAAAGCCACTGAAGCCACAGAAGCACGACAATGCACTTTTGTCTGAAATAAGTCTGAACTGAAAATTTGGCTATCTATCCTGATAGTGTGGCCCTATATATAGAGGAGCCCTGTGACTGAGCTGGCGCTAAGTGTCAGATTCCAGGCGCTCTCATTTGTCCTGGCAGAATCAGCACCTGCTGCTAACTATAAACCCGCCCTACGAGCCCAACTGTACCCCAGCCCCACACTCACAGGAGAGCCCAACCAGAACTCATGCTGGAGGAGAAAGATCTAGGTTAAACGGCTGCTTTTCCTGTGGCTGAATGGGAGGAGCAAAGGGATCATGGGAAGTCAGAGGAGAGGTGTCAGAAGAAGATGAAGTCTGTAACATGGCAGTGCCTTTTCCGTACTGACACATTCTAGTCAGACTGCCACCTCTACGAGCTGTGGGCTGCTGAGTGGATACTGCACTTCTACAAAGGTTTGCTGTATTGGATCTTGCTGTGGATTAAGACAATCTGCTGGATGTGGAGCACACAATGTAGAGAAGAAGAACTGAAGTATAGCCATCCGTGGCCAAAGGTACAGCAAATAACTTTTGTTCTTTGTAAAATATTAATACATATACGTTTAGAATCATGGACTGAATAGAATGCATGGACATAAAATGCACATTTTAATCTGTACAATTAATTCAGGATAATAAAATTGTACTCCATGTATGCTGCTAGTTCTACAATTATGGATGTAATCATAATTAGACAAATGGGAAAGGTTTATGTAGTGTAAACACACAATAGTAATGGTTTCTATTTTTTCTTCTAATCCGTTTGCTTTTTCAAATGCAGTATAATTTCACTTTCTTGCTCTTTGTCAATGTTGATATACATCCTCCAGGTAACTTTATCTCTTTTGCAGATCAGGACCTGAGCCCAGAGCAGCCCAGAAGAGCAGACTGCACTGGCCACAGAAATTGGAGCTTGTGGTTTAGAGATGGACAGCTGGACTCTTCAAGGGGACAGTTACTCCTTTCTGCGCAGTGCACCGCGCAACTTTTCTCTCTGTCACCGCGACGGTACACCTAACCACGTAGAGATATTTGACATTATTAACACGCCCAGTCAGCGTACTGCCATTTCTGAAACCACCTGCCTGTGTGACATTTTTGGAGACGAATGTGAGGCAGCTTCCCTGTCGAGCAGTCCAGCTTCAGCTGCATTTAGCCCACAGCAGACAGAGGTGGAAGGACGTGCAGTGGCCTCACCCATAGTAGATGACAATAACGATTCCTCTGGTTCTTATCATACCGCTCATAGCTCCAGTGAAGGAGAGGAGGGGCTTGAAGACCCAAACGAGAAGCAAAACTGTGCTGAATTACAAAGTTTAAGAGAAGAACAGACACCTCCAGAATTTCCTGGAAAAATCAATACAGCGCATTGCACTATTTCCCCGGTACCTCAGGAACGGGCAGCAAGTCCAGACCTTAAAATACTGCTTTCTCCCGAAAACAATACCCCTCAAACTCATAGTCCAGAGGGAAGTTGTCAGTCTTTATCTTCATCTTTAGCTGATATTACATACTCACCTTCGCCCTCAAGCTCAACAAAGGGTTTATCTGAAACCCAAAGCAGGAGCACTACTCCTGCCTCTAAGGACAGACACAGCAGTTTGTCACATCAGGTCCCCACCCCTGAGTCAAGAAACTGTGTCAGCTCCTCTCCATCTGTTACTACACAACTTGATTTCTGGGAAATATCTTCAGAACCAGGGAAAATCTGTAAGAATACAAGCCCCTTTTCTGAGCTGCAACCAACCAATCTGATAACACCATTAAACTTTCAACCAGCAGTTATTGTATCATCAACTGATATTCTTTCATCTCCGAAGCCTGAGATAAGAGGTAGAATCTCAGTGCATGATTTATTCAGCAGAGTGTCCACACCAGATTTAGATAATCATTCTCAGACTCCTGAACCTATTTCAAGTCCTATAAATGTCAAAGAAGACATAACTATCTCTGCTGAACCAGACATTACGCCACTGAAAACAAATGATAAAGTGTCCACACCTGACCTACAATATACATCTCCCTCACCTGTAAACTCATCCGCACCATCACCTGAGCCTTGGAGTTTCTCAGCTGAAATAATAAGACCGAACAGTCCTTCACCAAGTCGACTCAGCTCCACCTCACCTCACAGTACTGCTAACAGATCCCCCACTGCTGCTCTTTTCCCTCAAGAAAATTACAATTGCACCCCACCAGCAAGTAGAACCTCACTGGATTCACCTTTTGTGACTAATTTGTCCCCATCTCCTGGGTGTTCGCCTGTAGTATGCATAGATAAGGCTGCATCTCCTGAAATCAGAATAACAGCTTCTTCACCCGAATTAGAAGATAAACGTAAGAGTCCTGTTTTTGAACCTCACTCAGTCTCACCTGTAATCCAGCTTCCCGGGTCCCCTCACATCACAAAAATATCTTATACTGTTGTTCAACCTGAAGACCAGCCCTCTCCTGCTTTTTCAGAAGAACCTTGTTTTTCTGGATCCCCCATACCAGGAGATTGTAGTCCAAGCAGATATTCTTCTCACAGTTCACTTCTGTTGGAACTGCAGTCAGAACAGCAGTCGGAAAGCAGACATAAAACACCATCCCCAGAAACAGGAAATCAAAACTCTTTGTCTCTGCATTGTCAAAGTCTCTCACCTCACCTAAATTGTAAGTTATCACCAGTTTCTCAAGCTCTTGAGCCACACTTATCTGGAACGCCATCTGCAGATAACAATTTTGATTGTTGTACTTTTAGAGACACATCTGTGGAACAACAAAATATTAAATCTTCAGTTGATATTGCAGAAACTGAAAACTTTCCACAGCCAGCATCCCCATGTCAATTGCATCGTGAAGAATCTGATACAAAAATCACAAGTGTTTTGCCTGTGTCTCTAAGTTATTCTCCTCCAACAGTGTCTTTCTCGGAAGCAGAGGCCACAGAAAGAAAGAACGAAGTGCAGTCAACAGTTGAGTTAGATCCAGATTTATACCCTGAAAATCAAGACACAGATCTTTGTTATATTGAAAGGAAATCATATTTGAAAAAATCTCCTACTGCGGTGAAGTATCCTATAACTGATCCTGTTTTACCTGTCAACAACAAAAACATTTTACCTATATCCAATGAAATTACAGCTTTGCCAGTTCAAATTTTAGAAAATCTACAGCCTCAGTTTACTAATTACACTCAATCACTTAAAAGCAACAACACATTCAATACAAATCTAACCCCAAAGCCTTTCAGAAGACAACTGTCAGGAACAGTTGGAGTGGAAAACAAAAGTAATTTAAGAGAGAACATGGCCAGCCATGTAAAGAAGAGGAGGACACCTTCTCCACCACTCACCAGATTTACACCTGTCCACATCATTGCCCCTGAAAAGCCCTACAGACAGTGGCAAACCAGAGGCCGCAGCCCTCCTCAAGTTAAAACATCAATACCCAGCGCTAATTTAAAGAAAGTGGCGACAAATACGGAAATCCCCCATCATGACCCTGTTAATAATAGCCAAGAAGACTGGTTTAGGAAGAGGAGGCCACAGGAGATGGAAAGAGGACTACAGCCACAAGAGAGTGCAATAGCTCAGGAGCAAGAGGATTGTGGGATGTACAGAGAGAGAAAGAGGGAGGAGCATATCCCAGAAAGGGGGGAGGGGTGCCATGGGGATGCCAGTTACAGAGAGGAACAGGTTGAGCTGTCATTCAATGCCAAGAATAGAAAAGGCCCCGTGAGTCGCAGTGCAGCTCCCACAGGCAGAGATACTCGTCCTGGTCTGCCAACAGTGCATTCCTACTCGGAGACCCTTCTCACCAGACAGCCACAGCAACAACAGACTGTGCACAGGCTTTCTTCCCAACCTGACACTAAGAGTGGAAGACTTGGAAGGCGACTTCAGTCCCAAGTAACTCAGCACAAGAGCACTACTTCTGGACGCGTTGCCACAAATAAGCCTGGGAGGAGTTCGAGCTCCAGCATGGGAAGTGAGCTTGATGAGGCAGATCATGAAGTTAAATGGTTTACGGACGTGGCATTCAGCAGCCTCTCGAGCCCTGAGGTAGACTACCTGGACATGTACAACTCAAGCCACCGCTCCTCTACCAATGTTTCTCAACCATCTACTCAGGACAGCCCAGCTGGGGTCAATACACCTTGGCTGTCTTATGCTGACTTTCGGGGCTCAGCCCAAATGTTGGACAATGACGAACTTGCACTCCAACAATCATCTGCCTATTACTCAGATGGACTGGATCCTTCCAGGTGCTATGAATTGGGAAGTTTTGAGTGTGTGGATGTGGCTGTGGAAAAAGAGGACTTTAGGAGAGTCAGAAGAGGAGTACCTAAAAGACAGATCCAGCTAAAGAGAAGGGACACCACTGAATCAAAACAAGATGAAAGCAGTGAGAACAGCAGCCCTGGCATCCCGCTGCTGGATAACCTTTCTCAAGACACTCATTCGAGAGAGACTTTATTAAGACAACACTCTACCCCATTATCTTCACAGGATCCAGAGTCTTATGAAGAGAGTCCTCTTGAAAAACATCCGAATGTAACAAAATCAAAACTTCAAAAAGCTTCATCATTTGATGAATCATGTTCCAAGACTAAAATTGCCACTTGTCTCATTAAGAGCGTCTTGACCAAAAAGATGCAGAGTGATGAGCTGGCTGGAGAAGAAGAACCTGGTTTGGATGACAACATCCCAACCACAAAAGGAGAGTCTTCAAAATCTCCCAAACCTGACATGCAACTATTGAGTTCAAGTCTTCAATCAGACTCTAGCCTCCTATCCGATACCTTTGCAGGGAGAAGTGACATAAATATCAAAGATGATGTTGGGAGACAGAAAAACTTAAGAGGTAAATTAAGTCATAGACCAAGTTCAACCAATAGTAACAGAAGTGTGACATTTTCAGTAGCTGACAGTGAGGAGACTGAAGTTGAGACCAGATCAGCGACATTACAATCAGAGCACAAAGAGACATCCAGTGAAGAAGTTTCTGATAACAATCAGATGTGGAAGGAAACAGAGCATGATGATTCAACAAATAGCACTGCTGGGAACTCAGGCCCCGCCACTGAAGCCGGAGCCTCATGTACTGGACATACCGTGATGACAAATAGAGAACAGGAATGTGAAAAGACACAGTGCCATAAACAAACGCAGCAGGGTGTTCAGTCCTCATTCAAGTCAAAAAGCCCAAACAGTCTTTCCATGTCATCTACAGAAAAGAAGAAAGCCTCCCTCAATGTTTGTCTTACACCTGAAGCTGAAAACAAACCTTTCCTGTCAGAAGAGAAGGTTGAAACCTGTGTTATTGAAAAAGTAGAAGATGAGCAAATGGATGACAAAGTGAAGGGGCCTATACACAAAGTTCGAGATGTGAGGCGACTTGTTAAAAACACATACAATCTCTCTTTCAAAGCAAGCAGTGCTATTCCCTCAGATGAGCCAGATAACATTTTTATCCAGGAACAAACAGCAAAGGAAAACAATGTTGAGCTCACACAAGAGGACAGTACGGGGTCACAAGAGGTGACGCACAAAGAAAAAGAGTTCAATGCAGAAACTAAAGACTATGGTATTAAAACAAAAGATGAAAATCTTCAGCCAAAAGAACAGACATCTTATTCACAACCAATGCAAATAGAATATAAAGCAGTTTGCTGGAAAGAAGATAAGAATAAAACTGCAACAGACGTGAAGACAGTAACTGATACACAACCTGTTGAGACACAATTTCATAATGTAAATGAGACAATAATTGAAGATGGTACAAGTATTGATTTTCAGAGAAAAGGAAAAGGAAGTGCAGTTGTTGAAAAACAACACACATTGACACACCAGCATGCAGATAAACCAATTCTTGGTTGTCTCCCCAAAATGCCAAGTAAAGAAAGAGAAGTGTCTACTGCTATTGTGTTAATACGGGACAACTGCAGGACCAAGAGGTCTGCATCTCCGTCTCATGAGGAGTTTCCAAACACTGTCCCAGCTTCATCCCCTGGCCTTTCAAGTACTCCTGGCAGTAGCGGACACTCAGTTTCAATGTTACTGAAAGAAAAAGGCTACCAAGCTGATATTGGGGCAGTGGTGGGGGAGGGTCAGACTGCAGGTGGCAGTAAAAGTGCTCCATCTAAACATGTGAACTGCTTGGAGATTCCTCTTCAGACTTCAGCAGAATCCCACAGAGAAAGAACATTTTCCTCTTCATCTAATACATCTGGATCAACAGCGATGCCAGGCATAGCTGAAACCAAAACAGTAGAAGCAGAGAATACAGCTGCCAATCTGGATTCAACAAACAAAGTACACCATTTACCACCAAAATCTGCTGGAGAGGCAACTCCTACCAACAAACAAGGAGTACAAGGAGACTTTGAGGCTCTAAAAAGATTAGATCCAACATTTCCGCCAAGATCCCCTGCAGTACGGAGATTCAAACCTCAGTCGATAGAAGTTAAGTCAACGTCCAAAGAAGCGAAGAAGCAAGATATGACCACAAGTATCTTAGGTAACAGTAGACCTCAAGCCATAGAAGTGAAATCAGTTGCTAAAAATTCTCAAAAACCCATTGTTCCACCTAAACCAAACTGCAAGTTTAAACCTCTAGATTCGGGAGCAATGTCAAGTGAAACACAGAGATTGCCCCCTACATCTTCAAAATCACACACAGAGGACAGATCACAAACAATTGTTGTGTCTTCACCAACAATTTACAGGAAGATTCCCAATGACTCAACTTCAAATTATACAAGAAAGGTGGCTGTGTCCTCAGTGTCTAGCCTTAAACCTCCACCAAGCAAACCAGCAGCTCCCTCCAATGTCTCAGTCCAGCCCCCACCATCAGAGACAGACACAGACAGGCATCAGCGGCAAGGGCCTCCCTCACAGAACTCCAGACACACACAACGGCATCCCACTTTACCTCCAAGCCCTGCAACCACTAGTTGTCCTACCATTTCCTCATCTGCACTTTCTGATGCAACAGGACACCAACACCAAGCACCTGCCCAGACTGGAGCCACCCAGACTAGCCAAACAGCTGTTATGGATTCAAACAACCAACGGCCACATCTCAGGATGCCATATCCTCATGAACCAGCAACAATAGACACTTCAGATAATGCACAACCTGCTCCTGTTTCCACAACACAAGGCCCTGGATATATCCGCCAGACTTATCGCAGATCACTTTCAAATGAATGCTCCCAAAAGAGGAATGACATGCACTTTTATGCATCTGATGACCCGCCAAGCTATGATGAGAGAGAGAGCTTCAGTCCTCTCAGGTTGCCAGATTTACCTCCGAGATCAAACCGCTATCAGTCCACATCTCGTCCTCCTCCATGCTCCTGCACCACTGGCTGCCCCTCACACCCAGGTCTGCCTCACACTCACAACAGCCCGCACAATATTACCCCACCTGCCCCAACACACTCTCCAGGGCATTACGCACCCCAGCCTGCCCTTCGGCCTCACCACTGTAGACCTGACCCTCAACCAGTGACATATCAGCCCAGCTCTCCCAAGGCTAGCCCCCTTGGCCCTGGTCCACCTCAAGGACTATACCAGCCTCTGCATCAGCCTCCTGCATGTCCTCCTCACCCATCACTTATGCATGCCTACTCTGCTGAGCGGCCCCTACCACCAGCCCAACATATGGACCCCCGCAGACCCCCAGTGCACCGCTCCCCACAGCAGCCTTCAGCAGTGATAACAGGGGCTTCGTATCCAGATCAAGGCCACAACCACTCTCCGGGGCTTTCTCATATGGACCCACACTATCTGTGTGCTCCTCAGAGTCTGGGACCCTCTTACGGCTCTGACTATGGAGGTGATAGCTCTAGTTTATACTCAGAGAGCAACTATGGACAAACGCCTCGACGTGTGTTAATGGATCCAGAAACGGGGAAGTATTTTTACATCGAGGTTCCTGTTCAACCCCTAAGGAAGATGCTGTTTGACCCAGAAACAGGACAGTATGTGGAAGTGCTCATCCCTCAACAGGCCATGTCCCATTCAGGCTTATATCCCCCCTCAGCACCTAATTACCCCCCTATTCACAACACTAACATGTATGCTCCAGCTCCTCAGTACATGCCATACACAGCCCCTCCTGCCCAGCCTCAGCCGCCCCGTTACCCCGAGTCTTCTGCCACAGCCCCCATGCACCCACATGGGCCTGGGGTGGGCTATAGAAATCCCTCTGGTCAGGGATCAAAACCAGAAACCCAAGGCCACCCATCAGTGGACCCTAGTTACCTGGAGAGCATGTACTATGTGCCCACGGGAATGAATGCAAGCCCCAATCCCACCCCTCCTGACTATTACCACAAACACCCCTCTATCCACCCCCCTAGTGGGGGAAAACGCTCTTGAAATAGAGGCCGCCCTCCTGGAGCCTCCAGAGTTTTAAATACACAGGGTATAGAGGGAACTGTCAAATGCTTGCTGTTATTTGAGTTTTCTTATTGCAAACAAATACACCGAACTCTGGATTTTTATTTGGTGCTGCTTTTTTGATATGCTGCTTGGAGAAATCCTATTTTTAAGTTTAAACTAATGTAACCAAATTTTGATCTAAATTCTTTTTCTATGAAGCATACTTAAATAATAAAAAATAAAAAAATCACAGTGATTACCATTTCTCACACTGCACATGCACTGTTAATATTTGTTCATCAGATATATCGCCAAAAACTTGAAAACACTATTGTCATATTTATTTTATTACTGTACTTATTTGTCAGATGCGTGACACCTGAAAATTATAATAAATGGAACATGATCATTTACAAACTGTCTCAGTTTTTTCTACTATCTATAATAATAACCATAATCACAATCATAATCATTACCTAAATACAAACACTATGTATTGCCTAAGTTTATTGTGAGTTTTTTGCTTTTCCTTATGGAGGATGAACCCTGCTTATTACTAAAGAGAGCAGAAAGTAGAGTTGAAATACAAAGTAATGTACAGCAGTGTTTCCCAACCAGGTGCACACAATGCAAGCACATACCAGGGGTACTTTAAATGATTTCAGATATAAAGAAAAGATGAAATTGGATAGTATTTGAATATATAATGTACATAGTATACATCTTACATCCTTAATATTATTTATGTAGGATAATTTGCATAAATATAAAACAAGAATAGAATAGGTGTAATGATTAGTGAACACAATAGAGGCACTCACTGTGAGACAACGCTTAGGGGCACTGTTACTCAAGGCACAGTCTATGTGTTCAGAAGTAAATCCACAAGATGGCGCCAGAGACCTGTGAACTTATTGCGCTCACCCAACGCTCACCTCAACGGGAAGCCTTGGTCTATAGACAACTGAAAAAACCAAGCCATGTGGGGAACAAATACTCTGGCCTTCCTAGTCTTTGGTTCACTATAAGATCAGAACAGGTCTGTCAAGGACACTTACAATTAAACCATTGTGTGTTTAAATCAATGTTTATGCAACTTGCTGATCATAAAATAGTTGTGTTCAGTCTCACTGTATGCTGAATTATTTGGATAAAATACAGCCAAATCATTTCTACTAAAGCTTTTTTTTTTTTTTTTTAACTTAATGGCAACAGTAATGTTGACACTTGCATAACAAAACATAAAATGACCTAGTAGCTAAATAATCCGTTTTGTTGTTGTTGTTGTTGTTGTTTTTCTCCCCCTCCTTCCAATGTCATTTATTGTTCTGGCCATGGATTAATTGATTGATTGATTGATTGAGACACATCTTATGAAACCCAATTCATTCCAAACACATTTTGAGTGAAATACAAGTTTATACATACAATTAGATCACATGTAGAGAACCTTTAGGCCGGCAAAGCAGTTTGAAATATAGGGCTACATCATTGTTTTGCATCAAATAGAAATTTAGTCTTAGTGTCACTGTTACCGATATTTGGGTTTTGAGTATCCGTGATTGCTTTAATATATTGAGCTAACCCTTAAAATGTTCTGCATCAAGGTTGGGGTATTGGTCTGTGTCTGTGTCTGCACATTTTTCCTAATACAGTTAGTTAATGCATGTTGCATTCATACTTCTTTTTCCATCCTTATAGTAGAATGCATAGCAGGAGTCCCTTCACCACACCCTGAGTAGGAGGCACTGACTTTGATCAGGATCCTGATGGTGAGTGGAAAACTCCTTCTTCTTGTTGTTTCTGCATATCAGGATTGTGGGTGGCATTGGCAGGGGACAAGATCAAAGAAGACAATGATAGAATAAAATCAGTTGTGTGTTTCCTGGGCTTTTTGTTTTGTTTTTAGTACCATGAATTATTATATGTATATATATATATATATATATAATGTTTAGAATGTATCAGTATATACAAAAACTATACACCAGTACATAAAACATGTATGTTTGTATATATATTTTTAAGATTTTCCTAAATTTAAACCACTACAGTTTTATTGTTATAAAATTGAAACACAAGCAAACAAAATATGCACGTTCCATGTAAGTTATCGGCAGTTCTTTTACCTGGTCCTAAATACCTCATATCTGAGCAATAATGACAGTTTATGGATTATAATTGGCAATAAAAAGCCTTTGAAGCACTTCACAATGTTGGGAATGTAGTTGTATGTTTACCATATACCTGTCTCAGCATGCCCATATTAGGCATGCATCTGTGAGGAAATGGGTGGAGCTGGAGGCCCCTGAGAGCCAATGCTTCCTAATTTCACCTGTATCCTAGTAACAATAATAAAGTGTTGTAAGCCTGGCTCTAGTTGGAGCATGTGTGTCCACCAGGTGGTGTGTACCTGTAAAACTACGTCACGTCCTGCTGTTAGCTCAGAGCTCTTTTCAACTTATCATGATTCATTTGTACAGTTACTGAGTTGTCGATTCAGAGTTGTCATCACTTTGGTCTGAAGCAGATGTGTTCTCTGCCAGTTGCCCAAGGGCACTTGTCCAGACTTTATACAGAATTAATTCATCTATAACTATTTGAAACGTTTATATTTTTTCAGAGTTTGCTGTAAGTGTCAAGGCATGAGATAACACAAATTTTGAAAACTCTGGAACAATTTTCCAAATGGTCAAATCATTCAGGACGGCCACAAAAGGGACAAGCAATAAGTGGACATTCCTGTTGTGGATGAGGATTACTTGTTTTGTAGTCTGAATGTTCCAAAAACATTCAGTTAAAATATATTTGTCTAGGTATCTGTGATGTGGAAAGAATGTAAGACAGACGTGCATTAAATTGCATTGTTCCCCTGTCTAGAAATCATTGTCTAGAGGGAATTCTTTTAATTGTGTAAACACTCCATAGATGATTTCATGTATAGTGGAAACTGTTGGTCTAGGCTAGTCCAGTCCATTAAGAGTCCTGGGACCTGAATGTCTTCGTCTTCTTCCGCTTATCCGGGGCCGGGTCGCGGGGGCAGCAGTCTAAGCAGGGTCTCCCAGACTTCCCTCCCTGAATGTCTAAAAGGAAATTATTGCTTCAAAATTGAAGCTCTCCCCGTCCCGACATATGTGGGACGGTCTCACTCACATGAAACGGTCTGCATCATCCCGTCGTGAGGATGAGGTAGCCACAGATGAGGTCACTGCCTGATCACTTTACCCGCCGTCCCTGGCCAGTGCAGTCGATCAATGAGGAATGGAAGGAATGAGAGAGAGTGAGAGTGCATGTCAGACCTTTACTACCAGCCTCCTGAATCACTATGAGCTGATGACAAGCACAAATTCTTATTGATATCGTGTCATGGTTGCCTTCTTTGCTTTTTAACATACCACTTATTGAGTTTGACAGTACCATTAAGTAAAGTGGGCTGCGGAAAGGTCTGGTTGATATTAGCATAGGAGCGATGTTTTGGTGTGTAGGGGTCAGTAGATTTTTGAAGTGTGAGGTAAAAGTAATGAGTCACATGGAAGTGGCCTGGGCCTCACAGGCAGTCACTAGTTTAATAATACCACCATTAGACATTGAACCACAGACTAATAGTGACGGTTGGGTAATACGGAATTTTATTTGCCAATTACATTAAATAGGAAAAATTGATGAAATGTCTGCGAGATTTCAAAATTGCAACTAAATAGTAATAAATAAAATCAAGACTGTTCTGAAGAAAAATAAACATCAAACATGTTTTGAACTGTTCACCATCTAAATCCAATCTAAAATTAATTGCGTTATATGGGCCAAAAATAATAAAGTTGTCAACTGAAACTGCTAAAACATGAAATGTGAAGATGTGAAGTTAAAATCTCAGTTTTTAATTTTGAAACCCAGGATGAAATTAACTTCTTATTGTGCAAAAGTTATTTCATTTTGTTTTGAGTGTTTGAGATTTGACTTGAAATAGTTTACTTAACATTCAGAGTTCTTTAAAGTTTGGACGAGTAAGCAAACTGTTTTTTCTTGTCACTTCCCATTATAATGTTAAAGCTTACCTGATACCTGAAGTATTTAGAGAAAGGAGAGGTATTTACAGTAAACTAACTTGACTAGTTCTCACAAACCCTTTGGCACATCCCTGCTCACATGCATGAAATATTTGGCCACTAGCACACCTTTAGAACAGCTTTTTCAGATAGAAAAGGGAAGCAGAGTGGACCACCCTCGCGTAGCCAATCAGCAGTCTGATTTTTGTCACAATGTGTCACAATAGAGTGAAAAAACTGAATTTACTCATTCAGTAGGGAAAAGTGACCCTGGCCCAAAATGGTTGGGCTGTTGTGAGGTGCAGTGGTAGACAGTCAAATGGCCTTAAAACATAGCTTACAGGACTAAACCTTTATCAGATGGTTAATCTCAAAAGGAATGTGCTGGACGTAATTGTGTAAGGATATACACCAAAACAAATAGTAGTGATGGAAAGTCAGTGTAAGGTTCAACAAGATAAGACAAGCGCTTCTACAAGCACAAGAAAAACAAATTGCTTTAATAGTTTTGTTGACTTGAAATATAAATTGTGCGTGGCGCCAGTGTGGGAGATAAATAACAGTTTCATTTGTCACCATTTCTTCATGGGCAGGTTATTTCAGGTAACGTCCTTCATCAGCAAAGTGCACAATTGTTGTAATTTTGTAGATAATCAGAGGGGCAGTTGCTTACAAGATGATGAAAATGTGCAATGTGACATTGTGCCAGAGGTTCTATTTCTATCAGATTAATTGACCTACCTGAATATTTCTTAGACTTTCAAAATGCACAATGACAGAATTATCTTTTAGTGGGGCTAAAACTGGCAGTGTAAGTGTACCAAAAAATGTGTAATCCTGGAGGAGTCTTTGAAGGCTATTGTTTTGTAAAATTCCCTCCCTCTCTGTGGCATAGCGGCAGCACCGAGATAAGCATCTTCTAAGATATTCAAACAATGTCAATGGATCAGTTGTCCTTGAGTGAGTTGTGGATTTTGGACTGAGCTTATAGAGATGCTTCAGATGTGTGAATGTGAAACAATTGTTTAAGGGCTCTGTGGACAAATCACCTGTGGGACACACTATTGTTCCTGTGTGTCTAACGCACAGATGTGCTCTGACGGTTTTTGTGACTTGTCACCTGAATGTGCTTTAAAATGTACTTATAAATGGCTCCGCAAACTTGTGCTCTTGCGTCACTCATGTTTGCGGTGAGAGCTGGCCCTCTCTCCACCCACAGGTCCATTCCACTGTATCAGTGGGTTTAAACAGAAAACACAGTTTGGATGGAAACCATAGCAACAAGTAGTTAGGACTGCTGTGACTCGGCGCCGCACTCACCACAGCGCTGGGCAAAGCTTCTGTGCACATTATTCAACTACTGAGGTTCACTCCTCCGGCCTCTCGTGTTACTTTGTTGGTTTGGTAGATTAATGAGTTTTGCTAAACTAAATGGTTTATGAACTCTTGTCTGATGAACATTTAAGATTGTATAAACAACAGATGAGAATTGAATCTGGAAGCATTTATTTTGGATATATATTTAGAGTGTGACCACCAGCCTGGACCATGCCAGCCATGCTAACTAGCTGGGGTAGGGCTATATTTACAGAGGGCTGGGCATCCATCATCACAGCACAGAGGCAATGGCAGTCAGGGAGCGAGGAAGGGAAAGTGTGGTCCATCATTCACCACCGTCCAATCCTGGGCTCGCCTATTTAAAACACCTCACAATCTGACCTCAGTGGTGCCCCAGGTTAGAGCTGCTGGACCTACAGCACTGCATTAACAATAGGTCCACCGATGTGTTACAGTATGCTAGTTCAGGTTCACCACGTTGCATGCAAATGTACACTGCAAACACATCTTTACTGCTCATGTGAAAAGGTTAACAGTGATAGAAAGTAAGGATTAAAATAAATGTCATGTTAAAATGGGCTTTTGCTCTTGGCACAGTGCACCTGCATGACATCAGCCCATCCCAGACTGAATAACTCATCAACTGTCACACAAACTGGATCCACTGCTGCTGTAAATAGACAGATATGCATTTACAAATGCAGACAGACAGACACAAAGACTCATGCTTCATCATCGCTTTGATTTGCTTTTATTACCGATTTAATGATACAAAGTAAGTATGTTGAGGGTCTTAAGTAATGTGAGTGGAGTTTGTGCATGTTTGGCATGTGTTTACACAGAGAGCTGCAGCCGATGGCTCTATTGACCTGGCATCTCCTCTGGTAAGGCCAAGTCGTTAGCACATCAAAAAGAGAGCAAGAAATGTGCCATGTACGGACATTTGTCTCTGAGCTTAGAAACACTGAAACCTAAGAAGCATTTTAAATCTCCTGAACTGCCCTGGAGTATTAATAACCCTGCAAAAACCTCAGCTTCACGTAAGATGAACAATAGCTCAAACACAGGTGCGTGTTATCGTTGATGAAAGGCACTAAATTGCCAGGACGCAGCATTGCACTACCAGTTAAAGGCTTTGGTAAAGAAACAATATATATTCAAATAAGGTCAACTCAGGGTTGTGATTAGATGCTTGTTACACTTAATGACATCATACTAATTTGTAAGTGAACACGGCCAACTACCCCGCTGTCCCGGACCATGTGAATGCACAAGCCTCCTGCATGGTGAGGTCATGAGTGTCTGTCGATCCAGGTCCTGGCAGGGGCTCGTCCTAAATACGGTGACTGTCGAGGGAATGCTGTCTATGCACCCACCAGTCAATAGCCCCATCTTCATACTGACTACTGATTATTTTATCTTTTTTTAACAAATCTCCAGCGATTGTGCATTGTTGAAGTGGACTTGGAAATGGAAACTGCCTTTCTGCAATAAACTTAGATCACAGCTGCCCAAGTGTTTTTATGAACTCGGGCGTGTGAAATAAAACCACACATACAGCGACTCAAACGATCAGTGCTATAAATTGTGCATGTGCTGATGGCTGTACTCTGTGACCAGCCATAATGAGATCTTTAACATGTCTTATAAATATACAATAGCAGTGTCTTGTATTCTTTCATTCAGCTGTTGCGAGTTACAAGCCATTTTCTCTTGGTCTTGAGCTAGGCAATGTGTTACTATGTCATAATGTATATCAAGGAAATACATTAAAATGACCACATGTAAAATTTACAGAAAAAGGCCATTATCTATGTATTTATACTGTGTTGCAAACATGTAGGTTGTCATTTTGTAGCTGTCATGTTGGAGGAAATGTACCAAGAGTGATTTGGAAAAGTACCTGCTGGGGGGAGCCTCCTGAAGGACATTCCTGAGTTGTGAAAACCTAATTTGTCGGTGTGATGTCATGACAGGTTCTACTCATGGACAAGTCCAGGCACAGCACAAGTGTCCACACCTACACACACCAACAGGAACTACAATCTGTTAATAAGAAACTAGTGTAGATAGACTACTCCATTTATGGATCAATTTGTATATAATGACCTTTAATCTTGGCACTGAACAATTATATTACATTTTAGTGATTATTGTTACAGCTGTACGCAGGTCAATGCACTATTTTTGGGTCATAAGACTTTGTGGGTCATAAGACATAAGACTTAAGAGTATCAATTAAGGAAATACATGTCAGGATTAGCCATGCATGCTAGCCATGGTGTAATTTACTGTATTTGTCATTGCTGAGAAACAAAAGTAAAGCCAATTGAGTGTTAGATCAGCCCAATTTGTAAATCGTTTTCAACACATAAATCCATTGAGACCTAAGAAGTACTTTTAAGTTCAAGGTCTAATTTATTGATGCCACGGGGAAATTTGTTGTCTGCATTTGACCCATCCTGAGCATCCAGGAGCAGTGGGCGACCGCAGAGCAGCGGGAACCAATAACCAGAAATTCAGTTATATTTTATATTATTATTATATTTCCTCCTATCTGGAAGATTAACCTGCTGTGCATGACATGTTTTTGTCACATGAAAGAAATCTAAAGAAAGATCTAAAATGAAAGTCTGAGGCAACAGGACACAACAGATGTGGACAGGACAACGACAATGGACCAACAAAGGACAAAGGGAAACATGGGGCTTAAATACTGTTTGAGAGTTTTACTCTACTTTGTGTCATTTTTCATGCTTAAATTGGCCATAACATTTTTCTGTTCTAGAGCTATTTGGATGCTTTACCTCAGTTTGACCCATATTTTCTAAAAATCAGTTTGAAATTTCAAATGTGCCATTTTTCCAGGATTTACAAATGTGCGGCCCACTTGTCCTGTTGGCACTCTTTTTCTCCACCTTTTTTGACAGCTGTAAAAACATGTTAATCCACTTCCATTGTGACTAAAATTACAACATTTTAATTGTTATCCCAAGATTTTAATATTTTTACATTCAAAAAAGCTAAAGAGCTAATAATAATAATAATGTCACACAAATTGGCCAATTTTTCATAAAACATGAATACAGGCTGTATTGTGAGTGAGATGTATTTACCTTGGCGTGTTTCGGCTGCTATCTGCGATCCATCTTCAGAACTGTCACTGGTCTTGGTGGTGATGTGTCACTTATCAGCTGATATCACTTCCTGAGGCGTGAAGGACCTGGCAGGCCGGTCAGACTCACCACGCCTGCTACCGCCCGGTGGTCTCTGGAGAAGTGTGTCCCATGTATGTGATAAAAGGAAAGCTCCTTCATCTCGGTTGATGGTGTCTGTTCCCCGCTTCCCGATTTCAATCGCCTCCTTAATTCAGCGCTTGAGCTTGTTGGTTTCAGCTCCAATGACCCGAGCCCCGTCCCAGTCCATGATATGATTGTTCCTTTTGCAGTGGTCTGATATTGCGGATTTTAGGTTTTCCTGTTCTGCGTGTTCCTTCTTTGTCCTTGTGAGTCTTCCTGTTGTTTCTTTTTCGCATTCAGTTTGGTGTTCTTTCTGATGTTGGATGTCTGTCCAGTTTCACCTATGTATGTCTTATTACTTTACGTGGTATCTCGTATATGGCGTTGCATTTATTTTCTTGGGGGACTATGTTGATATTATGTTTTTTCATTGTTCTCTGAATTGGTTCTGTTATATATAACTATATAACTGCTATACAAAAAACAACAATGTAGACATTTCTCATTTTGCAATTGTTGGGAAAACAATGATCAAACATAGCATTTAATACCATCGTTATTTGACTCTGTGAACCACAACATTAATCCTAACGTTACCTTCTCAAACAGAGTCCAGACGACAGCAGAGTGTCAGCACAAAGTCTGCTGCAGGTGACTGTTATTTTTGTACAAGCTGGCCCATTCTCCAAGCAAATATATTACTTTCTGTTTACAGGGCAGTTACAGGAAGAGAGGAGAGACATGAAATTGTGTTGAGGAAACACAAAACTATGACAATTGAATATTTTGACAAATAAATAGTAAATAGAAAGCATATTGTAATATGCAATCTCCAAAACACATTTTTTACTTTAATAATAAACATTTTAAAGAAGCAAGGACAAAGTTGTGACGCCTCATGCCGTTGGCACACAAGCATGCTTTGATACACTCTGAGCATTGCAATGCAGTATGCTATGGTTTACTATACCATTCCACCAAGAGCACCTGATGCAGTTGACCCTTGCTATCATTAGCATTAGTGAGAGCTGTTAATGTGGCAGTCGTTTTTTTATAATGTTGTGTAATGGGCTTGCTGGTCTAAATAAAGTGTTGCAGGTGTTAAAAATTATGAATTGTGTAAAAGTGATATCGGACACATGTGGACTTTAAAACCCTTGGGTTCTGTTACTGCTGCTGTAGTTAACTTGTTATCCCAATAACTTGAAATGTCAACCCTATAAACTTTACACAGGGAACTGAGCATTTATCTTATGGAAGCAGCAATGGTGTGTCAGCAAAGTGGCCCCAAGGATGCAGATTGGTTCATATTTCTAGCGATATCCACGTCACATGTCTCCCACGCATTGGCTAAATTTTTAACATAATCCACGAGGCGCTACTCAGACTGGGGATGTATTCCTGGTTCCTTGTGGCCGCCAGGCGCAACAGAAAAAATAACTTTGGAGGCTTGTTTTTTTCTGGGAACCAGCACATTTCTTTTCCACAGGTTTTACTCTTGTGAATAGAACCTCATTGTCCCAAATGGAATCTAAACTGACAGAAAGTTTATGTTGGCCAAAATTTCACTTTGCAGGCTTGTGTTGTCAGGGATTCCCCGTTCATATTACACACATATACACATGCATATACAGAACAGTGGCCTAGATCGGCAGCAGTGGAGACATTTAAGCCTTTGAAAAGCAGCATTGTGTGAAGGTCAATGCAGCAGTCTCAGGAATGGGAGATCTACAATAGTGACAATGACCATTCACTGAGAGGCTGAACAGTTGACTCCTCTTACACAGTCGCTATTGCAGAGGAGGATGAGGAGAGTTTCCTGGAGTGAATGTGACCGGATATCAGAGATATCCAACATGAGTTACTAATGAACAGCAGCATCACATCTACAAGATTCATTAAATTACACATCCCTTTGGCACGGCCAGTGTCTGACAGAACAATATTAAATTGTACAAAGTGAGATTTGTGGGGGAATAAACCTTTCCTGCCTTTCTTTTAGAAGAGGCCCTTAGTTTTGCAATTACAAATAAAAGAGTGCCTAGACCTGGAGTTAAAGTAAGATCTAGTTAGGATCTTGCTCTGGTATAAACTCTTCAAATCTATTAGATTATTTCATGGAGGAGCATTTTTATGGAACACCCAATTTGCTGCAGGGCTTAGTCTTTTCAGAAATATTCAGTGGCTCCATTGTTGTGAATGAACCAACAAACCAACCAACCAATCAACTGGAATAATCTGAGAGAGAGTTTACCTTGACCCAATGTTTGTTCCTCTTTCTTTATTGGAGATGGTGTTACTTTCAAAATTAATAATTAGCATTTTGAGTCGTGTATGGTAAAATATAACCAATTATGATTACAATATCCCGTTTTCCATTTTGACTCATAATCCACATTCAATTATTTGTAACTGAAAGCCTTTGGGTTAATATTTATACACTGCATCATACAAGTAGAAAGCAAGGATCCAAGTCATGGTATTGACTTTGCTTTCATTTTCACTGAAATTCATGAGATGATAATTATTAACTGAACATTTTAGTTCTTCAGAATCAGGAGCTAACCAAGTCACATCAGTAACTAAACTAAAAAGTAATTAACAACACATCAATGGTTATCCTATTCTAGTTCTATATTAAATAAATGAATGTTTTTATATTCAATAGTCAAGATGCAATAATAGCGTTTTTTTGACAACAGAAATCAGTATTTTTCAAATATTAAGGTAGTATCTCGTTCCAAACAAATGCCAGATGGGTCATAAAACTATTTGAATTTCATTCACAAGCCAACATCTGTGTTGCTGAAGTTTGTCTTTTATCTGCGCTGCATTTAGCACGTGAGTGCACTTTGCTCTATTTTATTTAGCTTTACTCTTGCATTACCACTCGCTGAGTGTGGGTGTGTCTAACTCCGGTCTCTGCTTCTGAATTACTGGACCATCCACTTGCCAACACTGTGAAAGGTGAAAGGCTACGAGCCTTTTATCTGTGTTTGCTATTTGTCATGAACCCATCTGTCCAACACACCCAGGTGAAGATTATGGTTTGGGTAGACCTTGTCACGGTGTCCCTATTACTCAGTCGTCACACACATTTCATCACACTGTAGTGTACTCTGATGCAATGCCAGGAGTCCAGGACAATGACTGTGCTTTTAAGATTGTATTATCTCAAGCTTTAACCAGAGAAGAATACTCTTTACTAAACACGATGATCACATTCATAGGAAAAATATGTTTAGTTTACTTAATGCAGCTATTATACCACTACTGTTTATAATAATAATAATAATTGCTCTAGCTTACAACAATTAATACTATAACTGCTACTGCTACTACTACTCCTACTACTATTACTACTACTACTATACCTAGCCTGTACTAATAGCCTGCTACTATTACAATACTAATACTACTGCTACCATTTTTCTAAGTATATATACTTATATTATAGAAATGATAAAACAACAATTAAAACAAATTTTGATGTTTTAAAAGTTGTTGAAACTGAAATTAATTAACTTTAAAGTACCCTAAAAAATACATCATATCTGTGTGTGATCATGCTACTGTAATGTTGCAAAGACTTTGGCGAACACACAATATGGAAAACATGTTTGGATTGTTCACTATTTGAAGTATTCACCTGAAACTTTACAAGTATTTTATCCACTTCAAGGACACTCGTACGGCTGCATTATCGGAGGCTGGTTCATTGTCATGGCCCACATTCTCCAGCTGTTGGTTTGACTATGTCTTCTGGGTCTATGGCAGCACACAGTGAAGGTGTGTCAGCAGCGATCAAAGGATTGGGCTCGATTGTCTTTCATGTTAAACAAAGGCGTTCAGAGATGGGCTCCGACTGAAAGTGTATGTGGCAGTGGAACATTCCACGATGGAAATGTGATCTGTTTGTTGAAAGAGGAGCCTTTAAAGTTACCTGAGTGCCGCCTGGTCATCTGTGAGTTCAGGTTACAATAGCAGACCCTCTCAGAACCACACATATCTGTAAATCATGGCGTCTTTGTCAAAGCTGTTATAGACTTTGACATAAAACATTAACTGGAGACACAAAGCTTAACACAGAATGAGATGAAGAATATCAAGTTTAACGGGGTTGATTTTGAGTGACGTTATTACTCAAGTGGATGGGGAAGATTCTCTATAATGAATGTTTGTCTGTCATTTACCTAATTGCCCAACTTGTCTACTTCCCTAGACCTCTGACAAATGGAGCAGATAGCAGCACCCATAGATGACCTGTGTGTGCTGTGTGTAAAGGGCTATAGACTGTCGATTTGGCCTGTGTGCCTATCATTTACCTACAGAAGTGGTTTGCCTGAGGCTGCACTTAACACAGGTCTCTCTCACCCACACTTATTAATCACTTCCCTCTGTATTCCTACAACTATGTGCAATAAACACTGGCCTTTTGTGCTTTGTGTACACAAGTGAGCTGTACTTCCACAAAGATAAATCATATTATCAACATACGATCTCAAGACAGTAAATTGACTGTTCATTGTTCATTGTAAAAGTTATCATTCAGTCTTAAACAAAGACTTATATTTTGCACTCTCTTCTATCTCATGTCGTCCATCCTTAATATTGGTCACCATGAAGTCATCAGAGTTATTTCCCCACAAAAGTGCCGCCAGGGCAACATAAGAAATGTTAACATTGTTTCTCCAGGCTTATCTTGATGTGTTCAGCTCGTAAAAAGCCCTTTAGACTAAAGGTTATATTTTTTTGCTGTTTTGTGTTAAGAACAAAGACATGGGCGAGCAGAGGTCAAGAGCAGTGGCCACAGCAGCAGTGTCACACACAAATCAGAGTTACTTTTATTCATCCCCAAGCTGGGGAATTTTGCTACAGACATGCAGCAAGAGAAGAAGAAATAGAGTTATAAAAAAAAAAAAAAGATGAAAAATTAGCTAAATTAGACGATAATAAAAACCATATTTTTTCCTTTTGGATTTTTTATTGTACTGAAAAACATGTGTCTTTAGTATGAGCAGGCTTGCATCTCCACAAACCTGACTCGTTCTTGGCCTGAAGGAACCTCCTGCTGGTTTCCATGGAAATGTTCCTTTGGCGAGTCACCTTATGCTAGAAGCTGCAGTAAGGTCTACCATCCGTTGTAATCTTCCTTCCGGTTTTATTAGTTTACTTAGCAGCAGATCTCAACTGTAAATAAGTTTTACATGGACTACAAAGTTAATTTAAATTAATTAATTTAAATGGAGCAGCAAATTAAAAGATATATAATTTGGCCATTTGTAGCCAAAGCAGACACACGTTTGTTGTTTATATGTTCAACACATTTGCCAACAACAGTCAATATCTCACCTCAACCTCTATTTCTAAAGTTCTCTTATTACTGTACAATTGGTGAGAAAAAACATATATTTCATGCGAGTTGTCACCCGCAATGTTTTTGGTGCATTATTTTCCAGAATATTCTTACATGGTTGTTCGCATGTAACTATGCTAATTTTGGCACTAATTGCTAAACATTGTTACATGTAGTAATATTTTCTAATGAAGCTCTTGGTGTTACGTGTGGTTGAGTGGTGTCAGTCCCAAAAACAGCCCTGGATTTCCATAGTCTGTGATGTTTGGAGGCTAACTCTAACTCTCCCATTGAAAATGTATTAGTGCTAAAACATGGAATAATGCTGCGTTCCAGTTGTCCTTGGAGGTCGGATTTTCTGACTTCCGACTTGTAAATTCACACTGGGACGCTCTCACTTTTTTTGAATTCCCACATGCAGTCAATCACAGGCACTTTTTCAGAATCCCGAGTTTATCCAAGTAAGACAATCCAACTTGGCTGCACCCTGCGTTTGGAAAGAGTTTTACATGCATTTGACCCATCCATCCAATGCCAGTGACAGTGGTCACTGCTGTGCAGCACCCGAGGAGCAGGCATGGTCAGGAATGTTAGCATAACATTAGCTTTGTTATGCTAATGTTGTTAATTTCTACACAGAGCTAAAGGCAACAAAAGCAGAAATTCACATCACAAATGTTGAATTGTGTTATTACTGGGACCCCCAAACCCCCAGACTTCCCTCACCCCAGACACTTCCTCCAGCTTCTCTGGGGAACCCTGAGACGTTCCCAAGCCACAGAACAGAAGGCATCGAGAACAGATACCCGAGCCTCCTCAGCTGGCGCTCGACATAGAGAAGCAGCGGCTCTATTCCGAGCTCTTCCCTCTCCAAGGGAGTGCCCAGCCACTCTGTGGAGGAAACTCATTTCAACTGCTTGTATCTGCAGTCTTGTCTTTTCGGTCATTATCCAGGGCTCATGAGCGTAGGTGAGGATATAGTTTGACCGGTAAATCGAGAGTTTTGTCTTTTAACTCTCATCTCATCTCTTTCTTCGCCACAAGGGTCTGATATAGCAACCACATCACTACAGACCCTGCACCGATCCGCCTGTCAATTTCACATTTCATCCATCCCTCACTGAACTGTCCTCCACTTCGGGCAAGGACTCTCCATCCACCCGGAGAGTACAGGCCACCCTTTTCCGGTCAAGAATCATGGCCTCGGATTTGGAGGTGCTGATCCTCACGCTTCATACTCAGCTGCAAACTGTCCAAGCGCATGCTGCAGGTCCTAGTTTGATGAAGCCTTCAGGACATCATATGCAAACAGCAGAGATGAAAATTTAAGCACCCTCTTGTGTGATTTTTTTCTTGTTTGATTTGAGTCGTTAACAGTCCATACAGAGCATGTATTGCTCTTAGTTTATAGCTCATAGAAACTCCGAAAAAACATCTCTCTGAAGTCCCAGTTCCAACCTACGAGAATAACTGGAATGCACAATTGTACCAGGCTGATGGAACACAACGTTTTGTTTGCAAACAATTCCACTTATTTATCTCCATGGAGAAAGTTTTGAAGTACTATTTCTGTGGAATCAAGTGACAAACAACTAAACCCCCAGTGAAACTGAAATAGACTTACATTATAACTTAACTTCTAAAAATATAGTATCTTACAACATCGTACGTTGCCTTTCTCGCAAAATGACTGAGCACATCAGCTACGAATACATCAGACCTGTTCCCCAAAATAATGCCTGATATTTTTTCAGGCTAATAATGCCAGCAGTGTTATGGTCTATTCTGGACCAATCATGAAATCCATTTAGCTTTTACATCATAGTAATGGAGAAGATTTGAGTGCATAATATGCACATTAAAAGCCTTGGTGCCTGCTTGTCTCTTATCATAACAATACCACATAGTAATGTTGCTGAGTAATGCTTGGCAGTGGTGCGTTGGCTGAAGCGGGAAAAAGCCTGAAACTATCATAAGGCCTTTACAGGAGAGTCTACACATTCCATTGAAACAAAGCAAACTCATAAAAAGTCAGAAACAGGATGCTTTCTGCACCACACTTTCCAAAAGCAACCAGGAAGTGTGTTCTAGCTGCCAGTCTGAGTAAGATTCTAACATAAAACACAAATAGCTGTGGCCAGGCACAAGGGGACTATGGGAAAGGGCCTTCAATGTGCTTCACCACTGCTTTGCTCCATTGTGGCACTGTGTTTACTGTAGAACCATCTTCCTTCATATTTCAGGTCAAAAGGTCTGACCGTGAGGTCTTTTCAAACCCCTCCTGCTGTTCTTTTATCCGTTCAACAATCACACTTCCTCACCTCAAAGCCTGTTATTTCAGCTTCTTCATGTTTGTTCAAGACCAACTAAAAATTTAGTGGTATTCTACACTTCTGATGCCATGTGTCTGATGCATTCGCAATAACCGCACTCTCTTTTTTAACCCACCACAATCCCGAATCTTGTGACGATGATTTCTGACGTTTTTGCCCGTGGTTGCAGTCTGATCCTTGTGCTCTGACCTTCAGTTTGGCTTCCTGTGGGTCGTGGCTGTTTTGAGATGACAGCGGAACTGGCCTAGGAGGAATGCACCATGACACACTGCGCTGAGCACCCACACGACTGAAAAAGACAAAGGTGTTGTCAGGGAGCCATGCCAAATGTGTCACTGAGGTGCTGGGACTCTCTGACTCAGCCCAATGAAGAGCAATATAAAAAAGCCCACAGTGTAATGAGTATCGTCAGTGCATGGAGCAAGTTAACACAACCGAGCTTGTTCAAAGCAAGGATGTGGTTTATGAATTTAAAAAATCTACTTGTGTGCATTTATGACACACCGAACCACATTTTAATGGTTAAGAGCAGAAAAAGGTGTATTTATTTATTGCTCTAATACAAATGTTTCCGGAGTTAGATTGATTGGTTACAAATTGGTGAAGAATCTTCTCAAGTCAGGATTAAACATTTACTGGCGAAACACTTACCGTTTTTGTCGTTGTTGTTTCTTGGTCAGAATCAGAATCAGAATCAGAATCATTTATTAAAGGCCACACAACAGAGTTAGTGGAATTTGTTTTCGGTACAGTAGTTAATGCTCACATCTCTCATGTGTCAGTTCCATCATCAGCAACAGAAAAACAACAACAGAAGCACACATATATACAGGTTACATTAAGACAGTGATTCATTTAAGGTCCGTATAGCTATTGGAAAGAAGCAGCTTGCTCTATCACCATATAGTACTTGTCCAATCTATTGTTAAAGATGTTTCATTCTTCCATTGAGTCCACTTCATCCATAGATTTCTATTCATTGGCAGTTTTCTCCAAATGCATTTTTTTCTCCCACAGAGACATAAAGATTAGCCCTAAAGTAGCACCGACACACACCAAGCTTTATAATCTTGGACTTAACAAGATTTTGACAGAACATACAGAAGGATATGTTAATATCTAATTCTAAGCCTGATTCATTTAAGTTTTAAATCACAACAATTAGGCAAAATTTGAATTTTTAGGCCAATTTTCAGTTAGATCTAGCTCACTTGAAAACTAAATAAGATATCTGAAATTCCCTCTGTAAATGTTTTATACAATTAATATGTGAAAGAAATTTAAACCTACTTCTGTAAATTTTTCAGATTTAAATGTCCCAAATATGTCCAAATTTGACAGTTTTTACTCATAAAATGCCCTATTTCTACATGAAAACATTACTTGATTAAAAACTTTTTCTTGCATTTACATGAGTGAATTACAGGAGAAGTTTCAAATTGACATCTTTAAATTCATGATTTCTTTATTCCTATTGTGTCTCACCTTGAAAAAAATTCAAAACACTGATTTATATGCCAAATACATACATAAATAATATAATCATTAACATCTAGGCAGGGGGTAGCCTCCTTATAAGTACATTAAGTGCACTCTGCTGTTTCAGAGGAGTTTCCATGTTCTCCCCCAGTGGTTCCTCTCTCGTGCTGACTCAAATTGCCCTAATGAAAATATTTGACAGTGAATGATTGCCTCAAAAATGGAAAAATGACTAAACTTTTATATCTGATCAGAAGTATGTTTGTTTTGGATTTCAGAAGAGTGTGTTATGCAGTTTGTTTCATTTTTGAAGTTGTTGTTCCCTGCATTTGCACCTCCAGAAGTATATCGGTGTGCATTACTGTTTCATTTGAGGGAATTGTTGTCTTCCTCTGTCAGTGCCGTCCACCAACATGTACCCTGCCCAAAGCCCCAGTGAGTCTGTAATTAATGGGAAGCCTTCAGCATGCACATCTTTGGGGCAAAACAATGAAATGGATGAATGACAGTAATTGAATGTGACAAGTCCTCAAAAACAAAGGCAATTGTTCAATCTTTTGTAATGAAAAGTGTTGGCACAATGACAATAACCTTTTCTCCTTTGGCTCCATGTGTCCCTAAGAGAAATATGTCCCAGGTACGTGTGAGACAGGGTCATGTGGTCACAATGAAGTGACCGCTGCATGTCTTCCACTTGACCAGTTCATGACACCTGAGTGCTTTAAGAACCATTTCAAAGTATAACTAACTATCATCTCCCTTAAAAAAGAATGAATGTGAATACACCACTCCTCAAAGAAAAAAATCAACTTGCAGCTGTCAGAAGATAAACAAAAGTCTTTTCAGACATGGTTTCATCCCACTACATCCTCCGCTAACTCATGCTTCCTCTTTTGCTTATTTTTAGTCCTTTTTGACGTTTATATTTTTGGTGTCTACGCTGGTACTAACTGTGCTCATAGCTAGCTCACTGACAGACACAGGGAAGACAACCCTAAAAGCAGTGGAAAAAAGACCAAAACAAAAACTGAACTTGTGTTTAGGCAAGACGGGCCATTTTTTGGGTGTGTATAACGTCGGTGTCTGTTTCCATTGTGGTGCTTTGGAGTAATTGGCCATGAGGAAGAGGCTGTCCAAGTGCAGACAGCATATCTCCTGTAGTTCAGAGATCCACCCGCCCGTCCCACACACTGACAGGTCATGAGCAAAATTACCCAATGTTCAAAAATACCAGGAAGAATAAAATCAACTCAGACAATGCTCCTTATTGTTTCATTCGTATAGACTCTGTGGTTCTGAGAGATGTGTTATTTTTATTCTTAAGATAGTTGTAGTGGAAAACAAAACGTGTGTGGGAGTAGTGTGACAAATGACTGGTATAGTATAAATAAAGTTTTGTTTATGTATTGTGTCACCTTGTCAGATGAAAATTCCACAGTTTCTAAGCAGCTAAAAATAAACTGTGAATACAACCAAAACATCTCACTTACCACGATCACTGCACAGAAGATAAAAGTACATTATTACCTGCAAAAAAAAAAAAAAAATCACCGTCAGTTTTTGGCACCTTCCACCATGTTGGTTTTGTTGAATACAAACTTCAAGGAAACATGCTTTAACTACCTAGATTTTGTTTTAAGATTATTTTGAGCGTTCAGTCCTTAGATTAATAACAATCTCTTCCAGTTAAAGGTCTGTGAAAAGCCATGGAAAAGCCTTTTCATAAAACCAGCATGGCGGCAAGATCCATGCGACATCCGAACTGACTGCCCTGCATGGCTTTAGCAAAAAACGTTTTTTTTTTTTTTACCAGCAATTACAGATGCCTTATAATATATGTTTAGTGACAAATAAATGAGCTTAAAGCACCAACATATTTAAAGGTGTGCTATGTAACTTTTCTGGCACAACTAGTTCCATAGTTTGGCTAGTAGAGATAGATGAAAGATAAATATGATATTGTGAGTCAAGATACACTTTAAAACATTGAGAGATGTTGTTGCACCATGTCTGTGTAATAGTGCAAAACCATTTTAAAGCTTCAACATATTCATCTCACATTTGTTCAGTGTTTTTGTTTCCCAAAAATGCCTTCTTGGGTCTCCTCTGTAACTTGGCCTGGTCGCCTGCTTATCTCCATGGAGATAGATACGTTTAATGCCATCCTGTGGAACATTCCAGGCAAAGCAATAACATCTCCATGGAGATACGCAGGTGGTTACAATAATATTTATGTTTCGATTGAGTATTTTTACACACCACTTAAATGACAATCCTTCAAAATGATCTATAAAAGCTGTAATAAAAACTGCACAGCAAGGCACATTATCTACTGAACTCCCCGTTTGACTCACATAGATAGCTACCTAGGCCAAATAACAACTGTATTATCTTTTGCTGCTCTTGGTAAAAGGGAGAATTGGGCGTGTGTGTCCCTGGACGTGACTGACTAACTTTGACTGGGAAAAGTCTAACCTCATCCTTTGCTGTGCAGACCAATGGTGACACAGTGCTCACAAAACTGCTCTTTCAGCTTCACAAAGAGCACAACATCTGCAATCTATTACACCCGCCCTCTAACACAATCCAGTAATGACCAATTTTCTTTTTTAATGCTGTTTTCTCTTCTTGGCAGAACTCTGAGAAACTATAGCTGCGTGGTAAAGAAAAGGAGACTTGATAGTTGTGAAGTTTTGGAGACTGCTGCCCGATGAATGCTTTGGACAGTGGCCAGTCACTTTTGAACAAACTGTCATTATAGACCAGCCACAGTTTTCAAAGAGAGCCTGCCTCCAACACAAGCCTCTCTGATGTCACTTCCCATTTGCCCCCGGACTGTTTTGATGTGGGTACTTTGACAGTGGACACTGGGGCGAGGAAATACCCTGCTGTGATGGCTACAGGCCGGAACACAGGGGAATGAGCTGTTAATGAACAGAAAAGCAGAAGGATATTGTGGTCACTGTGGTTTACCCACGACAGGAGGAGAAGCAGAATTTCTATCATTTTTGCCTTTTATGAATAAAGATAAGATCTTTTTTGTTTCTTGGAATTTGCTACTTTTCTTACTTCTGCTTTTTTGCTGACTTCACCATTGTATGTGAAATAATCTTTGATGGTTATAAAAACTTCAAGCCTCATTCCATGTCCATTTTGTGGCTATTGAAACATTTCACTCACAAACACAAAGCTGAGAACAGTGCATCCTGCCGTTGTGTCCTTGAGCAAGGCACTTCTCCCAGTATGTTTGGTGGTAATGGTTGGAGAGGGCACTGGCCCAGATTGGCAGCTTTTATCAGTTAGCGCCAAGGCAGCTGTGGGTAGTGAAGCTTACCACCACCAGTGGAGTGAATGAATGATCCCATAAAGAGCTTTCATATCTTGAGAGGGACTTTGCTGTGCATGTTATGTATTATTATTAATCCTTCTATGAAACAGTCTGGACACCGATCTGTGCTTAGTTGAACTGTAACTACTTGTGGCTCTTGACCTATAACTTATAAAACACTGCAAAATCAATATTGAGGGAGTGTTTAAAAGCACTGGAATTCAGTGACAATAAAGATGTCAGTGATGGGCCTGTAATTAGTGTAAAGAGGGAACTCCCTGCAAACACACCTGCTATAACGAACAATCCCTGCACTGTCTCGCAGACAGAGGCCTTGAGAGATGGGACCAGCTAAATGAAAACAGGTGGAGATCAACTTGGAAGAACGCCACAGGTGAAGGTTTAGCTTAAAACAACAGTCTCTTTCAAAGATGTCTGGGAACATCCTATTTCATAAACAGCATTTTGTTGAACAGTTTACAGTAACATTACTCACATTCTGGGCCGCAGTGACTGGAGCCTATCCCTGTAACTATGGGCCTGAGGTGGGCTGCACCCTTGACCCAGTGAGGGTCAAGACTGAACCATAGGTAAACCTGGAGCATGTAAACACAAATAGGACAAATTGACTTGAGAACTGCTTGAAGACAGAAGAATGAACCTGCCACAAAACATTGGATTTGTCCGATATAACAATAATAACAGTAACAAAGTCCTTAAGAGACAAATGCAAATGCAAATGCGGGGGCCTGTCATTCCTTTAAAAAAAGGAAAATAATTTCTCACATATTAGCCAAGTTGTTAACAAATATAACTATTGATTATAATTTGCAGTTAGTGCATTTTCCTTAATAATCAGTTTTGAGATGTTTGTGAAGTTGGTTTGGTAATTATTGCACAAACAGTACTGTATCATAATATAGGCTGGTAGTTGTTGAGTGTGTGTAGAGGTGTAAAAGTGTATATTCTAGCAATAGTGAATGAAAATAATAATAATAACAACAGAATTTGCTAAAATAAGTATAACTTTTACAAACTGATGTATTTGGGGCCCACCGAGAAGGTGTGTACAGGGAGCCCATGATTGTTGCTATGGCATTGATAACAATAATAGTAATACATACAAAGAAATGGAAAAGCCAACCTTCTTGTAATAAGATGACTGCTCCGTTCCTGAACCGCTGTTGGGTAAGTTACTTTGAAAAAGTAATTAGTTACATTATTTAGTTACAGCCTCAAGAAAGTAATAAAGTTACTTTACTTTGGGATTACTTTATCAGTGATATTGTATAAATTAATCAAACATGTGGTTTCACATTTTAATAATGACAATTTAACAGGAAAACAACAAATAAGTTGTTGAAATTGTCTCAAAAGACGTAACACCAAAAAATGTATCGCATGCTGCTATGAGCTGCTGATCTCTGACTCTGTGTGTTTTTCTGACAGTAGAAGTCATGTCTGCGGGTTTTTCACTTTGAGAACATTAAACATGTTTCTTGTTCAGGCTGATTCCTGCAGAAGAAGGTTGCATTCTCTTCCTAAACATTGTTGTTGATGTAGAAAGTAACTAACTGAGTATTTTGTTAATAACTGTCAATTAAAATTTACTTAGAAATATTTTCAAAGTAATGCGTTACGCTGCTAAAGAACTAAAATTGTAATTTAATTACAGTAACTAAATAAAAGTAACTTTAACCCAACAGTCAAAAAGGTGTGTTATTATGGGACAAATGGCATGTTGGTTAAATTCCACCGCAGGGACACATAAAGTTATTTGATTGATTGATAGGGTTTACTTATTTTATTAAAACACAACTAAGGATTAGCTAAACCTTTTTTATAAATTTCATCCCAGTTTAGTATTCCATACAGTTCCATAACCATGTTGCCAAAACATTTTTATTTGACAAAAAAATACATCAAAACACTGTTATTTAGTTGAATTAATGTTTAACGGGTCAGAAAAATGTTCTTGTAAACTGTGCCAAACTTTTGTTATTCATTCTGAGTCTCCCTAGTGTGATGTCAATATTTTTTAGAATCTACTATTTCCTTTAATTATTTTCAACACATTTTATTTATTTATTTACATTTCTATTTTTCTTCACAAACTGCTACTTCTTCGTTGTGTATTAACACAACAGGTATCATTCCAGCTTCTGTCCTGCCGTATAAGGTTACTGTTGATCAAAGCTGTGGTATAACTCTGAGAAGAAAACATGTGAGCAAAACAAGTTTCCCACATATATGTGTCACATTGGGACGGTGTCTCTCTTGTCCCCTGTCTCTGTCACATTCCCGAAACCCATGCTTGCAAAGGGGTTGTGAGCAGAGGCCATTTCACACCAAAGCACAAAGCCGCGGTGGAGGCCCAAAGCCCGTACTGAAGCACAAAGTCTGACTCACACTCAAGAGGAAACGGCTGAGTAATCAAAAATAATAAGCACTAAGTCTCGACAGTCGCCTCAGTCAAAGTACAGTAACAGTAACTCTCTGAGGTCATGGCGATACAGTAAATCCTCAATCAGCTGCTGCGCACACTAATGTGGCGTGATCATATCTATCTCTCATCTAGTAATTGCACACAGTTTAGTCTGGCTTTTCACATTGCTCAGCCCTCTAATTGACTTGTTGGGTTTGTTGTCAGTCTGTCGTGTGCCCTCTTCTGATAACAGCAATATGAAGATTAGCTGCTGTGTCTGTTACACGTGTAGGGTAAGAGAGTTAAATGTAAGGATAAACATTCCATTTGATCCTCATTAACTGTCACCAAATTGACAGCAACTCTTTCTGTCTTTCATAGTAACATTTCATAATATTATTTAATCTAATTCGATATACATTTGGAAACGTTATGCAAATGAATTTGGCACTTCCCTTGCAAGTATTACAGATAGTCAATTACATTTTTCTTGATGATTTTTGATGACATTTAACGAACTTGGTGTCTCCCGGGTAATTGGATTTCAGTTTTTAATGCATCAAAATAAATAAGTGTGATGTGTATAACTATTTTAAAAAAAATAATATTCAAGGCAAAGCTCAGTCAATCTTCTTTCCTACTCTCTCCTATGTGCAGGAGCTTTGGGTAATGACCGAAAGGATACGATTGCAGATATAAGCAGTCAAAATTAGTTTCCTCGCATGGTGGCTTGGTGCTCCCTTAAAGATAAGGTGAGGAGCTCAGTCATAAGGGAAGAGCTCGGAGTAGAGCCGCTGCTCCTCCACATCGAGAGGAGCAGCTGAGATGGCTCTGGCATTTGTTCTGAACCCTTCTGGATGCCTCGGGAGGTGTTCCGGGCATGTCCCACTGGGAGGAGACCCTGAGCAAGACCTCTCTGTGGCCTGTGGAAACAATTCGGGCCCCCCGGAAGAGCTGGAGGAAGTGTCTGGGGTGAGGGAAGTCTGAGAGTCCCTGCTTAGACTACTGCCCCCAGGACCCAGCCCCGGATAAAAAAAAATAAAAGTATGAATGGACAATATATTAAAGAGCAGTGGAATATAAATTCGCAATTTCAATAGGCCCTTGTTAAAATGTACACTCTTTAAAATGTAAAAATAAAATAATGTATAAAACTTTACAATAAACAAATAACCTAATTTAAGAATCGCTTAGTGTTGTCACCTCCATCAGTCGTCTATAAGCCCTGTCCCTGCTGCGCGGTGTGTGTCCCGCTGGCGGAGGATGGTCAGAGGCGTGTCCCAGTCGTCCATGACCTCATCCAAAGGAAAAATCCCCTGTCGTCTCTGAGCCGCTCCTGCCTCCTGCCTCTCTACACATTCCTCTGAACAGCTCCCACAGTGTCTCCCATCTGCAGCGCTGGAGGTGGTGGGGGAGGTCTCTCTGAGGTCACCCACCCCACTAACAGAATCTGGGATAGGAGCTGTTATGGGAAATGTAGATTTGAAGAGAACTCATCACAGGCATTGCTTCATTTAATGTTTACAGGCCAAATATTTCCATCATGCTTTGGGCAGGATACACCCTGGAAATAAAGCCAAGTGGTAAAAGCTTAGTTGGTTTTCAACTCCTGAAATAGTTGTTTATGTTTACATTTTGTAATTGTCGAGATATGACTGATGCATTAAATTACATTTTCAACAAACCAGGGGAAAAGCAAATGGACAGCTGCTCACGTACAAATACCAGGACCATCAACAAATTACAAAACATTTAAAGGTGCACTAACGTTTCTCGTCACCTGCTTGTCTCCATGGAAAGGATTTGCTTTGCCTAGAATGTTCTAGATTATGGCAATAAACTATTTCCATGGAAATACTAGTACTTTTTGAGGGTAAACGATAAAAGGTTAAAAAAAAATCAGAAAACCATCTGAAAACATATGATGAAGTCTTATGTCAATTGTTTTGTCCTGCTTCCCCAATTTATGACATCAGCCTGAAAGCGCTCTTGTATGTTTTATTTATTAGCATCTCATCTCCATTAGCTACCCGAGGGCATGCTGATCTTCCTGGGGTTCTTGTAACTATTTATTTACAAATTAAGCCTGACCCGGGAGTTATTAGTCCCACTCACAGTAACAATGCAAGTGTTTCAAGGTGTTGTTGAGCAATTAAAAAACACCTGTAATGAAATAAATAATTGATAGAAATGTTCAATTCCACATTACATTCCAAAAGTTTCAAACTGCACCTTTAAATACCAAGACATGTCAGCTTTAGACTAAATTCCAGCATAACAAAGACTAAAGATCGCTGCTTATCCCAACACAAGCAGGTAACTGGATTTGACCTCTTGTAGCACAATACACAACGGTAAAATTCCCGTTGTTTTGTCAGAACATAGTTATTTCTCCATACAGGAAGTCTGACTTAAATCTTGCCCAACAAAGCCATCATGATTTGCTCACTGTTTTGCCAAAGGGGTCGGTAAATGGAATGGAGTTTACACCGATCTTTGAACTGACCACAGGGGAAACACAGCAGCAGTAGCCCCCTCCGTGCGGTTACAGGAGCCTGCTACAGTCTGCCCTCACATCCGCCCAGCCCGCCTTTGTCATAATCCGACACGTGCTGCTCTCAAACCAATATTAGGTGTTTCTCTCTGCTTTCAACCACAGACTATGAGCGACATGGGAGGAGCTTATTTTTTTTTGTTTTCAAAGATGCAAGGGGCAGAGAAAACAGATGAGTCAGGCATGCTGTCATTGCCTCTTCCTGTCTGTTGTTGTTGAGGGATTGCGTTGCAGCCTGCGTGGTTGACGTGAGAGATCTTTTCTTTTCCTTTTTTTTTTTTGCTTTCATTTCTTCCTTTGTCCTAATGTTATCGACTTTTGACCCAAGCTCATTTCTCCTTTCTTTGTAAACGTCTCCTCTCACTTCTCCTCTTACCCAGCAGGTAACATGATGCTCCGGTCAGCCTCTCTGGGCCTAAATAGACCTTAGTGAGAATTTAATAGTGTGGCTCTGATACATAACAAGTGTGAGTCCAACAGTGACATCAGCAGTGGGGAATCTGCTGCTGGGATCCCTGCCCTGCTTGGTGGCACAGTCAATGTTCAGCATACTATATTGAGGGAAACATACATTGAAGTGTGTAATTTAAATATTTAGACAGTGGCTACATACAAGGTGTTAAAGGAAAACATGCTTAGGGGTATTTTTAAAATGTCTGTGGATAATTGTTTTCCATTGTTGGCTGAAATATTGATCTAAAACAGCTAGTAATAGAAACGGCTATATTGGCTTCTTGCAGAACAGATAGACCCCGCCTCTTCATAGTGGCATTTCATCATTGTAAGCTGTTGATTTTTGTTTCTTTTGTTTTCATTGTTGTAAAATTGCTATGTGACATTTTTAAACATGTATGACTTGGTTGTGAATTTTAAAATCAATAGCAAGGTACAGAGCAGTGGGTGGAGACAAGGGGTAGGTGAGAACAAAAGAATTTATGATGAATTAAAATAAACATGGTTAAAAGCTCATAATACTAGATTTTCATAAAATATCCTCTTTAATGTAAATTGTGCATCTCTCAACATTTTGCATTCTGGTGTGCCCTTGAGTAGGGATGAGTGAAAAAATTGTATATCACAATTTTCTTGGAGCCATATCACAATTGCGATTTTATCATGATTCATGTACACAGTCTATTTTCCTATTGCCTTTAAGAGATAAATAATAATCATCTTCAGAAAGAAGAAGGAGAAGTGGGTAAGAGAAAGTGTGCGTTTCAACAGACAGCTGCATGTAGAAAGATGGTCACTCACAATTTCATAAAACGATTTTTATCACCGTATTGCCCAGATCTATCCTTGAGTTAATAGCATGTCACTATCTTTGTATGTTCATTATGTTGTGGAGTAAAATGTTACATCAATGTCTCTCATTATCATTTAGATGTATGTGCTTTACTCGTCTGAAATGCTAATTAAAGCACCGTTATGATGACATTCAATCTGAAAATTGTAACTTCACAGATCACGGGTGCTCTACTGGGAGTTGATTCAAAAAAAAAAAAAAAATTGCTTGTATTACTTAATCACTTCTGGGATTCATGGCAAAACATCCTATTCACTTTGTTTGGACCACACATGTAAAAGGAAGAGTAGGAAAGGAGACAGGAAGAGGAAACTTAGGTGCGGATGTAGAGTAAGTGCACAGGAATAACCAATAAAGCTCCTCCATTCCCCTTGAAGCTAAGGAGTAATACAACATTAATAGTTGCCGAAATAGTAATTAGTAAAAAAATATTGCTTCGGTGGACGCTAGAAAAATACCTTTCATATTCAAAGTGAAGATCTATTGTTGGACCTTTGCAAATTGTATTTTCCTCACTATACAATTAAAATGAAAATGTTTTATATCAACCAAGATGGTACCATTTAATAGAAGACAGAAAACTGAAAATGACAATACTGTGCTTAAAATAATTATTCATTTGCTGTGAGATTGAGAGAACGGTAATGAAGAGATACATTAATCATAAGTAATCATATATTCCGGTTGATGAAATATCCGGTTGATGTGTGATTTCATTCCTACTGTGGCCATGCGCACATCCATATCAGAGTGGAAACTACCCATTGTTGCTTGCAGGAAGCACCTTTCACAACAACCTCAAGCTCATTCAGACGTCCACCACTTAAAACAGTGTAACCGGTGACAAAGAGGCCAATATTACTTTAAAATATTAGCTGGGTCTACAGCAACAGTTTACACTTGATAGTAACTACTTCTGTGGCCATAATCATCACCCGAACAGCCCAAAAACTGGGTGAAGTAAAGAGTCACAACAGTAATAGCGCTACCAACTTAACTACTCCTGTCAATTTCTTATAGGATGTTATTTAGAAATTTCAAACCACATTACACAATAACAATTCAATTCACAAACCTTAGAATGACAGAACATAGAACACAGAACACTGAACATCTTCAAGTAGTGGATAGAGGCAAGTTTTTTTTGTGAGGCTCAGAGAAGTAGCAAAGAAGAGGAGCTCGTAAACAGAATTGATGAAAAAAGTGAGAATGAAGCGAAATGCAGCCTCAGCGATGTTTTAGATTAGTAACAATGTGAAACCAATGCTAACAAAAACAATACTTTACTCATATCTTGATACAGAAATTGAATGGTTGGTTGGGTTGGCACTAACAGTAAAAAAAAATGCATAACCAATTGAAATCTAAAATTCATCAGAATACAGGAAATCAAAAACTTTTCTTGGTGAGGCCCCCAGACCCCCCTCCAGCCCACTAAAATGTCCCCATCAATCTTTATATGTGTGTGTGTGTGTGTGTGTGTGTGTGTGTGTGTGTGTGTGTGTGTGTGTGTGTGTGTGTGTGTGTGTGTGTGTGTGTGTGTGTGTGTGTGTGTGTGTGTGTGTGTGTGTGTGTGTGTGTGTGTGTGTGTGTGGTCTTCAGGAAGGTCTAATTTTGTCCTGCTTTTGTGATTTTTTCATTATTGATGTTTGTTCAACTCTAATATACTTATTAGCATCAAATATTATCTACGACGACTGATCAAAAACACAGCTCAACATCCACCTAACAGATGTGCTTAAACTGTTCAATCCATGATGTGACCCTTGTTGTGAACGTTGATGAACGTCTTAAAATTATAAGGTGAGGGTCTTTGATGCTCTCCTGCCCTTGGAAGGTAAATGAGGCGCTCTATTTCAGCTCCATCAGAACACTGTTCCCTGGCTCCTCTCCAGCGGGACACTGGGGCAGAAGAGTGTCTTCTCTCAGTAAATTTTCTCTTTGGTGGCCAGAACAGCACCGGGAATAGCAGCTATGTGAGCATGACTGCACAGCCCTATTTCTGTGTGCGCCGAGACTTGACATTGAGAGGCATGGATTATGTGGCCCGGCTACTGTAAACGACTGGCCTCTGTCACTTATATATGCATACGCATACTGTATGTGTGCCAGCCAAAACAGACGGAGGATTAATGGCATTTTCATACAAATTTAGACTGGCATTAATACATTTTAATCACCGTCCATGTATACTATGATATACTCGCAAATGCATACTGATGTACGAAAATAGGTACATATAGACAAATATATCAATAAATGGTAGAATTTATCAAAACATTCTCATGTAATTGGATTGAGTATCCTATCTTTTTGTAATTTTATTCATGATCACTCATACTATTCATTAATAACACACAACTTACACAAAGAATAGTATCAACAAAAATATGTATGAGTACTAATTTTCCTTTGTATTTTTTGTTCAGTGTTGTAACTTCTGAGAGTCACAGTACAATGCACATTTAACTTCTGCTATCTCCTAAAATAGTCATGTAGAGAAATGTGTTTCTTGGTTTCTCAACATGTCAAGAAGAGCAATAATTCCTCAATATAATGCCCCACCCTTGAGGCTGCACTCAACATCTGCTGCCTGCCAGTAACTCGTTTGAACATTTCTGAACCTGTGAGAAACTTTACAATACTGCCTAAAATGACCTCATAACAAACAAGTAAACACAGGCGGTTAGCACTTGGTTAATCATTGAAGCCCAAGGAATAAGATATTACCGTTCACATCTACTGCTTAATAACATCTGCTCCGTAGGTGACTCCAAGGGGTGACTAAGTTCTGAGTGCCTTTGATTCCAGCTGGCTCTTCAGACTTGTCCATTAAAACTGTGTGTGGCGTGCATTACATTACATTACATTGTTGCGCCCTGCCAGCATCTGCCCTATGCGGTCTGTCTGAACTCTGCGGTGTCCTGTGATGGTTCACGGTTTCAAATGTTTGGCCTATAGAGTGTCTTTGAATACGGCATCTGTGGGGCCCGCTGACTAACAGTGTGTAGCGTGAGGTAGTGCAGTTGAACATCAGGTGTATTAAAGCTTAAAGCGCTCCACATCTGCTTGCCTTGGCGGAGGAGTACAAGCCGCAGTTATTCTGATTGGTCTTAATTTCCTGAGGCTGTGTGTGAGACTTAAAACACAGCAGCGCTAATGGCCAGGACACAGGTGCTGGAGCTAAAACAGGACACTACAAAGTCACCCACAAAAAGGAAATCAAAACATTGTCTGAACTATAATTACACCTCCTGAACATGTTTTAGGAACACAGTGGGTTATCATAGCCAGACAGAGCGCTCTCAATGCACTACAACTAGGCTACTACTTGTTATAGCACTTAAATTATAACAGTTAAATGTGCACTATCTGGTGGAGGATCAGGTTACAGGTCAGATCTGTGGAGAGATGAGTCCATTCACTGTTAGAATACATATTTCTCAAGGTGTTTTTTTGGCATGGACAAGCAAAATTGGTGTGTTTAATAACTTACTATGGAGCGTTTTGGGCAAGGAAAAGGGGGCCCTCCACCAAGTTACAGTGCACTTTTAAGAAAGAATATTGTACAGCTAAGGGTCAAGCTTACTTTACATTGGTGTTTAATTACCACTATCACACAATTACCACACTGTTAGTGCTAATAATGGCTCTAATGTTACCATCTGGTCATAAACACATTTACAAAGAACTAGCACCAGTCAACACCTTGACACAAAGATGGGAGTGGAATCAATATCCAGTGCAAAACGTCAACATGCTAGCAAGCCGGGAGATTTAGTTTTGACCCCATAGCTCCATTGTTGAGTATCAGTAACAGGAAGTGAGTTTCAATGTAAAACGAAATCTGAAAGTGATGATAAGAGACCAAAAATGGATCTGTGGCATTTGTTTTGCAATGTTTTATTCTGATCTGAAAAAAAATCACATAAATAGAAATCACGTCAAAACTCCAGTTCTGGTTTTGAATGGGTGGTACAGAATTCACATTATACGCTTGACAGCTTAACAAGGATCTCAGCGTGGACTGACCAACACTGAGGGCGGTTCTGCTTTAACAACAGTAAGACAATGAAAACAGCACAATATCGAGCATTGACTATTTTCTTGCTACAGTGGTTTGGCTTCAACTTTCTCTATGACACTCCACTGAACAGTTTGTTAGTGATGCAGACAGTAAATGTAAGTATATTGGACACATAGTCAAACAACAAGGCCAGTGCACTGTACAGTACATAAATTAGCAGAGTGATCAGTCGATAAATACAGAAGAAGGTTGTTTTTTTATACTGAAGTGCATCACTCAGTGAGATATCCCACTGCCATCCATTACTATAGGCATAAAATGACCCTGACCAATCACATAAATGTATTATTACGTTTTTTGAAAGTATTTCTAACAGTGCTGCTAATCATCATCAATCATTAAAAAAAAAAAATCTAAAATTATTTTCGATTTGATCTCCCCATAAACATGAGGTTCTTTCCATGTATTACTAATAAATAAAATATCTTTGTATACGTAACACAAAACTGTAACATTTGTTGTTTAAAAAACAGCTGACGGTGGTTAAAAATCTACATAAATACATTTAAATAAATAAATTAAACTTATAAATATACTGCTTTTTACTGTACATAAAATGGTTGGATTTGTGCAGGACAAAATATATAAAACACTGTCTGTCAATTGAGACAAAATGCACTGTTTACATTTCACACTGTTCGGTTCAGTCTTCTGTTCACGTCACTGAGAAGCAGCACAGCACAGTCTATAGACATCCTCTTCCTCCTCTCTTCATCACCAACACCATACGCTTAACTCCAGTCCATCTTTAGGGCCAGTCCTTATTCCAGGTATTCCAGTTTTTAGGAAAGCCACCTTAACCTCGGGGCCTTGTGGGAAGAACTTTAACGGATTTGAAAGCGATCGGCCTGGCGCTCCCGAGATGGGATTCAGGCAACTCCTTTCTTCAACAGTATATTCCCTTTTTAGTAGGACCCCTTCTTGCGGTTCACGTTTCTTTATTGAGGTAGAATTTCTGCATTCTTTTCTGTAGAATTAAACAGAATCCTTATTAGACACTCTCCTTTGCTTCAGCCTATGTTTATTGTTAATAATATTGTTCTTGTAGCGGCTCCTCACCTGTATCCATCTCTTCAGTGGTTGGACGATAACCCTAGTTTGACCTTCTCTTCACTTTCCACATCATACGCTCCTCGCTTATAAAACCTGCAACCATAAAAAAATATGTTAGACAAAGCCATTTAACTGATTTTTACCAACCAACAACATGTGTGCGTGTGATCTCACCTTAGCATTAATAAAAGTCCAATAATGGTAAGGCAGACAGACGACAACACCACTGCGATAACAGCCAGTGCAGTTGTTCGGTTGTAGCCTTCTTGTGGTTTCTCGACAGGCAGTGTAAAAAGCTGGCACCTCTCCCCAGAGTACCATTGGTGGCACCTACAAGACACACACAATATCACAGAGTTAATTCACAACATGTTATTTTTTTTTTTACAAGTGAAAAAACTGAGATATTGAGTGAGTACTTACACACAGGACGGGGCGCGGATGTCCCTCAGATATTGACAGGTGCCGTGAATGCAGAAATCTTTATACTTCTTCAAACAGGGATTTCTCTTTCTACCTTTGCCCTTCCCCTTTTTTCTCCCCTTCCCTCTTCTTCTGGCGCCTTCTGCTCTCTCAGCTTCCAGGATTGCCGAAGGATCCTTTGGTTTGCTCGACATAGAGACTGCAAAAGAAGGTGACTCATGTTAGATTGAACCCTGTGTGTAATGCAATAAATAAGTGTGTGACAGGACTTACCTCGCGGCATTTCATAATCCCCTGAAAGCCCATCTTCATACTCTTCGTCGTAGTATTCCTCCTCATTCTCATAGTCTTCGTCCTCTTGAGTGTAGTCCACAGTGGTCGTGCCCACAGACATGCTCTGCTCCGTCCTTTTGTCTTGAGTTGTTGCTAACAAGTTGATGACTGCTGTGTTTCTCTGTCTGTCCCCTTCATATCTGTCCACTGCAGCACCGCTCACAGATCTTGACAATACTGCGAAAGACCAGATGAAACAAGACAAGTTAGCGTGGATGAAAACAGCCTGTAGGTAGGGTGGTCCATGCCAGGACCCTAGCTCAGGTGGGCGGGACATCTGAGGCAAGTTGAAACATGTTTGGAAGGGAAGCACATTTTCTTCACTAGCTTTAATGGGAAACTAACATATCCCATTCAAAACTGACTTTGTGCTACAGCATATCAGTGACAATGTACAACAGGCTTTGAATGAAATACAATCTACCACACAAACGCATATAGAGACACTTAGGTAATGTCCCATAAGAATATGAGTTAAAAATAAATGTATCTAGTTACATAAAGCATGCTTTAAAATAAGAGACGACCTTCTTAGCATCTGAATATAAGGGCAACTTGAAAAATACTATAAATGTTGAATAGTTTGAAAAGGGTAATCACAGGTAGGTAGGCAAATGTCTGGCACGTCCACCATCAAAGCTTGATACTTACCAAGTGCGTGAAGCAGCAGAGCCACGACGCTGAAAATTCTCATGGTTCCTAAACTCATACAAACGCGTATTCCCGTTGCTTGTTCAAAAAAGTTCCTTGTTTTTTTGGTTTTGTATTTGAGGTGAGGGAGCAAATTCCGTCTGGGCGCAAACCTCTAGGGTGTGATGAGAGCGCGGTGTTTGCGTCAGAGGAGCGCACTGAAAGAGCGTCCGGACAGAGGCGCAGTGGTATTTATTTGGTCTCAAAGTTCACCCCGCCTACAGCTACCAAGGCTTGAGACCAAGCACTGCACAGGGACACTGTGGATCTATATCATGTTAACGGAACTTTGATGTCAGAGACCGATCACATGAAGGTTTTGAAAATATTTTAGTAGCCTTAAGACTTTCTGGCAACTTTGCTTGTGAGTTCATCAACTTAATTTACACATACATTGAAATAAGTTTCAAACGGCGTTTTACTGTTGTACTGTGTACTGTGATTCTCATAACATTTCAACAGATGAGGTGCGCCTCCAGCTGGTAGAGGTGGGTCATCTCACTTTTCAAAGTTTAGTTACCAGGGTGTAAATAATATTTAACTCTACGGCTCATTTCAGATTGATCCTGTGCAATTATTTTTCCATAAATGTTTTGAGCTTATATGTCCAACGCTTTTTGAATGTGATGGGATATGGAGGGACGACTCTTTACATTTAAGATCAAAGATAAATAAGAGTAATAACGCCATATAATTTTCATGTTTAAAAATCAATCATAATGAGAGAGATTGGAATAGCAGTAGGCAACCAACATACAACCCTGAATGCCATTACACCCATAGGCTGTACAATAGTGAGATTACACCCCAAAAGTCTCGATTCCTTGGCAAGAATCTATTTAAAACTCTTGGTATTTCATGTGGCATCAATGGAAAAGAGGAACATTCTCTTCTCTCCTCACAATAAATAAGTAGGACGAAAGATCAAAAGGTCAGACAAGTGCTACAGAAGGAACAAGCTGATAATTATCCTATGCTGTAACTATATGTTGGGTTGGAACAACATTATGCAAATTAACTAATATTCTATTTAATTTCTATTGCAAATTGCTCTTTTAGTCCAGCTGATGTCTCCAGCAGGTGGCGGTGTGCGCTCTGAGGCGCATACACGGCCGCAGCAGAAAGACTACAGTGATCACATGACCGCTCAGTGACAGCAGGAGTAGAAACATGGCCGACGACACGGAGGAGGTAAACACAGCTGTTGAAGAGGAAATACAAGAGTCAAATCATCTCGACGTTTCTCGAGACGCGGCTGATGGCGAGGCTGTGGCCGGAAACAGCCCTGCCGAGCCCGAGGCTTCAGCCCCGGGGCAGACTGGTTGGTCCGCGCCTTTGCTGTCGCTGGCACGGAAGGCCACGGAGACTCTCAGCGGCGGTGTAATCTCCTCTGCCGCCCCGAAGAGCAGTGCTCCGGGGTCCGCCGTGTCCTCCCCGACGGAAAACCAGACCCTGAACGATGTCATCAACACTGCGAGGAAGTTACCAGGTGCAGTGCGCTTTTAAACGTTTATAATAATGTAATAAATCAAGAATGCGACTGGGAAAACTTCTTACTTTGTTTTTTAGACTTGGAATGAACTCAGAACACATGACCTGCTGTGCAAAATCCTAATATCATGCGTTGATTAATGTAACTCCGTGTTCAAACACTACATGCGTGGAGAACTAGTTTAGAGAACTATTATTAATGCATGCTGCGTATTATTTGTTTGCATTTCAACAGTTTTGCCCTCAAAGGATCACGTGGCCATTGAGAGATCCAATCTTCTCAGTATGATGAAGCTGAGCATCAAGGTCTTAATCCAGTCCTCTCTCAGCCTGGGCCGGACACTGGACTCGGAGTATCCTCCATTGCAACAGTTTTTTGTTGTCTTAGAACATTGCCTCAAACATGGATTAAAAGGTAAATTTGCCTAGTGAATATTAGGGCTGGGCACATTATCTTTTTTCTCCTCACAAGGACTGATCGATTTTCAATTTGGTTTTATTTTTATCTATCAGAAACAAAATGGCTTTTAGTATTGATTTAATTAATGTAAACAGTATTTTAATCATTAGCAATTAACAAAACATTTTTTCCCTCCAAAGTCTGCTCTGCTCCCAATCACATGCTTTTACTGAATGGAGATTGGCTGTAGACCTCTCTATAAAAAAAACAACACCACATGCATATTGTAGATATTTAGAAATGATGGAATCTCAATTAATTGCCCAGTCCTAGTGAATAGCTTTTATAAATTATATTAGATGTTGTTATAGTTGTTTTTTTAAATACTTGCAGCCAAGAAGTCTTTTATAGGTCAGAACAAATCCATTTGGGGACCTTTGGAGGTGGTGGAAAAACTGTGCCCAGAATCTGTAGATATTACCACAAGTGCCAGAGACATGCCGGGCATCAAGTGAGTCATAAGAGACAAGATAGATTGGCATTTATCAATATTGACGTTAATAAATGTAACTGTTTTGTTAGGACCGGCTTGGGAAGAGCGAGGGCTTGGCTGCATTTAGCACTCATGCAGAAGAAAATTGCTGACTATATGAAAGCTCTGTTGGACCGCAAAGATCTCTTAAGGTGAATAACTTTGTATCATTGAGTGTTTAATGATTTCTTTAATTAAAATTGTGTTTGTTTCCAGTGAGTTTTATGACCCAGGTGCCCTAATGATTGAAGAGGAAGGTTTGGTGATGGGCGGACTTCTGGTGGGAATCAACGTCATTGACGCTAACCTGTGTATTAAAGGAGAAGACCTTGATTCTCAGGTAAATATACATATTTGTGAAAGTATTTGAACTGTGAGTGATGCAATACTATATTATTTCTGTTTAGGTTGGAGTCATCGACTTTTCGCTTTACCTGAAAGACCCTGCTAACAGTGAAACATCACAAGAGTAAGGATCCCCTTTTTGTGCTGTTGTAATTATCATCATCATCATCTTGACATAGTACCAAAGATGATTCTGGCACATTTACAGAGATTATACGCTTTAGTATAATGTAGAAAAAATACCGACTTTTACAGTGAATCAAAGATGACAGCTATACTTGATCAAAAGCACTATGTTGAGGAGTTAAATCGACACCTCAGCGGAACAGTTACAGATCTACAGGCAAAAATGGACTCTCTAGAAAAGACAAACTGCAAACTTGTTGAAGAGGTAATGCCCCCAAAGATGATTATTTGTAAATGTGAATCATGTTTGAAGGTGTACACTATGTGTTTCTTTAGCTGACTGCAGCCACCGACAGAATAAATTCACTAAGGGAAGAGCAAGAAAAGCTGAAAAAGGAGAATGAGTGCATTCTGCAGTCCAGCCAAAAGAAGGAGGAGGTCAAGTCTCAAACACGATATAAAACCATAAAATTATAGATAGATACTTTATTAATCATTTTCTGGAAAGTATTTTTTGCAGCAGCTCATTTGTACAAACCGCAAAAATGTAACAAAAATATAAGTGATACATTCAGTTGTTTTACATCCGTACTGCGCTGTCTAAAACAGGCAGCACTACAGGACAGCCAGGTGGAGCTGGAGACCTACAAACAAACTCGACAAGGCTTGGATGAGATGTACAATGTGGTGTGGACGCAATATAAAGAAGAGAAGCGTATTCGCCAGGTAAGCTTCAAAATAATGAAACTACCCTACTAATCATACGCAACACTTAAAGGTTAAAGTTTATACAATTTTGTAATCTTAGGAGCTAGAACGCGAGTTGGAGTTACAAGTTGGCCTAAAGCAAGAAATGGAGGTTGCCATGAAGCTGTTGGAGAAAGATACACATGAAAAGCAAGACACACTAGCTGCACTGCGGCTCCAGCTTGACCAGGTCAAGACTCTAAACTTGCAAATGTTTCAGAAAGCACAGGTATGAAAATTTACTAATTTATTTTATTTTGAACAATATGGCAAGTGATTATAATATGTTTCTGAAGGCATCAAAGCAGGAAGCTGAAAAAAAGCAGGCTGAAGCAACTCAACTTGAGGAGAGGATGCACGAAATGGAAAAGACTTTGAAGGAACTAGAGAATAGGTCAGCTCATGCTTATTTGGTTATAGCCTCATCTAGATAAGATATTATGATTACCTCCTGTCTGTTATCACAACACAGATTACAAAACTCAGAGCAACAACGCAGAGACTGTGTTCAAACCGATAAAAACATGAAGGATGAGCTTGAGGGAAAAGTTGATGCTTTACAGAAACAACTCTCTGACCTGGATTCACTCAGGTAAATATCAGATTCAATATTATGTTTAAAAGCATGTTCATTTCTTCTTGGTGTGTGTAGTTATCCAAAGGAAGGTACATATGTTTTGAAGGATATAACTAGTTTATTCACTATTCTTTAGGACCACACATCTGTATGATGATCTTTGTGTTTTTTAGGCTGGGTTTGGAGAATGAGCTGCGAACTGAGAGAGAAAAGAGACAAAGCCTCCAGAAAACACTTCAGAGAGAGCAAGACAACAGCACAGAACTACGAACACAGTTACAACAAATGCAGGGCCTCCATGCTGTAAGTAAAGACTCTTTATATTTCTTAGTCATTTAAATAGCCATTTTGATGTTGTGGGTACAGAGATTTTCCATTCTTTGCAGGAGATGCAGGACCTTAAACGGGAAAAGCAGCAGCTACAGCAGACCTGTGAGCAGCAGGAACAAGCTCTACAGGAGATGGGACTGCACCTCAGTCAGTCAGTAGAGTCATTTTAACATACTGCACATTCCTACTATTTGTTTAACTTTATAACAAACATGACTTTATTTTCAAAGGTCAAAATTAAAAATGGAAGATTTCAGGGAGGTTAACAAGGCACTAAAGGTACAAATCAAAAGGCATCCATATTCAGTGTCCAGTTCCCTACAACTTGTATTTATTTTTCCACAAGGGTCACGCCTGGTTGAAAGATGATGAAGCGACTCAATGCAAGCAATGCCAGAAGGAGTTTTCAATAGCACGTAGAAAGGTACAACTGCTTAAATATCCTTTGAGTGCTCCTTCAGTGTCACTAACTTGTTTTCTGCAGCATCACTGTAGGAACTGTGGCGACATTTACTGCAACAGCTGCTCCAGTAACGAGCTGGCCTTACCTTCTTACCCTCGTCCTGTCCGTGTGTGCGACATGTGCCACTCACTCCTTCTGCAGAGAAGCAACTCCTCAAATTCTTGACACTACACTTTAAGCATTGTTTGTACAAGAGCAATGTAACTGCACATACTCGCATTTTGACCTGTATTTGATAAATACCATGAAATCTAAAGCAGAGCTATGTAGACAGCAGCCAACAGAAATTTAATTTTAAATCGTACTTGGCCTTAGTGTTAAATTTCAGTTCAAACTGAATTGAAGTACTTAAAGCTCTGCTGTTGGTCTAATGCTGGATTCACGCTTGTTGTATTATAAAAATATATTTTAGAATGTACTGTAAAATCTTGTCATTTAAACTTTACGAAGTCATTTGGTCAAACACCAATTTTTTATCGAAACATTTGATAAAATAAAATCTTATCACATTTTTTCCAGACTATTTTATTCATCTTGCACATGAATTACAAATACCATTTAAAGCAGTAGAAACCTTCATATCAGCAGATTTAAAATGCATTTGCCTGGAGTATTCCTCATTTTAAATAACTGCCTCATCAAAAATGTAATAAAACAAAACATGCTGTTAGCCTGTTAGAATTTGAACTGGAGACAAAACATGTAAAATGGAAGAAAAACAATTGGCAAACACTGAAGTACATGCTTGCAGATATTCTCTCAAAGCCACCAGCACGGAGTGAAAATCAGGAGGAACAGATACGTAACAAATGGACTGCACAGTCTTCTGGTAATAAAATTAAAAGCAGATTTTGCAATGTGTTGAATGTAAGTAAGAAGAACACAAACAGCAATTTTTGACCAACGATGACAATTTTTGTTCATCCTCTTAAAACAAATTCCCACGCTCAACAATCGAACCTACCGTTTGTTTCTACACTAAACACTTCCAGTACATTCAGCAAACCGCTGAGTTAAAAAAAAAAAAAAAAAAAAAAAGACTCAACAAATTTACATTCCCCATCCCCCTCCAATTCCATTCATGGACCCTCGACTTCCTCCTCCACCGCCACCACCATAGTAACTGCTTCCCATTCCGCCCTGGTTACCTAACAAGAGACAAAATACACACTATAGGACCACAGGGTTCTGTATTGCAAATGTAAGTAATAAACAATACTATACAAGTCAATATTCAAAAGTCTACACACATTGGTTTACTTGATGGACAGGCTTTGGCCCCCTGCATCGGGAGAAGGAGTGAATTGTACAATGTAATATTACACAACTTTGTTTTGAGGAAAAAAACCTGTATGGGCACTTTTTTTAAAAACTTAATATACATTTAGACTTTTCAGATCTGCTGCATTTAAGAGCTGACACTCACTATAGTCATTGTAGCCGCCCATATTTCCTTGATTGTTATAGCCACCAGAATATCCGGAATTCATCTGGCCTCCACTGTATGACGATTGATTTCCTGAACATACACAAATGATAAGATTAAATATGATAAAGTATAAGTTACAACTTAAACTTAAAATTTGTAACTCACCCATGCCACCCATCATTTGGCCACCATACGTGCCATTACTGCCTCCTGCTGTTGAGTTTAAGAACAGCTCCACATAGCGGTGCTCTGGCAGACAGAAGGCACACCACAATTAACACCGGCCAATGCAGCTACATTCAGCTAAGAGGTATAGGAATTAACACTCACGCATGTTTGCTTTGTCTTTGGACATGGCTGCCACTGCGTCTTCATGAGTGGCAAACTCCACATCGGCCTCTCCAGTGACCCTGCCGTCAGGACCGATCTCAATGTGGACCCTAACTGGATTCAATGGTGAAAAGAACTAGAATGGCAAAGTTAAGAGTTAGACATTAAATGCACCTACAAGAAAAAAAAATATATAGAGAAAGTGTCTAACATTGTAGATATCGTTCTCTGTGGCTCTATAAGGAAGTCCCCTCATATGTACGCAGTGACCTGTAGTACTCTGAAAAGAGGAGCCACCATCTCCATAGCGTCCATCAGATACACCTAAATAAATTGAATAGTAATTTAATATCTCATTGAGTCACATTGTTCAGTGTTGACAATATTTTCTGGACTACAGATATAAATATACCTCCTCCGTAGCCTCCGCGGCGCATTCTATCATAGGACCCCCCGCGACCCATCATGTTGTACCCACGACCCCCAGAGGGACGATCGTATGGGCCCGGTCTTTGCATGCCCATTGGCTTTCTCTGTGGTTCGTAATGTGTCCGCACCTCAGCGCGGCTGCTCTTGAAGATCTCAATGTACCTGAGACAATACATGTATCACAGTAAGGACACGCACTGGAGAGGAGGACAACAGCAGGAAAGACTGCATTGATAAAACATTAAACTGGGCTATAGAGATTCTACATGCTGTCATGGTATAAATCGATAAGATAGTAAACACCATGTGATTTTAAAACAGTAGCATAATGAAATGTATTTTTGTGACCACTTTTCTTATGGTTAAAATCAAGTATTTTATTCATCAATGTTGAGTCAAGAGCCCTCGCCATGACAGCCATTTTGTAGTTTGAGAACAGTAGAGGGCTCCAACCCATCTGCAGCCCACCCCAAGCGATACCTGTGATAGTGGGCTTCAGATCCTTGGGTACACTAGTCTAATTATTTAATATTTGTGGAAATGTGCTTACCATTATCAGCATGGACAGAGTTTGTGCCAAGATATCATTTATCAAATTTAGTAGTGTTATTTTGAAGGAGACAAGGCACTAATGTACAAAAAGCAAGGAACATTTTGAGTGTGTATTAGTGTGTATGTGTATTAGCAAATACAGTAGGCAGCGTGATTGTGTGTGTGATTGAAATGTTAAAAAAGGTGCACACCATAAGAAAAGTAACTTATCCAGCCAACCAACCAACCATCCCCACCTGTGCCCTATTCTTTCCTTGTGTTTCTTTAGAGCCTTTTCAGCTATATCCTGTGAAGCAAACTGCACGAAGGCCTCCCCCGTACTCCTCCCCTGGATGTCCACCGGCAATGTTATCCCATTTGGCACGATTTCCAACCCTTCAACCCAAGGACAGATAACCCCAGCAGGGGACATATTAAATCACATGCCCAATCACAGAAACTTTCTCTAAAGAGAGACACAACTAATAGAACTATACATGACAAATACAATTTTAGTATATACCATTGAAAGAATTGTTATGAATTACAATGATAAAAGTATTAAAAACTAAAATGACATGGATACAGAAAGATTATTAAAGGAATTGTGTAGGACATTAGGACACTAATAAAAAAGGCACTGTACCTGATTTTTACTGTTTTTAAACGAGAAAAACAAAACTAGAACAATCCGTTTTGTCCCAATACAGATATTTTGTAAATTGTGAAATTGAGACAGCAGCATGTTCTTTGCATCTATTTACAAGATATAGGAAATGCATCGTTAGCATGCCAATATTTCTTACTTTATAGTGATGGATGGCAAAACTGGCTCTGGGCTCAGAGACTCATCGCACGTGGTGAATATTTAGGATGCCAGGACTGCAATAGGTGAGCATGCAATATATGTGAACTGCAGTAAATTAACAAGTTCTGTTTTTCACATTTCAAAACCGTAAAAATCAGGTACAGTGCCTTTAATGTGTGAATGAATTAAAAAGAGCTGGTGAGTAACAATTAACAGAATTGTTCTGTGCATCAACACAGGTTAATTTAAATATGTAGAGTACAACATCACGAAGGGGAAAAGCAAATGAGTAACTACTTTAGAAATAATAAGAAAATGCTGAACTACAAATAGTAATGCAAGATAAACAAAAACATAAACAATGGGTTAGTTAAACATTTAAATATACAGTAATAAAATGTCTATGTTAATATTCTGAGAGATAATTTTACCTGAGAAAAATTGTACAATTTCCTCTTTGCTACAACCAAACGGGAGGCCTCGAAGTCGGACAAGTCCGTCTCCTGCAGTGTCTGGACAATTTGGACCAGTATGTTTCAAAACCCAATCCATCTCAACGTTGTTAGACTTGAACACTAAAGTCAAATTATGCATTCAATTTAGCAAATGCAACAACATAAATTAATCACTGTGCTCTTAACATACCTTCCACATATCGATGGCCCATTGTTTCTCTGTCTTTCTTCATTGCAAGTTTCATGTCATCTTCTGTTTCCAACTCAATAAATGCTTCACCACTGGGTCGGCCTTCTCTTGTGTAGGTAAAGTGGATTCCACCAGAAGTGTTAAGAATTTTGCAGTCTGTAACAAAAATATTCAATTACTTCAAGCAAATAACTAGAGCTGCAACTCACGTTACCCACTAATCATGACCAGTAGACTATAAAAAATAATTGACCATGAAAATTGATAATTAACTAATTGTTAACTGAACTATACAGATTCTAAAACACATGTCAAGAGGACCTTTTATAAACAAAGATCGACATTAATACATCAAAGTGTAATAAAAAATAACAATTCTATCTAGAAGCCGCTGACTAATCGAAAAATGAATCACTGACTACTACAATAAATGTTAGTGACAGCCCTATTAATAACCTCAGAAGATAAACTTCAGAAATACAATAGACTGACTTACCAGAGAAAAATCGCAGAAGTTCATCCACCGAGCAGGACCATGGGAGACCCCTAATGCGCACAACATATCCCTCCTCAGACATGATTGAAATACCCTATTAAAAAAAAAACAGACAAGAGTTTGGTTAAAGGCAGTCTTAAATTATATGCAAAGGTTGTGCGACATAAATAGGTCTCATATTAGCCACGATGCATGCAAGTCTTACATTGACTTTAATGATATCCAGGACAAGAATGTCTTTGTGAAATCCAAGCCATTTCCACTTAAATGAATGAAACTAACTTATGCATAGCAGGCTACACCATAATATATACCATGTGAAAGATGCAAAAGGACATTTGGGGAAAATAATTCACTTTTGGGCATCGTTCAAGTTAATAGTTAGTAGTAGGGTACCAAAGAGGCGCTGTCCACAACAAGAACGCGTACAGGCTAATGCTAATGCTAAGCTAGTTTGAGGGAAGGCTAACCCCAAAGTTCGACAGAGGATACGTTGCATAGAACATTCAAGTGAAATGTATGGATGTTGTACACTGGATATGAAGCGCTTTTGATTACTTGTGGACTTATCTACTTGTATAGAATCGATTGCACGCTTTACATTCAATTCACCGCACCCAAATGAGAACAAAAGCGGCCTCTCAGCCTGCGCCATGTTATTCGCGGCATTGTGGAGAACTGAGGCTTAACTCTTTTGCTAAGAGAATACAAATTTTCAACAAGACTTAAGTTAAAGACCCAAGGCGACATAGATTATATGATTTAGTGAATGCCCTAAAATAGAACCAAAGATGTAAGATTTACCTGATGTGACACCCAGATCCACCACGCCGGAAAATGTATGAGCAGACCTGGTCCTCGAGAACCCTGCGTGATGCGCGTGAAGCTGCAGCTGAAGCCCGCGTACGGGTTGCCAGAATATCTTAATAACCCTCACCCCCTTACACTGAGTGATCAAGGAAATGCAATATATATAACTCACTTCCAAAAATATTATCCACAATAAAATCAAATAGTTCTCAAAATGCCATAAGACCACGACACTGTAAAACAGAGTGCGCCAACAATATTCTCTGGATAAAAAATTGCAAAACAATCACAGAAGATCTACTGTATCTGGCAACTCCGTCTTCTGTGTCTCAGCGGTCACGCCCTAGAAACATGACGTAAGGCTGGAGGAGTGGACCATGCTCTGTTTAGTGGACTACGCACCCGGTGCTACGCACTGGCCTAGAAAAGTAATGTAGTCTTACCATGTTTTAAACCAAGGTGATTACATGATACTCCTGAATTCATTCACTAGGTCTAACCACGGCCCTTTGTTTAAAAAAAAGCCCTTGCATCAAACCATCAAATGTTCAGACCAGTTGTTGTTTTACAATGTGCTTCTTGTGGCTCTTTTTTCTTTTCTTATCCTAAAGATCAGGGGTGCCTAAACTTTTTTTATGTATTGAAATAAACTGGAGGGCCATAAACTGGTGGTCAATACAGTGAAGTTTAGAGAGGCAGTGTCAGTATGCAGTGGTTCTCAAACTGGGGTCCCTGGGCCATGAGTTGGGGGTCCCAGTCCCACCAAAATTATGATAACATTAATCAGTCGTTGAATTCTACAATTTCTTAAAATATACAATCTCAAACACACTGTTTTTGAGGTAAACTGCAAACGATAGGTCCTTTGGTCCTAGGGTCCTTTGGATATATTCATACCGATAATGGGTCCCTGGTCTTAAAAAGTTTGAAAATCGCTGAACTAGATCACTTTTGGATTGATGTCATGAATTGGTAGAACAGACCAAAGCAGTTGTCAGAGCACATCAGCACACATAATACACACTAATGTTGCCAGATCCTACAAAATATTTCGAAAACGGGGCGAAGGGGCATGTGTTCCACCACACAGAGGTCAAATAATAATGCAAGCAGATGTTTGACTCTGCCATCACAAATTCAAAATATTTTATTTTTAATGTTTTTATTTTTAAGGTTAGGATTGGAGAAAATGCTGTGTTAAATACTAATTCAGCAGGAAACCAAATTAGTCTTAGGACAGCATTTGATCCATGGCATTTAATCCATAGTTTGGACAACTCTGCCTTGAATCGTACCTGGCCATGGCTTAATCCTACAGGCAACAGTAAAGCAAGACCAGTTTGGGCAACACAACTAAATTAGAAAATGTTTCCCTATACCAAAGGATATTGGAAGTAGCATATACTAAACGGATGTTTTTTGTCATGCTGAATAGGAAAACGCATTGACTCATAGGCTATTAGAATTTATAATACACTATACTTTAAACTGTTGTTTTATTCAGTATGTTTTAATCACTGATTTGTTTTAAAATGTGTTAAAAATAAAATGGCAGTTGCAGCATAAATCCAGGGTCAAACACAGGTTCTTAAATGTATGTTTTTCGAAGTTCTGCAACTTTGAAAAAGAAAACTTAACATTAGAACCCATTAATCTTGAATTATCATACTATAATTAGGCTGTACTATATGGTACTATATTGTTTTTTTGTTGTTTTTACATTCGCCACCCCATTGTACTCGACCATTATTGTTAGTATTTGAACACTGTGCCAATAAATACCTATACAGTGTATTATATTGATTTATATATGCCATTAAACTAATTATACAAGTAGGCAATAAGTAAGGTAAGGGGGTGGGAGTTATTCATGTGTTATAAGTAAAAATTACTACTATATTTAAAGACTGTGCTAATGGTACATTGTCTACTTTGTTAAAGAGTTATTTTAGTTTTAATTTTTTATTTCTTGAAAAGTTTTGATAAACTAGCACAGCTAACTGTAGTTAGTGGCTTCCATGTCAAGTCTTGACGTTCGTTCACAGCCTCGTGATATCGGTAAACCTAACATGACGTTGCGGTTCCGTATTTGAGGAGCATCTAAGCGGACTAATAGAAAAGCGAGTTTGTTTCGGCAGAGCCAATGGGATTGTGAGAATTTCCCACAGAGGCGGTCTTTCTGAGAAACAGTGCGTATCGGGTTAGGCTGTTAGAAAGTTAATGGCTGGGGGAAAGAGATCCTCCTCAACCCTCGCTTCGGGAGAGTTTCTGGATTCCCTGAAGTAAAATCACGCATATAACCTAAACAAAGAGCCTGGACGGACGTTTAAGTCAACAACTAGCGCGTGAACCCAGTATCGTGAATATAAGTATGCAGGATGCAGTAGCCGGGACGGCAATGCTGACGGACGGCTTCGAGGACGAGATTGACTCGGTGACTCCTCGCTCCCCAGTGGCAGGGATGGGGGTAGGAGCGACACCAGGAGGAGTCGGACTGGGGGGCATTGGGATTGGTGTAGGTGGAAAGAAAGTACGCTTGTACGGGGAGCCAAGCGGGCCTGCTGCAGAAAGACTGGATTTCAAACTAGCGGCCGCGGCCGTGCTCTCCTCTGGTCCTGGATCCGGCAGCGACGAAGACGAGGTTTCAGAGGTAGCTACGCTATGCTAACTTAGCTAAGCTTTACTAGAGCTAACTACGAGGGCTAACTAGGGCTAGGCAGCATTCCGCTTTAGCTGGATGCTAGCTAAGACTTAGCTCACAGTTGGCAGCCACCCCCTCCCAGGCCGATAAAATTACGTAAATTATCGTCACAGTTTACTCTAATAACACTATTTGTTAGCTCAGGCCCTAATGCAGTGTTTGATTTAGCCAATGTATGTTGGAGCAGTTGCAGTTGTACACGCTAGCCGGAGAAAATGTATTATTTATGCGTCCCAGGCTGCGACTCCGGCCTTGCTCGGCTGAAGAGACGCGGCCTCGCTCGGTGCTGTCGTCTCAGCACCGTCACAAGTTTGCAGCCCTTCCCCAAAATGTAGCCTCAACACGCAGGATATGTCCGCTAACCCACGGACAGCCGCGGGCAGACATGGTGCAATTACGTCACTTTACAAATCATGTAAATAGTCTCTGATCAGACCTAAACTGTTCATGTCCATGTACACTGCGCTTTACTCGGGTTCAGTCTGGATTTTTTGAGTCTGTGTTGACAAATAACCTCGTTCTTAGTTCATCCTTCCCCCTCATTTCTCAGTCACAAATCCATGAATGCAATGTCAACTTTATTTGCGTTGTCACGGTGGTAAACAGTTTTACCATGTCGCAGATGGGACATGTGTGGCGGCATCTCAACACATCATGCTGCAGTTTCGAAAGAAAGTCTGTCATCTATTATTTACAGTATAAGTTGGCATTATAATTGTTGAATTGGGTTTATCTCATAGGAACACTGCAGAAAGAATACATATTATCTTGGTTTGTTGAAATGACGGCAAATAATAAAGCGTTAATAGAGGAGCTGCCTCTTTAAGCACCCCTCAAAACTTTATAGACCCCTGCCTCATTGCACGCATCCTAACTTATGTCATAACGAAGTTTAACTGATTTGCTTTCTTTTGCTGATACTATTAGCACTGTTCAGCTGAGCATCTGTAGCTAAGTCGAGATCCATATAAGTAGCAAAAGAGATATCAAGTGTGACAGTAATAGTTGAGAAGTTATCAAGTCTTGCAAAGCTACATCTTCTGTGTCGTGCTTGCAGTTAGCCTGCACTGCTCCAGTGTGTCTGGTGTGCAGTTTCAACCCAGTGGTGAACTCTCTGCTCTGGGCTGCAGCTAAAATCTGAGCCCCAGGATTAAGCAGATGCCATTCTAGGCCTTTCCAGCTCTGTGGATACCATCACTCTGGGAACTGTAGTTCATTAATAGTGAACACTGTTGTCCATTGTTGATTACAAAAGCCCCCATAGAACTACATTCCCCATGGGTTCTTGTGCTTTGCATTCCTGTCCTATAGCTGAATTTCCCTAAACTGCTGAATACTGATTTTCTCCCAACTTTTACCATTTAGCTTCTCTGAGCCTCAAATGCTGGAATATGTCTGAACATGGCTTGAGATTTAGAATTCTTTAAAAAAAAGAAAAACACAGCACTTCTACCATAACTCTTTATTAACTCATTTTTAAACGTTATTACTAACTTTTGGATCTGCATTATGTTATTGTTTATTTAGATTGCTGCTGCTCACACAGCAAAGTTTGTATTTTAAATTAAAAGTGACACATGAAATTGTTCTGGGTTTCTTGCACTTTACTTGTATTGTGCATCAGTAAAATTGTGCTAAAACAGATTGCTGGCTCAGGTATGATGTTGTGTGCGAGGGGCAGCTGACTCTCAGCTGAATCTATCCATGTTTGCTGGGGCACTACTGTGTCTGCTGTCAGTCCTTCATCCCAATGCTCTCTTTGCTTCCTTTGTGCTAAATAAATGGTAAACAAACAAGCATCATGTGATTGCCTTTTTACAGGGCATGGATTTTAGTTTTAGCCAAATTCTTAAACTTTTAAATGTTTATATTTAAGACCTTGATGGTGATGTTTTCCCAATCCACATTTTGAAACAATTCTTTCTTTCCTGTCTTCGTAAGGTGGAGTCCTTCATTCTGGACCAAGAGGACTTGGATAACCCTATCATGAAGACAGCGTCAGAGTTGCTCTTGTCCAGTGCCACAGACGGAGTTGATTTGAGAACAGTTGATCCAGAGACACAAGCGCGACTTGAAGCTTTATTAGAAGCTGCAGGTATGAACACTTTTCAAATTAACACATGATAATTTGCAGTACTTTCACAAACAAAAAAGACTCTATACATTTCATACATTTTCATGTAGGTCTTCTATAGAAGTAGCAATCTTACTCAGTTGCCATCGTTTGAAAGTCATTTGGTCCATCAGTTTTTCGCAAACTTGTAATGTAGGTGTTAGACGTGGTGTGTAGATTAATCCAATTGTGCTGGGTGTCCTGGCCTCGTTTGGGCTTATGAACATTACCAGGTAGATTAACACTGCAATGCGCTTGAGCCTCTCCAGCATGCAGCGAGCCCGTGTTGAACAGCTAATGGGTAATCTCATTCTACTGTTCTTTCCCCTCCCGTCCTCTGTGCCACAACACAAGAGTTCATCATTGTAAATTTTGGTCTGTTCAGTCATAAAATTATATGGTTTTGTAAGTGCCAGTACTTTGGGGATCTATAGAGGTGTATTTTTATGAGTAGTGTTATATTGACTGAATACGACAGGTGCCATTTTTGAGAACCACGTTTCCCCATATTTTCTGGTGCCAGTAATGTATCTCGACAAGCAAAGTAAATCAACACAAAAAATATCTTTGTGAGCTTACCATTGACAGACACGTTGTGGTACACATCTTAGTATTTCTTTACTGCTCACTGTAGTTTGTAACCAGATTAGCCAGAGCAGGGTGGTCTAGTGCATTGTGCTGTTGAGTTTTGGAGAACTTTAAAGGGTGACAGAAGAATAGTGCAACTGAGGAAAAGTTACACTTCTGAAATGGTCAATTGCAGTTGAGGCTTTGTTCATAAATAAAACGGCCAGTTACAGCGCTGTAACTGCTTTGCTCTTAAAAATGTCAAAAACAGAAGTAGTTCATTTTAAACTGTTTGCAGCAGTACCAAGGTATTTTTCTAATTTTCACTTTCTAATGTATTCCGAGCATCCTAGTTATTAACAACAACTTTGTAAGCGCTTTTCACAAGTTTCTGATGCCAGAGCGACTTTTGATGTCAGAGTAAATCTAAAAAAAACAACTGTATCATTAGACACAGAAGGCTCTCAGCGGTCTCATTTTTACCCTAAGAGCTGCCTTCACAACACATCTGTACTGTACAACTTTCTGGAAAAATGCGGTCAGTCTCTTTAATGCTGTTAAAATGTGATAAAACTCCTTGTTATTTTATTACACTGGATTTCAGATTACACTCTAGTCAAGGCAGAGAAATGGTTCTTAGATTTGTTTGTTAAAGTTATTATTAGTTAAATGTTTCTATCACAAAACAACACTTTTTATTTCAACTCTAAATAGTTGTAGGCTCTTTAATATTACCAAATGGCCTCAAACTGTTCTTATACAGCTCAAGATCCCCACAGAATTGATACTTACAATACTGGTAAGTGTGTGTGGGTATTGTCATTAGTACTATTATTTTTTGACAACCGTAGTTGTTCCATTTTATTTTTGCGTATTTCAGGTGATATTTGGTTTAAAGCAAGTCTTTACATCTATGGATAGTTAGTGCTACTTCTTTTCAGAAACATCATCCTGGAAGTTACACATAATTATATATTTTTTTAAAACTAAACTTAAAAAAAATGTGAGTATAACTTTGTACGAGACCTCTGCGTTTTCCAAAGGCTGTGCTTGGGAATTAATTTGACTGTAGTCATCCTTAAAATCAAGAAAAAATGTTGTCAGTGTAAACATGGAGGTGGGGGGAGGCAAAATATAGGGCAGTGATGGTAGATCAACGACAATGAAAACTCTGCAAAGTGTTTTAATACATGTAGTTCTAATTATGATTCTTTGATATTGCCATTTTTATTTCAATAAGTGTCAGAGTTATAGAGAGTGTCATTTAACTACTGGACATTGACCAGCGACCCTAATAAGTTTAAACAAAACAAACAAAAAAAGACAGTGCTTGGTCTGTATCTTGATGTCTGAGTGAATAGTAATATAGCTCGGTATGAAATCTCAAAAACAATATAAAAAAAATAAATAAAGGACTCGGAACAAGCCGATAAACTGCTGTGTCACTATTGGTAAATACATTTATCACATTAGTGTCAGAATTCTTTCGAATGAACGCTGAGTTTTATTTAGCATCTTAAACATCAATTCATTCAACATTAGGCAAACTGAAAATTCTTTGAGGTGTGAAGACATAATCCTGATCTCTGTAAGCACAAATTAAAAAAAAAAACATTTTATCTTGCATATAAATCAGCATTCATCATTTAAAAAATACTAAGACCTGTGCATTGTTTGTGTTTGGTAAACCTTTTGACTATACTGAGATAAACATGTCAAGAGTAAACCATTAACTTTCCCCCCAGCTCCTTTCTTAACTTTGCCTTATGAAACATTGTGAAATCTTTGACAGCCATGTTGCCTTGGGTTAAAACGCCGTCACAACAGGATTACGTTTTTTAAAGTTCTTAATTGTTAAGTGCACACATGGTTTTCAAACAATTTCAAACCCAATGCAGCTGCCCGTCCTGAAGGTTTTGTTCGCAGTCTGTTTATACAATATGTTTAACCTATTTTGTCCACTGTCCCAATGAGCAGCAGTTATTCCTTTCTTGTTTACTGCCTCTTACCATCTATAATTCAAAAGGGATGGATGGTTTTTCTCTTAAACCACAAGCCACATAATTTACAGGACTCACAGCATTTGCCACAGAGCCCTTTTTGCTCCAGTCCTGTTGATTTGTTGTATTTAAAAATATAAGATATAGATGTGTAATGAGGACTGTCTTGACGTCTTCCATTATTATTAACAAATGCTTGGTTGGGTCTTTTTTCTTTGTTTTGCATTCACGCCACTACTAACCTTGGATTGGATTGGCCTGACTGGACGCACTTCCCCCTGTCCCCCTGGTGTGGTTGTGCTTCCCTGTGGTTTGCCTTTGCCTATGCACCTATGCCTTTTTGGTGTTTGGCAGGCATCGGTAAACTGTCCACTGCCGATGGTAAAGCTTTTGCAGACCCTGAAGTGCTACGGCGGCTGACATCGTCTGTGAGTTGCGCCCTGGACGAGGCAGCAGCAGCCCTGACGCGGATGAGGGCGGAAAACACACTCAACGCAGGCCAAGCAGACAAGTATGTATCTGGCCCATACACTACCTGGTAGGGGTGGGCGACATGACCCAATTCTGACCATGTGACAATAGGCAAACTTTAGAAGGTAGTTATGAAACAATTCTTTATGCTTATTCCTGATGGTCAAGATTAAGACAATATAAAGCCAAGTGCACACCAATTGTGAACAAAGTGAAATTTTGCCCTACATTCCAAAAAGTAATATTAATTTTTTCCATATTGCCCACTCCTACTGCTACAAACTAGGGCTGCACAATATTGGATAAAACTGCGTTATGCAATACAGCTGTTATGTACCGCAATATCAATATTATTGCAATATATTACATACGTTCTATTGACACAAACGTATACATGCCTTGATTGACTTTACAAAGATTAATCAAGGCTAATTAACATGGAAAACCTATAAATAAATATTTCTGTCAGATGAAGGGCCTTGGTTCTATTGTGATATCTTTATTTTGTTGCTATATTGATTATTGCGTTAGCCAATATTGTAATATTGATACTTTTGAAATATTGTGCAGTCCTACTACAAATGCTGGGTGAAGTGTGCGGCGTTTGTACGTTCACCTGTCACAGTGGCAGTAATTGTAGCAGTCTGGTTATTTTCAGCCGTAGTTTAGCAGAGGCGTGCTCAGATGGTGATGTCAACGCAGTCCGCAAACTGTTGGACGAGGGACGGAGCGTCAATGAACACACAGAAGAAGGAGAAAGCTTGTTGTGTCTTGCCTGCTCAGCTGGCTATTATGAACTTGCACAGGTAAAAACGTACATATTATTTAACTACTGAAGAACTTGTGATCATGATTAACCTCTTGGAGATTTTATCTGCAGGTGTTATTAGCCATGCATGCCAATGTAGAGGACAGAGGCATCAAAGGAGACATTACACCGCTGATGGCCGCGGCCAGTGGAGGTTATGTAGATATCGTCAAACTCCTTTTGGTCCACGGAGCAGATGTAAACGCACAGTCCTCTACAGGTAAAAAAAGGTTATCATTGAGCATTGCCTATTGTGTACATTTTATTATATATTCTAATGCAATTTGGTTCCTTTATTTCAGGAAACACGGCTCTAACGTACGCATGTGCAGGTGGCTTTGTAGATGTGGTAAAAGTGCTTCTCAAAGAGGGTGCTAACATTGAGGACCACAATGAGAACGGTCACACGCCCCTCATGGAGGCGGCGAGTGCGGGTCACGTGGAAGTTGCCAGATTGCTCTTGGAGTACGGCGCAGGCATCAACACACACTCCAATGAGTTTAAAGAAAGTGCTCTCACACTCGCCTGCTACAAAGGTGAGATTACTGGTCTTCCTTTGAGATTATTTTGCACGAGTCATTTTAAGAAGTTACATTTATAACCATACAATCCCTATGTACAGGTCACTTGGATATGGTGCGTTTTCTTTTGGAGGCTGGAGCTGATCAAGAACACAAGACTGATGAGATGCACACGGCTCTTATGGAAGCTTGCATGGTGAGCATTACCTCCAGCACTATTTGGCTCACAGGATATGCATCTGAAAATATAAAAGTGTAAACCTCTAATATATTTGGTGTTCTCAAAGTGTGTTGTGCTTATCTACACATTTTTGTGTGTCTCGCTGTCCCAGGATGGCCATGTGGAGGTAGCGCGACTCCTATTGGATAGCGGCGCTCAGGTGAACATGCCTGCGGATTCCTTTGAGTCGCCCCTTACCCTGGCAGCCTGTGGGGGACACGTGGAGCTGGCGGCCTTGCTCATTGAGAGAGGAGCCAACCTGGAGGAGGTACAGTAGACTAGACTGATGTACTATTATTAAGTTCTGTTTAGTTCTGTATTTCAATACATTTTGGTCTGGCTTGTGTACAGGTTAATGACGAGGGATACACACCTCTTATGGAGGCAGCTAGAGAAGGTCACGAGGAGATGGTAGCTCTGTTACTAGCTCAAGGTAAATTGACTCAAATTAACACCAACATTGTATCTATAACTATGAGCAGAACGTACAAGGTGGAAGTAAATGCCCGTCTTCTTTTCAGGTGCAAACATTAACGCACAGACTGAAGAAACCCAGGAAACAGCCTTGACTTTAGCATGCTGTGGAGGTTTCTTAGAAGTTGCTGACTTTCTCATTAAGGCTGGAGCTGACATTGAGTTGGGCTGTTCCACTCCCCTCATGGAAGCTGCACAGGAAGGCCATCTAGAGTTGGTGAAGTACCTCCTAAATGCAGGTGAGTAGAATGACTATTGAGCTGCAAAAAAGTTAGACAATTGACAATTTATATTTTGTGGGATAAACAATCTTTTTTTTTCTTTTTTCTTTTCATTCAGGAGCAAATGTTCATGCGACAACAGCCACTGGCGACACAGCATTAACTTATGCCTGTGAGAATGGACACACAGATGTCGCAGATGTGCTTTTGCAGGCTGGAGCCAACCTGGTATGTTTCAAACCTTAGGCCTTTTTTCTGTCAATATTGTACATAAAGTGAGTTTTTTTGTTTTTCTCCCAAGGAACATGAGTCTGAAGGGGGCCGAACTCCTTTGATGAAGGCAGCAAGGGCGGGTCATCTCTGCACTGTGCAGTTCCTGATCAGCAAAGGTTTCATTTATTTATTTTTTTGACAGGGACAATGCAGTCATACATGGTTACAAGCCGAGCATGCATCTTCTGTTCTATTAATTAGAATAATGTTAATGTTTTCTATATTCAATACACCATATACATTCAATTTTGATTTAAAATGTCCCATTAAAAGTCAACATACTATATACAAAAGGTACATTACATATTTGTGACAGGAATTTCCATCAAGTCGTTTTCATCTGATTTTCTAAACAAAAGAAAGGACCTTCTGGTTTATACTTCTATACAGACTATATCGTTAGTGATAGTTCTCAACTCCTGTCCATGGTTAGGCTTTTCTCTACACAAAACATTTCAAAAACATTATAAAAGCACATTAAACTCACATATACAACAGTGCAGTTGTATATGCACATCAAATTATGTCATTAATGAAATGTCTTGTGTTTTCTAGGAGCCAATGTGAATCGAGCAACTGCTAATAACGATCACACAGTGGTGTCGCTGGCCTGTGCAGGAGGACATCTCGCCGTGGTGGAGCTACTGCTGGCACATGGAGCTGACCCAACGCACAGGCTCAAAGTAATCACAACCCCACATTATGTTTTTAATTTTAATCTTGGGCGCTGGATTTAAATTAAATCTCTGTTTGATTTTAGGATGGTTCAACCATGTTGATAGAAGCTGCTAAGGGTGGCCACACTAATGTGGTATCCTACCTGTTGGATTATCCCAACAACATCCTGTCTGTCCCAGCCCCTGATCTGTCACAACTTACGCCTCCTTCGCAAGATGCCTCTCAGGTAAGGCTTCAGTTGTTGTGAAGTCCCTGTTATTCTACTAATGTTTTTGTAAAAATCATCCCTTTTTGTAGATTCCTCGTGTCCCATTCCAAGCCCTCGCAAATTTGGTCCCCCCCCAGGAGCCCGACCAAGTCCCATCCAACATCGCCACCCCTCCTCCTGTCTCAAGCAAGGGTAAGGGTAACTCATGATAATCATTTTCAGCTCTTCGAGTGTTTTGGTTTAAATTTAAAATGTATAGTTTAGTTGCGTATTATTATTTTTTGTAATCAAGTAATGAGCAGCGGACACCATACATAGGAGTTAGAACACGTGTTGGCCATATAAGTGTGTTTTAAGACCTCACAACTTTTTTGAAACTTCAATTAATGTATAATGACTCACATTTGCTATCTCTTTTTACAAATTAGCCATGTCCAAGCAGAGACAAGCGGCCCTTCAGCCCAGTGTGCCGAATTCGACTGTCCAAGGGACGGAGGCAGATCATCTGCCCACCTTTCACTTGTGCCAGCCTCTCGAGTGCATTGTGGAGGAAACGGAGGGAAAGCTCAATGAACTTGGCCAGAGGATCAGCGCTATTGAAAAAGCCCAACTAAAGTCGTTAGAACTCATTCAGGGGGAGCCACTCACCAAAGACAAGATTGAAGAGTTGAAGAAAAGCAGAGAAGAGCAGGTGTGTACCTTTCAATATGCTTTCACTGTATGGAGCTGCACTAGTCATGCCATTGAAGATATATAGTAGGAATGTAATCAAATATTTAAAACAGTCATAGAATATTTTCTCAAATAAAAATGTATTCATTTAGGTTCAGAAGAAAAAGAAAATTCTGAAGGAACTGCAGAAGGTGGAGCGCCAGCTGCAGTTAAAAACACAGCAACAGTTCACCAAAGAGTATATGGAGGCTAAGGGCTTGAAGGAAGAACAGGAGCCTGGGCAAAGCCAAGGCCCTGGTCCGGGGCCGGGGAGTCCAACTTCCCTGATGCTTCTTCCCACACCTCCAGGTGCCCAAGTCAACACCAGCTCTGACACAGATGAAGAGGCCAACCGGGACGGAGAGCAAGAACAGCCTGCAGAGGTAGAACAGGTAACATTCACAATTCATTGTGTCAAGTATGCTTTAAACATTTACTCATATACTTGATCGATTCAGGAGGACGATGATTATGATGATTATGAGGAGGAGGGTTCAGACGAAGAGCCAGATGGGGAGGAGGATTATCCCAAACTTCCTCAGGTGGGCACAATTCTCTACCCACCTCAACCTCCACTTCCACCCTCACCTCAGACGCAGCCACAGCCCCCACCTCCACCTCTCCAGGCGGCCTTTGTTCCTATCCCACCCCTACCTGACTACAATCCTGCGGACTACCCTGGGAGCACTAGCCCAGAGCTCCAGAGGGTACTAGTGGGTCAGCAGATGCTGGGCCAGCAACAGGTCCAGGGTCAGCAGTTGGCTGGGATTGGCCCAGGAATGTTACCTCCACAGCCCTCTGATGGTCTCATGGTAGCCACACCTGCACAAACGCTCACAGACACGCTGGATGACATCATGGCAGGTATGTCTACTTCAAGGTGCAAGTTGTTTCAATTTTTTGACAAATCTTGCTCATATTGTTTCTCTGATGCAGCTGTGAGCAGCCGTGTACCTATGCTGAATACTACAACTTCACCAACGCCCTTGTCCCAGCCACCCTCGCAGACGCCCGCAAACATCTCCACACCTCCCTCTGTTTTGCCTCTTTATCCTTCTGTCGACATTGACGCACATGTAAGATTCATTAAAGACAAGTGAAAATATTGACATATCTCTACATATTTGTTCTGTGGTTGAGAGCTGCTGTTGTTTCCCTCAGACGGAGAGTAACCATGACACGGCGCTGACGCTGGCCTGTGCAGGAGGACACGAGGAGTTGGTGTCGGTCCTGATTGCTCGTGGAGCCAACATTGAGCACCGGGACAAAAAAGGTATGCATTAGAACCAATGTCATGAACTGTAAGAACAACGTTTAAAGTTACAAAGCAGGAAGGCATGAAGAAGAAAATAAAAGACTTCATAATGATGACGTCATTGTAGCCATGAAGGTAGTTTGTTTGAGAATAAAGGATGCAGAGGAGATTGAAGCAGAGGACTTACTGTGGTGACCCCTGAAATGGGATCAGCCAGAAAGATGTACGGGTTCTTCTAATTTTCTGTTGCTCTCCAGGATTCACCCCACTCATCTTGGCGGCCACGGCTGGTCATGTGGGAGTGGTTGAAGTGCTCCTGGATAAAGGCGGTGACATCGAGGCACAGTCAGAGAGAACCAAAGACACGCCCCTCTCCTTGGCCTGCTCCGGCGGGCGTCAGGAAGTGGTAGAGTTGCTGCTGCTTCGGGGAGCAAATAAGGAGCACCGCAATGTTTCTGACTACACGCCGCTCAGCTTGGCTGCTTCTGGGGGTTATGTCAACATCATCAAAATACTACTTAATGCTGGTGCTGAAATTAACTCCAGGTAGGACTGTGGATCTACAGACTTGCTTGTAAATTATTATCTTTTATTTATGTTTTTTTTTTTCTCTTTTCAAGAACTGGCAGTAAACTTGGGATCTCCCCTCTAATGCTGGCAGCAATGAACGGCCATGTACCAGCTGTGAAACTGCTATTGGACATGGGTTCTGATATTAATGCCCAGATTGAGACCAATCGAAACACTGCCTTGACCTTGGCGTGCTTTCAAGGGCGAGCTGAGGTGGTCAGCCTGCTCTTAGATCGCAAGGCTAACGTGGAACATCGTGCAAAGGTGAATGATTATTTTGCCTCAAGAAAACCATCCACACTGAATACCAAAGTCTAATTGAGTCCTCACTTCCCTGCAGACTGGCCTCACTCCTCTGATGGAGGCGGCCTCTGGAGGCTATGCTGAAGTTGGGCGAGTGCTTCTGGATAAAGGTGCTGATGTAAATGCTCCCCCTGTGCCCTCATCTCGAGACACTGCCCTCACCATTGCGGCAGACAAAGGCCACTATAAGTTTTGTGAGCTACTTATCAACAGGTGAGCTAAAACTATAGGTCCTTTGTACAGAATTATGTAATGTTGTCAAAAAGAAGCTATATAAATTATAATGCATACATAAAACGAAACACATTTGTCACAGGGGTGCTCATATCGACGTACGCAACAAAAAAGGGAACACGCCTCTCTGGCTCGCCGCAAATGGCGGACATTTTGACGTGGTTCAGCTTTTGGTTCATGCCAGTGCTGATGTGGATGCAGCTGACAACCGCAAGATTACCCCTCTCATGGCTGCTTTTAGAAAGGTGTGGTATTTTTCAGTGGGTTATTTGTTTTATTTACTTGCAACTTTGTAACAACTCGTTTCCATATCATTCTAGGGCCATGTGAAAGTGGTGCAGTATCTTGTGAAGGAGGTCAACCAGTTCCCATCAGACATTGAGTGCATGAGATATATTGCCACCATTACTGATAAGGTATGTATTAAGTTCTTGATTGTGTGGCGTTTGTTAGAACTAAATCTGAGCCACAATACTAAATGCATTTGCTAATGTAGGAGCTATTAAAGAAGTGCCATCAGTGCATGGAGACCATCGTCAAAGCCAAAGACCAACAGGCAGCTGAAGCCAACAAAAATGCGAGCATCCTCCTGAAAGAGCTAGACTTGGAGAAGGTAATGCTTACTCTTATTCCTTGAGAATGTTCAATGATGTGATATTATTTCTTCTCTTACCGGCTTGTTTTTCCCAGTCGCGAGAGGAGAGCAAGAAACAGGCCTTAGCTGCCAAACGTGAAAAGCGCAAGGAAAAGCGCAAGAAGAAGAAGGAGGAGCAGAAGAGAAAGCAAGAGGAAGAGGAGGGGCAGAAATCCAAGGATGAGTTTGAGATGCTGGATCAGAAAGAAGATTCAGCAGAAGGTAGACTTTACTTTGTGAACATAAGAGTTTAATATAAGTATAACATAAGTGAATGTGTTGTCTTAAATGTGTTATTTATTCACTTTAGAAGCAGAGGTTCCCATCGAGCCTCCAAGTGCCACCACCACCACTACAATTGGCATATCGGCCACATCCACCACATTCACTACAGCTTTTGGTAAGAAGAGGGCAAGTGTGGCCACGACCCCAAGCACCAACCGTAAGAACAAAAAGAACAAGACCAAGGACTCCTCTCCAAGTGAACCAATTATATTACAAGATTCACAGGTTAGCACCACATAGCACAAATATAAGCAGTATTTTTAGAACTGAATATAATTCCTGTGTTTGTCATAGGTTGCACTAGCGCAGCACAAGGCTGACAAGAACAAGATCCATGGGGAGCCCCGGGGTGGGGGCGGGGGAGTGACGAGTGGTAATAGCGACTCAGACCCCTTAGACAGCACTGACTGTGCCAGTGAAAGCAGCAGCAGTGGAGGCAAGAGTCAGGAGCTCAACTATCTCCCTGACCTGACTTCATCTGCTTCGTCGTCTTCATCTTCCTCATCCTCTTCAGCGCCCTCTTCAGGAGCAATGCAGTCACAAAGCCTCCCACTAGGTCCAGAGAAAAGGCACTTTCTGCAGTCACAAACAGAGAGCAGAATGGACAAGGTCACAGTTTCCATCTCAAAACCAACACAGAAGTGAGTAATACATTACCGGAATAAATATTTTTGCTTTGTGCCATGTAGTGATGCGACGATTATGAAAATAGTGTATTGTTTGATACTGGTGGTATGATCAAACATGTGTTGGGTTCAATACTCGCATGTCTCTCCCATGGTCCTCCATGTGCACTGTGTTGTCATTTTGGTGTGTTTGGAAATGCTTAAGCTTGCCTTCAACCAATTCTCCCAAACAGGCCCTTCTCTCTTGCCCTATGCCCTACATATTACACTACATATTGAAATACAACAGGACTGCTCAAGTGGGAAGGTATAGTGCAAGGGAGAAGGGCCCATTTGAGATTTTACAGATAGAGGAAGTAAACAACAGACTTACTGTCTTTATTGTCTCATCCTTAAACCAAAAAGGAGAGACACATACAGCCAAAAAATCTCATCAGCGTACTGGGCTCCAACAAGTGATCATTAAACCAAATAAATTATAAACTCCTGACTAAATTGCCTACAGACTACATTAATGCTTATTGTATTGTATTGAAAAGTTCAGTTTTATTTATAACATTAACATAAATTGGAGTTGAGCAGTCTTTGTTGGCCTGTTTACTGATTTGTAGTGATTTTTTTTTTGTTCTTTTGCAATTATATTTTCACATAATGCGGTTTCGTAATCACCGAGGTGTGTGATTATTGCCCTTTCAGATTCCACACGTATGTCTTGTGCAGCCATGTGAATGCAGCTTCTCTGAGTCTGTCGCATCATGTTATAGGCCTATGTTTCTCATGTTGTCACAATATTAGCCTCTATAATGCTGCTAGTGCCACTGCGAAGAATTTGGACTTTCATAGAAGCTACACTGAACGATATCAGCCTGTATGAGTCCTCGTGGTGGTGATCTACTGCGCTGTAGCCAAATAAATGATTCCTAACACTACTTAGCTCTACAGCCTCCACTGCGGACAGGTGACAGGCACAGAGAGGGGAGGAGAAGTAGAGACAAAAGGTGCACAGATGGAGAGGCCTGTGCGTTAAAGTAGAACTCACTCAGCCAGGCCAGTTTATGCTCTGACAAACAGAGACAGTCAAGACAATCTGTGACTGTGAAAATAAATACAGTTATCAGGGACTTACTGTTGTTTTTTGACCGGGTCTGAAATTGGTGTAAAACAGAATTTCAAATTTAACAGTGAAAGAAATGGAAGAAGCACAGTATAACTGGATGATGAGTGAACAAAAGGTGCCTTTATTTAGTTGTGTTTTCAAACAAGTCAGTCACTTAAATAAAAATGTAGTAGTTTCATATAGACCGCCTGCTCCACAAAAAAATAATTTAATAGTCATGGTTCTTGTTTGTGAGGAATGCCATGGAAAATCCCAAATTATAATCATAATATAGATTTCAGGCAAAATTGTGCTTGTGCTCAGGTGTCCAGAGAGGTTATAGTGGACCCTAAAACAAAATTTATCTTTTCACAGAGTTCCGGACACAAGCGACTCAACATCAAGCTCCCTTCCCTCACCATTCAAAACCATGGCTCTACCAGTTAACACAGTGAGCACGAAGCTAAGCCTTACGAGCCCAAAGCGTGGCCAGAAGAGAGAGGAAGGTTGGAAGGAAGTTGTGAGGAGGTTGGTGGAAAAAAAAGTACAATAAAAGAAGTACATTTGTGTTAAGGTTTACACTACTACTTTTGAAATTATTTTGGTCAAGTTAGTCATATTTTTATATTCAGTGTTAATCTGGAGCCAATGTCAAAAACTGCAGTTTAATGAGGATTTATTTTCTAATTTTGCAGATCGAAGAAGCTCTCTGTTCCCGCCTCGGTGGTCTCTCGAATTATGGGCCGAGGAGGCTGCAACATCACTGCGATTCAAGATGTGACTGGAGCTCATATTGACGTGGACAAGCAGAAGGACAAAAACGGAGAGAGGATGATTACTATACGGTAAAATACTACCATCTGGTGGAGTAATTGTGAAATGGCATTGCAAATATACAGTCATGGCCGAAAGTATTGGCACCACCATTTCTCCCAGAAAGTATTGCTATTAGACCTGTTTTGTTATTAACATGTTTATTCACCTTATTCCGCCCCTCCCACTTTTGCCTCTTTTTATGTCTATGATCCACACTCTTGTAGGGACTTCCAGTTTGACGAGAACACCTTTTGTGCAAACGAGGAAAAAGTCTCTCGCTAAAACATTACATGAACTAGATTGATTTGTCTAAAATGTTTAATGTACACGTGCAAAAACAAGTGAGCAACGCACCGATTTCTTGGGCAGCCTGCAAACGTTTTTTTAGTCCATGTAGAACTTATTTTCTGTTGAGCTTGTCTGCTCCATGTATACTGAAAATCGGAAAAAAGATGTCGGTGCCCACTGCAACTTCCGGAATAAGGTGAATGCGTGTGCATTGGTATAACACAAAAAAGTCAAAGGAAAAGAGAGAGGAAAAAAAAATCAAAACTGATTAAATTTCACGCAAAATTCCAAAAATGGGCCGGACAAAATTAATAGCACTCAATATTTGGTTGCACACCCTTTTGAAAAAATAACTGAAATCAGTGGCTTCCTATAACTATAAATAAGCTTCTTACACCTCTCAACTGGAATTTTTGACCACTCTTCCTTTGCAAACTGCTCCAGGTCTCTTATATTGGAAGGGTGCAACAGCAACATCAATTTTAAGATATCTCCGTAGGCGTTCAATGGGATTGAGATCTGGAGTCATTGCTGGCCACTTCAGAACTCTCCTGCGCTTTGTGGCCATCCATTTCTGGGTGTTTTTTGAAGTATGTTTGGGATTATTGTCATGCTGGAAGACCCATGATCTCAGACCCAAACCCATCTTCCTGACACTTTGGTAGTCCTCAGATTACATGATACCTTGCACACAGTCAAGGCAAAACAACTGTAGGTTGACTGTAGGTACTGTGTTCTTAACTTTGTAGCCCTCATTCTGTTTTCTGTAAACAGTAGAATGATGTGTTTTACCAAAAAGCTCTATCTTGGTCTCATCTGTCCGCAAGATGTTTTCCCAGAAAGAATTTAGCTTAATTACATCATGTCACGATATATAATTTTAGTGTCATGATTATTGTGAGGAAAAAAATCTGTAATGAAAGGAAACAAAGCAAATATTCATATTTAATTTATTCCAAATGTTCAAGTTAATTTTGGATATTGTTGTATAAAACAGACACTTTTTAACGATTGAATTATAGTTTTGCTGATTTAAAACAATTAATGTTAATTCAATCTTCAATTCAACTTTATTACAGACTCAATGTCCATTTTCAAGACAGACAAACACAAAAATAAACAATTAAGTTTTAAAAAGACAGTTATACCAATTTCTCCACATATTGGATTGGTATCATACTGCACTGCATTTGACACTATTGAGCGTCAACAGGATTTCATTATTTGGCTTGTTCAGTTCAGTCTGCAGATAAAATTGTACATGAGAGTTCTTAATACAGCCTATAAGGTCTTTACTCTGCACGTGCAGAGACAAACATCTCTGTCGCACTAGTCCATCGTGGCCAGTTCAATATTATTATTATTATTAAGTTCAATATTATTAAAATACTGACCTCTGTGACCAGTGAACGACAGATGCCAATAAACGTGCAGGTCTTCTTGACAATGACTGAAATAAAATGAAAACCTCCTATATAGTTCTGGTCTTGTGTGCACGCCTCATGTGCATTGGGTCACATGCTTGCTTTGTTTATCCAGCTGTTCTTCACGTAGCCACACGCAGCTCCGCATGCAAATTTTTTACTTTCAGATCGCAGTTTACATCAGTTTATAGCATCTTATTCTTTTGCAATGAGCCAGGTGATGTATGAGATTTTGACACTTTTAATTACCTCTACTCGGGTAAATTGTGACTGATGATTGTCCTGAAGATGCTGGATCATGTTAGATGTGTGGTACCTTTAGCTACAACCTTTTGACGACAGGTTTTGCTTTTTCAATGCCCTCGTTATCTTTAGGATACCCAACATTGATTCCACACTGCAGACTTTATTTGTTTTTTGGGAGGATGCACCCTTGGAAGTGCTGCCGTTGCTTCTGCCACCTTTTAGTTTAAGTGAGTTTGTCACGCTGCGCTCTGGCTGTGTTCCAGTCCGCTGTACTTTGCGCGAGACATTTCTCTGGTATGCCTTGGCTTCTTAAACCCCCACGAATAACCTACAGTTAATCTGTCACATCCCTAGTGCCATGGGTTGCAAAATTCTTGAGTATTTTGTGCACTGTGAACAAAGGAACATCAAGATCTCTGGAGATGGTCTTGTAACCTTGAGATGGTTGATCTGTTTCCACAATTTTGGTTCTCAAGTCCTCAGACAGTTCTCTTCTCCCCCTCCTGTTCTCCATGCTTAGTGTGGCACACAGACACACAATGCGAAGACTGAGTCAACTTCTCCCACTTGCCCCAGGTGGGTTTAAACGAGCGTCACATGCTTGAAACAAAGTTATTTATCAATAATTTTGTTCAGCCTATTTTTGGATTTTTGTGTGAGATTATATTATAAATTTTCCTTTTTTTTGTGGTATTCCAATATACACAAAGGAAATAAATGTGTATAGTAAAACTTCTAATTTCAATACTTTTCGGAGAAATACTTAATTTTCTGGAAAATTTTCAGGGGTGCCAATACTTTTGGCCATGACCTAATAATAACAGGAATATTGGTGTCTTTGCTAAAGTCTGGTTTATTTGGCTAATCCAGGCTCATCAGATCCACAGTTCCCTTCCACCAAAGTAACCAACTCTGAGTTGCAACAAGCACTCAAATACAATCCTGGTCAGGACCAACGCCAAAAGTAGTGTCAATCAGGCAAAATCTAAAGACACCAGCTTCACTTCTTATATATATATATATATACATATGTGTATATATGTGTATATATGTATGTATATATCACAAAGAAAATTTAGGCAGACTTTAAAGTCTGATATTCCTCCTCCTCCTTTCCAAGTGTAATCAGAATAAATCAGACACCAGAGGCCAAAACTACAGGGTCTCAGCTTCACAAAAAGTCCAGCCAATAGTTTTTGCTCCAAAGGGTTCCGAAACAGCTTCAGTTTGAAATGAGACTCATTATAGTCAGACGTTATAAGAAAAACAGGTCGGAGCGGCATATGGTTTAAACCCTTGATTTTCAACCAGTGTGCCTTCAGGTATTACTGGGTGTGCCTTGAAAAAAAAATCTAATTTGGATTCACAGGTGGATTTATTTTTAACATTTAAACTGTTTTGAGAGTTCTGAACCGAAGAAGAATGCTAAACAGTTAAAGAACTAGGCAGTGACACAATCATGATTTGCCACATTACACCACATTTTTTAAATTGAAAGGTCTGATTGCGTATTGATAATTAGTTGGTGGCGTGCCGTGGTATCTTTTCAACCAAGAAAGTGTGCCACAACTTAGAAAAGGTTGAAAAACACTGGTTTAAACGACCTCGCACATGGTCCTACATTACATTTGTTTGCTCATATGAATTAATTTTAATCTTTTAAAACATGTTAAATGTATGCTATACTTTATGCTGTGGCTGAGGTTTGAAGCTGGACTCTGAGCATTTACAGTATAGTCTATGACTCTGAGGTGAAACTGGTTCTAAGTTGGTTCTGACCGTATCGCGTCTGTCTCCCTCTCCTCTTCTCCTCATGTATAGTCCCAATCAAAAGTTTAAGATCAGTTGAATACATGGCAAAAGTCACATTTTGCATGATTGGATCTTAATAAACTTCAGTAAGCAATAAGAAATGTGAGTGAGACAGAAAGAAAAAGTTTGAGTAAACATTGTATTGAAAATAGGGCTGTCAAAGTTAATGCATTAACTCATGTGATTAATCATAGAGAATTGACGCATTAATCACAAATTGACGCAGATTAATCACATGGATTGATCTGACAAAACACACTCTTTTAGATCACGCAGGAGGCTTTACCTGAGCGAAGGAGGAAGGTACAGGGAAACGCTGTAGTCATGCAGTTCATTTTACACATATAATCCATAAATCCTCACGTTGAGCGCAGAAATGTCAGGGGCTGATGTTTATAAGCGCAGAGCTGCAGAGAGCGGTTCGGCTTTGTTCTGCTCCGCATGTGGTGGAGATCACGTGTGGAGCCGCAATGAAAACAAAACTTGCATGTGAGCGCTAAAACAAGTAAACTGGACCAAACATGTCACCAAACTGTTTCAGATCACATGTAAACGTCAGTTACCTCTGTAACTATAGTTCTATGGGTTTATAATCCATTAAACCCGTGTTCGTCGTGTAGCCTAGATTTACCTGAAACATGAAGCCACAGATTCAACATGAAATGTGTTGACTTTTATTAAGTAGTCTAGATAGATCTAAATAATGTATTTAGATCTATAGATCTAAATAATGTATTTAGATCTGTGAATTATTCAAATGATTTCATTTTCAGAAGAACATGTGCAAAAATAGACATGTAAACTATGACACTTGAAAAACTCGTGATGCGATTAATTGTGATTTATCACAGTTCCAAAGTGTAATTAATCAGACAAATTTTTTTAATCGCTTGACAGTACTAATTGAAAACAACAATTAAACGGAAATAGGCTGTTCTGCAGCTGATTAAACGTTTAGGACCACACTCCAAAGCCCCCTCAAAACAGAAATCAAAGTGCCAAACTTCAACTCAGTAAGTGATCATGCTTGATAATTGCGTTTCCTGTCTGGAACTGTCCATTTTTGTAAACTTCATTTGCCATCCATCCACTAAGGTTCTCAGTTGGATTTAGATCAGGGGAACACACAGGACGGTCCAAAAGAGTGATGCTATTCTCCTGGAAGAAGTCCTTTGTTGTGCAGGTTTTGTGAACTGTAGCGTTGTCCTGTTGAAAAACCCAGTGGTTCCACAGACGAGGGCCTCAGTCATGAGGGATGCTCTCTGCAACATCTGCACAGAGCCAGCAGCCATTTGACCTGCGCCACCTCCATTGTTCCACTGAAGGAATTATGGCGCCCCCTCCTTATGGCACATAGAAACATCTCACGTGGATCTGCTTGTCATGCCAGTAATGTTGGAAATCATCAGGACCATCAAAGTTAATTTTTTTTCATCAGAGAATGAAACTTTCTTCCTTTCAATGTCCCATGTTTGGTGTCTCTTGTAAAGTCCAAGTGGCAGTTCTGCGGCAGTTCTGTGGCGTTCATGAAGACGAGGCCCTTCAATTGTAGATGAGTGTCTGATGGTTGTTGGGCTGCAGTTGGCACCAGTAAAGGCCTTCATTTGGGGTTGAGCATTGTCCATTGTCTTAACCGACAACTAATCGGAGACTCTGGTCTTTAACTTTTTTCTTCCATAACTCTCAGGATTTTTAAAGAAATCTTACTGTCTTACTGCGTCCCACCTCAGCAGCAATGGCGCGCTGCAAGAGGCCCTGCTTATGTAGCTCAACACCCCAAACGTTCAAAAAGAATTTTTTTTAACTTTGCCAATCAGAACGTCATGAGTGTGAATACCTGACAGAAAATTACACTGAATCTGCATTTTTGCAAAGATTTGGGCTTTCTAAATTTAATTGCTTTCAATATGTTTACTCAATTTTTTTTTGTCTCCCTCTCATTGTTACAAATTGAAGTGCTAGTTGGAACCTTGCTAAGATCCAACCATGCAAAATGTGACTTGCCATTTATTCAACTGGGACTGTATCTGGGACTGTGTGTGATTCACCTGCTCACGGATACTGCTCAAACTCTTTGTAAATGCAGCTGGTGCTGGTGGATTTAGTTTTATCAGACAGAGCATATATTTGCGATGTGCGGTGAACTCTTTGCATGTAACAGGGTGTCTCAAATTCGCAGCCCTCAAGACAATTTGTGGTGGCCCCCCGAGATTATTTTTAATTTGTATTATAAGCAACCCACCGATAAAACACAGAGAACCCGTCAGAACTACAACTACAATGTACTGCAGCATAAGCGCCCACACTGCCCCTGCCCCGCTGCTCCAGGAGCGCAGTGCCGAGAGTTGAACCCAGCAAGGATACTGCACTTTTCCACTGACTTTTTAACTTTCCAAATAAATGGACAAGGAACACGCGGGATGTGAGCACAGGAGTTCCAGGAGCAGGTCAGAGAGAATGTCAAAGTGGGAGAAGCATAACTTTGTTTGTTTGGTGCTAATTTGCAATCCAAGTAAAGTCAGGCTTCAGTGTCTTTCCTCTTGCTCCTCTGATCAGTATGAATGGAAAACATCAGTGTTACAAATCTAACTATTTTCCAGGTGCATTCTGGCTCCTCACTTGTTTTGTCAGATCATAGAAATATCATGACTGATGTCGTTTGAGCTCATTCTCAATGTTGCTTCATTGATCTGGCCTTCTTATGAGCACGTACAAAGCGCAGGCCTGAATTAGCGTTGGTCAGACCCAGGCTTATTTCTTTCATTGAACAACTAGAGGCTTAAGATGAAGATTGAGCTAAATTCATCCAAGGATTTTAAGAAAAGTCTGGAGTTGTTAAGGGACTTTGGAATACCCCATATGTCATCATTATTAGGCATGTTTTTAAGAAACATGAGATTGCAGAGTTGTCTTAATCTTATTTTTTGTTTTGTTTCATATATTTATACTAAATTGTGATTTTTATCATGTTGTTGCAGAGGAGGCACAGAGTCCACCCGGTATGCAGTCCAGCTCATAAATGCTCTAATTCAAGATCCTGCTAAAGAGCTGGAAGATTTGATCCCCCGAAATCACATCCGAGCTCCGGGCTCTAAAACAACAGCTTCTTTCCCAAATACAACCGGGACCACCAGTGGTTCTGCCACCAAACCACTGAGCTCTCTGGTCACGTCTTCTGGAGTCTCGTTCCAGCCTGCCTCCTCAGCCTCTTCTCAGGCTGGTGGAAAGATTGGGAAGGTCTTGCCATCAAATGTCAGGCAGCCTTTTCCTGTGTCTCTGCCCCTTGCATATGCCCACCCTCAGCTCGCTCTACTCGCTGCTCAAACCATGCACCAAATCAGACATCCACGTCTACCCATGGCCCAGTTTGGTGGAACATTTTCCCCTGCGGCCAGCACATGGGGTCCTTTTCCTGTGCGTCCTGTGAGTCCCGGCAGTGCAAACAGCTCCCCCAAACACAATGGAGGAACTGGAAGCACGGCCAGCCAGCCCAGACCCAACTCGGCCCATGGCGACCATAGCAACACATCAACCACAGGAGCCCCTGTCACAACCACCACCACCACCACTACCAGCACTCCTAACACATCCACAGCTGCCGCCTCCCCTCATACCCCCAACCCCACAGCTTACAACCCTCAAACAAGCGTACCCACGCCGTCTTCAGTCCGAAAACAGCTCTTCGGCCCTGACCCCAAGTCCCAAGGGGTCAACGCTGTGTCTGTTTCGGCTACGCCTCCTACAAACAGCAATGCAGTACGGGGAACAGGGTCTCCAGCACATCACAGCTCGACGTCAACTGCTGCTAATGCAACACCGCAACCAGTCGGACCCATCTCACAGCCTCCCATTCAGGCAGTCAAAACAGACCTCAGTGCTGTTGCTCCTCCTGGCAAAGACAAGCCTTCACTCCCAATTGAGAGTCAGCCCATTTCTGCCAGTGAGAACATCGCTCCAGTGGGTTTCACACCCCCTGCTCTGTCTTTATCGTCCAAACCAGAGCCTCGGCAACAGTTACCCACGACGCCCTCTTCAGCACCATCATCAGAGGCACCTCCGCCCCTCTTAAACCCACAGCCCAGTTCCAATCTCCCCTCCACCACGCCCCCTGTCCTGTCACATAATATTGCACATCCCAACAACACTGTACCCCATTTCTCTGCCCCTGCGCCCAGAGTCTCTCATCGTATGCAGCCACCAGGGCCTTACTACTCTCTTTCTGAGCAGCAGCAGGCACAGCAGCAACAGCAGTCTGTGTTTGTACCATTTAACAATCAGCAAGAGCTCCCCAAACAGTCCCAAAACCAGACGTCTCAGCCTGCAGGTCTGCCTCCCCAAGCCCAAGGCTCACTTCAGGTATCTGCAAACCTCGGAATGATCAATGGATCACAGATGCAGCATGTGGCCAGCCCCGGCAAACCACAACAGATCACAAACTTTGGTCCAGCCGGCCTCTTCAACTTCAGCAGCATCTTTGATAACAACAGCCAGGTCAGTCAATGCACTGGATCATGGCATAATCAATGGAGATTTGTAATTGCAATTGTAGATTTTGGCGTTCTCATTTAAATGTGTTATTTTTACACAGGTGGGAAACAATCAAGTGTGGAGCCATCTTCCTGCTCGATCTCCACCAGAGCAGTCTTACTCTGCTCCACCAAACTACATGGCCATGGGTCAAATGGACAGTATGATTCCCCAACCTCCTCCAGACAACTCCAAAGCCCCTGGCTACCGCTCAACCTCCCAGAGGATGGTCAACAGTCCCATTGGTAAGATATTTGGACATCAGGGAGGTGTCTGGTTGTTACTGATGCAACTCTTAACCTAATATTTTTCTTTGTGCAATTATAGCTTTGGCGAGCTATTCTACCAATCCTGTGTATCTACACGGACATACTGCAATGGGTGCTCCTTCCTTCAGCAGACAGCACTTTTCCCCTCATCCATGGAGTGCATCAACATCAGGTAGTTGTCTTTGTGAAAAAAGGTCTAGCGCTGTTTTTCTTTTCACTTCTTTCTGATTATTAAACATTATTTGATTAATTCATATCTTTTTCTCAGGTGATTCTCCTGTTCCTCCTCCGTCTACTGTGTCATCCTCTGCACTGTCCACATCGACGGTGGCTCCACCTCCTCAGCCAAAACCAGGCAACACCTCACAGCAGGATCGGAAGGTGCCCCCGCCCATCGGGACAGAGAGATTGGCTCGGATTCGGCAAACAGGTTCAGTGAACCCACCGCTCCTCACCACCAATTACACTGCATCTGTTGGACAGGGAGGCATTTGGTCATTTGGTGTTGGCAGTGCTTCAGGTGAGTGAATAATGTGAAATTCTTTTGTTGCAATAACCAATAAACTTTATTTTTTTCGATACAGTTCCTAACCCTGTGACAACTTTTGATGCAGAGGCTATGTCTGGTTGGTCCCAGCCGCTGATGAGCAGTCACATGATGCATCCTCAGTTGCAAGCGGAACAGTCAGCCTTTTCTCAACACCAGCCGATGGAGCAGGATGATACTGGCATCGCCAACCCTGCAAACAACTTCCACCAGCAGCAGCATATGCCGAACAATTACATCCCTGACTTCCCTAAGGTGGCTATATACTACGGCAAATCTCTAAACATGTGAATTGAAAACTTTATTTAATATAGCCGTTTTTCTTATAGGGAATACCAATATCAATGTATGGAGGAACCATGCTGCCCCCTCACCCACCCATGGCGGAGGGGCCAGGAGGGGCAATGTACAACGGTTTGCACACTGGCGACCCTGCATGGAGTCCCATAATCAAAGTGGTCCCGAATAACACAGACAACTCTGACCCACAGCAGCAGGTACTGTAGGTCTTTTACATTTAAAAAGCGTAGCTTTAAAGATGTTGTAATAATTATCAGGGGCGCCTGCAGGATTTTATTTTAATTTTTTGTGAATATGCAGTCAAGTGGCCATAATGGCGTGTTTCCACTAAACTTGGTCCTCCTGACTGGTTCACTTGGGCCTGGCTCGGGCCGATTCTGTTAATGGCAGACTGCGTTGCCATGCAGAGGTCCAGACTCGCAGGGGCCAGCTACATGAGCAGCTGACGTCACCCAAAAATGACAGCTTTTGTCATAAATTATAAATTAAACCTAAATCGTACCTGAATTACACATTTCTTTATGCAGCCAATCTCCCCGATTCATAAATAGACATTTAGTAATTACATGTTTGAGGCGCTGTAAGACGTGGAAAAAGCTTGCGTAAACAAGACACAGCTTCTGTTTTTTTCGTCAGCTTCTTCTGCTTTTATTTCACTTTTCTGCGCCTCTATGCCACGTTTTAACATTTCTTTATGAAATGCGTTGGTTTGGGTAGAGCTGGCTTTCGTAGGCACTGAAAAAATTATTCTTTGGATTAGTGATCGACCAATATGGGTTTTTCAGGACCGATACTGATTATTAGTAGTTGAGGAGGCCGATAACCAATATTTGGAGCCGATATTCTTTTGCGGCAAAAGTGTAAAAATTGGCGTCAAAATGTTGAATAATACAAACACTTCTAACTTAACTTAACTCCATGCCTAAAGCATGTTAATTTAACCAAACAAATAGAAAATAAATAGCTCCTGAAGTGCATGGAGTTCCTAGACACAGAAGCGTCTCTTATAAAGTTGAATAAAAACTTAAATATCTCTTACAAGGGTGTGAAAAAAATAGAAAGTGTCAGAGGTGGGGCCACATGCTGACATATGCTCAAGTACTTATCTTGCCTAATTTATTACAGCATTTGGAAAGCCTAAAGTTGATTTCATTATTAAATTACATCTCATCTCATAATTTACCATGCGATAGCAGGGACCCTGTCATTATGTAGCATTATGTTGCTACATTATTAATGATTAATCTGGCAAAGAATTTATTTGTATTTCCTCCTTAAAACTCAGTGGTCGTTGTGTCTGTATTTCAGCGCTTTGCATATCTGTGTGTATCTGAAGCACGCACCGACATGTGCACGCGCCCAGTAGTCTGTCTCCTTCAAAGGGCAATGCTGATATATGTCAAAATTTCAAATATTGGCGCAGATAATCGGTCAACCTCTAGTTTGGATCTAAATGCGAGTGCCGTGCATCATGAATAGGAAACAGCTGATGCTAACGTGTGCTCGCTTTTTTTGCTAACTCTGCTAACTCGTCACTGGAAATACGCTGATTTTTCACAAGATCAAGTCAGCGTTTGGTGAGGAATTATTATTTTGTCTTTATATCTGCTTTATGCCTCTTCCTTCTACATTCTCTTTTCTCCTCTTTCATCCAATCATAAACCGGTCCGCACTAAAGCGAGCTGGCACCCTCTGGGAGCTAGTACCTCTCGCGGCCTCCTTCGGACCCCTCAAACGGGGCGGTACAGGGCGGCACCTCAGACTGTCCCGCTCCGTGCCATACTGTGCTAATGGAAACATGACTTTAAAGACCTGCCACCATCATTGATTTCATTTAGTGTCCCTCATAGCTGTTGTTCTTAAGGCTCTTTCACACCGAGGAGAGCATTTTCCTGTCTGAACTGGTCTAGCAAGTTTTGACGACTGGTGGCCTGTGTGTGTTTAGTGTGAATCAAGCCATCGGAGCTCAGAGGAATGCGGAGGAGGTCGCGGGGGCTGGATTTTGGTTTGGTTTTTGATTTGCTTGAAGAGTCTGTCGCCATTCGCCACAAGAGGTGTGCTTTGATTGGCTCCAGGCTCCATTCACACAATTCTCTTTTCACATCTCTCAGTAACTATTTTATTTGTGACGATAATACGCTTTATTTTAGCCTTGTATAAATCCAGATATAAGTGCCTGCTTTTTTTGCCAAAAGCTGTTATAATCCAGTTCGTTTGGTCCATGTATGTGTTTCCATGCACTCATGACACAGGACTAGAGTTTATTAATAACTAGTAAGGGTTAGGGTTAGTACATTTACAAAGTCTACTCTGCACAGTTTTATACACTACACCATCTGCTGTACCAAAACGGTATTGCGTCATTGGTACGGATTTGTCACTACAGTTGGAAAGCGCTCTTTTTTTTTTTTTTTTTTTTTTAGGAGCGTGAACAGACTTTGAGAGATTATTGTGGCACAGACTCAGTGACAGGGGAGGGAAGGTAGGATTGGTTAGAAAGCCTTTAGTGACACAAAATGTCCAAAACAACATGAGAAGATAGCTATTTCCCACTTTATGCAAAGGGTATTAAAACATTTACTTGGGTGATACACGACCTGCAAATGTGTTTGCTTCAATCAGGCCACAGTGACTGAGGTGACTAAGAGGCCAGCACTGAGTAGAGACAGAGGAGTGAGTGAGAGAAGTGCTCCGTGCTTCCAATGTCTCCACTTACATACACATTTTTGAATATAGCTTGTGGTGGTACTGGTCTTGTGCATGCTGGAAGGGAGGAAAGAAGGCGATGGATCCAGTGCGTGTGTCCTGTTCGTGTTAGTGTTGTTCTACAGACCTAACGAGCAACAAGTTAGGTGAAATGTTTGGTCTGTAGTCACTGTTGTGCTGCTCTGTTGGTGCCATGCATTTGGATTTAATGAGGAAATTCAAAGTATGCACATTGTGTTCGGGCGTACCCTGCAGGCACCACTGGTAATATTTATTATGTTTAATGTCTTGTTTGAACTTTTGTTTTTGTTTTTGCAGGTATGGCCTGGTTCCTGGGCACCTCATCTGGGCAACGTGCATCTGAATCACGTCAATTAGGCAGCGTCCACAGCAATCAAACACAGCATGACTCACAACGGAAGCGCGAAAAACAAACTTGACGATATGACGATAATTAAGACGAAGCTAAAAATACTACAGTGATAACCTAACTAGTGACTTAACAAGTGCAGAGCAGGAGGTTAAAAGAATTGGAAGGTCTCATGACGCCATTCTTTGATGTGCCTATCTCTCCTACCCACAAGGAAGAATGGAGTTGGGCAAGAGCTGTTTTCAGTGTCCCAATGATTCAAGCAAACTTGTGCGATCAACTGTTAAACAGGATCCATTTTCTGCGTAGTTTAGTGATTTTGACTTAAACCCACCAACACCTTTCTTGGGCTTAAGGGGCTCAACATGAAGTAGCTATTTAATGGCCCAGAACTAGATGATTACCAGAGGAGAACGAGAAATCAAAACCTTTTAGAGTGGTAAATACATGTATAATTGTTTACATACTAAAAAGGGTTAAAATGAGAGTAAATTTCATGTCGTATAGTGGCTCTACTTTATGTAGCCTGTATTAATGTGAAATATTTACCTTAATATTCAAATAAAAGATTGAAAAGTATGTGTCTTTAATTATTGATTTGAACAAATGTTTGCAGTGTATTTTGTTACTCTTCTGGCTACAAATAATCTCCAAACTAGAAATTATTGTTGGACCTTTATTTCAAAATACATAAATGCGTATATGTATGTATTAGTTTAACTCTTCTAAAATAATTTTTACCCCAGATCTCACAAAACATTCATCATTTAATTGTTGGACCTTTATCAGGAGAATATGGAAAATTATTTTATATCACCAGCCACGCAAAGATGGTATGTAGCAGTATTTTACTCTTCGAGGTGACTAAATGACATTTTAAAGGGGAACTTTAAAACAATAGAGACTGCACATAATTTTAGTTGGCTATTTTTTAAATGGCTGGCTCATTTTACTTCCTGTCCAATTCGATCTTCGAGTTTTTTTGCAGAGCCACACTAAAGTTAAGTATTTACTATACGATCAGGTAATGAACAGTGAGCTGAAGGTCACTGACAGCATGTTAAAGACAAATGAGAATCCCCTGGACCACTCTTGTGTTGATAAATGGTGTTTGTGTGTCAATGCTAACACTAATTTTGAACTATAATAAAGATACAAATAAGACAAATCAAAATAAGAAACAGAAGTAATCTATAACTAAAAACTATCAGGTAGTCTTTACATTTAAATTTTTGTTTATATTTTATTGACAAAAGTTTGCATTAGCTGTGAGAAATGGTTTGCTTAACGTTAGCCAACTGCTGCTATGCACAGAGCCCATTAAGTATGCAAACTGTTATAATTAACAGTGAAAAACAGCTATATTTCTGATTCTGAATCTGTATTGACTGTAAAAATAATTTTAATTCAATCTACACAACCTATGTAAATTGATGTTTTAAGTTGAAAGTTTTGCACCTGTCACCGGACGTTTGGTAGTTGGTTTCCGGTCTGCTGTAAAATTGTAGCTAACTATGGCGGCTACATCAGCGCCAGTCGTGTCGGATCAAACAACCAAAACATCCGCAGGACCGATTCCTTTTGACTTTTCCCAACCTCCGATTATTGAGGGTTTTACGCCACTTCCGAGATTAAAAGAGGAGACTTTCCAAGAGAAATTTATCAGAAAGACCAAGGAAAATCCGTTTGTCCCAATAGGTGAGTGAAAAGTTACACAAGTAACCTACAGAACAAAATGAAATGGATGTTGGGGACAAGCAGTCGTATACTCAAGATACAACGATAAAATTAAATTGCATGTTCGGTTTGTCATGTGAAAAGCAGATTTTATTTTTTTTTAAGAACAGATTGCATTGACACCTTGATCCAATATCTAATGGGGAGTCGTGATCACATGACCCTACAACTTAAAGTCATCCATCTAATGTGATGCACCGTTTTCTTATTCTCCCAAATAAAAGATGAGGTTTGACCTGTACTCTTTGTTCCTCAGGATGTCTGGGAACCGCTGGAGCGCTGCTCTACGGTCTTCGAGCGTTCAGTCTTGGGAAAACCAGACAGTCTCAGCTGCTCATGAGAGGTCGCATTTTTGCCCAAGGCTTCACTGTAGTTGCAATTGTTGTGGGTGTGTTTGCCACAGCTATGAAGCCTAAGCCATGACATATACTCTGACAAGGACAATATGAACAGCTGTAACACATTAACTGCTATTTTATTTATAATGCATAATCCAAGTGTTGCAAATGGCTGTACATTGTACAGAATGTATGGATTTTATTTTCACCAACAGTGAAATAAACCGCATTACAGACAATATATGTATTGTTGGCTTTTAAACAAAATATTACAACTGGATCCCCACAGCTTTTATCAAAGAGATTAACTGAAATGTCCAACTTTTATGCAGTGAGTGGGATGCCGTAGCAAATTCATATTGCTCGGCTATTTCAAAACATGCTGTGAGACAAAACGGGTAGATATTAATTTAAATAACATTAAATACTCACCATTTATTTTCCAGTTTTATTGTAACATTCATTTTTAAGAGTAACAGGCAACAGGTGATACAGAAAATGCAATTTAAAAGTTGACAAGTTTGTGAATGAGTCACAAGAGGGCAAATTTGTATGTTATGAATGCTCATGAATTTGATAGGCTTCAATGTCTTTGGTTTGTCCATATGTATCCAGAATATTATTCTAACCGTGGAACAAATCTAAAAGGCCACAAGCTTGTGTGTTTGAAAGAGAATGGAATGCTACCTTGTTTATCTTTTCAATGAACTTAAAACAACACAAAACAAAGATACACAATCAAATTAGGCATAGATGGTTACAATCCAACCAGCATTGGCGCTTAAATAAGTGATCAAAAAGGGCCAATTTGCAAAAATGTACAAAATAAATTATAAGTATAGGCATGCAATTAAGGTGAACTATGCAGTAATTGTATGCTAAAAGGAAACTTTTAAAAAGGAACAGTATTATTTTGCGTCAAGATAAAAGTAAATATTACAGTTGTGAGGTATGGGGTCCAGATTACTTATTAAAAAGGCATTTGGAAGTAGGAAAATGGCTAATAGCAAAACCAAATCAGGGTTAAACTGGAAAGGCATCTCTTTTGAAAATGCATTGAATGTACTTCTATCATAATTTACTAGCGAACTAGAGGAGTTTGTTTGAGCGAGATAAGGACCGAACGCATTCGAGAAACGTCTTTTGCCTGTTTGTTGGTTTTGGGATTGAAGTCGCAAAGTCGGGCTACTCTTTCCCATTCAGTGCCGGGGCTGTCACCATCAGTCTCTGCCAGAAAAGCTTCCTCGGATGCTCTGCAGGTTAAAAAAAGGAGATATGAATAAGTCTTTGAGATGGTTACAACAGCAAATTCAACATCCACTTCAAACATGCTGGAACTAGAAAAAATATGTCCATGAAATACTTACACTGATATACCACAATGACATGCAACAATTGGCAACACAAAACGGTTATTATAGACATGCATACAGAAATATTACACTATATTTGGTAATTATTAACACCATACTAAACGTACACAAATCCTATAACATCCGAGTTGGGCTGTTTGTAGAAAGCCTTGTCAGCAATTCTATAACACCAGCAAGGCCAGGCAAGCAGAAAAGAAAGGAGAGGAAAGGAGAATTTCATGTTAGACAAAAAAGAACATACTATAGAAATGGTGAGTCATTAGTAGACTGTTAGTAGATTATCCCTTCTATTCTTTACTAGCTACTTATGGTAGTATGCCTGTATACATTTGTCCAATGAATGCATTCCAAGCAAGCCAGTTTCCTGATTGTTTTTCAATCATTTGACAGGATACATGGCCTAGCCTAGTGTGTGAATAGTCACATTGCAGTTTTGTAAATATTTGGGAAGCAGTTTTTGCCATAACAAAAGCCAGAGATGCAAAGAAATACCGTATCAGACTTGGACAGAGTCTGTTGGAAGTTAAGAGAGAGGGAAGTTTAGCAAGACAGAAATGGTACACCAGTTTATAATGAAAATGTATTCATAAAGAAATAACCGTCAAGATTCCAAATTCTTAAACATCTATATAATTTTCCTGCATTTTAAGAGCGTGCAGTGCACATCCCAACAATACCATAATAAAAACACTAGTATTTCGTAATATCTCTGAATAACTCAAACCTGTTATTGGCTTTGTTCTTCTCCATTTGCTCACTCTGATGCACATGCCAATCTTCCAGTTCCTTCTTAGCTTTTGCCTTCCACTCTTCCTCTGCGGCTTTAGATGCAGAGTCTAGACAAAAAATAAAGTCATCCACTTTAGTTTGGCTTCAGTATTTTGATTTTCAAAATGAGTGGTGAGTGTTCTTTCACCTAAAGCTTCAAGGCGTGCCTTCTGCTCTTCCCTCCACTTGCGTAAACTTTCCGGTTCTTGCCTCTGATGATCCACCTGGGCGATGGCCGCATAAGAGTCTGTAGGCCCATTAGCCTCCTGTTTAAATTAAGCACACATCAACTACATGCTAGGCAGAAAACACTAACAGGTCTATGTGTTACAGAACAAAATTACCAACTATTATTATATATTTTTAAGCCATGTTGATGGATTAGTTTAGATAACGTTAACAATCAGTGAACTTGCCTGATACATGTCACCATTCAGTGTGGCAGGTTCCTCTCCAAACGGGTCTAACATTGTGAAAAAGAAGGAAATACAAATAATTAAAAAAAAAGTTATTTGATCTTCAGCTTATGCTCCCGGTTAACATGTATGCTCCTGTTCATATCTACTCTGCACTTTGCTGTACAGAAATGCAGTGGCACCTGTTCTGCCACTACAGTCTGTTCATCATTGGCTCTCAAACACTCACCGGGCTTGGCCTGGTTTAAGTGTCAAAGAAACTTTTGACCTTTTTGGTTACTGTTATTTGTTTTAGGGAATTGAGTAACTGATGATGCTGGGACTGACTTTAAGACTTGAGAACCACCTACTCAACTAAGCTGCAAAAAAAAACAGCAATAAGTTATTATCAGCATTTGAACAAGTTGACGGATTTTGTAACAATAAAATACACAATTGAGAAGTAATGAGAAATTTGGACTTAAACAATTTAAAACAAAATATCTTTAGTATGTGGAAAAAGTCCTCACAATGTTGCATGTAACAGGAAGCTGAAATATATGTGTGATTTGGTTTGTATTCAAAATAACTTGCAAAGAATGACTTCTTGTACAGCAATTACACACTAAAGGGTGTAGTTTGATGTGTGTGGACTTTAGCATGTTAGCCTGTTAGCTGACGCCACCAGCTGGATCATAAACGTACCATAGTTCGTCGCAGGTTGAGGAGCATCCGCCGCCTCCATCGACCCAAAGCCGTCGTTGTCGTTTTCTATCCCGGCGATCTCGCTCTCCTGCTGGGCGAGGAAGGCCGCGGCTGGGTCCTCTTCGGCCTGATGGGCTCCGTTGTCAGCCATGTTTCCCAAAGACTTTTCTAGTTAACTCTGTGTGCAGCCGGTTAGCTTGTTAGCTAATGTTTTAGCCGTGTGATAAAGAGCCCGGTCAGTAGAGGCTTATAAGGTCAACCGCTTTACGGAAAAAAAGTTAAATAACAAGGACAATATACAACATCACTGAGTTAGGACAAAAAACTAAATATATTACTGATCTAACCCCACAGATGATTCATTATTTGCGTTGTACGCTGATGATGGGGTATGGCAGGAAAGTCCCTTTTCTTTGTGTTTGTCTCCCTCTGCTGGACAATGTCTTCACACACATCCTGGAGAAAGGCTGAGCTATCTTTCATCATCTGAGTGTAAACTCATTCTCAATAAAACGGCCATGTGGACCACTAGAGTCAACACAAAGGCAATAGTAGGCGGCTGGTTCTACAGGTATGCTCACAGTTTACCCACAGACATAACGTTATATTCAGGTATATTTGTTTATTTCATTTATGCATATTATGTTTCATTTGACTAAATTGGGTTGGTTGTAGTCCTATTTAATACATGAAAGTGACTTCGCTGTTTGTGCGAGTAATGGTCTTTGTTTTCTGCCCACAAGCCGCCAGGCTGTATTAAAACCCCGCTGTTCATGCCTGGCCGGTGCCGCTCCTGTTTTTATGGCTCAGATTCCGGAGAAAGAGGCAACGCTCCATGTGACTGGTGACGTCTCACGCGAGTCCTACTCTAGAGTTGGTGAATAATCTGCAGCTCAGCTCCAGGGGGATCCACGGCGGCTCCTTCACGTCCGCTTTGAGGAAGTTTCGAAGTTAGCTTACTTTTCCTCTCACTTTTTTAGGACAAACTCGTGATGTCTGGCGACCAGCGGGCGGGACAAGAGGTGGGTAAGCTCACGTAGACAAGTATTGATCCGCAAACTTTTGCAACTCTTGATATATCTATAATTTAGCAGACTGAGACATAAGTTGTGCGCGTTTGCTTGATAAGAGCGTTCATACCAGACTGGCACTGCATAGCGTTTTTCTTCTTCACATTTGATCGTCCATGTTTAAGTAAACTTTAATTTAGGTCTGGATTGTGAAATATACCACATGTTTGTGGGTGAAGTTGGTCCTTAATCACCTTGAGATAATTAGATTGTCTGGGTCTCTTTGAGAACCAGGCCTATTTGATGTAAAACTCCAAAGCTTTATCTCTATGAGCTGATGGCATCAGTTTTAAAAAGAAAAAAACGGAATACTGTATCCAGCACTAATAAAGGATATTTGTAACATTCAAGAAACACTCACAACAAAACAGATTGCACAGTATTTTAATTATAATTGACTTGAAAGAATCTGCCTGTTTATTTTATCATCCAACAAAGAAGATGGCAATAACAATGCAATAACGTTGGTTACTGAACATATACTTACACCAATCTATTAAGTAATATGCAACTCAATATGATTGCATTAGACTAATGGATGCGTTTTAGTCTGAAGTCTGTTAAATCAGCAGATCTATAGTTTGTGCAGTAGGAGCACCATGATTTTGTGTAAGAATTTAGGCAAGTTGACATATTTGACATTTTGCATGTCTAGAATGTCTAACTTTTAGGCCTAACAACAGAACGCTGCATATTGCATCATGGCCTCTACAAGTTTTTAGCCTTGTGCTTTTACTAGTATTAAAATGCACAGACACTTGGCTGTGCCAGACTGCAGGGGCAGTTGACGTTACCTCTGTGTCCTGCTCTCCTCTTCCCACCCCCTCCTAGTGACTCATGTGGGTGTTGGGCTGAAATAGTTTGGTGTAGTTTTACATTCCTTATATAGCCTCTGAGAAGCGAGGAGAAGCAAGGGCTTGCCTGTGTCACAGACGCCGTCAGGGGGTAGGGTTTGCCAACACGCTGAGAATCTGCTACCCCAGCGCACCAACTCTAACTTTCTGCCAGGTTTGGGCGACCAGCTGGACAAGGTAGGCTTTGACGGTGGCATTTTGGGCAGATAGTTGGCACAATGGCACCTTGAGAATTTGAGGAGATGGAGTGAGAGAGGTTGCCGGTTCAGAGGTCACTAGTACAGCTGTATCTCTCTTAGTTATAGTAGTGATGTAAACTTTTCAAGTTGATTATGATAATTCATATGAGAGTATATATGAGAGTTTATTGATCGATATAACTATCAGTATACTACTTTACAGATTATTTGAACATTTTCTACATATTCTTACTTTGTTTAACCGTTAAAGTTTAATGAACCTGTTAGAACAAGTGTTCCTCCGGTCCACTAAATTTATGATGCTTCTGCCTGTGCTGTGCTTTTTTCTTTTGGACGTTTAGGTTTAAATTCCACAAAATGGGTCTTACTCTGTTGATTAATTCAATACGTCACCACAATTTTTTCTCGTTATCCTGGCAGTAGGATTGTTTAATGCAGTGACATTTTCATTAGTTGCGCTTTGCAGTGTTGCAATGTTATTGATATGTAGTTGATGTAATGTTATCCTGGTGATATAAACAAAGATTCACAGTCTTGGGAACCATCTGTCTAATAAAATATGTCTCTTTTTTTTCCTGAAGGGTATGAACATATACTCTGTAACCCTCAGCGGCCCAGCGCCCTGGGGCTTCAGGCTGCAGGGTGGGAAGGACTTCAGTATGCCCCTCACTGTGTCAAGGGTAAGACCAACAACACTCGTGTACATTTATTCTCAAATTTGGTTTTACTTTACGCATATGTAATATAACTTGTCACTTCTGGATGATCTTTTCCCACATTTAAATTTATGTTCAGTGCTTTGCCCTAACCTCCAGATCGGTGCTGATGGCGACTGAACACGATTTAACATAGAGTCCATTTGCATTGATAATATTTGCTTATCACAGAGACATGTTGCCGTTTGTTCTGGAGAGCTGCTTCGTATCAGGTCAATATGGCTTTGTCAAACATTGCAGCTATTGAAAAGAACCGTGACTTTTTTCCAGGCCTTATAAGTGCATTTCCCTTGCAAACGCACGCACTCATTCACTCACACATACACATTAGATTATTCTATTATTGCTGCCAGGTATTGCGCACACAGATATGGCATTCCATCAAGCTCCCATTTGTTATTGGCGTTATAACGTACTACCTTAGAGGCTTAGATGATCTATAAATGTTAAGCTGATTTGCATTAGAGAATTTATCAAATTTACTCGATGTGTGCCATTTTAAACTTAATTAGGTTTTAAATTAGTAATTATGTAGCTGTGAATGCCTTGAGTTTCTTTTCTTTAGGCCTATATAGCAGCCACAACATTTCTTGGCAATGAAAAATTGTATTGCTGCACACCTTTACATTATTAGTATGGTGAGGCCGCAGTGTTGAAAGAAGCTATAGATTTGTGTAAAGTTGATGTAATCCCACTTTGAAGGCAGCAGTTATCATTGGCCTTGTCAGTACATGTCTTGTATCTTCTCCCCCACATCCAAGAGAAAAACTCTGTGTTCCCTTAAGATTCTTGTCTGGATCCATCCTTCTTACCCATAAAAATGGTATGTCAGCTATGTTCAAAACCAAACAAAGGATTGTTTTGGATCTATTCAATTCAGATCTAGTCAAGTAACCGCCTTGTCGTGGTTAGAGTGCAATATAAGATTTTCGGAGCAGTTTTCATTTCTAATTGTCTCGTTTGAGGATTATGTAACCGCCGCATTCATTTTTAATGTTTAGCATTTTGTTTCCTAAAAGTAAAAAAAAAAAGGACTGTATTTGGAGACAATGCATATCATAATATGATGTCACTACATCATAACACAGTTATATTTGAACAACAGTTCTTCATCAACAACAAAGTGTGATTTGTTATGCCAATGTGTAGTAGTAGTAGACTATGGGTGGTGGCACTATAGTCTCCCGCGCTTGTGTATTAAACAGTATCAAACAGCCTTTACAGTTTAGCAGAATTAGAGGTGGGAGGTATATAGAAAAACTGATAATATTGCAATTGTTCTGGAGATATGCAAAAATCTATAATTACAACTATTAAAAATGACGACAAAAATACATTGAACAGAAACATCTAGTGTAATCCTCTAAAAAGGGTATAAAGATATATTTCTGCTCTTCTGTGGTTAATTTCAACAGCATTTGTGCGATACTTTAACCTCAACCAAGACATTTACAGCCACATTTAAACACATTCCTGATGCAATGTGAAAATATCATTATCAGGGTAAATTAAAAAAAAGTTATTAGTTTTGGTCAATATCGCCCTCCCCTTAGCAGAATTATGATGCCACACAGATAAATTACATCAGAAAGAGTAGTTACACAACATTACCAACTGTTTCCTGTGGTAACACTGAGAAGTCTAGGCCTCTAGTAAGGGTCTTCTTCGAATAATTGCAGTGGGTGGTCTTTGGCTCTTGACTGGCTTGTGGCTAAAGAGATAAGTATCTGTACCCAATCGTTCACATGAAGGAGATTAGACAATGAAGAACAATTGGAGTGACAGGACAAAAGGCCTGTAAAGATGCTGTAGAGGAGACAAAACTATGTCTGCAGTTAAGCACTGAAGGATCTGTGTGAACTCACTGGCAATTAATGTCTTACAATGGTTTTGGGGTTAATTGTGATTCAGCTCATTTGATTCTGAGGTCATGCCCTTAAAATGCTATTGTGTGTTCACCATGCAGCTGACATTTCTTTGACGTTCCTTTTGTAGAGCTATTAATTTAGAAAGATGTAGCTAGCTTACAGTAGTTGCATAATCATTTATGGTGCCATAACGACAGTGTTTAAACCTTCAGTGCTTTGTGCTTTGTTTCATTCCTTTTCTGTCTGGAAGCCTATGCTTTCTCAGCATTCCTGACATTTTTGCCGCATCCACCCTGTTACTACTAACAATCCCAACAGTCTCCTTTCTATGTTTAGTAAGATTTCTCATTTGCTTGAAGGTAAAAACCCTAAAGCTGTTAAAGCTAAAGATAAGCTAACCCTGCAGGATAGAGTTGCGCTGTAATTCTGAAATAACATTTTCAAACTTTTTATTAATTTGCAGAATAAACAGTATGCCCAAAACATATGTCAAAGTTAGAAATATTTCTTTTAAAATGTGAGATTTAATTCATGTGCATCTTCCTTAAACAATGACTTGCAAATTGAATGCCCCTTGTCCTCTCTTATTTGATTTTTGTTTGAACATTTTTATTTGTCTTAAGACTTAACTAACACCCAGCTAACCTGAGTGATATGAGCTCTGCAATGTTATAATAGTTTCCTGGTGACATCTTTTTCAATACCCAAAAGTGAGTGCTTTGTGGTGCAGAAAGTTTTGTTAAAAAACAGATGTGCTTAATCTCATGAGATTTAAAAGCAGTAGTATCAACAGTTTTGACGTGAGCGATTGGAAAACGGGTTAAAGATGTCCCTTGAGCACATCCCTGCTGTCTCTTTACACTTCTCTAATCTTGACTCCTCTGCATTTCTTAAAATGAGTTTCAGCTTGAAAACAACAGAATATATTTGATTTTAAATCAATATACAGTATTCATTGTCTTCATGTTTCTAATATATATATATTTGACAGTTGTTGAAATTGTCCGATTCAGACATAGTTTTCACAGATCTCTGACTTGTATCTAACACAGATCTGGCAACGCTGCAATTTCATAAACATTACAACACCTTAACCCCGGAGCCTTTTGAGCATCTGGTTTTCATTACAAAAGCACATGCCTCAAGACTGCAATCAAACTTGGAAGTGACACACTTAAGAGTCATGTTGTGAGTTTATGTCTATAACCTCTATGTCACACCTGTCTTTATTAGTGAGTCACTGAGTTTCCTTCCTGCTTATCACTCTGTTCATCTGTTGTTCAATCTCAACCTCTAGCAAGCACTTGGAGTTCACAGGAGTTCAATTAATAATTCACTAAATTGATTCTTTTTGCTGAAGACATTAGTTGTTTGTGTCAGGTCTTTAAGGTGAGTTAGTGCTAGGTGTTGCCCTGCATTCATTACTGCGCGCCACATGCTGCTTGCTGCAGATTTGGTTTTCCATTTCTCAGAGGGATATTTATGGCTTTGCATCAGCTGTGCGGTGTACTGAGTGATGTAAGGACAGAGTGTCTCTCAGACTCCTAATAGCTACAGAAAGTATAAAAGGGAGTTGTCCAGACAACTTAGTACAGTATCTGCACGGGACTATTTGTTTAACCAAAACCAAAGTGTATCCAGAGTTAACATGGGGTCCATTTGTCTTCAGGATTGTACAGGAAAGCATCTCGAGAAAGTTGCGGTTTGAAAGGCTGGTAGTGCTTTGAAATTTGATAGTGCACCAAAACAGTGCTACAGTGAACTAGGGCTGGGCGATATGACAAAAAAATGTATCAGGATGTTTTCCTCATTATGTATGACGATTTTCGATTCCGTTTTATTTTGTTATCATAAAGACACAGATTAAAAATGATTTTTATAACATTGAAACTTAGATATTACCTCAATTAAAACTTGATTAAATGCCCAGCCCGACATAGAACTAACCAAGTTGACAAGACAGTCAATATTTTCTGCTTTAAAACATGCAACAACAAGCACAATATATCAGTAATTGCATCACTCTGGAAATATAGGCCTGCTTTTTGTACATTGTCTGAGAGTCACGTTTAAGGCTGGTTGTGTTTCGTACAACCCTGCATGGAACATGTTTTTCACTGTTCTCCGTTGTATTGACAAACTACTGCGGAGGTGTAGGGTTTCCATCTGCCCCCTAACCAAAGGTCTGAGGACAGCAACTTTAAGGGCTGCCTTCTCAAGTGAGCAGTTGCATTCTGAACCCGAGCCAGGCGCACAGGTGTCTGCGTCCATCACTAACCTCACACACACCAAGCCTGCTGTCTTTACAGCTTCATAAACCCCACTTTTGAGCTTAACTGTGCAGTAATTAAGGTAGAATGCTCTTACAGTGGGAAAATTATGTGTTATAGATTCAAGCCAGACAGAAAACAGGCACAAAGTAGCAGCACCACTTTGAAGTTCTAACTTTTCAAAGCTCTCTGGTATTTGGCTGCTGGGGGAAAACGCACTTCTTCATGAGATATTTCCGATTTGATGCTTTGATGACACAGAGGAGATCAACATCTGGTATAAACTGACATCATTTATCTGTTACAACCACAGCTAATTACGCCTTACGCCTTCAAGCTAAAATTTGTGGTTACTAATAATTACCACCAACCTAAATAAATAGATTTTATGATCCAGTAGCGTCTAGTTAAAGGTTAGGTCGGCACTTTGCATATGTAGTGGCTTAACGATGGGCTGTGCTCCTTTTCACAATATCACGGATTTGTATATTCCTTCGTGCGTATTCAACTGGAGAAAATATTTCCTCCTCAACCTCATGATTGTTTCCAGAAAGTGTAAGTCCAAGACAATTATGAGATTTTTGTTTTTGGCTGGAAAATTCCTTAAATTGTGCGAACCACGTATTGTCTTTTTACAGTGTTTCTGTTGTCCTCAGTTTACTTTACCTCACTCTGCACACACCCAAGGGTTTGTGGCGTATGGAAAAAGAAGCTAAACTAATGATTGAAGCATTTGAGTCCATTTAGCCTTTGACAAGCTAACATTTGCGGGGATCCGTGACATCTGAGAGTAATCCTAATAGCTTTTCGCCTTAAATCCTGGAACCGTCTCACTTTATCTGATGCTATACACTTTGTAGTCCAGTTATCTGTGACTTTGACACAAGTCTTGAGTTTCATTAAAGCACAGGGGCAAGCTGACTAAGCCCTTACTAAACATGCTCTGGCAGTCATTTTGTGTATTCAGTAGCCTCAGAAGACATAGCTGACAGGAGTAGCATGTCAAAGCATTACTACCTCTATCTAACTGTCTCATTTCAGCCTGTTTGTAACATAACACTCATTTGTGTCTGCTGTCTACATGATGTCATCTTTTTGTGACTAAACGACTTACCTGTCTGGATTTGGCCTTTCACTGTGACTGTAGGTAACATATGGTTTCATTTACATCTTCCGCGAGGCCCGAGTCACATCTGCAATAAATCATGTGGCGATGACTGATGACATCATCATTCTCAGCATCAATGACCGATAATGCCTGTTCCCGACAGCGTTGAGTGAAAAATCTCCACTGGCCTCTCCGACCCAGACACGCAGACTCCCAGAGTTGATTATTAAGTGCTGTTAAAAGACAGCAGAGCAAAGTCAACCTGTGTGCATTTCAGATACGCTTTCTTACTTGATTTGTATTTATTGATCAACTCCAACATACTTTATGTTCATTGCCTCACCTTAATTCACCTGTGAAATGTATATCTTCATCCTCATTCACCCAACTGAGCCACAGGTGCTCAAAAGCTTGTGTAAAATGGAGATGGAGTATCTTACTTTTATTTCTTTTTTATTTCTTACTCATTTGCTCATCAACTATTTGTTTTGGCAATCTGAGAACAAACACTATATATTTTTTTATTTTTACTATGTGTATACCCCGTAATTATGAAAACGTCATTTTGTTTTGTTGCGCATCAAAATCTAGACACCCAAATATGTATGAATCTCAGTGTATTTATTTAAACCCTTATCCTTTTGTTTTCTCCTCTGCAGCTGACCCCGGGTGGAAAGGCAGCCCAGGCGGGTGTGGGCGTAGGGGACTGGGTGGTGTCTATTGGTGAGACCAACGCAGAGGACATGACCCATGTGGAGGCACAGAACCAGATCAGAGCAGCGTCAGACTCCCTCATCCTCACCCTCAGCAAGTGAGTCCATCACAGCCCCATGATCAGTCAGGCCTTATCTCCAACACGCACCACATAAATCACATAAGCAACACTGTTTCTTACCTGCTGAGACATGAGATAACCAAACGCCCTTGAAATATTCCCAATGTGACAGCTACTATGGGCGCAGGATGTTTGGATATGATTAAAATCTTTATCTCTCTCCTATAAATCCTTTGGTTTTGAAAAGTATATTTAAAAAGTTGAGTCACTACATCCGTCTAATATCTGGACAGATCATTTATAAGGATGACTTTGGAGAAATGGCTGTATCTTTGACATAAGCTTGGCTGTACTGTACTTAAATACGTGTGTACAATAATAATGCGTGTCAAAAGGTTTGGTTCATTTCTTCAAAATAACGGGTCTAAATGGTGGTCAGCCCTTTGTCCCTCAGTTTCTGCCCGGGGAACAAAGGTACCTTTAGACAATGGGAAGTACCTCTGCTCCTCAGCTACATAGATTTTAGTTCGCTTTTCTCTTGATATTCATTTTAAGAGTAGTTTATTTCTTAAGTGGGTTAAAGTTACGGTTAGGATTAGGAACAGTAGAATAGTGAAGGTTAGGGCTATGGGTTAGCTTTACCGTGTCCGGTTTATGAACAGGCTGGAAACATTCATGTACGCACATTCATACGCACCTGTCTAATTGTGTGTCTGTGAAGTTTGAGCTAGCTTTACTTAAATGCGCCGTACCAGATTTTTTACTCTTTTCTTTTCGTTTGCAGCAGTCCAAATGTAGTGCTCACTTTTCCTAGCATCTTAATTATTCATTGTGATGAGTTTATAAGCGCGTTTCACAATTTTCAGAAGCTAGACCATAGTTTTACCTTCCTTTTACCTTACCTTTACCACCGCCATTCTTGTTTTATGATTAGATGCAGACAGCACACAGCGTTCTCATTTTGACCCTAAGATCTGCTTTTACAACATATCTGTACTGGGGCAGAACAGATTTTACTTTATTACATGAAAAACAATTGGGTACAGCCTCTTACTGTAAAGGGGTTACACTTTCTGGGAAATTTATTTTTTATCAAATTGGAAATAACTTTTCTTGGAGATAACCTTCCAGGCAGCAACTCTCATACTTACCTTGATAATTCACTTACTGAAAACGTGGCCCTGATTAAGTGATGTGATTAAAATGGCCCTCTCTTTTTAGCAAAGTCAGGATGCTCCCATTCAAAGCTAATAGCATCAAACATAAACCAGGGTCGACTTGTTAGGAGGATGAGGCTTGTTGCTGTCGTGGGACTCATTTTGATTTTTTCTCTACTTTAAAGCGGACGGATCGTGATCACAGCAGCACCCGAGCTACTTCTCACATCCAGTTCACTTTGTTGTCATTTGCCAGGAGACTCCGCTGTTGACTTCCTACAAATGTGCTCTGCTCACTTAATTTGTCTCATGTCAGGACCGGCCTTTTATATAACTTAACAGATTAAAGAATAAATTGAACTAGTAGACACACATCCTCAAGGATTTTCTTTTCGTTGTGGAAAATTTGCTCAGCTTCTTCCACTTTGCATGGCCTTGAAACCTCTCTAAAGCACTTGACTGAACGGCCCTTGGGCTCTTGTCAGTGCTACAATAAAGAGCGTAGTAATAATGGTGTCAGATTTGACAAGATGAAGATGTTAGATTTTATGGTGTAGGGTAAAATAACAAAGTCGGCCTGCTCAGATCATGTATGTTGCTTTTGTTGTGTTCTGCATACATCATGCAGTGCCCTGGGTGGCAAGCAGCTCAGTGCAGCAGAAAACACGAGGCTCCAAACCCTGCTGATGTTGCATATGTTTTTCATAAAAAAGGTGTGCAGTAATTGTAAGTCAACATTGTTTATGTCTAAGTTGTTCCAAATAAACAGAATTACTATGTTCATTTATTATATATCATATTATTCATATTATTATTATTGTGTTAAAGCCTGTTTAAACTATGCTTTCTTGTACTTCAGGGGTTAGAGCTCTTTAGACAAGAGGAAACATACACACTTGAAAGACGTAATAATTAAATCTTGTGACATTTTCTTTCTATTGAGGCCAGGGGTCTAATAGTTTAGTCACAGCGCCTGACTAATGCGCTGCTGTCTCTTTAAACTGTTGACAGACACCTTTCGGAGGTGTAGCTCCAAGACAAGTGGTGAGTCACAAGGTTACTTTGCTTGTCGTCAAACTGCTGGTCAGGTATGCTAGACATTGCTTCTGTTTTATAAGAACTTAAAGTGCTGTAGGAAATGTTTTAAAAGTTGTAAAACGCCTCAATGTGTATAGATCGTTTGTTGAACTTTTCTTTGTATTTCTTGATTGAGTTCAGGTATTGTGGACATCTTTCTTTCTACCTTTATTTTTTGACCTTGTCTCTAACAACCTGTTGATGCTTGTTCAATTTCATTTCTTATCATATTCACAGTCAACTTAAAAATGTTTTAAAAGACTTCAAGGAAAACAGTGATTGTCAGGTTTCCCCAGTGTCCTCTGCCTCAACAGCCATTTGTCTTACGTCAACAATGAAGGAAAACTGCTCTTAAAGGCTGTGTAGTGCGTCTTTCATTACTGATTATCCTTTTCTGTCTCACTTGTTTATAACTTTATCAAAATTAGGGAACAGACATAACAAATAGATTGTCAGCTTCAGGGAAAGATGTTTGACTGGCGATCATATAGCAAATACAGTAACAGTAGTGTTTCAGAACTGGCCCTGAGGCTTGTGGTTGGAGATTGTGTTTTCAGTATCTAGGGAGTTTAGTTTTTGCAGAGAAAGTCCTGATTTTATCTAACATCAGCATGTAAGCCAAGCATGCATCAGCTAAAGTAAGTGACCCTTGAAATGAGCCAGGAAATGATCTCATTGTGAACATATTCGGTTTCGACGCAAACCAAAAATCCTTTCCCGTGACAGCGACTTAATCATGTCCGATTTTTTTTTATCCCGTCCAACAAAAAACAGCTCTGGAACAGCTGTCAAACCTGTTCCTCTCTATTTCTTGATTAAGTGAGGCTCATTACTCGTAGGTTAACAGTAAGACAGCCGGCAGAGCATACACAAATGTCATTGTGATTTGCTGTGACAGAGGTGTGACATGCAGCAGCTCGTCAGTCTGCGCTGTTGTCATCTCATCATCAGGGCTCTGTCAGTATCGGAGCATGCAACGCCCACCTACTCATTTCTCACTGTCACGGAAAGAGTCTGTAGACCACTGAAAACAATGTCAAAAGTGATAGTCGTAGCGGTTGAGTATTAACGGCATGACATAAAAGAAGCAGCCATTAGCGGTCAATCATTTTTAATAGAAGCCATTCTCTGTTTGTTTCCCTATTGTTCCGCACCTGTCCTATTAGGTTTCATTACACACTGGGACAGGATTTGAAAACAGGTCCTCTGTCTTTTAGGTTGACAAATGTAACAAGCACATGCAGTGTGTGGGAAAACTATTCTGTCAAGCATTTGTGAGATTTGTGGCCATTGACTTCACCATGGCATCACATGCAAATTCACTGTTATGATCAGACTATGCTTTAGTTGTTTCATGTAAGTTTGTGCACCATACATAAATGGAGATGGACAACAGATTCACTGCTTCAACACTGAACTACATCGAAAACATGGGGGCATACAGACACAAAATAAATCAAAAGACTCCTGTACACCTGCAACAATGTGTAATGCCCTTTAAAGCTGAATTTCTTATAACACTCTTTTGGTATTTCTTTTTTCACAGAGCGTTCAAAGCTGCTGGAGACCACAAGGTAAGGCCTTTGTTGTTTTAAGCATTGATCTAAAATCAGTTTGAATTCCTGGCATGGATCGCTGCTGGACTGCACAGTGACACAGAATCTACTGGGAGACACTTTTTACTCGTAATTGGCCTCACCAGTGTTTCATGTTACTTTGTAGTAAGAACCACCTCAGCTAACCCTCATGCTATCACGCTGTGTCCCTGCACTGTGAATTAGTAAAGCACCACTGAGTCACTAAATTAGTTGTTTGCCAGATGGATTGGCAAAAATGTGTTGGAATTCACTGTAGCTTACTTTGTTATGCTTTGCACAATCCTCAATGGCCGCAGTGATGTTTTATCAATGGTAAAACAACAAACAGCCAATTGACTTGAGTAAGATGTGAATGAAGTATGAAAAACAGCATAGACAAGAAAAAGTTATGAATAATCCAGAGAGTGTCAGCCTCTTTAAACTCATTAAGTGTGTAAACCTTTTAGTGCTTTCTTTTAGATGATTGTTAGTGTGTAAAACTATCATCTGAGCTAAAGGTTAACTGACTTTAAGTTTAAATTTCTGATCCTGCGTGTCTTGTAAGTATCTAGTGAACACCGAACATTCTTTTTTACATGTGACTGGCAAAAAAGCAGAGAAATTGCATAAATGTCATGAAATAAAAGGCTTGCCAAGTTGTCGTGTCTGAGCAACGGGCAGATAGAGAATTTCGTATCCATGAATGTCTATGCTATTGAGTATGCAACTTTTCTAGTTGATGGGCTGCCATGCCATGGAGATGTTACTGGTTTGAGTACAACTTTCCATAATATGGCATTATCTTTATGAAGACAAGCAAATGATGTCACAGGCCGGGTTACAGGTCGCATCTCCCCCTTGGAAAAGTTACATAATGCACCTTTACCTCTATAGCATCATCATCATGATCATAATTTCAATTTTTAAAAGTAAATTTAAATAAAGTTTCAGAAAATGGATGTTTCCATGAAAATATTTTGGACTGTAAATTTGCCGACCAAAGCTTGCCAGTCAAATAAGCAATTTTTCAGTTTGAGTATTTTCCGCTTAGTGCCAGTAGCAGATAACTTTAGACTTGAGTCTTTGGACAGCTGCCAAAGTAAATAAAACGGCTGTGCTCCAACTTCTTAAGTACTTTCTGTGCGTAGGATTTGTCATGGAAAAATTCTGTTGTGGATTTCTAAAAACGGTTGTCCATAAAAATGCAAAGAGAGTGAGTCTGGATCCATAAGTTTTCTTTATTCACTGGTACCATGGTGAACAAAGGACGTCTGTCCCTCACAGAGCTTCTCTCCCTAGACGACGTACCTCACAGTCCAACAGTAGAACATTATATAGATTCAGGTGTGGGCTGGCTCACAACAGTCCTGAAACCAATCAGATTGGGTAATCAGGTGCTTTGTATGGGGTCAGGAGCTACATTGTGATGCAATCAGGGTCCTAAGAGAATAGTCACCACAGGGGGGGGTCCCCGAGTGGTGTGTTTACAATAGCAGAGGTGTGTTCTGAACGAGAGGACCCCCCTGTTGGCTGGTCTGGAAGGAAGTGGAGACACAAAGGATATTTATGACTTTTATCACCTTCGGTTGCAGAACAGGATCTTCTTGAGTCTCAAGACTCTGAAACAAATGGTCACATGTTTATGCAGGACACCGAAGGACAGCAATACAATACATGAAAAGACATCTTCAACTCCTTGATTAATCAGGAGGGCTCCCGGATGTCTGCTCATATATACCACATGGGACAGATTTAAGTTCACTTTTATCAGCTTTTAACAAGTCTGCAATATCCAAGATTGCTATAACAGATTCAGTCTTGGCACACAGTAATAACTATGTACACTGACAGGCCACATTATTAGGTATGGCTGTTTTTAGTTCTAAAATAAATTAATTTAGTTTTATCATGTGGTTATATGAAGGACTTTTTCTTTTCTATTCAATTCTGTATCAGTCTGGCTGTAAGAGTTTTCCACCACAAGGCTTCTGTGCACTTTCATATCTCCGGATAACTTTATTTGAATACGATGGTTATGTCTGGAAATTTTAGGAGCTCAGCATTTTCTGACATGTTGAAAGAGGTACAAGCCCCATTTAAATTCCCTCTTTGCTTCCTAGTTTGCACTATTGCTGGTTTGTTTTCAAAAGCACTGAAGACACTGAAATGTGATCACTGTATTATTTATATTTGCATTTAGAAGTGCAGCCAGTGATTTTAAAGGGGTGCACTGACAGGTCTTTGCTCTAAGACTAAGCCGTGGGATTGTGCAACAGCATATGCAAATGTTTACCATGTGTGAATCCTAAGTGCATGTTGTGTGTTGTGCACTGCATTGTCCCTCTCTCTCACTCCCCACCAGGACTCGCTCACTTCAGCCTCTGCTCAGCCAAAGTACTCGTTCGCCCCCAGCACGACCATTAACAAGATGGCACGGCCGTTTACAGCAGGTGGTGCTAGTGCCAGCTCAGGACCTGCTATTAAACCCGTGGCATACTCGCCCAAACTAAGCGCTCCGCGTTCACAAGGCACCGGTGGAGTACAGGAGTCGCATAACGGGTAGGTCCAAAACATTCACCCTCTGCAACGGGAAGTTACCTGTCAGCGTAGTGCTCTTGATCTCGCATCTTATTTTATCTGATTATGACTTCAATATCATTTCATTAAATACTTTCATACATCCTTTATTTATTTATTCTTTTTTTTTTTCTTTTTACCGAAAATTGTTTTGCACTTTTTTTCTCATCAGCACATTTGTGTAAAAAATATTGTGGTACTTTTTGTAATGTAATTTTGAGTTACATTGTATGATCCAAAACCACTATATATAAAACTTTTTTAAACAAAATAGTTCCTCAAGTACTGCAGACACAACACAGGAAAAAAACAACAAAAGGTACAATGAATTAAAACCTGTCTAGTTTAGATGCAGAGTATATTTAGAACAGCAAACGGCAAAACATTGAATTGCACAAACCAAGTAACACAATGTTTTGTTCGTGCAATATTAGACAAAAATAGCTTGAAACCAAATACAAATTGTTACTATACATATCACGATACACTTAAAATATACTTTGAATGTTTGTCAGTGTAAAAGCCCCAGTTACGTTTTTTTATTTTCTGTGTCTAATGTAATTCAAAACCAAAGCAAAATGAAACAAATTAAAATAGTTTTTTTTATTTATTACTTTGACCCTTCCTCCTACCCTTTTTATTATTTTCATTTCATTAATTGCTCAATTTTTGAAAACAAAACGAACAAAAGTTATGATTGGCCTTTTTAAAAATTGTTCTATTTTCTGACTTGTTTGCTACATAAACAAACCATTGTTATGGTTTGTTTGGTTGTATGGTTGATTTTTATTCCCTTTGAGTAAAATAAACAGTTTACTACCAGTATTCAAAAAGAGGACAAAGCACATCACTTGAATGAAGTGCTTTGTGTAAATGGGCAATTCTCTGAGGTTCGTCTGGTCTGGTTTATAATTTGGGTCATGGTAGAGGGGTGAGCAGCCGCTGGTAATGTTTCTGTATTTAGCCCCGCTCATAAATTCTGCTCAGTTCTCACACAGCTTTTACTGGCCCTGCGCTGGATTATTTAAGGGCCTTGTCTACACAGAGGTCTCACTCTGTCCAGAATATCTTCAGCAGATGCCAGAGGCCAAGCAATTTCCACCACTTCTGTAAAAAAGGCCTGTAATTACAACTGTCAGCCCGTTTTGTCATTGCTCGGTGACGTTGCTATAAACAATTTAATTAAAAGGTATGTTTAAATTGCTGAAGCATGCCAGATATCTGAAATGACAGGGGATATGAGCAGAAGATAAATAGTTTGGGCCCTTATATAACGAGTCATTCAGCAGGGTCACTGTGGTAATAGTTTGAACTGAGAGAAACAATGGAGCCTTTCTCTTATTGTGTCTGCTCTGAAAAGCATGTTTGTTTGCACACTGCTGCATGGTTTTTGCTGGTTTTCTTGTCTGCTTCTGTGTGCAATATTGAACATGTTTAGGCCTGTTCTTGCTCTTCGATTTCTCTCATCTTCCCTGTCTTTTTACTTTTACAGATGGAAGCTCTTGACAAGTTAGTATTACACCATTACAACGGAAATACTATATATATGCATTTTGTCTTTGCCTCACATGCATTCTCTGCTGTAAAGATAGTGGGTTCTACTGTATTTGATAGGACTCTTTGGGGATACACATTTCACAAAACACTGCCATCTGGTGTTCATAAATAATATATGTCTTCCTATAAAAATTGGACAACGTTTTACAATTCCTTTATTCCAATTTCAATTTTTTTTTTGCCATAAATGCACTACTTTTTCAGCTTGGCATTAAGCATTGTTTTTTGTCCTTTAGAGTTGAACCTGCTTACTATGATGATATTTACCAAGTATCCAAGTAAGATACTGCATTGAAGCCTGTTGTAATTATGCATTTAGTTTGGTTGCTTGTGTTTTAAGTTGTGTTGCTTGTTCAAAGTGCTTCTTGTATTTTGTATTTTAGTGCTTGCAGTCAGTTATGTGCAAAACCGTTTACAGATTGTTACTATTAAGTCAGTGTTTCAAGCAAATCCATCTGACGGACCGTACCCTGTCAATACTAATGCATGCCAAATATATGATCTTTAATGAGCTATTGTCCATTTACAGTCTATAGTGTGCCCCTGAGAAATCCCCCTAATGGCTATCCATTACCTGGCTCCATGCGTGACCGTGATACTAAGCACCTTGCAGCACGATATTACAAGGTTGTCCTTCGTCTTCAAGGTCGTCTGTGTAGCTTTGGCCTTTTCTGCTTGGTGTGAGTGGATAGTCGAAGCATGAGGGGGGTTTTAGTGCGTTAATTCAAGCCCACCATGTGGTGTGCAGGCACGGGCTCAGAGTGGAGAACATGCCTTGTTTCATCCCAAACGACCGCAGCAAGAAGAGGCTGATCGAGGACACCGAGGACTGGCAGCCCCGCACCGGCACCACCCAGTCCCGCTCCTTCCGAATCCTGGCCCAGCTAACAGGCACCGACTACAGTAAGTCAGTGAAGGCAGAGTAGGCAGAGAGCTAGAGGGAGCAGGGCAGGGTGAGCTGTGGGTCTGTCAGGGAACAGTTGATATGATGTGATCATAGCGGCGTTAGAGTGACAGCAGACTGACTGACGCAGCTAAGACAGATAACAGGCGTGTCATAGCAGAGATGGACTCAGATATCAGCGGGCCTCCGTCTTCAGTGCCAGAGACGGCCTGACAAATTGACCGTAGTGGTACATTTGAATGAGCTGTCTTGAAAAGTGAAGCGCCCTCATGTTTTCTGTCTTCTGGTGCTCTCAGTGCAAGACCCCGATGATGAGACCATGAAGAGGTCCAGGTAAACATTGTCAGCTGAGAAGCGCATGTCGGAATATTGTAGTGCTAATGCCATTTGATGATGTAGTTTGTGATTAATCCCTCACTGAGAAGAGAAAAGAGTTTGTCTGTTTGCATGGCTGTGACATAGAATGAGTTGATCGACTCTGATATTTGAAGTATAAATATGTTTAGTTGCATACATAATTTTGCGGTTTACTTTTGAGTGGACGTGGGTAATATTGACGAAAATAAATATTTTAATCTTTATTTTCACTATGCACCAGGGATGTTCTAAAATTTGTTTGTTAATGTCTTCTTTTTAAAATATATTTATTTATTTTTTACTATTTTTACTATAATTGTTCATTGTTTTATGTTGCATCATATTGCTAAAGCACATTACCAGTCAGTGGCAATAAAGCTTTTCTGATTCTGGTTCTGATTAACCACAGAACAGCAGAAATATCATTTTACCCTACACATTTACTTTATTTTTTAATCAGCTCTTTCTGAGGCCATTTTCATTATTTTAATAACAGACAATATATTTGATTGTCTAATTTTGTACATCTCCAAAACAATTGTTTTATATATATATATATATATATATATATATATAAAATTTTTATTTTTTTTTACATTTTCTGATATACCTCCCACCTCTACTTGTGAGATTGTATATTGTGAGTTACTTACACTGTGGCGCTCAACAGTGACTGCTCACCGCTTTGTTCTGGATATACATTTCCCATACCTTTTTCTCAAAGGCTTTCTGGAAAAAAAATAAATAATAATAAATATGTTTGAAAGCTTAATCAAGGTTAATCAGCTATGTGGTGAGTAATGAGCTGAGTAAAGACTTGTAATTTTATTTAAAATCTGTTCCTGAAACTTTATAAACCACTAAGTTATTAAAATAAATGTATTTATTTAATGGAAAACAATCGTGTTATGGACATTAGTTTCCACATTGCTGCTTAGCCTCCGCTGTGCCTTTTTAAATCTTATTTAAAATTTTCTAAACCTCTCTACCAAAAATGAATGAGAAATGTACTTTCGGAACCACAGTGAACTTCGAAGTGGTTTGGACTGTTAAACTCAATAGTGACGTTGAGCCATTAATAGATTGCACACATAGCTCATAAGAATGGAGCACGCTTTTGTCTGCTGTTGATTTGTTTTTAAATCATAGCTGTTTAACAAAATGGTATTGTGACGGTGTTTCGAGCCTTGTTTTAGCATGGTCATCCTGGTCGCCAATTACACTTTAAAAATTCTGAACTTTATACTCTTTATGCTTTCTGTACTTTGTTTTTCTTCAAATCTGCCTCACCATCAGGGAAAAGTTCCTCTCTGAGATCCAGAGTCCTCGCTATGCCCGTTTGAGAGACTGGCACCACGACAGGTCTGCCCGCGCCCTCAATATTAAATCCTGAACGCCACAGACTGGACGTCCCGGGATGCCAAGCCCAGTCTCGAACCGCTACCAACAGCGACAACTTAAACCTCCATGTGACTTAAGACGACTAAGATAGATGAGCGTCCAATGGCAGTTAATGCATTCACCTTTTCAGATTCAGGTGAAAAAATAAGAAAAGTAGACAGCCTAGATACGCCCAGAGTGGACCCTTGCATACTGAGCCTAAAATGTAAGATCTCCCTGATGCTGGCCGACGCTGTGGGCAGCTGCTTGGCCTTGTGTTCCATCTCAAAGCTGGAGTTAATGAGTGGGCAGGTGGGAGGGGGGTCTGTGTTTGTTATTCCTCTAAAGTTTTCTCTCTCCTTTGATCTCCGTCTCTCGCTCTGTCTCCGCCGTTTCCATTTATCGAGTCCTTCATCCTCTAGACATTTCATTTGTGATCCTCTCATCTCATAGGCTTCTCCAAATCATTACCAAAGACAAGGAAGACAAACCTGTACTTGTGTTTTTCTGCTGTCATCAAAAATATATATAAACATCTAAAAAAATGATTTCCTGTTTTTCTGTCCTTTTTTCTGCTTCGCTTTAAGTGTTTTGCTCTATCTCAAATTCTCTTCTATATTTCTCATGTTTCTGACTTTATTTGTTTATACCAGCCATTCTCCTCAATCCCTGTTATGTTTTTATAAGGCAGTAGGAGAAGACATGGGATTTTACTTTTATGCTTGCTTTTATTACACTGGCAGTTCTTATTTTAATCATTTTATTTGTACAATGTGTGTAATATAAAATCACTTATAGCCTCCTTTTATCTTTTAAGCGTATCGTTTGTTTGGAGAGCTTAGTTGCTTTGATGTTTATGTTCATACAAGAAACAAAATGTATCTGTTGTTTTACCAATTTGTTGTTCAGCTTGGGGAGACAATTATTCGATAGGAGCACCATACAATTTTTTTGTAATAGGAAACCCTGATTTATATATACTTCTTGAAGGTGCCACATTTATTGGCAACAACCAGGTAGCTTAGGTGTACACTGTTATACATAATATACCAGATGCTGCTTTTAAATTATTTGTAATTCTTCATCAATGTGATATCAATGTGAACCTATTTTGGTAATAATTAAAAGTTTCAAGGACAAGTAACAAATCTTTCCACCTTATTAACAAAGTAGAGCAGATAGCAATAACAGCAAGGTATTTTCCAAAAGTAGCCCAAATCCTGTGACACTTTGTCAGGTGCCACAGTCACATATTTGCAGAACTGCATCAGTTTTACCCGAGCGCTGTTGAAGGTGACACATGTCAGCGGCTTCTTGCTCCAGCTCACATCAAAAGGCGCTTCCCCTCCTCTGCCTCCGCGCCTCCGTGCTGCTCTGTTCAAGGCATCCCACAGGAGAGGAAGAGCCAAAAAAAGGATACAATCACAGGTGTAAAGACTGAACGGGAAATGTCAAGCTAATGTTCCTTGAGGCGCAGCGTGTCCAAGAACCAGACAATGGAAGCGTGTGGGGATTTGGGGAATGGTCTTCAGCACGAGAAAAGGTGGTTTGTAATGCATGCAAGTGTGTGGAAAAACAGGGCCTTTTCAGCTCATTGAGACAATTACAATAAGGTTGTAATTTGTAGTTGTAATTTGATAAAAGAGAAATCAAATACTTTTTTTTAGAGCATTGTATTTCATAGCTAAATTCTTGAAGATTACAAATGCCAAGGTTATGTAAGTACTTAAGGTTAGGTGTTGTTTTGTTGTGAATTTAATCAATTCCATTTGTCATATAACACTGAAAAAATATTATTTTCAGAATAAATAGAATTAGCATAATTTTAAAGATGCTACATTCTCTTATGTTATACGTTTTAAAATGGCATACATCAGTTAAATATTGTCCATATTGAAATTACACTGGCATTGACTCTTTAGAAATATTCATTAAGTCATATTTCTTCTCATAAAGTGGTGCAGATGATTTATCCAAGGCTGCTGCTGCATAACAGGATCTTATCAAAAGGTGTGAATAAGGTGCTCAGGAGTGTGATATCATTTTTAACTCGACTAAAGCAGTGCTGATTCTGGTGTGCTCTGAGGGCATATTGAGGCGCACAGTTCACCACCGTGTTATTGTGCAGGTTGTTAGGTGAGCTCCCAAAGGCCATAGAGTGAAGAGTCAAAAGGTCAGCATTTGTAAGTCTGTTTTATTCTATCATTTGTCTAACCCAGTGACCTTACATCGCGTTTATGCATTCTGTATGGTTTTGTTTTTTAGTTCCTATTTTAATGTGTTGACGTTAATTGAGATGTTCTTGTCTTTGCCACCAAGGCTCTTTGTTTCTGCAATGGGATTCTTGGCTCCACAGTTTGTAGTCTTGTCCTAAATAGGTCCCGGTTGTAAACACGTTTGTGTTGAGTCTCAATTAATGTTTAGCCATGACAGGTAAACCACTCTACTACTAGAATAGGGTTGTTTGAAGATAAGGCTTTGTCCTCATTACATTTAGAAGTTATTTCATCATCTTACAATACAATGCATTGCAGACTGCAGGCATGGTATATTTTTCTTGAGACAGAACTTTCTCTCTGCTAACTGTCAAGATTTAAGAGCACTTTTTCATGGTTTATAGCTTTTCTGAATATTGTCATGTTTTATGGAGATCACACACCTTTAAAAAGAGGAAGAACTCTGTATTTCAATCTAAGCACTTTTCAAGGAAAACGTCTCTGTCTGTCTGACTGCCACAGCAAAGCGTTTCAACAAGTTTCCCTTTCTTTAAGTTTCTGAGCGATGTCAATCAAATCAGTGTGTGTGAGAGCCCCCGCTGCTCTCATTACAAGCTCTTACATTTCCTTTTTTATACCAGCCTTTATTCAGTGCACCTCACTGTGCCAATTGGTCAGAAGTGATTATATGAGCGACATACATTGACTGTGTTGTAGCCATGGTTACTGAGAGCTTTCTGCATGTGTACCTTTTCTAATTAGTCATTTTCTCCCCACAGCCTCGAGCCAATTCCCTCACCTGCCAAGGCCCAAGCAGCAAATAAACCAGATGGTAAGTTTGTCTCCTGCTGTGGTGTAAAAAAGTCCCCCAGCAGAACCCAGCGCTGAACCAGTAGAGGTTGTGCTAATAGATCCTGATTAAGTGTCAATACACGGCCTCTCAGGCAGCCATGTGACTCACAACACTGTCACCGCAAACATCTGGAGAGAGTGGATATTACATAAAACCTCTCTCTTCTGTCAAATTATTCAAAGTCAGAGCCAGGCTTATCAAGGTAACACTTGTTTTTCTCATCTAAGGTTCCAAGACAGCAGCTGCAGCAGCGGGCAGCGCAGCCCCGTCCTGTCGCCCGCCATGGGTCACTGATCCCAAATTTGCCGACCGCTTTCACCCGGACAAAACCAGTACAGTGGTGACACAGCACCAGCAGCCTGTACAGCCCACACCGATGGAGAGCCGCAGCTCCATCGTACAGGCGGCACAACCGGCACCCCAAGACAGTGGCAGGACCCCCGTGTGTGGAGCCTGCAACAAAATAATCAGGTGAACTGGATAAAGATGGTCATTTAACGATAATTAGGCAGAGGAAAAGTGAGCGAGCTGGACATGGTTCATTATAGTTAGAGGTTTTAACATGAGTTTATGTGTAAAAGATGCTTGTTAGAGGTGGTACATGTATTGAAATTTAGATAATATTGTCTGTGCGTTTTTTTGAAGATATGCAAACTTTATATATAAAGTAAATACTTTATAGTATTATAGCAGATTCAAAATAAAAATAAAAAGAGTTGTATTGTAAAATTGTATAACATTATATTTCTGCACTTTCGTGATTAATTTGACAGACATTTCACATTTGATGATTTGTGTGATAACATGTTTTAACACATTTATGTCTGACTGACATAATACCGTGTGACTATCATTAACAAGACTCAAAAAAAGAAATCTCGGGATATTTTGCCTATATCACCCCGCCCTGTGCAAATAGATAAAATACACTGAGGGAGGACTGCTGCTAGAGGCTCATAGAAACACCAAAGAGGGCACAGCAGATAAGAAGACAAGATGTTTGTGTCAGAAAAAATATCTGAAAAAAAAGCTTAAGAGATACAGATGATTTATTGTGGTCAGCACTGAACACATCATGTTTGACACTCCATGTTGATATTTCCTCTAATGAAAGTCTGATTCTGAAGACATTGTTTTGGTTTCTCTAAAAATGGCCTTTACATACCCTTTCTTATCACTAAACCTTCCCCGCAGTCACACTAAAGTTTAGCCACATCAAAATAGTAACACCTGTCCCTACACCTGCCTCTTGTTTTGAGTTCTTCTGTGTGCCTGTTTTTTAGGGGTCGTTACCTGGTTGCCCTGGGGCGTTCGTGGCACCCCGAGGAGTTCACCTGTTCGCAGTGTAAAACGATGCTGGATGAAGGGGGGTTCTTTGAAGAGCGAGGGGCTGTTTACTGCACCAAATGCCATGACAACAGATACGCTCCAAACTGCGCTAAGTGCAAAAAGAAGATCACAGGGGTGAAGATTCAGCAGTCTTTGGTTAAAATGTCTCTGATGATAAAATGTTAAATTGTTTTCTCTGTGTTTTTAGGAAATTATGCACGCTCTCAAGATGACCTATCATGTCCAGTGTTTTAATTGTGCTGCCTGTAAGTGTCCCATTAGAAACCAGGCCTTTTACATGGAAGAGGGAGAGCCGTACTGCGAGAGAGGTGAGGAAATGTTATGTTATGACATTAATATTGTCATGTTGTAACCATGTACCTCTTCTATATGGGCCATGCAAGCACACACACTTAACCGATCAGGATTTTACTCTTATCTTTGTGCTGTTAACTTCTCTAGTCACAAACTAAATTGCATTTAATACAATAAATTGTATTAAAATTCAAATGGTTCAGCAAAATAGTATAATGCATAAATAAAAAAGTAAAAACATGACCTAAATCTTCAGTGAGCCGCATGAATATAATTTCCAGCTGAGAATATCTGTACGCAGAGGAGCCTCCTGCTAAGTTTACTCACAGATAAGCCTTCCACACAGCACAAATCTGTAGAAGTCTGCGTACAAGGAAGGAGGAGAACTTTTTCACTCTCAGAAACATACTAAATATTTTATTGACACCTATAGAGGTTAAAAATTACACCATGATCATTATTGCAACATTCAACACAGTAGTTAACCCATACTGTATGTTTTTCTCATATTCTGCAATGCTTGGAGGATATATTGTCAACGGCCCTAGTCTGTTGCTGTCCATTTGCGATTTGTCTTTTTGAGCAGACTCATGAGTAAAAATCTATGTATGTTTACACAAACCAGCAACTAGTTATTTTTTATTCCAGACAAATGCATGCTATTATTAGTTTTCCAAAAAGTGAAAAGTTAGTTACTTTCACTTAACATACATTTGTGGGCCTTGGTATTGATTTTAAAATTACATTATTTGTTTAGAAGTTATGCACTGACATTCTTTTATTTGAAAAAAAATAAAAATGCTCCTCAACAAAATTATAGGCATTAACTTGTAAGGTTCTTCTAATAAGACAGTTCTTATACCGTTCAATAACTGTCTTATCAGAAGAACCTCACAAGTTAATAATTACAAGAAGACTGAATGAAGTTTCCAAATATAAAATTATAGGCAACAAAACTGATAAAATGTCAATGTCAAGTTTAAAATGTGTTTTTTGCTTTTTTCTGTTTACTTTTTTACCATGAAGCTTCTTTTTGAAGAATTGTTAAGTTAACTTTATATGGCAAAATGGAAACTGAAAGATGTTTCTGCGTTATTGCTCCTTCTGTGCATTTGCGTTATTATTTTCCTCCACAAACTGACTCAAAAACATCTTATTTAAAGGGGTACTTTTGATGTAAAGGGGTTTTTCCTTAGAGATGGAATAAAACCAAGCAATCTCCATTGAGACAAGCCACAAAAAGCACTTTTTGGGCAATAAAACGTCTTTATCAGGATAAATGAAAGATAGATTTGTTTATATCATACTGTGTAATCTTCCAGGCATAGCAAAATCATATTAATGAGAAAATCAGGTGACAGACCCTCAACAAGTAAACTTACATAGTGCACCTTTAAGGAGAGAAAGACAATCAGTTCTACTATGTGTGATCCCAAAGTCTGTATCAGTGATAAATGTGAGCGTAGTAGTGCTGTGTTCCTGTGGTTTATCTGGTTTTCTACAACGGTTTACTTTATTTTCTACTTTTAGATGTCCAGTACAAACTAAATATTTAGCAGGGTTGTAGATCCTTACATTTGTTATTACACTGTAGCAACTCTATTTCAGCTTTGAGCTCTTATACAAGAAAATGTCATTACACCATTGTTTCTCAAGCATATTTTTTGCCCCTCACTGCTAAAACTCAAAATGCTGTCATGTCATCTGCATAACCTTTATTGGTGGTTATGGGCCAGAGCAGGCAAATATCTGATATCTGAATCAACTCGAAACATTCATATTGGGCCATCCCTCATTTGACTGCTGTACTTTTTTTTGTAGTTCTGTTGCGCTGTTACTGTCACTGTGTGGGCTGCCACTGTTTCCTCACTCCGCAGTCAATCACCAAGTGTTATGTTCTCATCTTCGTAATCTTTTTAACCACGCTTTACCCCATACCCCTCTGTTGGCTTTTATGAATGGGGTGCGGAGATGGCATTATGCAGTAAATGATTTAGCTGTTGCTCGGTGCTTCTCCCTCACTTCGCAGCTTTATCACGGGCCCCAACCACAACCTGAGCACTCTCTTTTGAATAATGCCGTTAGAGCTGATAAACATTCTGCCGCTTCAGCATCTTTGGAGGGATTGTGGCTGCGGCGCACACTCGTACTCTGGAGAAGCGCCGGTATTAGGACGTGACACTTTACCCCAAGTCGCTGCGATGAAAGAGAGCAGCAAATCCAGTTAAGTATCTGGAGCAATTCCCCCCTCATTCTAATCCCCGGTGCTGCTGCCGCTGAGGAGGAGAGCCACGGATGTGTAGTGCACGGGTTTACATGAGAAACGCCGAAACATCAAGTGCCCTTTAAGGAGAAGGACGAACAGGGTCCCGGAAACGCATGAAGCTGTCACGTGGAAGATAAAAGGGGAAATCTTACGTTAAATAAGGTTAACAATTTTAGCACAATAACACAGCCACTACAAGAATAAATTTGTTAATCCATTTAAGTGTCTGGTTGTGACCTTTTCACGAGTGTTGGTTTAATAACTAATTGATTTCTCAGCTCACAAATGGACAATTACAACCACCAGCTGTTTATCTGGATCTTATTCGTCAATCAACTCAAAGAATTTGTGTCATATGATAATTGATTATTTTGTAAAGGCTTAGTGTCCCTGTTAATCTTTGCTAACTTAATAAACATGACATAGATGTGTACAAAATGATAGGTACAAAATGAGTATTTGATCTAAGAGATAAATGATGTACCTAAATACACTCGAAGTCAAAAGTTTGGACAGACTTAGAAATTTAGTTCATTTTTTTTCTTTATTTTTCATGTACATTGTTTTTTTTATTCAAAATAGTCATCCTTTGTTTTGATCAATGCTTTGCAAACTCTTGACATTCCACTTTTAACCCCAGACGAGGCTCAGCAGTGAAGTGAAAACCAGGTTTTTCTTTGCTATAGAATTCCACATCTTGCTTCATTTTAGATTAGTTTATTTGTAATTTTTATGTTACCTAAAATTGTAATTGTTTCACACAGCCAACACAATTCAGTTGAAGTAACACCATCTCCAAACAAGAGACAAACTGCTGTGGGCTGGAAGCTGAAGAAGTTGAGCCGTCGAGTAGTTCTGGTCTTAAAGCTGCTGTATCTTCCCTGACTGCAGGATTTTATAACACTTATAAAAAAAAAGTGTAGACATATTTGATATCTTCAGTAGCCTATGGATCTACAATGTAGAAAGTAATAAAAATAAAGAGTGTTTTTGAGAAGGTGTGAACCTAACGTTTAACTGGTAGTGTGTATAAGAGTTTATTAAAACAAATTTCAGTAAGGTGTGTCCAAACTTGACAAGTGCATCCAGAGCTGTCTGTCTAACAGTAAATGTAATAGTAGAGTTGAATAAAACTTTGGAGTTGACCTTATTATGACAGTGTTTTATATTTTGCTCAGAGCCGCCTGTCACATTTGTCTCCATCTTTCTTTCAGACTATGAGAAGATGTTTGGCACCAAATGCCACGGCTGTGACTTTAAGATTGATGCAGGAGACCGCTTCCTCGAGGCCTTGGGCTACAGCTGGCACGATACCTGCTTTGTGTGCGCCGTAAGTTACTTTGATTGATACGTCTTTTTGTGGGGCCACCTTTTTACCCCACTCAATAGCTCCATCTTGCTATCACCTTTAGCCTGTTGATATGCTTTGTATCATTTTCTAAGGCAAAAACGCCAGGGTAAATATTATAGGTCTGAGAGGCTGTGAGGGGCACATTCACAGTGGCAGTGTAATGGTCTAATGTAGGAGCTCTTAGCCCATTTCCTCATCATTCACTCTCTCCATCTGCCTCCTTTCATCTCCAAAGCTCTGCCAAATCAACCTGGAGGGGAAGACGTTCTACTCAAAGAAGGATAAGCCGCTGTGCAAAGGCCATGCTTTCGCTCCTGTGTGAGACCTCCATCTGCAGAGCTACTTCCTCCGCAGCACCATCCACTCTCCTGGTTTACTCTGTCAAATGCATCTTTTTTCACTTTAACAAACCAATCAGCCGCAACATTATGACCACTGCCATGTTCAATGAAAAGCATGGGTTATGTCTTCGTCGTGGTCTGTTTGTGGTCGGATATTCAGATAGTCAGTTAAATAAGTAAATGTATTTAAGTAAGTATTACAAAGTATTCCAGTGACTCCTACCTTTTTGCAGTTACATTTTTTCAGCCTTCTACCAAAGGTTGCCTCAGAAATGTAAAAGGTTACTGCATGGAAACAGAAATGTCTTAAGCTGAAAAACCTTGTCAAGTTGACAACTTTTTGAAATCTGTGTTACTCTGTGTGACAAATGCCAAATTGTGATGGCCATACAAATGGTTCAGCTCAACCTACCATGTCTATATTGCAGTATCAAGCTACACAAGAAAGGAATTCACAGCTCAGCGCTATTGAGATTAAGTTAATGCTTGATCTCAATAAAAAATCTGAATACAGTCTGCATCATTGAATTGAGGGGTCATAAAATTACTGCTGATTGGTGTATGTAAAACTTACCCGCACTGACAGCACCTATGTTCATTTACAAATGCACTCCAGTGTAGTGGATTTACTGTACACTATTGTTGACATTTAAGACGCTTTTTGATTAGACTTTGTAAAGGACACTGCAGTTAGAACTGACTTTTCTCTGGTCATCTGCCTTCTGTATAAGAAACCGTCTCTTCAGTCAGTTGAAGAGAGTTGGTGGAGCCATCGAGCCTGTAATAATGTCACTTGCTGTTCTAATGATGTACCATTCGCCCCGCACTAAGTGCAAAGAAGTGGAGTGCCCCTTTCAGAGTCCTCACCCACTGCCTATTAATGTAATAGGGGTCCAGCCAGGCAGAAAGGGGTCTCCTACCTCGTCTCCAATGGACCTCTCCGCCCTGTCACAAACTGCCTCTCCTTTCAGCACACGACAAAGTTAATGATCAATTATCCAGTGTCACTGAATTATTCAAAATTGATCGGATTTAATAGACACACCGGTGACAGCAAAACGAGCCTTTATTGGCTTTCTAAATGTTACAGTGCCTTAAGGAAATGGGCTGAAGCCTCATTGGGAACTAGAAAATAAAATGAATGCATTCTTTAATTTTTACCTTGTTTATGACATAGATTTGTATTTATATGCTTCATATGTGCCTCAGAGTTTTTTTTATAGCCGCTTTAAAATAAAGTTTGGTATTGCTATTTTATCACATGGTTTGGAGTATGTTTGTAAATATGGAATTTTCTTTAACAAAATAATTCTACATAAGATGGGGACTTTAAGACCACATTGTAAATGTTACTTAAAACATTGTATAGCAAGTAGGATGCATTTTGAATTCTTCTTGCATAACAGATAATTATTTCAACCGATTATTTTCCCCATTTCCCTACAAAACTATAGATAGATTTTTAATGTTTTTTTTAGTGCAGCAACTGTTTTCACGTTTACATAATAAGTGTCAGTCCAGTCGTAATGTAACAATATATAATTTATTTACACCAATTTCAGGTTGAATTACTATACATACCTTTCTGAAATGTCATAGATATATATACATAAGGCCAAGTAAATACTTGAAAGCACTTAGAAACGAATTTTCAAAATTCTACCCACAAATCCATATCATTGTCCAAAAGGTACAGAAAATCTCCTTTAGCAGAAGTTTTTCCATTGCCACAAAAAGTTTTGACAACAATTTACATCAACAATAAGAAACACAAAAAGTTAAAAAACAAATTAAAAAACAGAAAAAGATTATACAATTGCATAAGCGCTGTGGCATGTAATAAATACAGCATTTTTGACTTGCAGAAAGGCAAGAAACATGAATCTCAGAACAGAAGAGAAACATCCACAGGTACATAAGTATACTGATTTGACTTGAAAACTAAAAAAGTTTAGTTTAGTCAGTGACCAGAGCTTGGCACAGACCCAAACTCCCTCAAACACACATCATCGACACTGAATATTAATGACACTGAGCAGACAATAGAGTGAGATGGATTATTCCCCCACACCGGAGTGATATGATGAACCCTCAAACAAAAGCAAAGTGACGTGTTCCTGCCCAGATTTCATCAGCAGTCTGAGCAGAGCGTGTGGGACGTGAACAGCGGCTGAACATCCTGGCGCTGGTGAATTACATTACTTAAATGTGCTTAGACAACACATCCAAGACAATGACAGGGGTGATAACATTTCACACACAGTCTGACTGTACATCTGCCATGGCTCCAGACTTGCTGCGTCGACGCTGTCAGCATCCAGCTATGTCCTTTAGCTCACACAGCCCCATCACTGGGTTCGTCTGTAGATGCTAACAGTTATACAAATAATCTGACATATACAGAGTAAGGACGCAATGAAATGTGTAGAAACTTGTAAAACAGTCTCTAAATCCTTAACACTGTCTTCATTGCTGGATCGCCAAAGAACAGGATATAGGCAAACACGTCACAATTTGACTTGACAAATGCTGCGCCACTTAAGTGTCTTTTTTTGGCTTCATATTAAAATATAATATACATTTCTTTACAAAGTCATAAAATAAACAGATTCCTGCACACACAACAGTGTAAATTGTCTTGAGACAAACAGCGAAATGAACAGCCGTTTACTCTTTACTGTGGCGTGTGAATGTAGAAAGGGAGGATGTGGTGGACTTTGGTTACCAATTTGCTGATATGCAGTATGCAAAGTGACAGCACATGGCCGCTATATAAAAAGTATTTACATTTTAAATCTGACATTTCATTTTCATGGAAAGTTTTAGTTTGGACGATAACAGCACTTTCTGGAAATAGGGCTTCATTAGGAAAGTGGACACCTTAATTTAATGGCATCTCCACATAAACATTAATAAAATGCTCAAGGTAGTTTAAATCATTATAAAAGGAGAGTGCATAAAAAAAGTAACTTAAAGGAAATGGTGTAAGTTTTCTCCCATGACAAAGAAAGGTGTACATTCCCGATATCAGACAATCGTTGTGGTGCTCTCTGATGGAGGTGAACTAAAGCTGGGACTTTGCTGAAGGCTCTTTCTACTGAACAGACACTTCACATGCAACCCTGAGACAGACACAAAGAGCTATGGCTAGTTTAGGATTGCTCAGACCTTCTCAAAGGGGTCACTGGACAAGTGAGCAGACATGTGTTTTGACATTAAGAAGAAAACTCTGAATATTGGAATGAGTGGTAGCAGTGGTGACTGAACATTTTGGATTATTTTTGCCTTTCCATCTCAAAATGAACTTCTTGAAAAGACTTTCAAAGAGTCTTTTGTGAGCACCGGCGTGACGTTATGAATGAGACACTTGAATTTTATTTCAGAGATAGGCATTTTCTCTGATGTGGAAATAAGGTTTTGCCACAAATCGAACGCTGCATACCTCCCCAAACCCCCAACATGGCTTTAGGACTTAAAGCTACATCATCTAATCTCAAAGTAAGTAATTTGAAGGAAATTGTTGGCACTTGAGTGCTTTATTTGTGGAAGGTAAGATCCCCTTCAGCTATATTTTCTGCTCCGCACTCAAAATTAATTTTCAGGTGTGAAGCATTTTAACAACATTTTTTGTTCATTTATAGACCAATGAATGAACCATCTACAGTAAACCACGGAAACCACTTAACGTGTTTTCATCAATGCTGAATTTGAATGTTGTATCATGTAAATACAAAACAGACCACTCCTATCAGAGCAGCAACACTAAAAGTATTAGCTGACTCAAGATGTCACAGTGTTACTGTAGCAATACCCAATGGACAATCAAAAATAGATACACTAAAAGCAGAGACAAGCACCTTCTGACAAATGTATCAGTGAGAGCTGCAGGTTGAAAAAGCCATGTTGGCAAGGACTGGGGGGTTCACAGACCCTGATGACCTCTGTAAAAAACAGTGATGTCAGGACTAACAGCCAGTTGCATAAATCATCTAGAACCTGAACGTCACATCCCTCCTTAATATCTTTTAATTTGCAATATTGGCCATAGAAAATATATCATTTTGCATATTGCTCGATATAGCTTTTAAAAGGCAAGTTACTCTACTCTTCAGAAGGCTCTTCTGGATGTTTAAATGGCATTTTAACGGAGGAGATATTTTTGTTACTGAACTGGTTTTATGAACACAATTTTCACACAATAGACTTGACTTTACCATTTGGTTGTTTTAAAATGCTTGATCTGTTATGGCAGGGAATCCCTACAAAACCCTTGACTCTCTTCAAAAGTGAAGACATTTGAGCCTTACACTTATTTTGACTTGTACATTTCCCCTTTTAACCAATTGTTACAACATATTTTGGGTTAGCACTCTCCATCTGAGACCAGGAATATCATGGCTTCCTGTTTGCCGATGTCGGCCATGACGGTGGCCAGCTGGTTGATGTTGCCACTGTGGAAATGCTGTGCCTCCCAAAGGTCCAAGATCACTGAGGTGGGGCTTGCTTTGGATGCAAAAAAACTCATGTGTCTGTAGAAAGAAAGAAAAAAAACAACATCAAATCCTTTTTCATTAAATGTGCCACATATTGGAGCAAGCTGAAGTTTCTTTATATCAGAGGAAAACCTTTTCAGCCACATTTTATTGTTCAACCGCCGCTGGTAAGTCTGTCAATGTCAACTTTTATTACACTTTATATTGCCATCATCTGATCTAACATGTTCAAGTAAAAAAAAAAGAAAAAAGGTGTGAGAGGGAAGCTCTTGAAAGCATCTTAACACACAAAATCCCCTGCAATTTTCATTTAACAATGTAAGCCCCATTCTTTCTTTATTTGATGTTGAAATTGGCCCTAAATCCCACTAAACAAATCTTATACACACTTTGCAGCTAAGTCGGAAGTGACCTTTTTTCCATTTTGGCAGCAGAACCTTTACGATCAAACACAATCAATGCCAACAAAGCAGGGGCCCAGTGCGCCTGTATATTTGATGTTGTGTAGGAGCTGATCCCCGTGGAACCCGGAGATGCCTGTTTGATTTAATGGCCTTTTTCTGTTCCTTCAAATGTCTGGGGGTTTAACAGTTATGTACTGCACACACGACATTGCAGCCCAGAGTGGTAGAAGGTATTCAGCACAAATGGGGGCGACGGGGGGACTATGTAGTGTGTGATGCTAAAAGGAAGTCCAAAAAAGCACTTTTCACCTTTAGGAAGGTCAAGCCGAGTCCATTTTAAGTTCCTAGTTTGTTTACTTGGTGAAGTGTTGAAGCTTGGAAGCAATGGCGTGACAGGCTTAAAGAAGTCACTGAGCTATTTTTGACTTGATTGGATTTTAAAAAGCAAGGAAGCGCCGGTAAAAAAGAAAAAAAAAGGCCAGAAACACAGCCTTTGTGACATTATTCAGATAAAAAAAGTCGAAGCTTAGTGTCCGATGTGTCAGCCCTGCTTATTCACCTCACTGTGTGAAACACGAGCTTATCTTGTACGGCTCGAGTGCAGCCGTTTGCACCGTCTAGGGAGAAAAAGATCAAATGAAAGGTTCTTGGCATTTTAAGTTTTATTGATTGGTCCCAGTCTGAACACTACGCACAAACAAAGGACAGAAATACACCATGACACGTCGCCAGGCTGCTGCAGCATTCGAGTTGTTAGGGACAAACCAAACAGCAGCTCCTCTGTTCCTTTGCTCTATAGTCCAAATGAGAATTGATTATGTTGAGCAAAACATTGCTAATTAAGGCTGTAGTGCATCAATTCAATTTGTGATTAATTGTGTTGAATAAAGTTGATTGGACAAATTAAGTGTACCTATTTGATTTCATTACCAGGGCAAAATTAAATGGGTGGATGGGGATCAATGCGAGGCTTTGCTGTTGCAGGTAGTACTGTAACAGAGAAGAAATAGCTCGCTCTTGGGCACTCGTCCAAACCCATTCCGTCTTTTTTGGCCACTGATGGACACTGTGCCTCCTTGATTTCCAATTACTGCCTAAAACAGCTAAACAAAATTGAGCCACTACAAATTTAGCTTTGTGCTCTATAAGCCTCTTACCTGGTTCCAAATTAAAACACCGGGGTTCATGTAGCCACTAAGTAGCTAATAATCCCACAATGTGCATTAATTTGCTTATATCACAAGGTGATTATTTTAGTGGCAAATTTCACATCGAGTAAAAACAATTATGGGCTGCTCTTTTCACCTCTGAACCTTGAGTGCGACCCCTTGACAATTGGGATGATTGCTTCTTCATTATTTTCAACGAGCAGGCTTTAAGTGCTGGGTGACCTCTATTCTCAAGAGCCTTAACAAAACGCTGCACTTGATGAGGTTTCCAAGGCAACCTTCAGTCAACATCTACTGTATTTTGGGGCTTGAAATATCTGTCAGGCTTGAAGTCTCCTGACCATTGCACATATGAAGATAAACATTAAAACCTAAAAGCTAATATACCACTGAAAAGTACTCTAAGTTTATCAAAGTGGTGCAAATAGAATTAGCTGCATCGAAAAACCAAAAGCTCTACTTTGCATAACCAACCTTTTTTTTTCATTTTGGGGTTCAAGAAATAGTCACTTTTACAGCGTTAACGAAACATACTAAAGCAGAGAAAGTACAAGTGTAGAATAATTTGGTGGTTGATGTAAAAAAATAAAAAATAAAAATCAGAAAACAAATTATAGTCAGAAAATATAATATGAAATGTGACTTGATGATTTTACTTGGCCTAAACGCTAAGAAAAGCACTACATCCTGCAGTAACTTGCCTTAAGCATAAAAGCGTGTGTTTATATGAAGTTTACCTCTCTAGTTTAAGCCTCTGTGCCAGCATTCTCCAGTCCGCTCCGTTGGGGCAGGGGGCGTCCAGGCTGCTGCAGATCTTCTGTCTGATGAGGTACGGGATCTGAAAGGCGCTGGGACCAGCCAGGGCTGTACTGCTACTGTCCATGAGCATAAACTCAGAATCCAGCGCCCGGGTGTCCTGCGCACAGACCCACAATGCCCAAGGAAAACAGTAAATGTGCAGGCAAGGTTTGAGTGTAATCATGGTACAAATTAGATTTATCAATTTCTTCCATGACTTAGAAAACTGAGAGTGAACTAATGACCCTCTTGAACTTAAGCTCTAAAGATATAAATAAACCAACATACTTGTTTACACTTAGACAAACTTATACTAATCCACAAGATAAAATTGTATTGCTGAATTTGCTATTGTTTTTGAGTCAGACTTTAGTCACTATTTTGGTGACTTGAGAGTTGACTTGATGCTTGTGCTCAAAACATGGGAAAGTGTCTTTCCCATCTCTATTTGTGACCAGGACTTTTTTTTCAAGTAGGACAATTTTCAAAAATAATAGAAATTGCAAAAATATAAACTGTATTCATTAATGAGATATTGAATAACGGACTTGAAACTCAAAACCAAGGACTTGAACTTGGGCCACTGACCTGACTCAGACTTGAGGCCAAAGACTTGAGACTTACCCACCTCTGATATTTAGACTTCTGATCTAAAAATATATTAAACTTTTCCTTTCTGGTCACATCAAACCATCCGTCTCAAGTGTGCATCAATTAGCATAATTTATTTAGCATGTGCTTTACACCAGATGTCCTCCTGGTGCACCCCTCTCTGTTTTTATGGGCTTTGGACCTTTACATCCAACGTATCCATAAAACCTCATCAAACGTATAAAACAAACGTTAAAAAATATAGCCTTAACCAAGAGCCACTGAGATGCAAGCCATAAAGGGCGACATCGGGGGAATTGTAATTAGCGCTGCGCACGGGTAACAAATAGCCGTGTGTTACCTTGGCGATGTTGAAGTCGAGGCTGAACGTCTGGCCCTCCCCCTCCACCTGCCAAACGCACAGCTGGCAGGTGAGCTCGCAGGTGCTCAGGCTGAGGCGCTCCAGAGTGAACGTGCAGTGCAGGTACCGCTGGGACCCGTTCCAGATGTGGTAGAAGGGGATCTCCTACAACACATAACAGCAATGCGGCAGAGCAGTGAGCAGCCACGGTCTAAAATACACCGGCATCTTTCTTCTAAACATCTGGACACACATTAATTACAGACAGCGAGGGTGTCATTGTGGAGTGGGAATTTTGGAACAGATCTGAGGAGACAGACTGGTGGGACACAAAAGAGTTTTGTCTTTAAAAAGGAGGTGTGAGCTGCCTGAGTGCATCAAAGCAGACGAGGTAGTCTGTGAGATCTTGTTATGTCATAAACTCAAAATGAAGGGTAAAGGTGCAGTGGCTTGAATAAAAAATATATTAGAAATGAATGTAGAACTGAACAGACAAACACTGTAAGCCATTCAGTTCATGACTCCAATTTCTGTCTCCGGACCACATTAACACCTGTATGGCTAATTAAAAGACATTTAAAAAACATTTATTTATCCCACTATTTTAACTTATCGTGTATATACTATATTTTATTATTTCTTATTCTTACTTATTTAGTTATTGAACCTTAATAATCCATGCTGACTAAAACATCCAACTTTGTAACAATGTCAATTAGGGCTGGGCAATATTGAAAAAAAATGAAAATCTTTTTTTTTTTTGGGGGGGGGGGGTTGTTAAACATTTCGTTAAAAGCTGAGTTCTATTTCATTTCAGTGAACCTGTAACCATGTGACTACAACCCCCTCGGGTCAGGAGCATTATGCCAAATTAAACACACCTGTGGGTGCGCGCTACACAGTATATGAATGTGCGTGCACACACTCACCCTCTTTCTGACGACTGGGCGAAACCAGCCAATCACCAACGTGTGACCCAGACGGTTACAGGTTCACTTTCATTCATAGAACCGTGTTTACATACGTAAACAATCGTTTTCATTATCAGATAAATGTGAAATGATTTTTAAATTAACCTCAACAGTACAGCAATATAACCCTCATTTGAAAGTTTATAACATTATTTTCATTTACATATTTAATCAGCTCTTTTTGTAGCATTTTTACTATAAACAAATATGCTCAATATTCAACTGTTGCATATCTCCAAAACAACATTAACAATATCATATACATTTTGATATTTTGCCCATGTCTATTCATCAAATCAACATATTTACACTTGTGTGGCTGATTTTGAAAAAAACAATATTTACATTTAACAGCATTTGTCCCGTATTTTCATCTAATGTAAAGTACTTTTCACTATTTCTTATTCTTTCTTTTATTATTTAACCCTAACAATCTGTGCTGACTCAAAACATTTAACTTAACATCAATTTCAATAACGCAGAGACAATTAGCAATCAAACATACACTGTTCAAGTTATGCCATGAAAGATGAGTGCCTCCTCATTATTAGTCAATAATCCTTAAGGATAAAGTAAAGCACCACTTAGTAAAAACCCACTCACTGTGTATAGACCTTGCTGATATTCGCACTGCGCCTCTCTCTGCCTTCCAGGTAAAGGAGAATTTATTCAAGCTTGACAATATCTACATCTCTCTCCCTCTTGCTGCATATTCATGGCTCGTTTACATATCCCCTGAGAAGCACTGAGGGGTAACTCCAAAAGCACCGGGGCACACCCACTTCTCACTCCAGCCGGCGCTCATCAGCTCATCACTCATACTGAGGGAGAGAGGCCTGCAGTACACCGCCGGCACCAAACGGGGGCACTGTTACAAAGGCAGATGAATCACAACAGTGGGGGCTGGAGTTTGAAAGCACACTAGTCTTCCAGCGGCCCCAGGGAGACTAAAGGCCTTTTTTGACCGCAATGCTGAGAGGGGAATAACGCTTCCAAATGAACAGGCGCGGTCCAGAGGAATCAGCTTCTGTTGTGGGGGACATTGTGGCTTCGCCTGTGTGTTCTCTTCAGGGACGTGGCGCTTACACAGTTTCAGCCAGAGCACTTTCTCCTGCTCCTCTTTGAACGACCCGGGAGCCCGCCACAACAGGGCAGCGGTGGGACGCGCAGGTGCAGAGGTCCAAGAATCAGGCTCCACATATTTACATACTGTTCTACTTCATAGCGGCACCTCTGAGAAAACCCGGGCAGCTATAATCAATCAGTTTGTGCACACTGCTGTAAATGCTACTTTTTACAGCACAAACTTTTAGACAGATATGTTTTGATAGGAAAAGTTACCTTCAGCCAAGAGATGCAGACAAGAAAAAAAGGCTACTATAACGACAGCACAAAAACTTACATTAAAACCTAATTCACAAGCTCAACTGAGACGATATCTTCTTATCAAAAATCAGTTATCAATTCAAAATCCAGAACTGAAACTAGAACAGGAATTGAGACTTAAAAAATAAAGATAGGAGTTTTTCTGAGCAGTTTTAGAATGATCTTGGGCTTTATCAGAACTAGGATAAGATCACAGGGTAACAAAAAGTACTATTAGTCTATCTAAAAAAAAACATCAAAATCTGTATAGAGTATTGAGCCTTATCCTTAGTATCAACATCGAGTATCAAAGTTTGATATTGTGATGACACTAACACCCACATGTAGGCAGCTCTTACATTTAATTTCTCAGGACAGCATTTAAAATATAACTCAGGACCCCAGGCTTTTTGCATCTTCAATACCTACAAATGAGCTGGCAAGTCCAATAAGCTTTGATTCACAAATAGGACAGAGCACTTCTATTGCACGTCTGCGGCCCCTCTTTGATGCACTGTGACTGCCCTGGTCCCATGCCCTCTGGCCGGCCCGCGCACACACCTGGTATCCAGCCAACAGTTTGCTCCTCCAGTGCGCCTGGGGCATGTCGTGGATGGAGAGGCGGAGGTTGTGGTAGCTGTCTTTGAAAAGCAAGACGTGAGGTTCGTCAATCAGGCGCCCACCAAGCTGTCGCTCCATCTCCATCACCTCCTAAAAACAAAAGAGGAGAAGCTGTATAATTAGTTAATGCCAAAATAAATAACAGACACGTTTCCTGTTTTAGTAAATGATTCAAGTGGAACACAATGTGGCTCTGTCTTCACCGAGTTTTGTGTTAGTTATGATTCCAATCTGTGTATGTGCTTTTTACTTCAGGATGTAACATCCCAGCCACCAAAGTCTTGATCAACTTTTCCAGAGTTTCCACTCTAATTATTAACATTTCTTAATGTAGTTTTTCTGACACAAAAACAAAAAACTAAAAACATTAGATCAAGGACACAAAAGGTCAAAGCTTAGTGTCAGCAGGTTTATTCACCTCACTGTGCAAATGCCGTCATGTCTCTCATCTCGTACAGCTTTCAAAATTGTATACTATTCCATTTTTATATTACCATGTCATAATGGATCAGTCGGGTATGGGGGCGGGCTGGTATTAATTAATAACCACTGCCAATCTGTCTTATATCCAGAATCCATTCTACATGTTTTGTACACCAAATGCTTTCCACATATTTTAGTTATCAAAATTATCTCAGTTTTCAAAGGACAAACAGGAATGTGAGGAAAAGCAGTGTGACACATATTTGGTCAGAAGATAGTGTCGTTGTGTGTAGCCACAGCAGACCGAACCAGGCCTGAGCGCTAATGTCATCACAAGGTTGATCTCTGCCTCCCTGTGCATTATACACAGTATATTCTGTTTACCTGGGCTGAGAAGAGGAGAGTCAATAGGCCATTAGTCAAGTGATTGGTCTTGCGTGGTTAATCTCCTTAATTTTCATTTTTGTTTTTGTGCCAGAATAGATTTGTAGACCCATGTTTAATATTTTAATCTCTATGGGGCTTGCTCTGTGGCCCATTTGCCACCATCCAAATGACCATCTGGAATAGAATGATAATGCGCAGCATTTTCCTCTGTTATATAAATGTATTAGATTTGTGCTGCCCTTAAGGAGTTATACTCTGCAAAAAGGATCTGCATTAGAGATCTTACTCTTCAACAAGGGAAGCATATTACAACAGCGAAAAACAGACCCCTGCAATTAGCAGTGTGAAAAGAAATTAAATCTGTCTTTAGAGAGATGCAAGATGGCAGAAATGAGCTTGGGCTCATCTAAAACACCACACCATCGAGAGAAGAGGTATATGTAGATGGTGGCCATATGTTGAATGATTCTTGCCAGTGAGGCTTTCCCATGGTAAGTTGGTGGTTTCTGATGCGACATCCAAGTCAAGGAGAAAATGACAATTTCTGTCTGTACAACAGTGATTCAATTTTCTGCCCTTGTTCCCAAGAATGGGCAGCACTGATTTCAATTAGGAAGGGAAGAAAGCTGTTAATTATCTGTTTGGAATGTGTACCTGCTTGTGTCATTTCTATACTTTCACCTTCACTGAAAGAGAATTCAGCAGTTGAGCCTGAGAAATGCATTTCTGTTTGCACAGTGGATTGTTAATTTGGATGTTTGCTCCAAGCTTATCGTCTTGTTAACATGAATATTATGCCCTCCTGATTATCGCGCTTGATTTCATTTGCCTCTCGCCAAAATGCCACAGTGCATAGAGCCTATACAATGGTCTGTGCTGTAACGGAGCCTCTGCTCTGTCTTGTGATGATACAGCCACTTGATCGGAGTGGGAAGGTCAGACAGAGCTGTGAATTAAAGCGCTGAGGTCTAATGAGTTAATAACAGGGGGCAGAGCATTCTCTACAGAATTAAAACCCCACTGCTATTATGTCTCTTAGCCAGACAAAGGCACATTATGAGGCCATCCAAAGTGCTTCGTTTAACACAGTTCTTAAGCACATTTATTTGTTGGGACTGATTAGCAATGCAAATCAAGGCTGGTGGACTTTGATCAGGTCTTTGACCTGTAGCGCTGATCTATACAGCTGCTAGCAAGGCAAGGCAAAGACTGCAGAATGCCAATTATCCCATTATCAACATCACGTTACTAGAGTGAATACTAACTGGCCTGTCTCACAGTTTGTCAGGTTCAAGGCTGACATGGCAGGATTAGGATCTAACAGGTCTAGGACATGCTCTTGTGTCTACCTGACAGACAGGGAGCAGAGACAGAGGAGCAGACTGCAGCTGCACAGCGCCTGTGTGTCCTCTCTAAATGACAGTGTGTGACTGCCGCATTTCAGCATATGTTCTGGACTGGGAGAATAATGGGCCTCTTTACGGCCCATTATCCTGTTAACAAATGACAGTCAGCTAATAGATGGGACGTTCAATATGACCAGATTATTTACTCTTTCAGCACAAAAACAATGGGTGGTTTTAATAACTTAAGAAAATGCATATTCATCATAAAAGTGATGATAAGTCATTAGATCATTCTGGCCCTATACAAGTGGTCCACATTAAGATGCATGAGGCGGGTGACGAGTTCAAGTACTGCAGGAGAAAAAGCCCTTTTGTTCTGAAGGAATCTGAGATCGCCTGTGGTGTGTGTGAGGACTGTGAATTTGGAGTCAAGACCACCCCCTGACATTCAATGAGGCCGACTAAAGAGAGTGAGAGAGCGGGACGAGTGGAAAAGGAGCCGGAGCAGGGAGCAGAGACAGAAGCAGCTTAACATTTGTGTCTGCAGGTCACTAGAGTGGCCAGCTTTAGCAGCCGAGATAACAGGATTACTGCAATCACGGACACACTTTTCTATGACTTCAAACCCCTTCTCCACCCCACACTACCCCCCTTCACTGGTCTAGCATCCCCTCGGCTTGGACCAGAGCTGGGACAGAGATGGACCGAGGCCAGGCTCCACCGGGAAACAAGAGACACTCACACAGCTAATCTCTGCAGGCTCCTGCTGACAGAAGGAGGTTAGCGGCAGCACCACACGCTCTCCTGCAGCAATAAAAGCCCCAATCGGACAAAAACATCCTAAACTAAAGTTTGTATAGTGCAAAGGTTATTCTGAGGTGAGACAGTGTTGATCTAAACGTGCTGTAAAAAAATATCCATCTTGGGAGTGTAATTTTGGGATAAAGCACAACAGCCAATTCAAAAGTCCCCAAAGTATGTATTTGATTTGCATAAAAAGATACAAATAATCTAATGCATGTAATGCATCCTCCCTGTGTTACCGTGGGTTCTCTCCAGGTTCTCCGGTTTGCTCCAACCGTCCAAACACATGTATGTGTTCAGGTTAATTGGTAATTCTAAATTGCCCATAGTGTATGAACGTGAGAGTGAATGGTTGTCTGTCAATGTCCGTGTCTCTGTGTCAGCTGAGACGAGTTGGCCACTGTCCAGGGTGTACCCCGCCTTAGGCCCAAAGTCACTGGGATAGGCTCCAGTCACCCGTGACCCCTGGAACAAGCGGTAGAAAATGAATGAACATCTGGAAATAACCCTTTTTCTAATCTGTCTGTCAAAATATTTGTAGCATTAAATTTTGTAGCATTAAGTTTTAGATTAACGCAAGTTTATATATATATATTCGCCATGAAAACACACGCACGCACGCACGCACACACGCACACACACACACACACACACACACACACACACGCCTTTTTAGTTTTTTACATTTATTTTATACATTTGGGCAGTACAACTACAGAGAAGTGAACAAGTCAAAGCTTCAGAAAAATGCCCCACAGGAAGGTCATGATCCTACACGTAGTCCTAATTGAACACACTTGTCATCGACTAAACTGATTAGCTTAACTAGCAATGTATAACAGGGATTATAACTAGTGTTTGATCGCTTAATTAGTCAAGTGTCTGAGTAGGGAAACAGACCGAGGAGCTAATGTCCTCGTGCTTCCGTCTCACTCCAATGCACTGTGTTTTTAAATATATGCATTCAGGAATGATCCATTTTCAAAGCAGCTTTTTTCAGCCAAATGCATTTGTTTAGAGCGAGTATCCCGGCTATGTGGGCTTCATAAATCTGTGTATTTGTCAGCGCAACGTGACAGGCTTTTCCTCTCTGACTGAGAGTCTATCAGTCTGAGCTGCACTGGCCCTGCCCGCTACAGTCAACGCTGATTAATAACTACAAATAGAAGGGACTTGTCTAAGCTAGTTATAAATGGAGAGCATGTTTGCTTGGGAAAAGGTGCACATTTTGCCTGATAAATCACAGCACAGGAGGGAGAAAAACAGTACCCGGGAACAACCGAAATATAATATGGAAACAGTTTCTCTGCGGCGCGGAGTGATAAAGCGGACTGTCTTCTTTAACTTAATGCTGGCAATTACTTAGGCGGTACACTGCAAGTTTTTGTAGATCGAGAGTGTCACAGACACAAGAGTCAATGTGAGACGGCACCACTAATACTATACGCCTTTACCACTGAACTAAAGGATTTGTCATGTTATATAGCCACATCTTGGCAAATAATACAGCTTTTGGGTTTATTTTTTAGAAGATTAGATAACAATATAGCCAAATGACATCTGAGGAAAATGAATGTAGATAGCATTTACTGTACTAGGACCAGCTTAATGCTGCAATTGACTAAAGCATTGTCTATAGATCTACATAGGATTAATATAAAAAACAACAACAACAACAACAAAACATAAATTACCACAAGTACCATCATAAGCACAGTTTGAAAACCTCAGGGTTAACAAAGAGAAAAATTGTAAATAAAGCAATTCTAACCCATTGTCAGCTCTGTTAAGGACATTTAAAACAGCAGAACACTCATTTGTACAACTGCAGCAGCTTAATGTCTGGGCTCAATGCATAAATATTGATGAAAGCATAAATTTAGCTCCCTGTAATACAACACTTACAATAAAGTGTTTCAACTCAAATACTGAGCTTTGGTGAATTTAATGGGAGAAAATATAGGAGAAAAAAATTAATTTGCTACAACCTGCACAGCATTACATCCTAATACCAAGCACAGAACTCTGCGATTGTGTTTCTTCCTCCATAAAAATTAATCTGACACAAAGTGGGCGGTACAGAAATCATGGTGTTTTTTTTTTTCTTTTGAAACTGAAAAGACTAGTCTTACAAAACACAACTGCGTGGGTGTTCAGGAAGGACATTCAGGCATCCATGAGCACCCTGGAAGTTTGTTATTTCTACTTAAAAAAAAAAAGAAAAGGGATTATCCTGGACAAAGTTGTTTTTAGGAACATCCCACTACTTGGCATATTCGAGGGTCCACGGTAAAAAAAGAGTCAAGTGTTATTAAGAATATATGGATATATGCATGTGTTTAAATGAAGAAAAATTGTCATTGTGATTAACAAATTAAAATAAAAGAAAATATATAATAAAAATATATAATTTGAAAAGGTCTTCAAAATGTTGCATAAAACAACAGTAAGCTGAAATCTATGAATATTACAAATTCTAAAAATCGATAATCTTGATGGGTCTTTTCCAGTTCAATAATTATGTGATCTTAAGTCAAGGTGGCATTAGGATGGCAGATATGTAGATGGCACCACATCAGTGCAGCTGGAAACAACTGCACGGTGAGGGCACAAGCAGACACAGATTATGTCTCGTCAGCTGCTGTGCCAGCCTTGGACTATCCCATCAAGACTGGGATACACATTAAATATTAACTTAATTGGTCCCGGCAGAACCCCGCTAACATACGGCGGGCATCAGACAGAAATGTCACTGCCTCCCCAGAGCCCCCGCACACTCAGGATCAAAGACAATAACACTGGTTCTAATCTGCTGTAATTGGGAGATAAGAGATGGGATGGTACAGCGTGCATAAGTGAGGATGTGTTTCTGCTGCTGATGAGGCTGGCAAGGAAATACTGACAGACAAATCTGCATCATTCAGAGTTTACTCTTTTGGGCAACACACCCACAACACAGGAAAGACTTTTTGCCTCTGATCCAATGTACTTGAATATATTAAGCTATTTTTTGTGAATTTCAGTGGAGAGTTTTTAAAGTCCCCATGTTTTGGAGTAACCATGATGTCAGCACAATCATAACGCTGAGTCCTGAGACACTTGAGTGAACCTCCAACTGCTGCCCTTCGTTGCTCAACATCACAATTAAGTCTAATGCTTACCATAGTGAAAGTCTAATCATAAATGGTGCATTTTAAAGATAGTGATTAGTGATTAGCCTGAACCTCTCCAGGGAAGTTTAATCGCCACTCAAAGTGGTTAATGTACTTGCTAAATGAACTGCTCCTTCCATAATCGCACCAAGAGCTGTGTGAAGTCAAGACTGCTAAACAGTGTGGGCCATGTTTTAAATCACTCACTAAAAAGTACAAAGCCCAGGAGATGCCGTGGCTTACCACAGGCCCAGGTTGTGAGAGAGACGCAGGCTAATGCACTCAAGGGCGTCAGGGGAGACCAGTGTATGGCAGCACAAGTGCTGGAGTCAACAAGCTCAGATGTCCTTTTCTTGGCTGAGAGAGCGAGAGAAAGAGTTTTGTGCAGCAGCAGGCTTATGCATTCAAACAGGACACACAAGGTCATTCAGCAGTCACACTGCAGCAAAACAACACTCTCTCTGTGATATCAGGAGAAGCTAACCAGTCAGGAGCGCTACTTAACAATAAAAAATTAAATCAGAGTTGTAAGAGTTGTACACCATTAATAGAAAATCCCTCACAGCTTGTCTCTTCGTTGTCGTAGCTACTAACACAAACATTTTACTTGTATAAAGCATCATCAGACAATATATTTAAGTTTTGTTCACTAAACATTATACATTATACCATTCTTCATCAAATGTCTTCTGTTTAAGCTGGATTCATAGAAAAAGCTCTAGTTGCAGACAGGCTTTTACTAAACCCCCAATAGCTGCAATGAGGTACATACAGTTCTCAAGCTTCTTAAACAGAAGTGCCCTAATCTCATCTCAAGGCTCCTCTATTGTTCAAGGCATCCATAAATTATCCAGGTGCAGTTCCTGTGTACAAGAAGGTCGGCCATTACAGGCACCCAAAGTGGACTTGAGAGAGAGGGGGCACTTGTAGTTGTGTAGGTGTAGGACAAGAGTTTAAGAGAGAGAGAGAAAGGGAGCAGAGGGGATGCTGGGAAAAGATGGGGACAGGCTCTCCTTTTAATTTAGTAATTAAGCATGCAAATGAAATCTTAACAGGCTACTCAGAGGCAGTCCTCAGGGGAACCAGGCAGGCATTAGTGCTTGATTATACTCTGTCCATGTGGAGCACAAAAATGAAAAGAGGGGTATGGCGTTGTACTAAGTGATGGGAAACTAAGTGGCCCGCAGCAGCCGAGCAGAACGGTTCACAGCGTGAAGCAGGGAAACATCTCAATAGGCAGGGTCCCAACATAGACACACAAAAGGACTACTGAATGTTATGACAAAAGTACCAGAGAGAGTTACCAAAAACTCACAAAAGTATTATTACTTGAAAATAATGTAATGTAGAAGTACAAAGTAGTGGTCCGAGAAACTAATGATGAGTAAAAAAATTAAATTGCCCATAACAACTGATTTATAATTTGATGTTAATGTAACTGGAAGAACAAGACATTTAAAATGAACAAACTATGTTATTTTCAAAGGACAGACTACAAATTGCAAGGAATACAAAAGTTAAAATAATTTACAACTTTCAACAGGCAAGCTCACTAGAAAAATAACTAAAAATGGAAGAGGAACTAAACATTTACTTAAAACAATGTAAAAATAGATTATAGAGGGAGCAAAAGTATGGTGTCAGAGAGGTACAATTTTATTAAAAAGTAAATGTACTTGAGTAAATGTAACTGAGACCCACCACTGCAAAATACTTCCATTGCCATTTCTAATATGTGAATAATTTACTGACACTTTTTTTTTTTTATTATCAAGTGCTTAGACCTGTATGTAGGCCTGACATGACAGGGCTCAATATTTATCGTGTGTATCTTTTATTTGCACTAATTGGAGACTTTTTCGTTTTCCCATAGTAAAGGGTAAAAGTGTAATTGCCCAAAACAATAAAACAATGAAGAATAGATGAATTGTTCGAGGTATTGCAGCTGATATCGAGGGTAGCGAGCTCGTCCCAAGGATGGGGAGCTCCGCGCAGCTCGCTCCAAGGGTTCATTCATTCTTGAAGACGAACTTGTGCCTTTAGGTCTTTCAGCCGATTGAAGATGGTGTTTCTTCTTGTATTGTACATGTGTTAATCGCTATTTGTTCGAATGACTGCCTTCACATTAAATAGAGGAAAGAAGCACGTCAATTACATGATCTGCTATTCATTTATAAAGTAGATCGCTATCAGCTTATTCAGTAGAGCCTCACAATAACTTGAACTATTTCCTTATTTATTCTTCCTTATTTTCTTTTTTGATTGGCATATAAATATTGCTGAAATATTCATAAATTGTTATTGAAACAGTCATTACAAATACAATGTTCTTTTCTCTATAGTTTAAAACGTCTTTTGAGGAGACTTCCGGTTGGTGCATATGCAGCCCAAATCCCGTTTCCTGGAACAGATCCCGTTGCTACAACGAGGAAAGACCGGTGTGTTTAGTCGGTCAAAAAATGTTTATAGTTTAAATAAGGATTTAATTTTTTTTTGTTTTTTTCATGCAAATTGATGCACTTTAAATTTTTCTGTTACAGAGTAAAAAACAATGTTAATACAGTTATTCTTTGCTATAAGTTGATCTATATTTCTTTCTTTTTTTGTTTTCGTTAATATATCATACTATTTATAGTCGTGTTGGGTGTGGGAGGCACGAAATGTTTTCTTCCTTGGGTGGGGTGTAACAGAAAATAATTGAAGAGCGATAACCTAACAGTTGGAATAGTTATTGGGAATTTCATGCTTCAAAGTTATTATATATTGCAGTTTATGGGTTATCGTGACAGGCCTACCTGTATGAACACTCAAAACACTTTTAACATAATACAAATATAAACACATGGAACATTGAAATGCCCTAGTGACAGTCCTCACCTTGAACACATCCTGCGTGTCGTCCATGCAGTAAACCCGGATGTTGTACTCTAGTGTGGAGCAGTAGGCGTCCGAGAAGAGCACCAGTCTGAGGCGCTTGGCAGCACCCATGTGGAGCGACTCTCCCACCAGGGCGAAGGTGCCCAGCTGCTCTGCGAACAGCCGGCACGTCTCCGCCTCCAGCTGGCAGTAATAGGGCTCTGCGACCGGCTCCTCTCCCATCAGCAGGACGTCCTAAAGCAGGACACGAGGAGAAGGTTAAGCTCCCTATTTGTGCAGAAAGCAAGGGTGATTTGTTCATTTGTGTGCGCATCTTTGTTAAAGGTCTCCACGATCAGTCCTGCAGCAGGAAAAAGGAAGACCAGAGCTTAAAGTCTTTAAAGTAAAGCACTACAAGGTTAAGATCAGGGGAACAGGGAATACTTTGTTCCCGACTCAAATTCCCCCAACACTGCAGACCGAGATTCTCTGCAAAGACACACATCCTATAGAAGACCATCAATTTAGTTAATAATGCATGAACGAGCAACTCGATTGACATGAACGCAGAGGCGAATAGATTCCTGGCAACAATGAAGAGTTGGATTATTGGAATTTGGAGAATTTACTGCTGCGTTCTAGACTTATTTTTTAAACCTGTTTACAGCTATTTTTGTGAAATGTCCCTTGAATGTCACTTAATTGTTCCTTCAGGCTACGTTGACGTGAACAAATTGGATTCAAGGTGATAAAATGCATTTTAAACCTCATCAGAGCTCTTGACTGACCCTTCTTATTAACTAATCAAGCTGAAATGAAAAGAGCATTGTGACTGCCAAATGCCCAGTGAGCCCATTTATGATCGATCCGCCCAGACACGACTACATCAATAGAATTAATATTGACACAATTAATTTTCCATGTAACCACAGTGCACGCAGACTTAAAAAAAAAAAGCACAATATTTCTTTGAGGTTTAGGAATAAGCGTGATGGATTACAAACTGACACTTCCATGAGTAATTTATTAATCTTCGCCTTCAATGTGTGAAATATTTCCACTCTTCATTTCTAATCACTGCCCTAGATCTACATTATGTACTTGTCTATTTGCCTTTGTCCCTGACTCCTATTTCACCTGTTTTCCCTGAACATCTTGTCCACCTGGCACTTCTTCCTGGAGTGGCCGCGCAGTGAGGCCGATCAGGCTATATTTGGTCGTGCTGATGATTAAAAGAGCTGGTCTAACCTCAGCCTCAGACAGGCCAATCCATCCCACAGACACCCAACCACCACCACACATGGGGATGCTGAATTATTTATGCACAATATCGAACATGAAAGAAGACCTACTAACACTCCCAAGCCCACTAGCACGCTTGCCAATCTCTCTGGATTGTTAAGATGGCTATACTGCCGCAAGCCACATTTGTTTGTATGGCGTGTGCATGTCAGCGCCGAAGGTGCTTCCCAACTCAATCTTATTGGAGTTTCAGGTCTTTGGCTACTTTTGAATTTCATGGCTAAAAAAATGAGGAGGGAACTCTGTAATTGGAAGCAGCGGTCAAAAATGGTCAAGGAGTACTCAAAAGAGTATTTGAGGATCAGTAATTTGCTTAGAGAAATTCTGTTTTCAGAAACAGGTTGCCTAGCAACTCTGGAGCTGACAGCTCCACAGCTTCCAGGCTTTTGTTCCAGTCCATTGAGAAAACACCTGATGGCCAATATAATTTAAACATTATAAAGTGGCCATGAATTGGCCAGAACCCGCTCCATCAAAATCAAGTGCTTTCAAGTGCTACTGCAGAGAACGTTATTACTTTTCAGAGAAAAGCCAGTTCAGACTGACTTCCCAAATTCAGAGGATGGAAACAATAAAAAGGATTTGTACTGAACTTATAGCGGTCTCACCTCCCAGGCACCATCGTAGTTCTGCTTTTTGAGTCGCACGGCCCAGTTGTCCAGGCATGCGTCGGAGCAGTGGTCCATGCTGAGGATCACAGGGCGACTGAGGACCACCCCCGGAGGACCACAACTCACCACAGGGCTGAGGAGGGTCTGGCAGCCGGCCAGGGGCAACCTACACACACAAAATGTTATAATGTTAACATGTTATTGATGTACAGTGTTTAGTACAGTCACCACATAATTACAGACTCCCTGCTGGACTAACAGTACAATAGGTGTGCTTACACAGACTGACTGCAGTTCTCCAGACAATTCATTTAACTTAAATAGAGCACATCCTGGTAAATGGCTGCTTATTTATTTACATCTCTTCTTCAGAGTGCTGCACACAGCCTCTAAAGCCTTCCTAATGGAACAGTAGTGCATCAAAACAAACAGCCCTAGTAGCATCGAGGGAAGATTGCCAGTTAGACCCACCTTAAATCTTCCCTTCTTTGCACGGTGAGGTAAATCTCATAGATCTTGCCTCTAGGGATGGCCTCGGGAGGGATGAGCAGGCTGATTCCTAATGCAAATATCAACAAAGGCAAAGAAAGTGGGTGAGAATGGAGGGTAGACTCATTTGTTTTCCCCTGTACAATGCTTTTGTCATTACACAAAGAATACCGGCTCGCTCAACAAAAAAAACGTATGCCTCGAAAAACAAAAAAAAACACAAATGTATTCTGAAGGTCAGTGGAAGCTCTCTGTCAGGTGCAGTACAGATGCAAATCTCAGTGCCGCCAACTGAGACGAGGCACGCGTCCCAACGGTCAACAATTAGCAGAGACAAAAGCACACGTTGCGTTGCGGTCTAAATGTCCTCTGTCTGCCTCCGAGTAGATAATTGAGACCATTGAAAAGACGACTTCGGAAAAATTGTGCTTTCCCGGGAGAGCGTCGGAATGCACCTTGGAGAATAGAAGAGCTATTGAGGTGCCGTGAGTGTTGTGTTGTTGTTGCAATTCTCATGCCAAAAATCATCCACTTAGAATCGCATTTTGGGCCTGGTACAAACAGTGATAAAACCTAACTCTCCCAGTATTAACCTGGGACTGCATATTGTAAAAAAAAAAAAAACATCTGCATGAAATAAGTTAAAAGCATGGAAATGCTTTGAGCCGAGTCTAAAACTATAATCTTTATTCACATTATTACACACTAAGCTAAATCAGCGTCTTAAAGTGGAAACATTCAAGGTGTGAAATTTTTATTATCTCCAAATGTAAGACAAAAGCCAGTGCTTAGTATAGTAAATATGGCTCTGAGATAACCCGTGCATAACATATTTATAAAAGACAAGAAGGAAAAACAGAACACATTTCTCATGCTGGCACTGGCATGTACTAATCTGAACAGCCAATTCAAGTGCAAACGCCATCTTTAGCTAATGTGGAGTGGGGGAGCACTCGGGGGATTAATAATGATGGGCTTAAATCTTTTATCATACTAATCTTTAATTGACCATCTCTGTTCCACGGCTCTGGCTGCACATCTGACAGACGACGTCAGCTACAAATTCAACCAGTTCGCTCCTAAGTGGAATTATGACGACTAAGTGTGACAATTTCCCACAACCTATTTCCAGGGATTTGTCAGAACCAAATACATTTAGTGATGTGCATCACTATTTCATAATGTCTTATCTCTAATTATTCCCGATGTTGTGTTTTGCCGACATGATGTTTGGCCCTTTGGTGGCTTTTCGGATAGTAATAGGTCAATCAGGTGATCTATAGAACTACTAACTACGTATAATTGGTAATGGTTAATTGGCATTATTAGCTTGACTGATTTTCAGATATTACAGTTCAATTAGTGTTGGCCAGAATCAAATTTTAGACCATCTTTCATGCGTCTCATATTATTTCTCCATTTTAGTTTGACGAGTTTCTAGGCCTATATACAAAATACACAAATATGGCAACTGAGTTTACTGAGCATGCAAGTAAATTGTTGAAAGTTACCAGCATTTAGGTGACTAGTGTTCATCAGGTAGTTGTTAATGTTATCTTTGTTGCATACATTTCAATTCCATTTTACAGTCTAAGAACAGGAAGTAAAATTTGCTTAACAGAAACTGCATGTACCAAACTGCTCTTATAAAATAGATCTGTGTAAGGTAGATGTACGTCAGTGATGCTTCGGTGCTTTTCCAAGTAATTTATCACAAACGATATATAAATGGATGTTACTATAGTTACAGTAGTCTTTGACCACTACGCCACTATAGACCGTTCTGTACTAGATACCAAACAAAGAAAGCTAATTAACACATGGGGTCCACTATGTCCTGGGATTATGTGGTTATTTTCTACTCACCTGTGTTGGGAATTGTCAATCGTCCTCCCAGAAAGTTAAATGTTCCATACGAGGCGTTGGCGATGTCCCGAGGCAGTGTTTTAAAGTAGGTTTGAGTGGTCAGGCGACTCATAAACTCGGTATGTTCCTGGTTTAGCTTCCCATTGTGCAGCGTGTGTGATCCGTTTGGGAGCGGGTCCAAGAGAGGACCGTTGGACATCGAAAACTTCCCCGTCCCTTCATGCCGGGATCGCAGCGTGCCTTGATAACTTGTGGTGGTTGTGGTTAGATCAGGCTGAATGGTGAGCAAATGGGAATTTTCTGCCAAGTAAAACACAGAAGAAAGCATGAGTGTGAGTGTCTGAGTGGCAGTTGAGGAGGTGTTAATCACAGAGACAGACCTCACGCACTGTAAAAGCTGTTGCAACACGCAAAACTAAATGGAAAAGACACATGCTGAAAAAAACTTAACGCAATCCACAGCTAGTCATTTCTCCCTTCTCCTTCTGCCTCTTAAAGGGCCCATGACAGGTTGGGCTACTCGTTTAACCAAAATGTAGTTCAGATAAACATATTTCAAAATTAGCTAAAATTCTTTACAAATTTTACACTGTTTTCGCTATTTTTAGATTTTTAATTTTACTTCCTGGTTGTAAATGATGACATCACGCTAGGAAATTACCATAGCAACAACACTGTAAACTGGGCCAAAACTCATCTAATGTCACATTGTTTTGATTTGACAAATAAAAATCAATGTGAACACCTTTATTTTGTTGAATTCATGTTTAAATTGTCAAAAAAGTAGTTTCTTTTGTGTAAATGATGAATAATCTTTGTCTCCCCAGTGTGATGTCATCAGTTTGTTTACTTCCTGTATTTTTCAACAGGTTTTTCAACTTTTCTCCACAAACAGCGACCTGATTGGTGTAAAACTATAATTTCTATTTACAACAGATATTAATACACTAAATAAAGTCAAAATTAGAAAATCATAGAAACCTGTCATACGCACTTTAAGCAATACAACTCAAGACACACTCTACGGCATGATAACATATATAAAGAGATTTTTCTTTCCATCGAGTCACTGTAACGACAACCCACTCCCCATCTTGATGCGGCAAAGGCAGTTGTGGGTTTGTATTTCGATTACTGTGTGGTATGGAGCTCAGCGGCTGCACACACATACAAAGTACAGTAAACATCGCAGGAACATTTCCCGACAATAATGTGGTGGTGGTGAAACTCAATGTGTCAGGCAGTAACAGAAAACATCCATCTACAGGTGGGCATTATAAACACATTTAAACACAACATAAGGGAAATGAGGGCATAGGAGCCTGCCTTTCCACCAAGGACCACAGCCTGGTATAGCTTATACGTCTGTGCAGGAGCGTGGGGGGCTAAGGCAATACAGAATACTAAAATGCACTGTTTGCATTGCAAGCGTTAAGAGTTTTGTGGGTGTATATATGATGTGGAATTAACTGGTACATATAGATGGTGCTCTACGGCGGTCAGACAGACGTGGGGTAAAACAAAGAACAGTGTCCTACTGCAGTGGGGGAGTCTGCGGGGCCGCGGGGCCCACACACCTGGCTTGCTGGGCTTGATGCCCATCGGCTGGAAGCCAGTGGTGAGGATGGACGAGTCAGCCACATCAGCGTCCAGGCCCTCCTTCTTTCGGCGATACACCAGCACCACCACGATCAGGAGCAGGGTCAGGCAGAGTGCGATCGCCACCATTCCCACGTACAGAGCCACATCTTCTGCTCCGCTCACAGCTGCAAGACACAGAAGAGAGAAAACAACATTATTTTCTAGCACTCAATGTACAGCAATTGTTTGAGACAAATTTTGCACTTTAAATTTGGTTGTAGTCCAAACAACCAATTAGATGATGTAATCACTAAATCACGCATAAAAATAAACGTCAGTAATTCCAAAGTCAACATGTCAGTTAAGGACGAATGTTAGGAGCACAAATTAAAAACTAAAACATGACAAAACAATCATCCAAAACTAACCAAAAGCATTAAGTAGCACAGTTCATTATAACGATATGATTATGAATGTGCCAAACACATGTATCATAACCCAGCATGTTTTTCCTCCTTTGTCTGTCACTATTCTTACACTCTTCAAAAATCAGACAGAAAAAATGACAGATTTGCGTATGAAATTGTAGCACCTTTTATTCAATCTCCCTCTCACTCCTGAACACAGAAATGTCTTCTTCCAAAAGTACAGTATGAGGCTGACAGCTAAATCCCGACAAACACCAATGGTTGGGTTTAGTGTGAATTTATGTGTGTTTGGCAGAAAAAAATGGGATTTTCTACGGCTGTCACTTAGGAACTGGGGTGAATTTGGTTAACGTAGGTGGATGATGCTCCTGAGGGCTTTTGTGAGGGCCATTGTCCCGGGGAGTCATGGGGGCGGTGTGCTGTCAGAGCTGCACAGTCAAAAGAAGCTGCAGAAGAAGAAGTGGAGGGGGGCTGTGCCGAGCAGGAGGCCTTTGAGGGACACAAGACGACGTCAAAGGTTAAAGTCCCAGAGGCTGTCGCGTGGAGACTTGACAACAAAAGGGAGGATGGAAAGAAGGAGGCTGTCTGCAGTGAAAGAGAATTAAAAAATGACTAAAAATGACAGGGACGTAGTGTGTGCTGAAAACTACTGATCAACTTTTGTTATTTTAGATATAATACTGCGAAGAAAAAGAAAAATCAATGCTTGCTTTTGCTTTGAAACTGATTTTATTTAGAAAAATGAGTGGGCCAAGGCCAAATTATTGTTCAAAATCCTATTCAAAAGTATAGGCAAACATTATTATTAAAGGTATGGCTAATTGGGAATCAATTTTAATGGTTTCAAAAAGTGCATGCAATTAACATAGGTGAAGGTGCATTTGACACTGAAAATATGGCATTTTCCAGGCATAATACATGTTAGATTGGACTAATGCCTTTGCATTAGTCCAATTGGACTAATGCCTTTGCAGTCCTCAAGTGCTTCAGATTTTTCTTTTTTGTGAATGGCAACACTTTTGTTGGCTTTGTTGGAAGGCAGTGTCAAAGGTGAAAGTCCCAGAAGCTGCTTTTTGGAGACACAAAAGCAGGGATATAAAGGGAGAGGGTATCTACAATGAAAAGATCCTATAAATGACTAAAAAGGCACTTTAAGACCCGTGGTGTATGTCTTTAAAATACAGAAAACGAAGTGCAGTGAAACCATATTAACTTTAGATGTTTTTGACAAATATCTTGCAGAGTGTTGAGGCAGCCTCCCACAGCTGCCACACAGGAACATGTTCGGTTTCAGAAACACAGATTTGACAAGTTTTAATTGGTGTTAGTCAATTTGAGACACAAGAATGGCACAATTAAATTAGCAGCGATGGAACACCAGAAAACATAGCCTCATGCAGTGTATAGTCCTAAAGCATGGACAAGCAGAACAGGTACAAAAGCTAATATGTTTTGTTCAAAGGAGCATATTTAGTATACACACAGTTCTATTCACACCAACATCAGCTACACACTTTAACTCCAAGAAAAAATAACAAGAGAGACCTTAAAGGCACACATGTAAGCTTATGAGGATTTCGCTGATGAGACTTTTTGTGTTGACCTCAATTTTGGTTTTGATTGATTTAAACTACAGCAATCCCAAATTAATGAAAAAAAAATTAACTAATAAAACTGAATTGAACTGAATTCTTGTTTGCAGAACCACATTTGTATCACCTACATTTTTCTTTCATATGCTGCATCAATTTCCACCATGTCCTTGCCATACCCTCTTGTCTTCAGGGGAAAAAAAATAAAAAAATCAATTTCTTTGCACAAATCCACCTGTCATCATATTATTGCGTAGTATTTAAGCAAAATGCCAGATGTCGTTTTATGGGTGATTATCTCGTAGAATCTGATATCTTAAGTAGCCGGATTATGTGCATGCAAACTCTTAAGCGCGGGCCATCGTAACACCAGATATCTCTTGACATTTAATCAATTGTGAATGACTGGCTGAAGAGAAATACAAGCCTGCCTATGTTTTCTTAACTTGCATGTCCATCAGGGCAAAACATACGGCGTGAAGAGTCTTCGGGGATACATTTACTTCTATCTTATCCATTTATCCGCCTCGTGGTTGACGGCGCACCTTAGGGAAGAATGAGGAAAAGCACTTTTATTCTAGTCTGTTCAGAAGAGACAGTGGCTGAATCCTCTCATTAAAGTTCCCAAATCCAATTGCCTTGGCGAGTCCAAAAGGCCAGACAGAGCTGTGATATTTGAAGATCAGCCGAACAGCCCATTGAGGAATGTGCAGACAGACGAGAGGGGGACAGGGAGTAAGCGCTGATTGGGCAAACACTAGAACTGGTCTGTGACTGTTTGCTGGCTGAGGAACCAAGGACACGTGGCTTTGTCTGACGCCACAATCGATGTCTCTGCTTTAAATTAAATGCTGTGCAAACGGTTTAGCTGTGGTTAGAAAATGCAGGGATAGATCATTAGATACATTATTTGATGAAACGAGGAGATGTTAGAGTAATGTTCCGCAGTGTAGGTTGCGTTCATGTCCCACAATTTAAATCATTAAATTATTTCAGATGGAGGGCAAGGCTCTACAACTCTTTGGGAGATTTACTGTTTTTGGAAGAAATAGTCAAAATAAAAATCCATAAACACTGAACCATATGATTATTTGTTTGGGATTGGCTCCACAAACCTGTAATATTAATCTTATGGTTTAACGTTCTTTATAACACGGTCAGTGAGAATTAAAATGCTAACTGCCGTGCATTAATTTTGTTTAATGCACAAGTAGTTCCAGAAACAGTTGAATCACATTCTATATCACTGCTCTGTGGACATATCCATAGCAACGGGTACAGAAATGCTCAACTGCTGTAAGGAACCCGCTTAATGTAAAACATTACATTACAGACAATAAACAGACTTTTCAGACTCACAGATTCATTATTTTTTTTGTTTGTGGTTGTGTTTTAAGCGCATTAAACAACTCCGATTCGTGCATTAAAACTTTTTAACACATGGATCAGAGTTGTTTATGCTGAGTTTATGCGGTTACTCCATGTAATGCGCGCCTCGTTGTTTAATGCTTACTTCAACTGACAACAATCCCACCTTTGGGGTTGAATAATGACACCACCCCTCACTAAGAGGCTACTGTGGCATTTAAAAAAAAAAAAAAATTTGTTTATTTATACTAGATACTTTTTATACTGATACTTTGTGCCAGTTATTATCTCATGTGATAAACCCAGTAATTACAGAGATAGGAACCATAAAGTCAATAAATCTGCAATCTGACAGTTTATAAGCAAATTAATACAACTCAGACCTGTCTCAGCTCAGTGTTAAACTAACATTTATTTCATTACAGTTTTTTATTGCTTAAATATACATTCTTCACGTTGGATTACGGGCGGTGTTGTCTCTCCACAGATCTGACCTGTAACAATCAGGTGGTTACATAGTGTACCTTTAAATCTGAAGATAAAAAGAATTAACTTTTTTTATATGTCTCAAAACTAAATATTAAATTGTCAGAATAAAATATTAAATAAGTAGATCTTGGTCTGCTTTTGTCCCACACACAATGTAACACACTTCTCCACATCTTTCTCCATTAGTGCTCAAGTCACCAGTGGCTTATCAGAGCATCAATGAGTGAAGTTTTATCTGACCAACCAGGTGCTCTCTACAGCACTGACCAGCGGCTGCTCTCGGCTCCTCTGGCCCCATTCATCGATTTTCAAGACCCAGGCCAATAAGTGAAAGGACATCCATCACACGGTAATTGACATGGCTAATCACCTTTTATAATTGGATGGCTTTCCCTTTAGCCTTTTAAAGCAGCACTACTTTTGCACTCATTTTTGCTCCCATTTTGGTTCGCCTCTCACTGTTGACAACTGCTCACATAGTATGCTTTTTCTGTAATTGAAAAGACAAAAAAATAAATAAAAAATCATTACCAATAGCAGAAGCTGTTCATAATGTTAATGTTGCCATAATATACTTACAACTGAATATCTAATAATACATCATTTTTTAATTTAAGAAGCAAAACAGTCAAAACAGTCAGCCTATATCTGTCTTTTTATTTTACAGTTAATCATTCAGAAAATTTGATTCCATAAAGTTGGTCTCATACTAGAAGAATGGTCATCTGTTAAGACTCTGTGATGAAAGTGAGTTTGCGGTTGTTGTTGATTTGGTGGCGTTTTCTTTTCTTTCCACAGTAATCATATATTGTGTCATAGCTCACTAATGTTAGTGATGGAAGATAAAAACTTCCAGAGTCAGTTAGGATTATTTATCTATCTATCTCAAAATCACTTTAAAATATTATTAAATGGTCTCACTTAGTGACAGTTCAGACATTTGATCTCTTCCCTGCACTGTACCCTCTTTGGCCTGTGGTTTGATTGTCACTCTATTTTTCATTTCCACCTGCCGTCACTGCAGGACTTTTGATTCTCCTTGTGTGACTGACACCCGCCAGCAGATAATCTGGAGATGTGATGCAGCGCTTCCACAGCCAACCCTGGGCCAATTCTCTGTTTGTTCTCTCCTCATGGGCTTTCAGTGGTTTTTCAGACTGACTCGAGAGCCGACTGCTAAGGGATCCCTTTCGGACTTGATATTGGCCTGTGTAGACTCCAGCAAGCTCAATTCAAATCCAAAAGAAGTGTGAAAAACTTTCTGAGAGGAGTAGAAAAAGTGATATTTGCTAGTGTTAATAAATTTACTTTGTTTTGAAATTGAGTTTGTTTTGAAAATACTACATTCATTCTTCAGCCGTTATGAGCAAATCTGAGACATTTCGAAAATTACTTAATTTTCAGTTCATTTATATTTTTATTGTGAAATAGCATGCATTTAGTACTACTCTAGGGCGATATTGACAAAAATGAATGTAAGATTTTTTTTCAGTATCACGATTATGTCAGTCCAACAGAAATGTGTAAAAGAACGCTTAAAACGCATTTTGATTATGAGACAAATGTGAAAGTTTTAATGTGGAATTTTAATTTTAATTCGATTTTTTGTTGCATTTTTTACTATAAAGAATATACTCTATATTAAAATGTTTCATTTCTTCAAAACTTCACAATATTGTCGAAATTTGGATATATTGCCGACCTCTAAGGGTTCACTTTTGGAGTTGGTATTAGCCTGTATAGTTCACTATTCATCAAAACATCAGGCTTGCACCGTTGCTGCATTGGCAGTCAGGACAATACCTGCTCCTGATAGTCCTCTGCTCACTCTTCCTGCTTTTTCTCTTCTCTTTTGCTGATAAATAAAAGCACTGCCGCCTCCCGCGCCCCTCGCCTGCACATTTATCAAGAGAGCTGAGCATATATCTCGTCCCATGGCCAATCCCAGTCACTCCCCCCAAGATGAATAACACTGGAGTTCTTAAGGTCAGGGAAATATGGCTACTAAAACTCTCAAAGTGAACGTGACCATTACTATCGCCACAATACAGTCGTCCCATCCCTCAGCCAGTGTCCCGCTAAAATATAGCCCCAAAGAAATGCTTGGACATTTTTCATGCAGCTGTGACCCTGCGCCTGCACCGAGAGTGGTTGTTCCCATATCAAATTAGTAATAAAAAATACTCAAAAATAACAACCTTGACAAGAACTAGAACAAATATCCTTCACTAAACCATGTCAAAACCAGGGCTGAATCTAATGCCTAAACCAAGAACTCCAGGATTTTAGCCAAGACTACACTGGGACTACAACAGGACTAAACCAGGGTTAACTGGGGTGAAGCCCGAACAAGGGCGGCACGAGATACACTTCCCACAAGACAAGACGAGACCACTAGAAGATAAGATGGGATTTTTCCAACATAATGTCTCATAAATAAATGGTGTGATTCAGCTCACAGTTTATTCAATATTTTGTATGTGATTGTAGCAGTGCTTTTGAACTACGGCTTCTCAAACTGTAATTCACCAGCTTTTCAGTTCATGCACCATGTGAATGAGAACAATACATGAACAAAAAAAAAATCTGATGAGATCTTTCAACACCCTAATCTTATCCAACTCTAACCAAGAATTTAAAAAAACCAACAACAACACACACACATCAATACATCAGTTAAAACAAACCAGGAATATTGACCAGATTCTTCTGTGAAAAGTCTATATATGCCATAATAAGAACCACAAATCAAATTATCTTTTTAACATAACATGCATTTTCTACAGAGATAACCTTGCAACAACAAACAGTGCCACTCCCTTATCCAGTAACCCTAAAAATATGTTTTTGCAAAATCGTTTCTGAGCAACAAAAATGAGAAAGCTGCTCCCAATTAACTTCATTACCATCATTACACACATTAAGCTAAATAATTGTTTTTATGCAGCGCTAATTTTCTGTGCCTGGTAATAAACGCACAATAATTTTCCTCACTATCCTTTTGGTGCCCTGCAACACCTGTCTGGAAAAATTGTTGTCACGACTAAAGCTCGTGTCTCTGGGTCGACTTTGCATCGCTTAATCCTGAGTTTAACATGTTCATGCAAATGATGCTGCCTGGATACACCGCTTTACATTAGGGCATGTAGCAAACCCACCTGCTGCCTTTTATTTTGTAACACTAAATTAAAACACAGGCTAACATTTTAATTTTCTTATTCCAATTAATAGTTGTTGTCAGCCGTCTTTACCTTCTTAACAGAACATGTTCAAGAAAATTACTAAATGACTGACACAGTTACTACAGGCTGTCACTAATGATTATTTTACTTTATCGGCTATAATTTATTCTATTGTACATTGAGATATTTTTAACCAAATAAAGGTTGAAATATACAGATGGCATAGAATATCTTTTTTTTTTTTATTAATTAATTCATTAATTCATTCATTATTCTTTTGGACATTTTGATTTAATAATGCCGCTGTCTTTGTTATAAAAAGGTCTTTTTGTGAGTATTTCAGAGTCTGTATAATCCAGACGATGATCAAAATACGACTAAGAATTTTCCATCACATTCATTGGTCAAGGACAACTTTAACTCATCTTTTCAACGAACAAAGGATTGCAATCAGCAGCGTGTTCAGAATTTTTTCACTAGGGTAGTCCAAGGGGTGCACTAAGGCGAATGAGAAGTTAACACTTAAATTTCATAATTATGCTGTGAATAAATAATATTAGATAACAGAAATTGTAAATATTTATGAGATTTCAGAGGCGGCCCCAGAAACTGTCCTGTTCACATTCTAAACTATAATTTACCGTAACACAAGAGAGACAGAAATACTACCACAATATCTATACGACTGTCCTGCAGAAGCACAAATTCCTGTGCATTTTCCCATTCAGTCTTCAATTCTTTTGCCTTCTCTTTTATTGGTTTAAATTATCTTATCTTATATAATGAGTTTGAGAAGTACTGATATCAGATATCATTTCTTTCTTTTCTAGGAGTGGACCATAAACACATTGGCTTGGGTCGCCTATAGAAAGCTCTCACATTTAGTATTAAAAATCATATTTAATCTAAAACTCTTTAAAGAATTCAGAGCAAGGACATCCACTCAGCAGTTTTATCAGTATAATATCAGTGAAGGGAGCCTTTAGTTTTCCATAAAAGCTAATAGGCAGCCGTTCTGGTTGAAGTGTCGCCGATGCTGACAAACAAAATCATGCCGCTATTTCGCTTATTCTCATCTTTCACACATCGCCATTGTTTCTGCAAACACATCTGCTGGGAACAGATTGGGGCTTGTATTCTTCAGAGCCTCAGTGTAAATAGTGTGTGTGTGTGAGAACAATGACTGGCATCTATGTGGATATATCTTGCCTCTCTGGAGATGAGCGGCTGACCTTTGATGATGGGGCCGACTGTGCTTCCTGGTTCACTGCATTAGGCCAACAGAGACTATAGCTGGGAACAAGGCTAGACTTATATACACACACATATATGCACAACGTTACACCCACATCTACAGTGCAGCGAGTGAATATTCATCCTCCCCCACCGCACAAGTCCATTTGATCACATCAATCAGAGCAACACACATAATTGAATTTAATAATTCACTGGCCGCAATCTACAGTAAACCCACTGTTTACCAGAGGAGAGAACACTATTCATAGAATTTGCTTCATTTCCATGCTTACCTGAAAATAATTGACTAACCAAACACAAATAAATACAGTCTAAATTTACCTAAGACAGAACTTTGACAAAAAGAAAAACATAATTCAAACCAAATTAATCATACATACCATTAGGGATTAAGGCTGCAAGGTTTATCGCAATTGAATCAAAATCGTAATTTAAATGGACGCAGTTGGAAAATTGCAAAGGCTGCAATTTTTGAGGTACCATAATATCCTCCACAAACAATAAAATATACTGTTTTATTCTGCACAAAAACTGATAATACTGTAGTTTAGCTCTGTACAAACATGTTCTGAAATACATAGTTTGTCTTTGTGTCAATTCTCCTGAACTTTGAACAGAATCCAGTTATTGACACAAATTTGCAATCGCAATTGTGATTATTCAGGTCACACAGTTTATGTAGAACTAAATAAAAATAACTGAGAATTGCAGGCAGCAACGATGACTCATTTCAATGTAATTCAATTTAATGTAAAGTATTTTTATCTGGCTGTTTATGTGACAATATCAATTATTTTTCAATCAGAACGTTCGATTTCATAAAGTTGCTTTCTTCTCACAATAAGAGCGACACTAAAATTTGATATTGTGACATCCTACGTACCACTGATTGCACCTCACCCACAGTTTGAAAACCAATGCTGGTATAAATCAGACGCTGCCCAGAGACTGTAGATATCTGGGTGGAAGGCTGCAATAGTCTTCGGTCTTTGATATCTGTGGGGAGTGACAGATCTCTCCTTTAATGTCCATCTGGTCGGCAGTGGACCCCGCGGTGCCGCCTCAGCCCTCCGCCGCGTTGCCATTTCAGATCTTGACAGAACGCACGTTGCTATGTAAATGGCATCGCGCAGTGCTCCCGCCTTGTGCTGCAGCTGCCACACAACACTGATTATACATGTATTCAAACACAGATGTGTGCTAGAACAACATAGCAGGCTTGTATGTTTGCCTAATTCAAAGTGACTGGTTACAATGGAGGCAGTGTCATGGTCTAATTCTCTGCTGTAACAATAGGTCAGTGGGGATTGCAGTGCAGACACAGGTGAGAAGGAGGATATTACTGACGAGGTAAAGGTCATGCCTGTTCAAATTAATTATGTATTAGTTTGCAAAGGAGCTCAATAAATGGCTCAAATGAACTTATTAAACAAAAATATTGAGTTGGATTTTCAAATGATCAAGTAGGATTGCCATAAGTATAAAGAAGGCAGATACTACTCATTTGAGAAAGTGAGATAATTGATAATTGAGAAAGTGTCAATAAAAAGAGTCATAAACAGAACAAGTATAAAAGCATAGAAATACAGAACGTACTATTGCTTAGTTTTGAAAATGACTGTCTATTGCCCCCATAATAACGAGTGTTATTAAATTATTGTTGTGGTGTTGAAAACAGTATCGAGTATTGAGCATATTCCTTAGTATCAAAATAGAATGTTAGTATTGTGACAACACTATCAAGTTTTGAGGTTATAATTTTATTCTCCAGTCGTCGGTGGGTGTTCACAAATAAACTGAAAACTGTAAAAGATATGAACTGTAAAAAGTGTAAAAACTATGATTCAATTGTGAGAAAGTCTCTAATTGGCTCTTGGAGAACAGTTGGTACACTAAATGAACGACTAAAACACCTCTAGTTACACGCACCTTTTCTCTTGGAAGGAAAGAATATATTGGTTAATTAATATCTGCACTCTTCATTTGATGCTACCTGTATCTCTTTGCACCATAACTTTTTCAAGATCTACCCACAAAAACAGTATAAAAACTCAGAATGCACTAATAACACATTGGACTTATCCACGCCACCTGTTCTGAGTCAGAGAACATTCAGTCATCTGCAGCTCAGCTATTAATAGCCAAATCAAACTAAATCGCTCCCTAATTATCTCTTTTAGAAAAAACAGACAATATGAAGCGTGAGTCAAGCTGCGAGAGCAGTGAGCGACGTGGGCGGTGTGGAGCACTCACTCTGAGGGCACTGCTCGCTGGTGCAGTTGAGGGACTGGATGTCGAGCCCCTGACAGTCTTTGCCCCCGGTGCCAGGTGTCGGCTGGGTGCACTCTCTGGTCCTCCACATGGAGCAGTCGGCCCCACACGGTGACCATTTGCTCCACTCACTCCAGCCTCCGTCCACTGAAAGACACAAAAATCCACCAACTCCATTATAGCAAGTGCATTTGTGTTCAAAAGAATGACATTGATTATGCAAATAACACAGCATATAGGGCAACTAAACAGCACAAGTCTGAGCAAATGTGTATAAATAATTTACAAATCAGTTTATCCAATGCTTATGGGTGTAATTGACAGGTTAGACTACACAATTCACTGAAACGTATTAACATAATAGATTTGAGATGTTGCTAAATAGTTTGAGCATTTTGGTGAGGATTGTAATTTTACTTCCTGGTTGGACATGGGCAGCAAGTGTCAAATACGTAGAGACATAACTGTTACCTAGCAACCATAATGCAAACAAGGGACAAAACTAATCTAGTTTACACAATAGATGACTAAACATAATTGAAGTGACGTGATACTTGCACGTCACTTGTCCCTGCATTATACTGAACTCAGCTCTATTCCCTGTGAATTTCAACTGATTGTGTTCAGCTTTCCTTCATAAACTGCCACTTGACTGATTTAAAACTATGATAGATGTTTTCTACAGGTAATATCCCACCAAACACGGAGATATTTAGAAAATCATGAACACTTGGCATATGCACTTCCAATGTATAAAACATATAGAATAAAGTTTGGCTTAAACATTCAAACACAAGCCAAGAGACAGTCATGTTACACAACTGTCACAAGTGGGCAATGAAAAATGCATTTCCCCCAGAACTATGCAACCCTACCCTCATTATTCTTGCCAAACAGGTCCAGTGACTGAGCAAAGGCTGAATTAAAAGCAGATTTCCATCATTCTATTTCATTAAATGAGATGGGAACAGGCAAATGACTTTGTCCCTGAAACTTGAGAGCCAAAGCATCATAAGGACATGCAAATCTTATAAGCACACACAAGAGCAGCATGTAACCACAGAACGTGTCGATCTGCCCAGCGAATCACAACGTCCACATTTTACTTTCTTTTGCTTATTCTGAACATGGAAATGAGAAACTATACCACAATATATGAGCTGGATATCGTTTTCCCCTGGTCTACTAAAATCATGTACTTTTACATCTGTTGTTGCAGGCAAATGTACCCAAGCTTGTTTAATGTGTATTATCTGCTGTGTATTTCCATATGAGCCACAATGCCACTTATATTACTTGGCAAAGAAACAAATAGTCATTACACCAGCAGCTCTATAAGTCCAAACATTGCTCCATATCAGCATGAGGAAAATGGAAATACGCTGGTAATAGTTCTGGTACCCCGCTGTACGACAAACCCGCATGCACACACACTTGGATGGAGAGGCCATTTTCAAAAGGTGGGGGTAATTTGGCATCTTGGCCTGGGAGGAGGTGGTGGCCCGGAGTGATATTGAGAGTGACACAGCGCCAAGCCTGGGGAAGGTTACCATAGGGCTAATGGGAAAAAAGCAGTAATGAGCTCTCATGGGGGAAAAATGCCACTGTCTCGCACTTTCTCTGTCCCAAATGTAAGGGTGGGGGTGGAGATGTGGGACAGACCAGCACACACGGTGTACACGTCTCTGTGACAGTTATGACCCTGGGCTGCAGAAAGCTTAGTGCTCATTAATCCCACCAATAAAGAGGTCAAAGGGCGAGACCTCCGGAGTGCAGGTTGGACCCGTCACAGATTTAAAGACAAAACATTGAATAGTGTCATGGTCGTCAGGTAGGGTCCCTTGCCATTAGTTATAGCTCAACTCCCCTATGTTATTAGGTTGGCCAGTTGACAAGACAAATAAAAAGTAATGGTCCAAGAAGGAAAGAGCCAAAGAGGAAAGGATGAGTATTGTGTGTTAATCCAAATTTTGTGCCAATATCGCGAGAAAAAAAAAAAAAAAAAGATGGATTGAGGTTAAGACAATAAAACAGGCCTTTAGTAGTATTATTTAAGTATCTTCAGTATTTTACAGGTTTTATTTGTTGTTATTTTGTTGTTAAGTTTTGAAATTATATAGTTTGAAGCACAATTACCCTATTTATTCAACCAGCGATCTGTGCCTGTCCCATGTAAGGGTGGGAGATATGACAAAACCAAAATATAAGGATGTTCTTGGAGCCAGAACACAATTTCAGTTTTCAATTTTATTATTATTTGTGTACACTTTGTGTTTTTCTATTGCCCTAAAACTGTGATTGGTTAAATCCAGCTGTCATGAGACTGACAAAGACTAACAAATAGGAGGAGAGGAGAGAAAATTTGTTCAAACAAAGGTTTGAACAGACATAATTAGAGAAAGTGTGTCTCACAACATGACGATATCACCAAAAAGATACTTTATAGGGATCAGAACTTTTTTTTTTTTAATCGCCGAGCCCTAGTCCCAAACTGAGAAAAATGCAGCAGGTCGTATTCTGACAGAAACAATGCCAAATTGAAATGCAAATCTTTGCAGCTGAAATGCGATGCCCAAGCAGGGGAAAAGCAGATGGAGAGAAGAACAATGAACTGTGGTCAAATTGCTCTGGTTATTTTTTTTCCCAACTGAGATCTTATAGTGAAGAATGGCCCAGGTGTACCCAGTGCTATGGAGCTGGAGAATGTGTTTAGAGTGTGTGAAGGATGCTGACACAGCGCGGGCCTCTGCAGTCGGATCCATTTGGCAGAGAGAGCAGAACCAATCAGATAATTGTCCTTGTTTGGCATTGAGTGGACCCATCCGTGGGCCAGTAGGCTGATTATCCAGACCGGGAATGAGAATGATTGAATAGTGAATTACATCCTAATGAATATATTATGTCCCCCCCCTCCGTTTATCCACGCTAAATGTGAAACAAAGAGCAGAGAACAACAACTGCCCTGATGAGGTGATGAAATTCCTCCTCTGAATCTCACCACAGGGCAAGACTAATGCCCATGCTAATAACCTTTTCAAACCGGGTGATTGGGAAGGAAAACTGTGCAGCTCAGGGTGGTTCAATGAAGATCAGCACAGATACAGCTGCCATAAGTACTCTGAGTAACCTGTTTATTATAAAGTTTCAGAAAAATGTAAGAATTTCATTTCCACCAAATATGACTCATACAATAAAACGGTGACCTTTTTTTTTCTTCAGCACTTTTATTTCCTACCTGGACCGTCTTCTTTACACATACAAACAGTTATGTACAAACACTGCTGTGCTTATTAAAACCCCAGAAAGATGTTATTAACGGCACAGCCAAGAGCCCCACAGCCACTTTTCAATCACGCCTCACTACAGGTTTCAGGTCAGCCAGGTCTCCAAGGAGGAACAGCTGTACAAAGACCCAGTGGCAGGTCCCCATTTGGACATGGCAGCTAAAAGGAGCGCAGCTATAGGCGGGAGGTGGGAGGCCTGTGTTTGAGGCGAAGCGCTTCAAAAATCACAATGGCCGCTGACTGCCTTAGCCTGAGATCATTGGACACCCATGGAGCCTGCGTCCTCAAGGGGAACACAAGGGGCGAGACAAGCATCACTGGGATCTGCAGGTCGCTCCGGCTCCTCGCTCCTGTCAACACACGTGTGCACAGCCACCGGCATGAAATATGTTTGTCTGATTTAAGTCTGTCTAATCTGTCTTACATTTTTTAAATTACAGATGTTAAAAAACATGCATTCTCACATAACATAGGTCACTTCTTCAGAGGATACATCACCTGCTTGTCTCCATAGAGATGAGTGAGTTGATTGCCCTACCGTGTGAGATTATAGAAGTTATATAGTTTGCTTTCTGTTCTGATATCTTACATAAGACCAGAGGAAGGAGAGAGAGAGGTAACGACATATTTTAGGGTCTGGTATTCTCATAATCAACCAATTACTTGGCTTTTTAATGTATTAAATGGCAGTGTAACAGTGACTAATTACAGCACAGAGGAGAGCTTAAAAGATGCTAGAAGAAAATCAATAAATGGATAGGGGGCTTGTGTTAACTAACCAACAAGAATGAACTCAAATGAAAGGCAGAACATATTACGAGGACGTGCCCGAACAAATGGTGACGAAAGCCAGTCTATCACCAGATGGACAGCAAAGTATTTTTCTCTGTCATTCTTTGAGCTGTTATTTATACATCTCAAAGCTCAAAATGTGTCTCTATATTAATCTTCTCAGAGATACACAAATGCTGTTTCCAAAAGCAGCGCCTACAGTGCAGACAGTAGACATAAGGATGCTAAGTTGGAGGAGGACAAGATGTACGAGCTCTGCGCACAGACTGTTTGTACAAATACAGCAGCCCCAAGTCTGTTTATTCTCTAGCCTCAAGAGTCCTCTTTAGCGAGCCTCAGGGATCAATACATTACGTTAAATTATTCAGATTAAAGTTAGATTACTACACACTATGTTAGCTTAAGTACATGTTACCATTTTCCAAGTATTTTGCGTTGTGTTGAAACTAGTTATTTTCAGACCAGGTTGTGTTTTGACGAAAATGGTATGGTTTACCTTGAGGCACTACTTTTCATTGGCAGTGAAATGTCTGCTATCACAATCAATGAGGATGAGGACAGCAGTCTGCGTTTCTGTGGGTGCTTGAGTGTTCTCTCTGAAGGCAGTCGAATGCAGGAGAGTGAGGAGAAATGGAGATAAGCCGGTGCATAGCTGGACTGTTGGCTGTCTGTGCTGTTGATCTGCGGTATATTTGAGCCCCAGGCTTTAGCCGCCGCCTCCTCCACAGCTCCCTGTGTCTCACTCAGCATGGAGCCCATCTGATCCACCACACAGGCCCCGCCAACTCTCATTAAACACGCCGAGACTTAGACAGACATACAGAAGAACCTCGTGCTTCACACTTAACTGACAAGAAGAGTGCACTTTAAGAACTTCCTGATTTGTTGGCTCACATTCACAATAAGAACTCAGTCAAAACCATGAGATGAGCCTAATGCATGCATGACAACAAACACCCATGACAAATTGAAATTTGACTGGTATATTAATTCTTCACAGGCAGAAATAGACAGAAATTTGTAATATTAAAATATTCTAAGTTCAAGAAGTAGGTTGTACTAGATTTTATGTATAATCTTCATAGACAAATAATACAATGAGTCTGACGACTCTTAGGAGAGTTCCTTCTCCAAGCAATGCTGTCCAAAAGTGTTATATTATAAATCAAACACCTTTTTGAGCTATTTAAGATTGTGTTTCTTTCTATAAATATAACATTGTGCAATTGAGTTAAATCTCTTATTTATCACATTGTTCAGTCAGCTGACAGTACAACTTAAAAAGGACAGACCAAGCAAATCCTAATGCCCATTAATGTGCAGAACTCATCTGCAACAAATTATTCTGAATCCAAAGCAGCAAAACAAAGTGGATTTTGTGATTTTTAAAAAAATCCAAGTTCATTAGCACAATGCACAAGAGAGCAAATAGTCAACAAAGAATCCTGCTCTAGATAATTAATGAACTCTTGAAACAAGACCAGCATTAAATCATGCAATTTTTAAAAGTGCTTCATAACAAAGGCGCAGTGGAGCAAAAAATACTTTCAAGGCTAATATAAAAAGAACAACATGGTCTCTAAATCTAAATGTCAGACGGGTGAATAAATGAAATGGTGTCCAGTTACATCATACAACTGCATTTCAATCACTGTTTTTATTAAATGAACAGATAAGCAGTAAGACAAACGGCAATTTTCAAATCCAAAACCTTCAAATATAAAAAGTGTCCATAATTGTACTTGAGTCTTGTCAGAAGCAGTCAATTCAGGACCAAGTAAACTTTGATTCAACATGATTTCTTCAAGTCCAGAGTAGTGTTTGGGAGCCATCCGGGACTGGAGACACATCATTGTAGACTACAGTGTAGTGACCTGTGCCCTCAGGTTGGGCCCGTGGCAGGTGTCAGCAGCCAGGCCAGGGGTTTTCTCTGAGGTGTAACAACCCAGTCCGGTCGGACAACAGCTCTGATAGAGGTGCTCCGGGGTCACATGGTTGTGAAGATTCATCAACAGGGAAAAGGAGGGCTTTCTCTGCGTTCCCAAAATGTCTTTACAGCGCACATTTTCACAAGGGTGGAAATTACACACATCCTCCTTGTGGAGGGTCTGCTCTGACAATAGCAGCTTGGAGTGACATTAATCTCTGTAAGCTCATGGAGGTCACTTTTCTGTCTTACTATGGGAGAATGTCAGGCATCCCAAGGCACCACTCTCTTTCTATTACTGTGAGTCCAAGTGCTAATAATTCCAAACTCATTTGGATTGTGCCGTGCTGAAGGGTGCATTTGTCCTCCTGCCCCCATTATTCCAGTGGGCCATGTTACTTACACTCATGCTTGACATCCAGAGATGTCTTTACATGGGAGATGCGTAACACAACACTCTGATTTACTGCGGAAGATAAGCTCTGTTTTAGGCTGGGGAGGCTGTCACAGCTCGGGTTTCCCTGTGAGAGGGAGATCTCCTGCGGTCAGCATGGAGCAAGGCCTATAAATCCACACACTCATGAGCTGAGAAAGCCACTGCAGCGACTGTATTCTTGCCTTTATTTGTTTGCTTTGTCCTTGCCATTCTTACACTGTATCTGGTTCCATCCCTCTCTCTCTGGTCCTTGTTCCTGCGTCCTCCTCGTCTCTCCACCTGCTCAGTCCTATCTGTGCCTCTATCAGAGGCTAATGTGCGACTGCAAATGAAGCAGCTTGACTTCCATCTCAGGCTACAAAAGATCAATAAGTGCTGCTCACTATCAGGCAGGACACTGTGCCTGGTGCACGAGGGAGAGTTGGACGGCAAATGAAACACACTTAATGCTTAACACATAAACATGGCGCTCCGGCAGTCATAATTCAGCTTTTATGGCCTGTATTTACTGCAGAGCTCGTGCTACAACTGCAGGGGCTCCTCTGACACAGTGTTGTGGCCAGGAACATGTCTCTTAAAGCAGACAGGTCTCTGAATTCAAAGGTTCAGAACAACCGACGAGATAAAGAGATATGTGAACAAAGCAGGATGATCATAAATCAGAGTTAGCATGAGGTTGGTTGCGAAGAGTAATAGGCTGTGAAAGCGGCTGGTAGAGGGAAACAACACAAGCACTGACTATGAGAGGGCCAGGAGGTGGTAGTACAGACGCGCAGCCAAAATAAAGATGAAGATGACTTCTGAATGCAACAAATGCAGAGGGGAAGCCACAGGAAGCCAAGCTCTACAGGACAGATGGGCACCTGAGTTACCTGGACAGGTGGCCACACAGGCACTTTTCTGGACGCTCTGCCCCTCACAGGACGTCCCTCCATTCAGGGGCGTGGGGTTGGTGCAGCTTCGGCTTCTCTTCTGCCAGCCCCGCCCACACACGGCACTGCAGGACGACCAGGTAGTCCACGTGGACCAGCCGCCGTTGACTGCGGAGCACCCGACATGAAGGGTGAGGGGTGAGGAGGAAGGGACAGAGTAGCAAGGATTACCCGACATGCAGCAAGGACAATAATAATCAAGATTACGCTTTCTCTTTTTGGTTCTGCACAGTGCAACAAGAAAGCTAAGTAGCCCATTTCCCAGATCCACCAAAGTGACATCCAACTGGCGTGAAAACAAAAGCATTTAAAGCTAATGGACAAAAAATCTTCCAGACATTAACAAATTTATGTATGTAATTACTGAACTTGAATCTGACCAGAAGAAACAACAAAACATCAATCAAAACATTCGGCTCTCAAATACCTCAACCAACTGTAAAGATAATTAAAAATAAAATAAATTCCATCTACTCCACTCTATTCTATTAGTCTGAAAAAAAAAAGGGCCAGTCAAACAGCGACAAACAAATGAAATTCCTGATGAAACGCTATTGGCGTACCTGTAAAAATTCTATGCAATTTCACACATAAGGAAAAAATTGAGAAAATAACGTAATAACTTGTGCTCTCCACCTTAATGCTCTCAACCAAACACTTAAGACATGACTTCTGACATGACCCTTATGTTCTACACACTTCTATTTGTGAGGGTGAACAGAGCAGCCGTCAATCCCTTTCTTTACATAGTTCCCTCCTAATTTCCCCTTCACTCTTTTCTGCGCCTGTCGTGGCTGAATCATTTCCTTGGCCTCTCTTTGCGATTGATTGGCCGCCACTGTGAGGTAAATTGCTAGGCAGCTTGGCCCCTGATTACCTCTTAGAAGCAGGCACAGTCACACCAGCCAGCCGTTAAAATGCATCCCTGCCCCCCTGTTGACCCCTTTAAAAAGTGGAGATTATTATGGTTCGACGGAGCTCAGATCGGCCAGTTTGGAGGATTCTTTCTGATAAATAAAGATTTCCAATTTCCAACATGGTCAATACAGTTGCACAGACCTGGGCAAGTCCACTACACCCAACTACTACAACTACTATTCTTGCAAATAAAAAAAAAAATGTTGTGTTATTGGCAATTTCTCAGAAGTTAATCGCTGATTGTAATGAACAGAAAATAGCGTGCTTGAGGCGTTGGTTGTGGTAGAATGTGCTGCATTGGATCAACACATTTCATTTGTAGTCACTCACCGTGAAAGTGCACATGCCTGAGTTGTCAATGACATTCATGGACTACTTAAAATATTCTAGCTTCTTACCAGAATTGCATTATAGTCCAATTTACATGAGAACCACTAATGTTTATGAAGTCAGAACAATGATTATATCTCACCTTATTCTTGTTTTATTGCTCATGTGTGAATACTGCTTGTACCAGAGGCCTTTTTCTCACGTGTTTAATCTTCCCGTTTGGAGACTTCGCCCGCATGCTAATATATGCAAAAAAGTAGTGGCCGTGCGCACGAAGCCCTCCGTGATTTAAAAATAATGCTGTTTCCCTGCATTTTAATAAAGGTCAGTCTATTTATCAAGCCAAGTCATTATTTACACACACGCAGTTAAATCACATTCTTTACTGATATGGAAGTGACTCCGAAAAGGGTAGACAGGGACAGCGCAGAGATTAGAGGCTGTTTGTGAAAAGAGTGTTTTGCAAGGAATGCTTCAAGTGCAGAAAATTATTAAGTAAGACAGTTTTTCCTTAACTCAATAATGATAAATAGCATGTGTATTTTATGCAGCTGACTTAGGCTATGTGTGGGCTTTAGCATTCTATTAGAGTTTATCATCATGGTTTAAAACAATGAGTGAGTTCATTAGTGAAGACAGACAAGTGTCATATAAAAAAGGCTTGTTATGTGTATTAGTGATTTAAAAATATATTAGAGCAATACAAATCCTTCTATCCTGTCTTAATCAAACCCACTCAACTATAATTTCGTGCATATATGTAGGAGATTGTGACAAAAGTTTAAAGCTGAAATATTTGTTTTTGCAATTGAATGCATGTGTAGTACACAGTAACTGGTCTTTCTAAAAACCAGCCACATTATTAAAGGCACACAAAATACATTCTTCAATCAAAATTCAAACAAGCAAACACCTGTACTTTGACTTGCCAGGAGGGCTGTACTTTTTTTCATCTTGCAGTTTAAAAGTCATTATTTACACTGCTAAGAGAACTAGGCTTCCTTCCACAACAGTAATAATGGTGAAATGGGGAAACAGCATGTACACACAACATGAATGGTCTGAATTATTTATTGGCATGTGGTGTTTAAAATAGTAAAAAGACCTTCCATTAGCCCTTGCGCCCCTGACCTGGGCCCTGCTCGATTAGGGAAAAACAGTTGTCTCTTACCATAGACCAGGACGGTGGCTGAGGTACTCTTACGACGAGCCACGATGTTTTTGGCCACGCACGTGTAGTTGCCCGTGTCCGCTAGCCGGGCCTTTTTGATAACGAGATTATGGTCAGCAGTGATGAAAAAATTGGGGTCGCTCACTGGGTCAATAACATCCTCGTTTCGCTGCCACTCCACCTGAAAAGACGTTTCAGTCAAAATTCACTGTCAGACTGAAAATAGACCCACTCATACAATTGTGCTTGAAGGACAGTTTCATTTGGTTACATTCTGTGGTTTTTCACATGCTGTTTTGAACCACTTGTCCACTTTTGATACACACTGACCACTGCAGAGCTAGAAACGCCACACAAGAGAAGAAAAGACCTAGTAATGTGCTGGTTTCAGGCTCATTATGTAGAATTGTCTTTTATGAGCTTTTAACCATATTATATGTTCCCTCATCAGTTTACTCAAAGTTGTGTTTCGATTGATTCATGCATGTTTGTGTAATCCTCTATTGTCCGGCTTTTGAGGCTTATCTGTGAACATACTGTCCTTACTGCAATTATTCAAAACATTCAGACTCCGGGTCATACATTAAAAAAAAAAAAAAAAAAAAAAGAAACCGCATGTTCTTTGGGTTGTCCTGCACAGCCATTTAGGCCATTGTCCCTGGTCCCACTTATTTAGAGAATAATACACTTTTTTTTTTGCCAAATACATTGCATGAAAAGAGAGATTAACATAAAACATAGACTTTTTGGATGTACTGGCTTTTAGGGTTGTAATTAGGATTTAATGCTGGTCTAATCTCTCTCAATGCATTGCCATTGATAAAAACTGAAATGATATGTGATGGCTGCCCCAGCCTCACACTGACAGTGCTAGTGTGTCCTCAAGTCTCCACCCTATGGCCTGAACCATGGCAGGCAGATTAGGGGGGGTTTAGGCTTAATTTTGTTATTGTTTCTCACATACTGGGTTTTGTTTATATTGGTTACAATAGGTGAATATATATTAGTACATTGTTTAAGTTTTGCTAAATTAAATTATCCTGGGTTACATATGTATAATCTTATTGTCTTGTTAGATGTTTTGTCTTCCCCCTTTTGTTACAGCTGGTCTGATCAGCCAGTTTAAATGTTCCCCCCATGTGTTCTGTGTTAGGTCAGTTTGTGTTCAGTTTGGAATGGAGTTTGTTATTTTGACCTCTTTTATGGGCCCACATTATTGTTAATTTCTTTATTTTTTTGGCTAAATAAAAGCCTTCTACTTTTGAATTCTTGGTGTGTTCTGTTCCTGACCCTCGGTCCCTTACATGTGGTGGCAGTGGTGGGATACGATTTGGTCAAGAACACACTCATTTTTTTTATTTAAAAAGAAAAAAAGTTTTTTCCCTGGATCCTCCTGTATTTTTGAGGGGAAATGCCAAAAGGACAAACACAAACTCGAGGTGCTGCTAAAGCCTCTGGGAAGCAAGTGGACCAGCTGGAAGGTGAAGAGGAAAACGAGCAAGTGGGGGAGGCTGGTGAAGAAGAAAATGGAGCTGCAACAAATATGGAAGAAGCGGTGAGCAGGGAACCAACAGTGTCAGACCTGGCAGGCATGTTACCGGCCATTATGGGACAGCAGCAAAGGCAAGAGGTGCAGCGGGAAAGGGAGCGTGCATATCAAGAAAGGAGATTTGAAGCATTACAACAACAATTTCAGCTCCTCCAGCAAGAAGTGCAGGCCCATGCCACACCTGATCCTGAGCATGCATTCCCAAAGTTGGATTCTGAAGAGGGGGAGGCCACTCCCACTTGGGCCTATGCAGTGCCACAGCCTGGGGACTCCACAAGCCATGTGCTCACAGGTCAGTTAAGAAGTTTGCATGAACCAAGGCTGGAAAAATTAACCAGTGAAGATGATATTGAACATTATCTTATCACATTTGAGAGGATTGCAACAGTTTGTAGATGGCCTCAAACAGACTGGGTTTTCCGCCTCATTCCTCTGCTAACTGGGAAAGCTAGGGCTGCTTATGTTCATATGGATATGGATGAAGCTCTTGACTATGAAAAAGTTAAACTTGCCATTTTGCAGAAGTATGATATCAATGCAGAAACCTACAGACAGAGGTTCCGGTCTCTCGAAGTGGATCCAGGAGAGAGTCCTAAAGAACTTTATGTAAGGCTTAAAGAATTATATGGCAAGTGGATTCAACCTAAAAATAAAACTGTGAATGAAGTCAATGAAATGATAATTATGGAACAATATTTGAGGATGCTGTCTCCCGAGCTCCAGGTTTGGATTAAAGAGCATGACCCTAAAACAGCTACTGAGGCTGCGACTCTGGCGGAGGTGTTTGTGGCTGCTCGCAAGAAAAATCAGCCATGGACCAATACAGCATGGAAGGCTGGGAGAGAGACTCGGAAGCTGCCTCCACAGTACCACCAGAGGTCAGCACTCCACTCTGGTAGGGCTCCTGTAAATGAAGGTCAGTCAATGCCAACTCCAAACCCAATATCAAAGCCTAACAAAATACCTACCTGTTATTTGTGCGGACAAGAGGGCCATACGAAGCCAGTGTGTCCTAAAAACCCTTCTAGATTAACGCAAATGTGTTTCGTTCCACGACAAGCGTTAATCGGCAAAGAAGAAAGGGTGCAAAATACCAAAGTCATCCCAATAAAGGTGAATGGAAGGAAAGTGAAGGCATTGTTGGACACTGGCAGTACTCAAACCCTGGTGCATGTGAAATATGTCCCCAGCAATCTCATCTGCACAAAAGACATTATCCCCATTTGCTGTGTGCATGGCGATGAAAAACCTTATCCTACAGCTGATTTGTATATTGAAATTCAAGGACAATCTTACCTGTTAAGTGTTGGAGTAGCCGATAACTTACCATTCCCAGTAGTTCTCGGTGATGATCTGCCAATCCTGTATGACTTGATAAAGCCAACAAAAACCTGTAATGTTGTGACAAGGGCCCAGTCTAAACTCAGATGTGATGACTCACCTGCTCTCAGTGCGTTACCTTTTTTTGATGCAGAGCTGGAGGCGAAACCCGGGAAGTCCAGAAAGCCCCGCAGTCAGAAAAGGCAAGAGAAATTCCAACACACTGTTGTCAAGGCACCAGGTGAGCCAAAATCAGATCTGCCCATAGACTTTAAGCTGCCAACCAATATTGTTGAAATGCAACAGAATGATCCAGCTCTGTTGAAATTATTCCTAAAGGCTAGAAAAAATGAGTCAAAGGTAGGAGTTGCAACAACTGAGCCAGAAGAAGAGTTTTTCTACAAAATGGCATTCTATATCGTCAGCGGGGCCAATTTAAACAGCTAGTTGTGCCACAGACTGTCCAAGATATGGTGCTCTCCTTGAGCCATTCTATTCCCTGGGCTGGCCACCTGGGGAAACACAAGACTATGGCACGAATTAAACGGCACTTTTATTGGCCTGGTCTGCGTTCAGCTGTTGCCCAATTTTGTAGAAGCTGTCCTGAGTGCCAAAAAACCTCAATTCGAGGCCCGGCTAAAGCTCCTCTCCAGCCTCTCCCAACAATTTCAACGCCTTTTGAACGCCTTGGAATGGACGTGGTTGGCCCTGTGGAGAAGAGCAAATCAGGAAATCGTTTTATGTTGGTGATAACGGATTATGCAACAAAATATCCTGAAGTTTTCCCTCTACGAAATGTGAAGGCAAAAACTGTGGCTTTCTCTCTAATTCAGTTATTTTCGAGGGTGGGTTTCCCCAGTGAAATTGTAACTGATCAAGGAACTAACTTTATGTCTGAACTTTTGAAGCAGGTTTACAAGTTGCTGGGCATCCGTAGTGTGCGAACAACCCCCTACCACCCTCAAACAGATGGACTGACCGAACGCTTTCAACCAAACACTCAAACAAATGCTCCGTAAGTTTGTGAATGACACTGGTTCCGATTGGGATCAGTGGCTCCCTTACCTCCTTTTTGCCTATAGGAGGAACCCCAAGCCTCTTCTGGGTTTCTCCCTTTGAACTTTTATATGGACATGAGGTGAGAGGCCCATTGACTTTGTTGAAGGAGGCTTGGGAGGGTGATCAGGGGAGGGGAGAACACATTAATGTTGTGTCATATGTCATACAGATGCGAGAAAAGCTGCAAAGGATGAGTGAGCTGGCGCAGGAGAACATGAGAGCAGCACAACATGACCAAAAGGTGTGGTATGACCAGTCAGCACGACACAGGAGTTTGGAGCCTGGAAACAAGGTGTTAGTTATGTTGCCTACAAGTGACAGCAAACTTTTGGCCAAGTGGCAAGGGCCCTTTGAAATTACAAGAAAAATGGGTCCTACCACCTATGAAGTCTCCATGCCTGGTCGCCAGCGGTCAAAGAGAGTCCTCCATGTGAACCTTCTAAAAGAATGGGTTCCCAGAAAGGAGAAAATGGCAGAGGTGATGCTAATTCAAAGGGTGGAGGAAGAGGAAGAGATCGATGATCAATACTTACCTTTGCCTGCAGTCTCCAACTTAGATATAGGTCACCTCACAGAGCAACAACAAGCCCAGGTAAAGCCTCTCATTAATACAACAATATTTTCTGAATATCCTGGCCATACAAATATGGTGGAACATGTCATTGTGTTGAAACCTGAAGCACCAATCAAGCGTATGAGTTACAGGATACCTCAGCGCCTTCTGGTGTCATTGAAGAAAGAAGTGGACCTGATGTTATCCCTGGGAATCATTCAGCCATCAAAGAGTGAATGGTGTAACCCGGTGGTGTTGGTTCCTAAAAAGGATGGGACTATCAGGTTTTGCATCGACTTCAGGTACCTGAACTCAATATCAAAATTTGACTCTTATCCTACCCCACGAGTTGATGACCTGATCGAACGACTGGGGAAGGCCAAGTACCTGACCACCATTGACCTCTGCAAAGGTTATTGGCAGGTCCCTCTCTCTCAGCAGTCTCGGGAGTTGACAGCCTTTCGCACACCATGGGGGCTGTTTGAGTTCACTGTCCTACCATTTGGTCTCCATGGTGCCCCGGCCACCTTTCAAAGATTGATGGACCAGGTACTGTGTGGCCACTCTGACTATGCCTGTGCTTACCTGGATGACATTGTTGTTTTCAGTACCACCTGGGAGGAACATCTGGAGCACCTGAGAAAGATTTTAGATGCTCTGCATGTCGCGGGCCTCACAATCAACCCAGCAAAGTGCTCCCTGGCCCAGACCGAGACACAGTATCTAGGCTTCATCATTGGGGGTGGGGTGATCAGGCCACAGATTCATAAAGTTGAAGCAATTGCATCTTGTCCCTTGCCACAAACCAGGAAGCAGCTGAGGTCTTTCCTAGGAATGGCTGGCTTTTACCATCGATTCATACCCAACTTCTCTGCCCGAGCTGCGCCGCTGACAGATATGACAGGCTCTCGGCAGCCCAATCAGCTGAAGTGGACGGAGGAGGGTGTTGTCGCCTTCAAGGACATTCAGCAGGCACTGAGTAAGGATCCAGTTTTGGTTTGCCCGGATTTTGACAAAGACTTTGTTTTGCAAACAGACGCTTCTGATCGTGGCATTGGAGCTGTGCTGCTGCAAGGACCGCCAGGAGACCGTCATCCGGTTGCTTACATCAGTCGCAAGCTGTTCCCCCGGGAGGTGCGTTATGCAACCATCGAGAAGGAAGCCCTGGCCATTAAATGGGCGCTGGACTCCTTCAAATATTACCTCCTGGGACGGCAGTTTGTCTTGCAGACGGATCATAAGGCCCTGCAATGGCTGGAGAAAATGCAGGACACCAATGGGAGGATCACAAGGTGGTACATAGCCATGCAGCCTTTCAGGTTCATTGTCCAGCACATTCCTGGGAATGTAAACCACACCGCTGATTACCTTTCCCGCAGCCACGGCGAAGCTTCTGAAGAGGGGGGGTATGTGATGGCTGCCCCAGCCTCACACTGACAGTGCTAGTGTGTCCTCAAGTCTCCACCCTATGGCCTGAACCATGGCAGGCAGATTAGGGGGGGTTTAGGCTTAATTTTGTTATTGTTTCTCACATACTGGGTTTTGTTTATATTGGTTACAATAGGTGAATATATATTAGTACATTGTTTAAGTTTTGCTAAATTAAATTATCCTGGGTTACATATGTATAATCTTATTGTCTTGTTAGATGTTTTGTCTTCCCCCTTTTGTTACAGCTGGTCTGATCAGCCAGTTTAAATGTTCCCCCCATGTGTTCTGTGTTAGGTCAGTTTGTGTTCAGTTTGGAATGGAGTTTGTTATTTTGACCTCTTTTATGGGCCCACATTATTGTTAATTTCTTTATTTTTTTGGCTAAATAAAAGCCTTCTACTTTTGAATTCTTGGTGTGTTCTGTTCCTGACCCTCGGTCCCTTACAGGTGACATTGCAGTTAGTCACCCCATTGCACAGCGTGTCCATCTTTTTATACAATTTGAGATGGATACTGCGGACCCATTTCTATTATTAGGCCAATTTAGATGAATATTACAATTTACAAAAACCAAAACGTAAACTCATGATCTATGCATTTTATAGTTTAATATTAAAAACCTAGAATAAAACAAACAAACATAATTTGTCCTCTTTAATGAAGGAGTGGAGTAGAGTAAAAAGGAACAGAGAAAAACGGTACATAACTTATGGAGAAAGAGAAAAACAAGTATAATTTGTCCATGATTGTAACACTTTGGTTACAGGCAATTACTAAAGTGCGCTACTGGAAAAAAAAAATCCAATTCTCAAGGAGACCCCAATTTACTGGACCACCCCATTAAGAATGTAGAAAGGTTTTTGCATTTAGAAAGTTGGATAACTGAATATCAAATTTAAAACTTTAGTACAGCCATAGAGAATGCTTTTTCAGCTTAGGGTTCCTCAATGTACCTTTGAAGAAAGCTAATTTATTCAGCAAAAGACACCACTAATTTTAGACCATCTCTGTATCTTTTCACTTCTCTGCACTGGCTGAAAACACTGTGCACGCTGAATAATAGTACTTTGTAGAATTACTGTGACCTCTACAGAAGCCATAACTGATGTTTTGGTGTACTTTGAGATTGGCTTGCTTGTTTTCCTGCTCTCACTTGACCTAGTGCAGTCTAGAGAGTAGGTAGAGTGCTACAGTATTGTTGTTGCTTTTGCTGCCTGTTGCAATTCCGCATATAATTGGGCTCTCTTCCTCGGGTGCACCACTTTTGCAATAGTTTGACTTCTGCTCTCACGTCGTTGTGTGTTTTGAACTGTGGTTGTCACCTTTTCTCCCACATTTTTTTCTGTCCTGACAATGGAAGATCTGTGATTGGCTGGTACAGTTTGGCTCCCCCTTGTGAGGTCATTAGACAAGTTGGTGTCAAGTTGGGACCGAGGGATGTACAGCAGACAAGACCAGCGTAAGTCCAGTCACCCAAACACTAAAACATGCCCAACTTGGATACACTCAGACAGATGTGACGGCACCAAGATAGAAGACAGGAAGAAAGCGGCACAAATAGAGACATTAATTATAAATGGGCCTTTAGAGATGCCAAATGTGGAGTGAAGCGGTTCCTAGGCTTTACCGACTGATGCGATGAGCCAACGTGATATAGGGCTTCGCTGAGATGTAGGAGAGATAATAAATCAATAAAGGGAAATAATTAGAGGCGTTATTCATCCTGGTGGAGCACAGAGCTGCTCCCGAACCCGGATTTGCTCTCTGTCCTTTGGTAGGGAAAGAGTAAATGGATGGTGGATTTAAAGGGCTATAAATAAGGGGTGTATGCGAGTCTCACCTCGGCCTGTGGCACTCCCTCGGGGGGATGGCAGTGCAGCAACACCTCCTGGTCCAATGCCACCTCTTTACCCTGTGGTTCCTCCTCAAAGTTCTTCCTCAGGTCTGGTGGGAAAGGTGAAAAAGAGAGGTAACCAATTATAGCGAGCAGAATTCACCGAGGCAGGCACTAAAATGCACAGAAAAATACATGCTGAAGATAGAGCTGCAAAGTCAGTGACAATTTAAATGTGCATGGACAGTATTGCATATTGTGTGTATGAGAATGAGAAATAAAGACAATTTGAGTGTTATGAAACATTTCATCTGCTAATCAAGATAAAATCCATTCACATTTTGCAAATTGTACTCGATGTATAAACATTTGTCAGTTTTCGAGATCCTTTTGAACAATAGTTTTTGGTACAATTGCAAATATTATTTGATTAATCGTGACTAGACGACTATTAAAAAATCGTAGTTGCACTTTGATCATCGTAATAATTTACTGGACTATTCAAACTCTAAAACCTTTTATAATGAAAACAGAGGCAAAAGTCAAAACAGAATAAATATTCTCCATCTAGAAGCCTTCAATCAACATATTTCGAGCTTTATTTGATTGTGAATGTATTTAAAAGTCTCAACGTTCAAAAGAATTAATAATTTGACAAGACAACAAATGAAAAAAACAATTGTTGATTAGTCAACTACTAAAATACTTGTTAGTTGCAGCCCCATCTTTGAGGATGCTAAAAGCTCAGAGTTTAGTTTTAAAAACCAACCACTTTTGAATCCTGGCTTGTTGATCTTTCCAAATTCCCCCTCTTCTAATATGGCCCGGGTACTAGCTCTGGCTCGGTATGTCGCACTCCAGTTGGTCCCCTAAGCCACGCAGGGATCGGTGGCACCAACCATGCTGCTTATTACCGGCTTCCTGCTTGGTTCAGAGATGCTTGTCTGCAGCCAGAGGGGCCCGGCATAAAGTGAAAGCAATTGCATTAGCCCTCATCCCACTCTTTCCCTCCCTCCACCCTCATGCTCTCTCCTCCAGCATCCTCCAGCCCTCCATCTGTGTGAGAGCTTGGAGCCGCCACACCAAAACAAAGCCCCGAGGCGACTGGACAAGAGCTCCTACAAGCCTGGCTGCCTGCATGGGGCCTAGCCTTTCGTCTCATTGAATACTCTTACAACGGCACCAACTACCGCCATATATATATATTTGGTGGTAAGCCAGGCTATGAATTACACCAGTAAAAAGAGCAACAGCCCATTTCCTACAAGGGCAAATCCATGACGCCCCATACCTGATGAGTTGGCTGAGATTAGCGCAAAGTGGACACAGGGCAAGTGAAAGTGAAATATTTAACCAGATACCTGTTCTGTCCAATCATAACCACAGTAACTCTGAGACAAAGCCAGTGTTTCATGACATTCAATTTAATTACACACTAACCACAGGACTGGAGGACAGTTAAAGTGCATGATGACAGGTTTTCACAGCTTTCTATACATAGTTTAGTGGGTGATTATCAGTGGTAAATATGTATCATACATTTTAAACCGGTCAAATGAAAGTTTGTGAAAAAAGAAGAAAGAAAAAAAAGAAGTTGGAAATTCTAGGTAGTAGCACTAAGCTTTAAAAATTAATCAGTATCTGTCATCAATGCACAAAATCAATTATAAAAAAAAAAAATTAAAAAATTCATCTAGGTTTCATCATCATGGTTTTCTGGGAGTTTAAATTTAACAAAATAAAGGTGTTGCCATATATTTTATTTGCTACTATTATTTACTTCACCAAATTGTTAGGATTTTGTGCAAAAAGTGTATATGAAAAGTTAGACTACTAATTTAAAAAAAATGTAGTTATCACAACATTAAGATTCTTCGGACGCAATAAAAAGAACGATGAGTCCACATACTGTATACATCATTATAAAAACGCCTTTGCATGTCCTTTACATCAAACTGACTTCACCGAGAGCTGATACAAGTTGGGTAATGAGTGTTTGCTTGTACTTGCCAGACACTGCTTCGTTCAGCTATGTCTCCAGTTATGCATATTTATATGAGATTTAACAGGCACAATGCGCTAAAATACTCCAATGTAAAAAGCGCTCTTTTTCTAATAAAGCTTTTGAGGCTGTGGCTAGGGATGCGTCTGTGTTCCCAAGACAGATTTATGATAGCTGTGCGGTAATACATTTCAGATCTGTTTTTATTCCACTGACTTTCATTGGGATCATTGCTGATACAGTGCATCCAGTGAATAATACGCTCATGAATACTCAAATTTAGTGTTCCACTTTTTCTACAACTCTTGCCTTGAGGAGATGCATTACTCTTGTACTCTGCGCCAGCACTGACATTTGTTCTCATAAGCAGAATTGTAATCACTGTGATAGACTGTGGTGCATCAAATCAAAATGGCTCAGGGGCTAATTGGTAAATCAAAGTTGGACTCTCTCACACAAGCTATACTAAAATAACATGTGGTCTGAAAGCTTAAAGGGGTTTTACACAATGACCGCGCCCCAACACAATATAAAGATTAGCAATGACTCTTAAATGTTGATAAGTGAATAATATTTAACAAGTACATTTCTTTCAACTATTCAAAAGAGTGTTTGGGATGTGAGGCACCTAAACTAAGACATTAGGGGTGTAACGGTACATTGTGACGCTTAAATATGATGATACACATTGTGCATGTTTGGTTGGTGTATGCCACAATGATGAAAATACCACCCTTTCTTCATACAAGTCACACAAGTTATGTGCACGTGACCTGCTCGACATCATCACAACATCATTTTGTGTGCTGTGCTTTCCACCTGCAGCTGTCACACCTTAAAAGGACCCGCCTCCTGCCACTCATGGCTGCTGGTTTCAGGCTGAGAACAGCATGACACTTTAGCTCTGTGTCCCATGTGTGACTTTGTAATTGTGAGACAATTGTAGTCCTCTGAACTTAGTTTAGTGACTATTTTTGTTTATCGAGTTAGTTGTACGTTTTGTTTCAGCCATTTTAGACTTTTTCCTTAAATTTACCTATGCATTCCTTTCAAATAAATTATAACTTTTCCTCCTTGGTTTTGGTTTTTTGAGGGTCATAACAGTAGTGAACTTACAAGCAATCCGGATGTAGGCTTTTTGGCTCTTCTGGGTTCCTGTGGTGCTCCAGGCCACACACTGACACCAGTACTCATCCAGACCGAAGACCTTCTCCACCTGCTGTCTGGTGATCTCTATTGTCACCTGCATCACGGGCAGCACTGCAAACACAATACGAAACACCAGGTAAGAGTAAGAGAGAGAGTACCAAATAATTGTAAAATCATCAAAAATGTATCTTAAAGCCAAGCTGAATTCTGGGATTTCTTTTGTAACCTCAAACTAATGTGGCAGGATAAACAAGCAGAGGGCCATGATTGTATATAAACAGAGCTTGTTAAGTGGGGAAAATGAGAAGATTGTCTCTCAGTGGCTACCCTCGCTCTAATTTGGAGGAGGTTAAAAACAACAATTGGGGAGTAACAAGGCAAACACTGAAGAAAAATAGTCTTCAAGACCAGTTTTTTTTATTACTGCATTCATAAAGAACAGAGGGCATGGGGAGTTCACGTTTGGTGATGTGTTGATAAACAGATTTTACAAACTGCTAAAGAAGGAAGTAAGTAAGTATTTAAATCTACAAATACAAATCACACACAACACTTTGGTTTCTTATTATTCTCAAGCAATAATTATCTGCACAGCTTTAGAACAGATTTTAAACGGCCAAAGTGCAGTCAATCAAAAGCTCTTACTTCGGGGTTTCAGAAAGGTTAAATACTTTATTATTAGCTGCAGACAGCGAGCAGCGGTCTGATTTTGTCACAAAGTGAGGCTTTTACAGAATACTCACGGGTGAAAAATTGGTATTGACTTCCACGTACTAACTCCAGCTTTAAGTAACACAACAAAAACAAAACTATAAAAATGTGTTTCTTCTGAAGAATTCAAACTAAATATATTGCTTCTCAAATATCAGAACAGACAACTATCTTTCATTTAATCTTATTTTGACCTTTTTTCAGACCTGAAATTCTTGATATATTGAACAGCGACCTTGACTCCTGTATCCTGTATGTATCGCATCACACCAAGTGTTTTATTTTTTTCTTGATAGCATATTTTTCTTGAATTTTCTGTCTTCTCTTCATGTCTTATGTGTGACTTTCGTTTCTTTCTGTAGGACCCTATGGAACCAGACAGAGAGGTCGCGAACTTTCATATGAGCATTTTACAGCCACAGAAGACACATCTCTAGTACTGTATATTTAAGTCACGAATGGAGCGCCACTTCTCAACAACCATTTACATAAAAGCACTTTGTGACACTTTTCCACTCCCCTTGAACACTTGATCTGTCTGCAGTGATCATTTCCAGCTACTGGGTGAAGCCGACTCAAGCTTGACTAAGTGCCACCTATCAGGCCATCAAACCTATACAGCAATTACATAAAGAACTGGCAGCGTATTCATCAAACTGGAATAGGCTTTTTCGATTTTCTCAAACATTTTTGAGGTTAACTAGCGTGAACATGGTTGCAGACATGAGCAGAGCGGTCTGAGCGCCAGCAGGCATGGGACGGTAAGTGGCACAGGGACGGTCAGTGCAGACTTTAGGTGCATTAGGGTCTAAATGTGGAAGATTTGGCCGTGTGTGATGGAGGTAAATCAAAGTGCATGTGCAGAAAATCCAGCCCTAGAGCAACACCGAGAGCGTCAACAACACTGCACACTGTGTGACAGAAATGTGCACAGATGTTAAAACCAAACTTAGGAAAGAGGAGACAGGGATTGAGCCCTCTATGAAGGTGGTAATTAGTACAAAAAATATTCTGACCCATTTAATTTATCCTTTATTAACGTTCAATGTAGAATAAACAAAGTGTTTATGTATGAGTCACCGACAGCTCTGAGTCATTACAGTCAGTAATGTGACGGCTGCTGCGTCTGTGCAGCTGGAGGCTGAAGGGTAAAGAGGGCCAATTTGAATCTACTCCTCACATTTAAGCTAATGGGAGATCCTGAGGAACCTCCAATACGGGAACAATAGAAACATTTGATGGTTCCAATTTATGGTGAGCCCTCAGCAGTTTAGCTGAGCACAATCATGTGGAGAGGAGATTTGAATGCAAAGCAGAGAATGAGCTGTGTTCAGCGCTTCACTCTTCTTACAGTAGAAATGCATTTGATTAATGCAAACCCTCTGACTCTGAGCGAGTGGCTGTGAGGAATAAAGATCAGTATGAAGATGCGAGGCATGAACAATAGCAACCAGAGGTGAGAAATCCTAAGAAGCGCCATTTGAGGCTCTGCTTGGCCGCATAATTGCATTCTGTTTCCTTATCTCTTCCTGTCTCCATAATTACCTGCTTTCTGTGTCTGACACCTTCCAGTTACACCGCTGTGAGTCACTATGTCCAATTTCACTCCAATTAATAAGTAGGCCACAATCAGCTTATCACTTGGGAACAAAATGGCACTGCTCTTCTATTGCAGTTAATAATTATTGGATGAGCCTCTGTTTACTTTTGCTTTCCCTGTACCTCAGGGGCAGTTGTAAGTAAAACAAAACTTTAGATGTCACTCATGAACCTTCTTTAACAGGACACTATTGATCTCAAAGCTGATTCAAGAAAGTGTAGGTTTACATTGTAACTGACAAAGACTTTAAATGAAAACAAACCCTTTTTGGATTTTGTTATTGTCAGTTGTGAATGGGCCCAATTTTCACACAGAGTAATGTGAATGTTTTATAGAGTGATAATGTGGCATCGCACTAGTTTGGGCTTTTTGCTGAAACCCTGCTGAGTTTATTTATATGAGATTACACTCTGGAACTTCACCAGGCCTCGCTCTCTGTTGGACCAAACTATATTATTAGAGCTTTGTGAGGGGGATAATGATCAGCTAACATGACAAAAACATGAGCAATTGAAGAGAGAAACAAGGCAAAATCCAGCCAAAATAAGTGAGAAAGTTTAAACAAAATGCCAAGACTTCAGGCTTTGAGGAGAGAAAATACTGCCAACTTATTATTACAACTACCAAGTGAAAAATAGATAATAAAATAGAGGAATTAAGTAACCCTTTACTGACAAAGAGACTGACAAACCCTTTTGTCAACCCACTGAAAATTATAATACTTAACTTTGGAATTAGAAGATAATTATTTCATCCAAGGAATGTTAACAGAACTAAATGAATAAAGGACAATGCAGGGTTAGTCAAACATGCATAATAAAATAAAATGCATCTCTGAGTAAGTTAATGATGATGGAACACTGTTATAACATGCTTAAAAGCTTGTAAAAGAAATGTTAATAAATGTCTTCTTTAACTTTAAAGTGTGTTTGGAGGCTCTTGGTATCTGTTCTTGGCCAGTTATTTACAGAGGTGTCATATATAGTGTGTGCGTGGGTACATCGGCTGCCCTCTTGACCCGACAGGGGCTCAACACACGCGGGGCAAACATCATTGGACTCGATCCCAGCGCCAGTCGATATTGGGCTTGTCTGAGGACCAAGACTTTATTTTTCTTTCAGAGCACTCTTGTTTTCGCCGGCTCTGACCTCAATTCCATAGGGGTCATTTGCTTATCAAAGGCACGAACTGGAACCTGTGGGTCCCGGCTGCGTGCGCATTGTGACCAAGGAAATTCAATTAGGGGCATCCCTACTGTGTGTGGCCAGGACTCATCAGTGGATATAGTGGGATTAAGGTCCGGCCACTCCACATAGGGGGATTCGCCATTTCAAGGGAAAGCGAGTTCACAATGCTTGAGAAGAGACATCATAGATAAAAGCTTTCAAGAATGCACCGCCTGATCGTCCTGGCAACAGCTCCCAAGTGCTTTATTTCCTTCATCCTTTGTTACAGATAGCATCAATGTCATCATCACAACTTTCCACGCTTTTCAGAACCAAACACAGAGTTTCTCTGACCAAATACTTTTTGCACCATGTTTTGGAAAATGTCATAACAGCTTTTCAGGGTAAAAATGTGTGTTCAAAAAGAAAATTTTCATGAATTAAAATGCACTTTTATATGACTAAGGAAAACTGAGGACACAATGACAAACATTTTTGAACCAGTCTTTTTATGGAAACCGGCAGCAAACTGAAAATTTGAGCTCCGAAAGTGCATTGAACAAATATAGTTTTGCTGAATTTTTTTTTTATTTATAAAATGTACCACAGGCTTTTCTTTTTGTTGTTGTTTAGAAACAGTTTAGAATTTGACAATCTAAAAGTGCAGCACTGTAGATCCAGACACCCTGTAGAGACATTTCATGAATTAAAAAATGCACAGTTAACCTCCGGGTGACAAATAAAGGGCATGACTGTTTTATCATGGACTCCTCCGACTTCAATTACCATGTAAAGTAGTGCGATGATGGGTGGCCTATGCCTGCTGACACGGGGGGCCACTGGTGCCATAAGAGCCTGTCCCTAACAAGGATAGTGCGGCCTTCTGAGTGAAGCATGGCTCTATTAAACAGAGAGGGGAGGAGAAAGCTGCTGCGGTTCATGGCAGTACCGTGCATTCAGGGCGCTTCGTGAGGTTGTGACTTAAGTCAGTGGGACAGCGTTCTGGGTCAAGGCTCTGCCCGCGGACACGAGCAGCTTTTCAAGAGCTTCTTTTGATTGAGCTGTCCATTTTCCACTATGAATGTACGCTGCTGAAGGCCCCCGCTGATGCTCTGGATGTCGCTACAGATTATTCATGGCTGACAAACAGTGGTGCGCTACCTGCCCCAATCAATCCGGCCGGGTTCAATGCAATGCCACTCCAAGGAGACCGCGATGGGGCCGTGGCAAAGGGGCGAAGAGTTTAAGTGCACAAGACTATAAAGGTGCTAAAACTATGGGCACACATGACTGCTTTTAAATGTCGCCCTGTCACAGTAATGGCTGGAGGTCTCCGCAAAAAGCCATGATCTATGCAGCAACAGAAGGACAACTGGTCAGAAGAGCCAGATGCTGTACTGAATTCATTTTTATTCAGTCTTTTGGCATGCTGTTACTTCAGAACATTAGACATTTATCATAATTTTTCTACCCTTGATGATTCAATTTCACTTCATATTGAAAACAAACACAAAATTCTTTCAACATGAATTGTCTGAACATAGACAACACAGTCCATTAATCATTGCCATTTAATACAAAAAATAGTCATATTTCTTCTTCCAGCCTGTTTTCTGCTCCAAACCACAGTTTTTACCGACAGAAAATTGGCTGTAGACCTCTCGATTAAAAAGACTCAAGCTGATGACTGATGATTATAAATGAGGGAATCTCAATTAAAATTTGATTAATTGCACAACCCTATTAAGGAAAAAGAGCACACGCACCCCACAGACAGATCTCCATTGCTGTCGGGTCTATGAAGAGTCAGGGACAAGTGACATCCATGTTGCAATAAGAATACTTTCACTTCTCAAATCTTTAATCAAGTACCAACGCCAGAGCAAATGTAACTCATTACAACCCACCTCTGAACAGCAGAGGAAAATGTTTTGGGTAAAAATCATTTGAGCTGCGTGGTAATAATGAGTAATGATGCACCCGCGTTTGAATGCCCCGGGGGAGTGCAATCTTCACTCAACAAGAACTTTCACTGCTGCATTTGTCAGTGCCACAACACCCTGGCGAGCGCACACAGGATGTCACAACAATGCAAAGGAGGTGTACATTAAATGATCTTTCCAATGGCATTTTTTAGTCACACAGGTGTTCACAGGTTTGCAATGTGATAATGAATTGTGGCAGAAAACTTCAGAATAGCTCTTGTGCGGTGTGAGGTTTAGACATCGAGGCAAGAAAAACGCCTCGGTTTGAATAGATTCGCTTCCATAGCACATTTTGCATCTCAGCCGACATAGAGCGGTCAGTTGTGATTAGATCAAGCAGACATTAATTCAAAGCAATGGATTTCTATTTGCACTGTCCCCTTCTGTAATTAGTTTGTGAAACCTTTCCTTTAATAGCATTCGTGCATTAACACTAACAGGGGAAGGCAGTGACGTGATTTAGCACATTGCCCTCAACTGAAATGCCCCAAGCGTAATTACTCTGCATCCAATATCCTCCTCTACCCGTGATTGGCAAGAGCAGGATGTTCCCCAGTCTTCAGGACGGGGACAGACCTGGACGCCTTTATCTCTCCCGCACACCTTGTCCCGGTCCAAATTGAGGAGGTGCAAGGCCTTAAGCACTCGTAGCTTCCATTACACCATAGGCAGAGAGAGGGATCAGATACAGCACATGAAAGCTGTGATCGTTTGTGCGAGCGCATTTCCTGCTCCCCTCGTTGGCATGGCCTTGGGCGCCGAAGTAAATAAGGAAAAGTTGCCCCTGGTAGAAATCAGGTTTCGGCTCCCCCATCTGGATGCAAAGTGCGGTGCACTTAAACAAATTGAAAAAGGAGTTCCCTCTGTCGCTTTTTTTGCTGATTGGTCAATCCCCATCACTGTAGTCATATCATGAGTGGTTTTCAAATAGAAGGGAAAAGGGAGATTGGGGTGATTCCACAACGGTGCAGAGCCGCACTCTAATAGTCAAAATCATGAACACTATGCAGTAAACAGCTGGAGGGAACATGGAGGCAACAAAACTATTTATAAAAGTCAACTATTTTCTCATTTTGGAGGCGGTGTGGTTTCCTGAAATTCTCATGCGTATTTTCATTGTTATATTCAAATGGTGAATAAAAGCCTTTTTGAGAAACACTGATTATTTTAATTAATCCATTAAAAAGACAAATTAGACTTAACAGGTACATCATATTTTCAGCATGAAATGAGATGAAAAAATAACATGTTACAAATGTTATATGTGCATAAAGTGGCAGAGCGGTGTGAGGAAGAATACGCAAAAACAAATTCAAAATAATACAAACTAACAATATATGAGTGTATGTGTATGTGTGTGTACGTGTGTGTGTATATATAAGGCAGACCAGAATCTGCATTTCTACGCAACAAAAGTAGCCAGGAAAGTAAAGCCACGGAGGGAAAGTTTGAAAAGTAGAATGTATGGTTCCTTCTTAGAACAATATTACCTGCAGAAAGTGTCCAAATCCCTATTCTAATCTGTTTTAATCCATGGATTACCTCAGCCGTCACACGTGGCTGACTCTACATGGTTCTCATCCCGGCTCAGAGTATGTAGCTGGTCCACAATCACCCATAATGTGAGACACGAGGGGACGAGGCGCTATGCACACAATACGGATTGAAGACTTAAATATTAATTTCTTTGTTGAAAAGGAAAAGCTGCGTTAATTATTAATGAAGGGCTGCAACGTAGAAGTGTGGACTTTATAAATAACTCGGAGCTGAGAGCTGGGAGAATGAAGCAGTGCGTCATATTGTGACTAACTGGTCAACCTTCGCCCAAAGACCCAAGTAGTTGCTAGTCTTTTGCCACAAATTACCTCATCAGAGAATAAATACATCTTAAAGAAAATGATTGCGTTGAAAACACTATGAGCCTTTTACCAAGTCTGCAAATCAATTTAGAACTTCAGACCATCGCATTAATGTAGCCCGAATGAGAAGTTTGTTGTTACTGCTAGCGAACACAACTCGCAAACAATAATCTTGCTTCAACAATGAATAATAGTAAAATATAAACTATGATTAAAAAAATAATAATAATAGGGCATGCATAAAAATAAGAGTTTAGTAAAAATAAATAAAACTGATTTGTGTGTGATTTTGTGTCAGCTAATCCTTTACTTTTGAAGTAGATTTTAAATGAAATATCAAAGAATACCTCTCAACTTTACGCATCTCCAAAGGATCAACAGAAAGCAACAACATCCCAGGAACATTCTTAAACAAGGTGAATGTTTCAATTATTAATATGGATTTCAGAAATTCCTTGCGGCTGGTCCATGATGGCTGTGAGACCTGCTTCAGCTACTGTCCGCACGGCTCATTACACAAAAGAAAAAAGCTTTAAAAATCACTACTCTCTTTTCTGTTCTGTTTTTATTTCATCTTTTTGTGAGAACAATACCGACTGCACATTTCTAAAGGCGCCAACATGGAGCAACAATTGACTTTTGTTTTATTTCTGAAATAGATGTCACCGCCTCAAAATCAACTATGCAAGCTCCTGGCCTATTCAAAATATGTTCACTAGAGCACATTCACTGTATACAATATCCAGCTCTAACTGCCTGGAGTTATAAAGGCAGTGTCCCACCTGCAGCTCAATGCTCCTAAAACATCAATTCATATGAAGATTGGAGGTATTCTTCGCCTCTCACGGAACAAAATAGTCTTTTCAACAGAGAAATGCAACAGTACGGGGCACCCTGCAGCTGCCACTTCACAGCAGCACAAGCCAATTTTTTTGTAATGCCAAATCTGTTACATACAGTGTTTCGAACCACACCACTCATCCACAACAGAATAATAGCCAGCTTCTTTTGCCCCTTCAAAATACTAAATCAAATTTGTGGTTTACCTTAAACGTCTGTCCGTGAGCTTGAGCCTGAAGTGAACAGGCAATTCTCTGAACCTGCTCCATTCCCCTGCATAATGAGCTCTTTCACCTTTCCTGGGGCTGCAGTGTCGCACTCACTTCGTTCACATGCACACCAGGAAAGCTGGATAAGAGGCCAAGTTCAAATGCATGTAAACACGGTAGTACAATTGAGGTGTCTAGATTTGAATCTCAAAAATCCCAACACATCTGGAGAGGTCCAAGTTTAGTCGTATTGATGCTACATGTAACAGTGCGATCCGATAAAAACACGAGCAGACTAGGAGAGGCTTCAACTGCACCAGGAAAAGAACAGCCAGGAAAATATTAGAGATGCTTTTGGGCGTATTCTCACTCATTTTAGATAAACAAACAACCAACTACAGTCTCTCCACCATGGATGTGTAGTTTTGTTTTGATCCACTGCATAAAAATGAAAGTAAAACTACTGGAGCTTCAATGTGTTAATTTGCAATTAGTAACATGTGAACAACGCAGCTCCAAGTATGACTGAAAATAAAACGCTCCACATAAATGAGTAGTCACTTTCCTATATTTGCCAAAAGTGTGGTTATTTAAATTGACAATTAAAGCTGCAAAATTTTGGTGCTAATGCTAAATTACTAGACGATCCTGATTGTCTCTCACTCGTCGATGGCACATTTTCAGTTCTTTTTGCCGAATGTTGACTGGGATAAAAGTGGTCTGACAGGTTTAAGGATAAAGACCATTTGAATTTTGTTGTTTAGCGCAGTGGTTCTCACCCTTTTTCAGTTGTGACCCCCAAAATAACAACATTTTACATTCGCGACTCCCAAACCCACGATGTGATAAAGTACCCTTTATGTCTAATGTATGTGTGTGTATATATATATATATATATATATATATATATATATAATTATTTATTCTTTTTTGAGAATATAAACCTAGATAAATTACTTTGACAAATACGAATCTACTTTTACCACTACATTTGAAGGGTGCTAAGCCTTGTTTAAGGCTATCGAGCTCGGGATTGTGACATCACAGTTAGCCCAATGTTAAATCAGTGGAAATGTTATGATGCTAAATACTAAACTTACCTTACTTAAAGATAACTTAAATACATTTATCAATAGATAGTGTTAGAATACTTTTGAATTAAGTTTAGTATTTAGCATCTTAAAATCTCCATTGATTTAACATTGGGCTCACTAAAAAAATCTTATTGACGCAATAATATAGTTTGATGGCTCACATTTATCGTTCATACCATTTCTTGCACTGGCGGGGAAATTGTTCATTGTTATTTGTTATTTATTTATTTTTAATTTAAGCACTGGAGGATTAATTTATTTGGCAGAGACAATGCAGAATGACACATATGGCTCATTATAGATTTTACATTTGTTAAAAGTTTAATTCTGCCATTTATTAGTTGCAGCTCAAGTTTTGTTTTTAAATAATATTATTCATTCATTCATTCATTCATTTTCTACCGCTTATTCCCGTTAGGGGTCGCGGGTGACTGGAGCCTATCCCAGTGACTTTGGGCCTTAGGCGGGGTACACCCTGGACAGTGGCCAACTCATCGCAGGGCTGAACATTTACAAAAGAGGTTATTGGGATTATCTGACTGTAGGGTTATTGTTTCAGTGGCATAAAGGAGTTCACCTCCCTTGTGCCCATATGAATATAATGTGTGAGGGATTGTGGTTGACGGTTGCATAGTGGCAGCCATGTTTGAGTCTGTCAGCCCCAGGGCAGCTGTACAGAAGAAGCTTACCACATGGGAATGTGGAGAGTGAATGTAAAGCACTTTGAATATCCTTAAAGGCACTAGAAAGGCATTATTCAAGAGTTTTTCTTTTCCCTTTTCTTCTTCTAATTTTCTTCTAACTCAGCAGCTAAGTTTATTTTTATTTTTTTTATTTATTTATTTTTTTTTTTGGTCGGGACAGTGCATGTTAATGAACATACATGATATACATGCTGTAAACACACCAGATTGTAGCCTTGGGCTAATTTCCATCTGTTGTCCCGCATTCACTCTCATTCATTCACACACAGACAGACAAGGACAAACAACCATTCAGTCTCACATTCATCCACTACGGGCAATTTAGAGTTGTCAATTAACCTACACAGTCATGTCTTTGGACGGTGGGAGGAAGCCGGAGAACCCGGAGAGATCCCACGGTAACACGGGGAGGACATGCAGACTCCACCCAGAGAGATCGTGTGATGTTGGTCTGGTCGGGGATTCGAACCCACGATCTCCCTATTGGGAGGCAGAAGCTCTAACCGCTCTGCCACCGTGCACCCCAATTGTGCACGGTGGCAAGTGTTGCATATTTACAACTGGATCATTTTTGAGACACAAGGACACTGAACACAGACCAGGAATGCGCTTAAAAACTGCCATTTTGGAGATGATTTGCAGCAATCCTCAAATCAAAGAAAATAAACTGGTAGTTTCTTTTCATAAGTAAACTGACTTGCATTTTCCCTGGATTGTGAGAAATACCTGTACACAAAGTCTCTAAGGGGCCAAACACATAGAGCATTAACTGTCATCCATCAGAGTGCGTGCCGATCCAAACTCTCTACAGGCTCTTTAGCTGTCAACTCCCCTCCAGTATTTTTAAATGAACAGAGAGTGGAGCAGGTGCTGATTGACACCACAAACTCACACTCTGTCAGCATAATGTGCCCATCTCTCATTTCTGCCTGATGCACTGTTAAGTAAAGACATCAAATGACAGCACTGTACATGAAAGAAACCGCAACACTGTATATGACCCATAGACACGGCATATAGCCTGGAAACAGACGGACATTATTCAAGGTTTTCTGTCGTGCCGCGTCTCAGTGAGTCGTGGTAGTAATAATTTAGTAGTAGTGACTGTATGGTCAAAGTGGATATTAATAGTAGCATGATTAGGAAGTACTGGCAGCAAGGTGGTAGCAGTAGAGGCCACTGAATGAGAGCAATTTATCAAACTCATACATAGATACTTTAAAATGAAAATAAATATATAAATAATTGAATTCTAGACCGAAATAAATTATGTAATCAAAAATAAAGTATTGGATCTTTAAGATTAGTGAAAATTTAAACCATCTACCCCACATCTTTAATATTGACTGCACAGGAGTGGGCAATATTGACAAAAATGTATCCTGAAAACAATATACATATGTCAATCCGACAGAAATGTGTTAAAACGTGCCTATATTAACATGTTAGTTAAGATTATTGTCAGTGAAATGAATCACAAGTGCAGCTTATACACTTTTTTTTTTTTAACTGTAAATGATATATTCATTATTCAAATGTTTGCAATTCATTAACGATATTATCTAAATGTTGATATATTGCCCACCTCTACTGGATACTATTGTGTTGTGGAAGTAAAAAGTGAAAAGATGAATTTGCTGCTGCGCAAATGAAATCGTAAGTCCATGAAGCGAACTGGAGGCTGCACTTTCTCGCTCCTGTTTGAATTCTATCTGAGCCCATTGTGAAATCAGACCATATTTCCAACTCTATTTGCTTTACACAGGAGCGACATGAGATAATGCGAGCTGCGTTTCATCACGGTGTAAAGACATGATCTTATTCTCAGACATGATTTCATTCACATGGCTCAGTGAGACTTATCAATCCAAATAGTCCAATGTGGCTCAGAGGACCAAGCTCCATGGTATTAAACTGCACCGGCTGCTCTCTGGATTTAACAACAAAGACGAAAAAAAGTTCACAAGTCACAATGTCAATGTGCACTGTTAAGTCTTGGTAATATAATGTGCATGAGAATGTAGAAATTGAAAGAATGGATGAATCAGGTGAAACTACAAATGTATTTTAGACTGCATGTAGATATTGAAAAGTGTGGTGGTGCTACACACTTTGGGGACAGCGAAACAAAGACCTGAATAAACTGGACAGTGCAGTTTTGCCACTTGTGTTCTTTAAACATAGGAGACATTGCCAAGAGCCCTTGTCCAATTCTGCCCCACTCACGAGGCAAAGGCTGGGACTATCTGGACTCTCGTACCTCATGCACTTTTGACTGGTCACCTATTATTTTTGCAGTTAAACTATTGAACCAGATCCAATTGTGGAACTTCACATACATTGAAGTTTTCAAGTCCTCACTATGGAGGACAAACAAAATCCAATACATGAACTGATAGATAAAATGTGTTTAATTTATGATACTTTATCGTGAACACTCTAACAGGTCACAACATATATATGGATGTGGTTTTCTTTAAAACACCTCTGCATAATGGAACGCATGATACATATATTTAATGCCATACTGTGGAACATTCCAGGCAAAGCAATAACATATCTATGGAGATCATCAGTAAAGTGACATAATTATTATATTGTATATATAATTATTATTGACTACACTAATAAAACAATTTAATCTGTACCATTGGTTATGAAAAAATTATACACATGAACAAAACAAGATTTCATAGATCCTTAAAATTGCAGTATCAACTATGTCTCAGAGTTCAACAAAAGTACAAATTGAAAGCCCATCTTGATATATAAATGAATGGATTGAGCTGCAGTAACCGAGGGATCCGTGGAATCTCCTGAATACTTCTAACTTAGACAAGGTCACTCTATTGTGCGTCTGTCAAACAGAGTTTCCAGCGGCAGAGCAGAGCTGAGCGAGGCCTTTCGCTGCGGGGTACATGCGTGGGAGAACAGGATGACAAATGGCAATTATCATTTTTTAAACCACCTTTGTTCCACTAATTACTGTTAATTTTGAAATTCATTATTTCTAAATGTCAAGACCAACACCGAGGAAGAAGTCGATATGGAAGGCTAATACCAATAATAACACAACCTGGTCCAGAGGAGCAGAAAGGGAGAAAAAAGTCAAAACATCAACACAAGTAAAAGTCATGTCACTGCAAAATATTCAAAGTGAGTCATATTATGCAAAATCCACTTTTAAGAGCGTTTAATGAAAGTTCTTAGTTAGCCACTTGAAGTTGTATTTAGAGTGGTACATGTATGTTTGAGTAATGTTTATTCTCCTATATTCTCGCTTGTTTCAAAAATGTCACCTTACTCTCATACACGCTCACGGCTCTGTTTTTTCCTTAAAGAGTGATATAAAAAGTACAGCACTGGTAGACATTTTGGCACTAATTTTTAAAAGTCAGCTTGCTACCATGTAAGGAAGTCCTCCATATGCGAGGGTCGCCAGCATGGTCTGGCTACAACGTAAAGTGGCAACATCATGAGCAACGCACTTATTCACTGCCCACCAGCGGGCTGCTTCTCAAAGTGGGTGTCGCGTGGCAGGAGTTGGGGGTCGTGAGATTATCTAAATATTTAATTTAAAACATTGTGATACTGTATCACATCTACTTTTGGTGAAATTCCATTCAAATAAACACATTTTCAATCAGTCAAACCTAATTTTACAAGTTTTTCATGTAAAAATTATTACTGGCATCATTTTAATTTAGTTGTGGGGGGTCCTGGGTTGGTTGCATAGTTATTTTGGGGGTTTTGATTAGGGAATTAGGTAGATAATAACTATAATGCAAACAAAAGCAGAATGTGTCTTCTTTAATTGAAAGTCCGCAAACTCATACTCATGTAAAAGTGAAAACATTCATCTTTCAGGTATCCGAGAGTGGAGTGTTGTTTTTGATATATGCAAAGTTAGACTATGGTTTATTATACTGATAAAGTGACAATAGTGAATCCTGAGTGCAATCAATCAACACAGCTGGTTCATTTTTACTTCATTGCTCTTCTTTTCTTTCCCGCTGCCCCAGAAAGCACCACTGTTGTCTCAAGGCCAGACAAACAGCAGCTGCAATTAAACACGGCCTGACTCGGTCTTTACCCAGGTGTCTGCTCTGCTTTTAGACAGGGTCAGAGGGGCTGTGGTCGATCCTGCCTCATAATACGTCTAATAGAATGCATTGGCAGATGTGCCGCAGGAACAATTCACCTCACCATCTGGTTTTTGGTGCCTGAATGCCAAATCCTTACTCCATCCACCCCACTCCATAATCAAGGGCAGAATGAAATACAAGTCCCATTATGGATACGCAGCTAATAATGCATTATCAATTAGTCCCCTTGGCCGCTGATCGATGCTGAGCAGGTGGTACAAGGCCATCGCGTTCATTTAGGACTATATTGTCCCCTCATCCTCATTCTCTTGTTTCCTTCTGCTCATTAGATCCACACTCCAGGGCCTATCAGGTTTGGGCTAAATTGCAGCCTCACAGCTCCTCAATATTCCATTAACGATCACGTTTAATTACAGTTGTGGGCCTCAGAGCAACCCAACTCTGAAATTATGAGACTGTTGGAAACATAAAAAAGTGTATAAGCTCACTTTCACTATTTGCTCAGAATTCTACTGTCAGAGTGAAATATGGGATTATACTGAGGACATCATACCAGACACAGTAGACAGTCCCATGGGTTTACAGCAAACGGGTTTTAGACATAACTGGCAAAATGAGGAACCAAAATGTAAAAACAAAACAAAAAAACAAAAAAACAAAAAAAACACAAACAGCTTTTGAATATTTTTGTAATTGTGAAAATATCATCATATCCTCAGTTTCAGGTTCATGAAATATTAAATGCCTTAACTTCACATGCCACTTCAACGCCAAACATTTTTACGTTACTCACACATGTAAATGATTAATGATTCAACTTCAAACACAGCAGACCAAGCCTAGTAATTTGAAGAATGCATCCAGAAAACAATGAACCAATAAAGCAATTATTTCAGTTTCTCTTCTGTTTGTAAACAGCTTTGACCACATGCCATTATTCACAATCAATTCTCTTATGCACAATCACGTCCTCCAAAAGGATCAAGTCGCTCATTTGCATTATTGATGAATTAAGCCTATGGTGTTTATTCTCTAAATAAAATGAAATAAGGTGATGCAAAGAGGGGAGAGCTCCGGTTGTAATAATGCCATAAAGTACTGAGGCATTGATAGCAAAGGTTAGAGACTATTTCACATAAGCCCAGTAAATCCAGCCTGGGCTCAGAAATTAAATATGTCATCATTATGAGCCAGGAGCTGCTCCATCACACACAACATATTTTCTGAAAACCAGTCGAGTCCTGAGGGAGAACCAGGGTTAGGCCCCACTATCATAACACATTATTAGATCTGTTCAGAAGGTGAGAGGATATAATGTCATATGCAGTGTTGCAAGGCCACAGATTGAAGCTGCATGTGTGTTTTAACTCAGTGGGAAAGAAAAACTAAACACGTTCATGCATCGTGGTTTGTTTAAAATTATTTATCAACCTTCTATAGACAAATCAAGGAGAGACTTCTTTTCTTTGTTAGTGCTAGCCCATTTTCCACATGCGTGCACAATTTTGTCACAATATCACATGTGGCACGAGATCTTGGCCCATACTGTAGATTATTTATTGTAAATTCAAGTTCAATGGCAGTTGAGGAATAATTTAAAAAGTACTAGTGTTGATAGCAATAGTGTCCTACTTACCACATACATATATTTTTACATATAATTAAGGATGTCATGATTATTCAGGTCACAATATAATTGTAAGAAGTAAAAAATAATAATTGTGAGACTCGTAGACAGCAACATTGAGTGTATTAACTTCAAAAAGTTTGATTTCATAAAGTTAAGAACTGTAATTAATTAAGACTTGTGAAAGAAAGTAAATTAAGGTTTGTTATTGACTTGGACCACCAAAGACTTGAGACTTACTTGAGACTTGCAGAACAAGGACTTGGTCCCCCCTCTGCCACTGAGACAAAGGAAGGAGAGATTTCTCAAACACTTTTGTTGATTCTGTGAGAGCAAAACTGTGCCACCATTGAATAATTAAGTTGAACGGCTTCAAATTAGCTCCATTTTAAAGTGAGTAGTTTGCTGTACAAACACAGATTAAACCCTCCATCCCTTGAATCTTGATTTATAAATTACAATCCCTTTTAAATAACAATATAACATGCCAACAAATTAGACCGCTCTAGTGCCACTAAAGCCTGTTTCACACTGTACACTCAAATGATATACATGTATGAACACATTACATATTCGTGCCATTTCACTGTAAATTACAAATCGCCGCGGTCAAAGATTGCGATGCATTGCCTGGTTGTCCCTTTCACTCCTTGTTTTCATTGTTGACAACGATTTCAATCAACAGAGAAAATACGTATCATCTCCAGCAGCCTTTATAAGACTCTTGCTGGTGGTTTATTGAAAGAGGAATTTGAAATGCATGTATTTTCCACCTGAGAGGTGCAGAGCTGCAGGGGCGACAATGAACCGTACGGATCAAAATCACTTCCATCAATGCTGCCAGATGAAATGCAAACACAATCAAATCAGCCTGGTCTGTGTGACAATGCTCCAGCTCAAACGCCAATCTTCCTTTCCCTAATCATAGAAAAATCATAGAGTGAGAGAATCACCTAATCTATGCAAACACACTGTCACTATTGATCTGCTGGAAGGGGATATGTCTTTATTAAGGGCTTGCCAGACGTCGCCTTCCTCCGGCGTGTATAAAGGATGACCTGGGAGAGTGCTGTAGGGTGGTATGGGGATTGGGAGGTAGATGGGGCCATAACAATTGAGATAAGTTACAGAGGACAGGTAATGAGAACCGATAGACTCTGGAGCATGGATCGATGGTGGACATTGATACCGAAAGAGGAAGGACAAATCGTGACATCTCGACCCTTTTTCATGTTCAAAGTAGCTCCTGAAGAGAGTGTCTCTTCCAAACAGAATCCCCCGGCAATTCCCCAAGAAATACGCAATGCATGTCATCTTAAACCACAAAGAAAATGTGTGTAAATAGTATGTCTAAGTGTATGACATCATTATTATTAAAAACTGTTTGTCGATAGTTCATCCCAGCACACAATGACTCAAGTCAGCTTCAGACAAGCATGCAGTCTGTGAAAACAAAGATATAAAAATAGGGATAGTCGATAGTCAAGAGTTTTTCAGATATTGGTATTGGACCGGTGCTGAAAATGAGCTGACATTTAGTGGAGATATTTTTTTCAAAATTGTGCCTGTTTCTGTTTGGCCATGTGTTGTTACCAGTTTATCCTCCGTGCATCAGATTTGTCTTTCTAAAACAGACGAGTGAGTTACAAAGAAAACAGATGAACAATTAGGCTAAAATGTGGCTGTATGTTTACACAAAATACATGCAACAAAGTATTTAAAATCATAATATAGAATGGCCAATTGTTTATGTGGGACCAGCTATACATTTTCAAGACCACACAATGAACCGTAAGTATGTAATGCAGCTTAATCAATGACCAAACAATAACAAGAATATGTACAGTTAAATGCAACTGGGTAGTTTTGTTTTGACTGATTTTTTTTTTGCTTTTTGACAGAGAATGTCTAAAAGTCATTGCGTTTCTGAGTGCACTCACTTCTGCAAGGGCGGTCGTAAAAATCGATACTCAGATACTAATCAATAATAAAACTATTGAAACTAGACGATGAAATCACATAAACGAGGCAAATTGTAACCTTTCCCAAACCGTTTTATAGTGGTCTAGAGCTATATGGAATGGGAAATTTTAGTATTTTGTGATTGATGACAATACTATTTAAGAAACCACCTTATAATTCAGTTTAATAATTAGTGTGACTGTTGAAAGTTCCTCTTCTGTGGCGCTGACATTTAGACGCTAACTTATGCCATTCAGGTGAGCATTGCAGACATTGAGCTCTTGTCCTCCTAGCACTGAATCATTCCTCCTCTCCACACCTGTCTGCTGGGGGTCAGAGGTCGTGTCCGCAGCAGCCCGTTATCCACATGTCATGTTTTTACCGAGCCAGTCTTGAATACTGAGCAGTCTGACTGAAACATGTCCAGGATGGCTTATTAATTCAAAGCCTTTCACTTATTTTATTTTAGATGTGGCCGAGTCAGCTGGGACGGGCTGAAATCGAGCAGGTTGAATATTGCCTCTGGTCTGCTGGGTCACAACACATTGGTCTCATATTATTGGGCCATCTTTGATTCATAAAGAACAGAAAACCAATCATTTTGTCCAAAAAAGGGACCTTGATTAGTATTAGTTTGTCGTATTAACCTCAGCACAGAATCACAAGCACCTGACTCACAGACCTGCCTTACTACAATTTTTAAATATGAAAACCAGTTATTAACACGTTCAAAAATAGCACAGTTAAATGTAAATAACACCTCTTTGAAAAATATGGCACCGACGCACACGATCACGCTAACACATTAATAATGAACAGCTTTCTACCTTTTTCCGTTTTTGGATGGTATGCAAACATTTTTACTATGTACACAAATGACAATGAAATCAATGGTTTGTCCTGCTGCATAAGGTTCTTTTAACAATTATTTTTTCACAGACCCATCTCAAACTTGGGCCCAGATCTGCACATATTTATCTTCACTGTTATCACTCTTGTCTCCATGGTGTTTATGTGTGAAAACTCATTCTAAGTGACATTCTCTAACAACTCCTCTTTTCCTCACAAAATATGCAACTTGTGTGACAATAAAACAAATTAAAAGGTGATGACATCAATTTATGAATTTGAAAGTTATTACATGCATTTATATTTTTGAAACAATGCTTGAAGTTCTTAAACATCAACAACATTTTATTTTTTTCCTAATTATGCCGTAATTGCACTTTCAATTCACCCTTTCAGTGAATATAAACCGAATGCCTGCTTTCTAAAGGATGGTATTGTTACATACATTAGCTCTAATGCACTTTCAATGGGAGAGTGCTAACCACCAAACATCACAAACTATGAAAAACCAGGGCTGTTCTGGCAACTGACAACCACTTGTCGACAGGTGAGCAACACCAGACACTTGTTAGAAAACATTATCACAAGTAGGGTTTAGCTGAGTTTGACGTAGCGATGGACGCTGAAATTTGCAAGTCGATAACGCCCACGTAATACACAATTCTTAAATCTAACGTTATATTGGACTAATTGCACAAAAAACATTGCGGACCACAACAGTTTGACAATTGTTTTTGTTTTGTTTCACTAAGTGCCTCCAATAATATGTAAACTTAATTTATTTATTTAAGTAAAAATAAAGCAAAAAGTTGGACAATGACACTGAAAACTCAAACATATAAACAACAATAATTTGTCGGCACTGTCAACAAATGCCAAAAGTCAATTTTAGTTTGCTTTCATTAAATAAATGGGATAGAACGTTTATGCTGGTACCAGGTGGTGCGCAGCCATTCTAAATACGTCAGTACCGAAAGGGTCTATTATAATACAAATACAAAACCTACGCAGGTCCAAAGACCAAAAAAGTCAATATGTTCACTGCAATTCATTGTTCAATATGTATGTGCATTTCATCTGCTGAAGGACAAACTATCCGGAAGTCATTCAGAGCACAGTTTTGGGACGAGGTCAGTCGGAGTCAGGAGGGATATTTCTCAAAGTTCTTTTTACAGAAAAGTACTATTTTGAGAAGGTGATATTTCACTGTGGCACTGGGTATAAATTGTCAATCAATTCCTGTCAAGTCGGATAAGTCTCCAAACTCCCATTTCTCCAGCTGGAGGTGCGATGTTGATATCAGTGTGGTGACAGAAGTCTTGGTTGCTTGGCAACAGGTCTGAGTCCAAGTCCAGTGTGTCGCGGGTGAGAGCACGGACACGTCTCGCACAACAAGTCAGATTTAGCACAAGTGGCTCACGTGTTTGTGTCCGGGCGGGATTAGAAGCAGCATGAGTGCAGTCCTGAGGGCAGAGCTGACATTAAACAGACAAGTGTTTGAGGGATCGATGGGAAGAGCTGAGACTCTGGTCAGAGACTGGCCCCTCTGAACAAAGTACACAGGACACATCTGTCATCTGCATGTGGACCAGCCGGGCTGGGACCAGGCCTACTAACTTCACAAAACCCTCTTAAGAAGGTGGACTAAAAATATAGAAGAAATATTCTGAGGATCCACCATGTGTGATTCTCAAGTGTTGACTTGAACCAGAGGCCCTCTTCATTTTCAAATTTTGAGTAGGAATTGGAAAGTATGCTTTTTATAAGGTCTCAAAAAATATGAATATCAAAACTGATACAATTATATTCTTATTTAACAGCTTTCTTATGTATAACACATTTGTAAACTTGATATTGCAATTGCACTCCATGCTAGGTGTCAATGTTTGCCACCAAACACACATCATTTTCAAATATAGCGGAGGAACAAAACAGTTCTAATTTGATGTTTACACATAGTATGAACGTTCAAGACAAACAGATTTGAAGTGATTCATATCCACCAAATTAAATCCATTAAATACACAGAATACACAAATTATACTGGTGTAGGCGTACATAAACAAGGTGAGTGAAATGACTGCATTTATTTACAATATATAGAACAATACAATAAAATTTACAATATTTACAATTATTTTGTGGTGTGGGTTCTAACAATCTACCTATAGTAAGTAAAAAAAATTGTTTTCTCATTTTGATCCTCAGTCAGAAGTGGACAGTGCCACAGCAATCAGACTTGTCTTTCAATGTGATCAAGTCAACATACATTTGTCTTAAAAAGTTTACTTTTTAGTCAGCTGGAAAATATGACTGATCAGAGCAAATTAACAACAGACTTTGCGTGTGTAAATCAGTGTAAAAATGTGTGTGATGGCTCATGTCTCATTTCTAATCAGGTGTCGAGCAGAAAAGGGGAGGTTTGAATTTTCAGATCTGAAGAAGAATCGCAGCATATCAGTGTCATATGCATTTATGACAGAAATGGCGGAGGCGGGAGATTGCAGACAACAAGAGAAGAAAACAAACAGGTCTCCAAGGTGATAGCGACGATTTCTGCGACTGAAACCAATGTGCTTATTATGAGACTGGCAGCCTAAACAGGCTGGAGGATGAGCCAAGAGCCTGATGGAGCACGGTAATCACTGGCAAATTATAAAGCCCCAGTTTCTGTGCGGAAACACTTTACATAATGTGTCTATGGAAGTCGCACATGTCACACATCTGCAGCAAACAAAGTCTGAGCAGGTGACACTAGGTGGCCCAAAAGTGGCATCTAGAGAATCAGATTAGGCTATACATAATAGTTTGTATATGGTTAAATCAACACATAAAGTGTGTTCCAGCATGATGAAATTCAAAAAGAAATATAAAGAAATGATACTGATGAATGAAATGAATGCATTCATTAATTCAGTGTCTGTAACTAATCAAACAAGTGTCTTATTCGATTAGTCACAGACATTGACACAGTCTATATACAAACATGCTGCATCAGGGAGGGCATCAGGCTTAGAATTAACTAAGATTTGCAGATTTAGGTAACAATGAAAAAATAAAATAAATAATGATAACAAATGACAAAAGCTTGGTATGAAGTTCAACTTCAATACTGACTTGAAGAAAAATGCTGTGCCAAATAGTTGTTTCAAACCTGGACAAGCCAAAATCTTCTTCAATCAGAATATTTCATTTATGACCACACAGTCATTTGGTGGAATATGTTTTCAGCACAGCATTTCAAAAGCTCAGAGCATTACTGTTACAAACACACAAGATCTTGGTTTGTTCAGTGTCCCAGTGTCCCAGTGGCAGAGTGCAAGGTATAAATAATGTTAGCCACAAACACTAGTCAGTCTCGTCTCTAAAACCTCTTTAAAGCTTAAATGTTTCTCTCTCACTAAAATGAAGGAGTTTTTGGATAATTTTATGAATGTAATGAAATACTACATTATACTGTTTTCATGTGTCATACCTGTGTTTGGATCAACCGATCTCTCAATGAGATGATCATCCTGGTGCACCCACTCTCCGTTACACTTGAAGTAGATTTGTGTGGCTGGAGTGGAGCGGCACGTCAGCGTCACCGGCTTGTTCTTCACTATGAACTCATCCTCGGGCTCCACCAGGAAGTGAGGAAACAGGTCCGTGAAGGAGGCGGGCAGTGTGGATGTAGCAGCGTGCTCCGAACCTTGGGGGGAAAAACAGAGAAAAGGCTTTTAAGTTTACATGTTGACAGCTGATAGTTGAACTCGCGATTCTAGCTTGAGCAAAGAGTGAAACAGAGAATCCTTCAATAACTGCTTTTAAATGAAAGATTTGGTTTTATTTTCTTAAAGCTTCTTAAATGTGTAAATGTTTTAAAAATATGTATGCCATAATGTTTTCACTTTGCCACAAGCACAAGACGAGTTATGATTTAGACAAAAACACACATACATTTTGCTCCCTTTGCTTGCACTTCTTATATCATGTTTTTCTTTAGCAAAGGCATTGATTTATGACTAATTATTCTTATGATTATGGGCTTATCAGCTGTCTAATGTAACCTAACCTATAATGGTTGCAGATATGTGACAAATTAAAACCGAAAATTATCACAAGATGATTCTCCAGAGCGTCAATAAACGGAGCATTTTGATTTTGCGGCACGAGAGCTTTCCCCGTCCTTAATTGTCTGATATAAATTCTATGAGATGTCTTGCTGCCATGAAATTAGTGATAAAGTTTCAATCATTTTGTTACTCAGTTGCATCTGTTACTACTGTACTACTTCAGTTTCAATAGTTAAAATGCGTTGGAGATGTACACTTTTGCAAGATAAGATCGGACAGTATAAAGAGCTGTATGAGAGAAAGCTGGAGGTGACAGAACTCAGCGTAGTGCGCTCTTGGCCAGGTCAGAAGGGCAGCCAAGAATACGTCTTCTGCGATGCTTTTAATCACAGCCCTTTACCATCATCGCTGAGAGTCCAACAGCCATAAATTCTGCATCGGCGTGCTATATGGCTCTTCTAACCCGGACTTGAGCCACATTAAGGGAGACAGCGACAGAGGAGCTGAGGTTACACAGAAGTGACAGTACAGTATCGGCCTTTATTCGCTGAAATGTTGGGAGAATGAACACGGGAGCTATCTGATGTGGGGGAGGCGCTGGCTGCAGGACTGTCCTTCAGGGGGACAATGGCACTATTTACAGTCAAATCCTGTACCTGGTGAAAAATAAACTATCTGATAACAGAGCTATAGGACTAAATGCATTGTTCGCCAAGTTGTATTTTATCTGAGCATTTGGCGCGATGCTGAATTCTTAGACAGGTTTGAACAAAGAATACGGACAATGAGATAATGAGACTTCTGTAGGATAAAAGAAGAAAAAGAAGAAATATGACAATATAGCTTTTTTTTAATATATTTTTCTCAAGTTCAGATTAAGGTTGTTACAAAAAAAAAGATACACACTACTAAACAATACAACACCAATTTAAACGAGTATCAAACAAAAAATATACAGTACTGAAGCACATTTTGACTTTTCCTGAATAGTTTTAGAGTTTGGATCTACAGTAGTATCAAATGGTATCAAATAGAGTCTTAAATGTACTGGCGCTAGTCCAGATGAACAACAAGAGACATTGAGAGGAGTTCAACAAATACAAAATGTGGAAACTTGGACAGCACGATTATAGTTTGGTTATGAGCACAGACAGACATAGATTATAACCATTATTGCGCCATTTCCATACAAAGATGAAATAATAATATGTTAGCAAATAATAATCAATCAAATGCAGTGGGATGAAAGTCGGGTAAACATATTATTCCATAAATAAATAAATAACATTGCTATTTATCCTTTATGTATGAATGTCTAATTTATAAAACTAACCCTAAGTAGAACTGACTATTTTATGAAATAGGGCTGTACAGAAATATCATACTTCTTTTGTGTTCAACATGCAAAAATAATTTAATCTGAATGAATGAAATGCATAACACAATGTGCTCAAATAAACTGAAACGAACGGAACAATATTCACCAGATAATAGAAATTTACCACAAACTAAAAACCGTCTTCAGAGTACTGCGTTGGAATAGGATGTAAAAAAAGACAGAACTTAAGTAGACTAGAGGAAATCACCTTTTTATATCATCACCAACACTCAGGGGAGGAGGGTAAAGCCCAAAATAAAGCCCTTTAAAGAAGTGTAATATTAATACACTGCCCTCAATCCAATGTGGCCGTCAGAGAGGGCATTAGCAGTCTTTTCCATCACTTCACTTCCCTTCTGATGAAACAGTTGCTCTGACCTCCCTCTCCTCTGCTCGGCCCATGCTCGCTCGCTCTCGTGCCCCGGTCACGGATAAAATTACCTTGCGTCATAAACACCAATAGTGGATAAAGACATTATCTGCCGCGGCGCCTCCCCCACTACACATAATACAAACACATCTCTTCTCCTCCTCTTCCTCTGTGCAGTGCCGACTTGCTAATTTATCAGAATGAGATACAGCCACTGCTGCCGCTCAACCCCATTAATGTTTCGTGTACATGTTTAACTCTTAATGAAAACTAAATGTTCTGTGTCCAATGAAAGGCATACATCACCCGCTGACACTTTGGCTTTTTCCGCCCATTTTCCAAACACATTTTCTCATAACCGTCATTAATATGGCAGCTTGCTTTTCACAGCAACACTGACATGATTTAGTGCTTTCAACAGCACTGTTTCTCACGCCTGCAACTGCAACAATAATGAGTTACGATTACTTTTGGGATGAATTGTACACACAAAAGTAAATCTATTGTTTGCTTGAAGTTGCATTAATAGCATTTTTGGCCACTATACATCTATTATACTGTAGACTAGGAATATAATATTAGAAATGATTGTGATGTGGTTATTAATATCTGTGATATCGATATTATTGCAATATTTAAATACACTTTTTTATCTAAGGCTGAAACTAACAATTATTTTTGTAGTCAACTAGTCAGTGATTATTTCTTTTGTAGCTTGACACTTAGAATGAACGAGCATTTTAACCAAATAAATGTTTAAATATTGTGAATGAAGGCTTCTAGAGACAGAATATTTATGAATGAAGTGTATAATTGAGGAAAATCAGAAATGGTATATTCTTCTTTGCCATTCTTTAATAATGTCTCTGTTTTTGCTACTCACGATTATTGCACTAATTGTCACAACCCTGTTTTTGATGCAATAATGTCTGTTACATCAAAATAAAAACCAACAAATACAAAACTGAGGCTAATTTAGTTTGAAAAAGCTAGATTTTATCATGATATTCAATGTTTTCATTTTAAAAACAGAACACTTCTATCAGATGGAAGACTTTGGTGTTACTGCGATATATTTTGTTTGCGTTATCGCGTCAGCCAATATTGCGATATCAATATTTTTGTGATATATTGTGCAGCCCTACTGTAGACCACTGTCATTACTTCTTTATTGGGTAAAAGTGCTTTGATCTTGTAAATGCATTTTGTATATTTTGATCGAGTAAAATCTGTTCGACATAGATTCATTTCTTACGGCGGCTATACCATGTGCTGCTGGTGTTGAAGCAGAGGCTCGTAGCTTATCTGAAATAGCTGGTATAATTGCACTGAATAAACTGCGCTAACAAACAGGGTGGCACCTGCAGGTCAGGCGCTGGTGGAGTGCAGTGGTCTAATGACAGAGGTTCTGCTAATAGAGCGGCTTCTAAGTTTGCGAGCGCAGTCATTAGCTTCACCGCGCTGACCCTCTGTACTCTCTGTGTACTCTTTGTGTACTCCCTGCGTACTCTCTGTGTACTTTCTGTGTACTTTCAGCGCATCTCAAAGGCGCAGTGGGCGGGGTTCACCTCCCACCTGCAGGTTAATCATCTCCGAGAGGACAGATGTGGGGATACAGAAAGAGCCATTAGAGGTGCACTAATGTGGTGTCAAGTAATGGAAATCTGGAATTAAAGTAAATTAAAGGAGCACTAGCTGTAAGGTTATTGGGGGGAGGGTCTGAAACTTTCTATTCTAGTTATTTTGTCTGGAATATTCCACAATGTGGCATAAAATGTGGCACTTTCCATGGTTAAAAGCAGGTGAATTCAAGAAAATAAGTATTTTTTTGGCAAGAAATACGTCTGAAATTTAGCCTGTCAAGATACAACATCAAATTCTTGCTCAGTTTACAAGCAGAAACAATGTTTTTTGGGGGCTCAATATTTATCACATGTATTGATTCTTTGCACTTGTGGGGAACCTTTATTGCGGTACGAGAACATTTGAGCTATAGAGAGTGGAATAAATGACTCATTATTGCTTCTAACTAACCAAAGTATGTTCTTTTTGCACTAACTATTTATTGCATTTACAATATTAGAAAAGAGTTACCTGGATAATCCTGCTTTAAGGAGATTGTGTCTGTGGCATAAAGTCTTCTCAATATTCTTGTTTATTGTGATATAATCTGTAGCAATAAGTTCGAAATGTGTTATCGTGACTAAAAATGAATAAATGACAGATAGAGGAGTTTATATCGCACACTTTATTGCCCTCATGGGGAAATGTGTCCCCTGCATTTGACCCATCCTTCAATGCCGCTGGGGCAAGAGCAATAACAAATTTACAAGACAAATCAGTGATGAACCCTCCACCAGAAAACTTTTATATTTTACTAATCTTACTAAGTATTATTAAAACATAAATAAGTAACTAAGGCAACACTTTTTCACATGTCATGGTTCAAAATTGATTACAAATAACCCCAAAACTGACGGAAGCTTTTCAAGCATTGGCACCTCATTGTTTACACCGTCTTTATCATTTACACAGGTCACATTCAGACTTGTGATGAGCTTTCCAATCTGTTTGTGTGTACTCACCGTCACACGAGGTGAGGTTAGTCTCCCATTTTAGCACCGTCTCTGTAGGTTAATGAGGTTAAACACGTAATTTCTTTAGTGGAGTAAATTGTGAGTTTACGGGAGGGCATTCCAGTCACGCACAGCTTTATATCACGGCCATAATGGAGGGCTGATGTCTTGTAAATTGGCTTAGATTATTGTCACAATGGTGTACTTCAAAGTCAACGTGAGCACGCGCGCAGCATTGAGCCCTAACAAGCTCCTTGTGGGTCACTGCACAAATCAAATAGACAGAACACAACACTATGGCTCTGCTCGGGTGGTGCTGGATGTGATTGGCTGCAATTAATTGTGAAATGCATAGAAGCCCATTGCCAGATCATTGTGTACACACGAGCGGCGAGTGAATGTGTCCCTCGTTGATCGTAGGCCAGCCAGGATGCTAATTGAAAGTGTGTGCGTGGTGTGTTTAATGCGTCTCGTAGCACTGCAAGACAATCAAAATCACACAAATTTGCTTATATTGTCTCTGATCTCGTTAAATCACTCTTTTCCACAGTTGATGACCTCTTGCAATTTACCACAACAAATAAAGGGTGATGCTCTAGGTGAAAATCATTGTTGCATTGTGTTGGTCACACAGATGAGAGGTGAAGATGTGGAGTGAAAGTCTAACCGTGTCGTAGTGTCTACGGTTTAGGGATGTCAAGATTATTCCGTTTATCGATAATCGTGATTGTTCAGGTCACAATGTAATCATAAGAGCTAAAGAACAATAATCGTGACTATTTCATTATTTTAATTAAATCTATGGTACCAAAAACACATTTATATGTAAAACACTTTTTTATCTGGCTGTTTATGCACATTAACTTTATTTTGTCATTCAGAAAGTTAGATTTTAAAAAGCTGGTCACAAACTTGAGAAATAGAAGCATGTTAGAAAATGGAAATGACAGATGAAAATGAAAGATTTCTCAGTTGTTTGGTCAACGTCTCAGTTATCATGAAAAATGTATGTTTTTCACACAATAATCGTAACACTAAAAGTTAATATTATGCTTATGCTACATCACAAGCAGGGCTGTCAAGACGATTCGGTTAATTGATAATAATTGTTGTCATAAGAAGTATAAACTGATAATTGTGACTATTTTAGAAGCTAAATGAAGTAATTTAAATTCAATCTGTGCGCCAAATAAGTACAACTAAATGTATGGTGGTGTTTATGATCACAAAAACATTACTTTTGCATTCATAAAATTTGACTCCATAAAGCTGGTCAAATACTATTGGGATTTAACTTTAGTTTTTCTTATGTGTCAATAATCGTGATGTTTTTTCTCACAATAATCTTAAAAAAATACACATAAATTCAATGTTGTGACGTCCCTAATCACAAATTAAACTAAATCTCACTAGATTTGACTTTGTCGTGTATAATAACTTCTGCAGCTGATGTTCTCAGGTGACCTCCAACACACACACCCCCATACACGAGGGGGGCAGGGGCGTAACAAGGGCTCAGCAGCTGTCAGTGTGCTGAACCATGAGTCCACAGGCCTCTCTGGGCCGGGGTCTCATCTGTCCTGATGACCATGTCACACCAGAGCGATGGCTGACCACCTCCACAGGAACACCACATGCTCACAACACCACCAAAACCTGTACAAGAAAAAAACACTATTTACCCAAAAATGTGTTTTCCAGTAAACCGTGTAACCAAATATGTGCTTGCATTTTTAAAAATCTGCCGGGATTTAAGTGCAGCAGCTTTGAAGACATCTTTTATTACCAACCATCTTCAATATTTTATAATGATTTTTGCTTTGATGCCTCTAACTGTATCACTTCACAGGGCTTCAACACAAAATATGTTGGGGAATATGTTCAGAATATTTGAAAAACAAACACAACTCTTGCATTATACTGTGCATTTGGACCCAGGTTTTAATTATTCTATTCCACGAGTAAATGTTCTTTCTATTAAGCCACAAAAGCTCCAGGCATTTGTTCTCTGAGGGAGGGAAATATCTTAAAACTTCACAGAAACTCGGTCTTTAACATTTTGTACCGAAGCACTGATGCCCCTAATTATGTGACACTACATTGCTTCAAAAAACAAATAAATAAATCAATAAATAATTAAAATGCAACATATTTTCTGACAATCCCTCTGCACTTTCTGCCACACACTGTTAACTTATCACATTAATTTGAAGAAATGGTATGAACTAGTTTGAGGGCAAAACAGTGGAGTGCACCATGGTGTGAGGATGTCAATGGGGAGAAGACTTTCGCCAGAGAGAAAATAAGCGCCTCTGTGTTCCTTCCTCATGAAGCCAACACATCAAGTGCCCTTTGGAGCCAATTAATTTTTTTAAACAACGCCATGTCCTGAAAGCAAAGCATCATTGAGCAATCACTGGGCATAATTTACATCACAGTGATGAACAGCAGCCATAACAAGAGCTTTATGACACCATCGGCGCCTTACAATGCCCTCAAAAATTAATTCAATTTAAACCACTATCCGGAATATTAAGCCATTTCATGTTTAGCTGCCATTTATGACAAAGAGTGGATTTGTCAGCCCCAGTATCATGAAATGTTGCGTTCAGTTTCAGAGTCTTCTTAAAGCCATGCACAATTATTGGAAAATAACTTGATCCGTTTTTATATATTGTTCAAAACTGTATTCTTGGTTTTTTTTTTTAAACAGCAATAACTAAAAGTGGGCAAAACTGACAAAAACTCAATGCTCTTTTCTCTTTTTCTCAATAACAATACTCAGACGATATTTCAACATTGTATCAGGAATGTGCTCAAAAGTGTCTTTAAATATCTCGATTGAGGAACTAGTGAAAAAATGTATGAGGATTTTGAAACAATAAAACGCACAAAGCAGAAATAAGTAACCAAGCTCCCCCTGCAGGTCTCCTGTGATGCACTTCCTGTAAAAAGATTATTTCTTACTATTGAAATAAGAAAGTACAATCAAATACAAAAACATTTCATGTTACCAAAAAGCAAGCCAAGGTTTCTCAGAAGAGTTGTCTTCGGGTCAGTGTCAGGAAAGTTGCAAGGCTGGTGTGATGATGGAACATTGTTAGAACATGGTTAAAAGCTCAAAAAAGTCACTGTCACTTGCCGTTTCTGTACTTGGCAAAATGAACTTTGGGTGCCTGTTAGGTGGAAAAGCACGCTATAAATATAAATCATCATCATCATCATCACTTTTGGGAGTGAATATTTATGGGTGTGTCTGATTGTTCAAAAGTAAAAACAAGCTTGGACATGCAAGAAACGCTAGATGAATGCATTTAACCGTTAGAAATTATTGTGCATCTTACATACAGATACAGATATTGTGATCATAACAAGTGTGATAACAATATTTTTTTGATAAATTGTGCAGCCCTAAATAAACCTTCTCTATCTACATGGAGACAAGTGGGAGACGCCACTAGGCTAAGTTACAGGGCAGATCTATGGAGAGGCGAGCACACGTACTGCAAGAATATACTGTATGTACTTTTTTTATTAGTAGTATTTTATTCAGTTTTTATACTTTAATATACTGTGCAAACAGAACAGAAACACAAAGAACAGAGCACTATTAGAGACAGCAAAAAGAAAAACACTAAATACACACAAACAAAATTAAGGTTGAAAGAATACATGGTTTTCAATTATTTATTTTTTTACACCTGCAATTGAAATAATGCATGTTGGATTCTTTGCAACATTGCAGGCAAAGCAGTAACATCTCCATGGACCCCCACCACAAAGTCGTATTTAAGCACCAAATGTCTTTTACTTTTACTTTTCAGAAACAGCAAATTTGCCGGTGTGCCAGCTTTGAAGATGGGACAAATTCGAATGATGAATAGTGTCAGCATTTTTCTGGACTCAATGAAGTAACTATCAATAAGCCTGAGTCACACCAATAAGAAAATGGTGACAGAGAGTGGGTGGAAAATAAAGTGTGGCATTCACCATCAGCAGCATGGCAGACTGATGTATGTTTGTCTCCACATGGCAAATATTTACTGCAGCACATGCCTGGGATTCTGAATACATTTTTCCATGAGACAACCTTCCACCACACACACTCCTCTGTAAATACACTTCTGCGTTCAGTAAACACCACGACACACTCGCGCACACAAAGAGCAAAGAGACGAAGAGGCAAACACAGATATCTATTATTCTTTCATTACGAGCAAGAATGGATTAAGCTGCTCCTAAAAATGATAAGTCACGTGATACAGAAGGATGCAATTTATAGATATTCAAGAGGCTTTTAAGAGGACAATCTGAGTGATCATAAAAAGAATTGCGGTTGTGTGTCGGTAGATGGGATACATTGGACAAAAGCTGAACATTTTATTTGCAAAGTCAAGTTTAAAACCAAGAAATTTGGACAGGTGAGGATTACGACTTGACTTTGAATCAGAACATCTCAGCACTGGTCGAGAGTTAGAGGAAGGAACACTGGTTTAATTGAAAAGTTTAGCCTCAGGTTTCAAAATACAATCGTGCACCCGAGTTAATTGGAGCTGTAGGCTTTATTAGAAATGCGGTAACATTATGGATAGTCATTACCATTGGCTGAGGAAGTATTCAACTTTGTTATTTAAAAGCACAGATAGGAGCAAATCACAATCAATTTCCTAATTTTTCTAGTGAATTTCATGTATTCTGTATGTTTTTCTGCATATTTTTGGCGCATTAACTCAAAACCTTTTGGTAGAATGTTATATATACCAATAATACCATGTTATATATACCAGTACCGTGTTATGTATACCATAATACCAAAAGGTTTTGAGTTTTGAAAATGATGCCCAAACCATATGAAAAGTACTTTTTACTTTCAGTCCAAAGTAGATCTGGTGAATTTAGAATGTAGAGTAGAGAGTACAGATACCTGCTCTCAAAGGTAAAAGTATCCACTGTAAAACTGACTTAAGTACTGGTAGCTAAAAAGTTGACTTAAGTACAGTACTTTTATTGTTGTACTTAATCACTTTCCACCACTGATCATTACCTTATGTCGTCTGTACGTATTGTCGATACTAACGCTGCACACATTTCCTGATGCAAACATTATGCTGATAAAGATACATAGCTGCATGGGAGTTACACTGTCAACTTGGAGAATTGCCATCAAAAGCTTTAATCATAAATCATCCAGGGAGACAGGAGTCACGACACTTGATTAAACACAGTATTTTGAGCTATGCCGCTGAACAGTTTGTCAACAGAACAGAGGGGGGAGAACTTTTGGCTGTGCACTGGGTAAATATGGCACGCTGTAACACTATTAATCACACCTCCAGATCAGGAGCGCACACATCTGCCTATTCCAGTTTGTTTGGGGTTTTATTTATTTAATTCTTGCTGTCATCCTCAGCAGAGGGGGGGGGGTCTGAGTTGAGAAGACTTACCTTTGCCACTGGCTTTGACATTCAGAAACAACATGCTGCTATGAAAGATACCACAGCTACCAGTTTAAACTTTCTGACAACCCAAAAGGTGTTTGTGGATAATTCTGCAAAAATAAGAATGTTTGTGTGAATAAACGATTTTAACAAGTTCAACAACTGCAAAGCTGATAACAGGAAGCACTAACAAGATTGAATACAAGCTGATTTTGAAGCTAGGGGTGTCAAACTGGGGATTTAGGAAACACATTTTTAGCCAATACTTGGACACAGCACAGTGCAATTTAAGCTGAGAAAGCCTTTTAGACAATCTCTGTCAGTGATTTAATCAGTGCTTACACCGCAGTGTATAATTTAGTGACACCACCACAGTTTTTCTCGCTTTACAAATGGGCTACTCTTTTCAGGAATTTCAAAAGCATAGACTGACAAGCAGAGGTGGTCCCCATGTCCAAATCGGCCTATTTTCAGAGTAATTACAGTAAGAAGATGCATTTGATTATTGTGGTTAGTTATTTGCTGCTTTGTAAAGAATTCACTCATATAAATGCATTATGTTGAAAAAAGATATAGCTTGAATAATGTTGTTCAATCAACCATTTGAATCTGTAAATCCTATAGTGGTCATAGTTTTTCTTTGAAAGATCAGAAATATAAACATACATTATTCATACAGCACTATACTTCAAAGCTTCACCTGTGTGTCACTTCAGCGTACACCGTTTTCAAGAAGAGCCACGCACACGGAGACACATTTTAACTTAATAACTGCAGGCAATCCTCAAAGGAGCTGGAGACATGCGAGCTGTCAGAGAGGTCAGGCGCACTTATAGACTGATGCAAATAGGCACGCACTAGTTTGTTTGTCCATGGGAATCTTTCTATAGGAAAAATAAGGTTATCTGTAAATAGGGCTGATTACAGAAAATGCTTGTGGTGCATGAGGGAGGAAAAAGGGGAGCGTTTTTTAATCTTGGAAATGGATGTTAGGAAATAGTGTGTGGAAAGGAGGAAGAGACAATTTAGATTACAAAGTTAATCCTTTAATTATGGGATGTGCCTCCAGCAAAAATGAGGTTTTGCACTGTGCTTTTTACAAGTGCGCAGAAACTGAGTCGGACTGCCATAATGATCTAGAGCCATACACCTTAAAATAATGGAACGCCAGTATCTACCATAATCTATATTGTTTATGATGCTGGAAAAACACTGGCAAGCACAACAAATTGCACTTTGCAGCTGAAATGAAACTTGCTCCATAACCCGTTGCTCATATTACATCCTCTGTATCTATGAGGGAATTAGATAAAATGTTCCATTTCAGTTGGCCCCTCTGAGCAATGCACAACACACCAAAACACACAGTCCACTTAGGACCAAGCCACAACAGATTCAGTCCAGAAGGAGAGAACGTAAAGCTGCTGCTGTCGACTGCTGCGGAGACTTTCAAATTAGAGTGTCTGTTTCAAGGGCTTTTCATTGCACACGTGAGTACTTTTATTTGAGGCCCCTCAGTCACCTCTGCCATCTCCAGTGCAAGAGCAGAATGACTGGCCCTGTCTGAAAGTCCATTGTGGTTGAAGCGCCCAATGATTTGTGCACTACCAGATCACCATGGCCAATCCCTTACACTGCCTATTTCAATCTAGACTCAAATAAAGGCAAATGTAAGTGTTAGGGAGATGATAAAAGCAGGGAATGACAAGCATAGGAGATGCAGAGCAGAGAATGAGAGTCAACCCACGGAGTCTGAACACTGGTCTGCAGAGCTCAGGGCTCACACATTATAGTATTTTCAGTTAGCCCAGTGTTAAACATAAGCCCTATCCGGACGGGATAGTTTCACCTCAGGACCTCACGTAATGTGTAATTATTACGGAGGTAGTATAGAACGTTAATCCCATGTGAATCGGCCATGTTTGTAATTTGCAATGTAATAATTCCCCCACAAATGACCCACAATATTTCGCCAAACACCGGGGTTCAAAGAAAATAGCAGTCCCGTGTGAACAGGCGTCTCTGTAATCTGGGTGTTGGATTGTTGGCCTGGATTTGGCGGGAGTGCATATAAATTTGGCAGTATTTATTTCCAGTGATGGCAAGAAAACAGTAATGTATTCCATTACAGAATACTGAATACATGGCTTGTATTTTGTAACGTATTCCGTTTCATTAAATTGCCAAATTTAGGTGCTGTGTTCTGAATACAGTCTGCTTCTTTATTCTGAAGTTTTAAAGCAAGAGCCAGTGGTGAACCATGCTCATGGGACCTGGGTCATTATATTGCACTGGAGGCAGGGCGAACAAACCAGTTTTCAATGCATGTGGAACATGCACTGTCCTGTCTACAGCTGCGGTATAACCCGCCTAGGAGTTAAACTACGCTGACAGTCTTTTGATTCACTGTAGTCTGTTCACACACGTCTACACACAGAGCATCAGCTGATCAACATAATCAGACAAGTGCACACATGTGAGTTTCCATTGCACTTTGCGCAAAACTGTATTGATCTGCTCCAAATGTCGAAAAAACACAATTTCGCATTGAGGGTGTTTCCATTAAATTATGAATTAGATTGGGTGGTCAGACTAAAACACTTCGGTCCTGAGTCCCGCTCTTGTCCCGTCAGAGCAGGCCCACGCAGCGGAACAGCGAATACAAACCAGGGCGCACCTCATGTGAGTATGTATGTATATGTGTGAGTATGTATGTATGTGTGTGAGTATGTATGTATGTGTGTGAGTATGTATGTATGTGTGTGCGTGTGTGAGAGTGTGACATGTGCGTGTGTGAGTATGTATGTATGTGTGTGAGTATGTATGTATGTGTGTGCGTGTGTGAGAGTGTGACACGTGCGTGTGAGCGCGTGTCTGATCGCGCTCGGTGCGTGATGAGAGAGTGACAGAGCAGGTGGAGACGCGAGGAGCAGAGCTCAGGTGGATGTGTCACCGGACAGAACTTTGAACCCTGTGAGCAAAACAGGGTTAACAATGAACTTTATGAAAGCTCTGTGAGAAGATGTTTGGTGTTGTACATTCGTCCCTCGGAACAGTTTCATGTTCCTATGCATTATTATAGGCCTAATCAAGTGACACAAATGAGGCAGAAAGATAAAGGCTGTCTCTGCACTAAAACAGTCCCCACCTACAGAAGTCTTTAGTTTTCTGTAAAAATCAGGCTTTCCTTATCCTGTGTGAATGCGTCTCATGAAACTCATAAGGTAAAAAGGTACTTTATCCATCACATAAGGTCCAGAGGCAAAATGAATCTCGTCCAGATAGGGCTTACAGTAATCAAGCTTTTAAGATGCTAAACTTGGTGTTAAATAAAACATATTTTGACATTATAGAGTGAAGAGTATTTACCAGTAGAGACCCAGCAGATTATTAGGTTGTTCAACAGTCCTTTTATTTACTTTTATACATTGTTTTGGCTAATTATTCTTTATGGACGTTTTGCACTTCTGGTTCAAACATGGCAGATCTCCATGGTGACAGACGGTGACGTTTCATCTCGAGCTCTACAGTCCAAACAATCCAAAAGGTCTGTGCTTGCCAATGTGGTGGTTTGGGGGTGTTTCACATATGTGCTAGTTGTTAATATCAAACTGCCGTGGGTTCAATTTATCGAATGTTTCTGCCCTCACCCCAGAGCCGGCTTGTACTATAGGCAAATGCTAAGGGCACATGGTGATGGAAGGGGCGCCATACGCTGCATGTGCAATGGTGTGCCGTCACCTGAATGCAGAACAAAATTATGTTCTACGTCACATAAGCTATTAGCCAGTCTGGGTCAATCTGTCTCTTATACAAGGAGCAATGAGCACAAAGAGCTGATGAACTAATACAGCTATACTTTTAATATCGTGTGTTACCGCGTGTTTACCTGAGGGAGGAGGATTATGGCAAAGATTATATTTTCGTTTTTCCTGCAACTTCACGCAGACTCCGGTCTTTACGCAGAAGCTCCACACTGAGTTTTGGCCACTCCATATTTACAGTGAGATAACACTGATAAGACTGTGACAGGATGTGGATTTATTATGAAGCACAACACACAGACTTTTGACACAAGGCTCTACACTGGACACAGTATTCACTGATGGAAATGGGAGCAAATCTGGACCCAATGTTTCTTCAACTCTTCTTTTTACCAGTAAAATGACACAGGATTATGTTAAAACATACTGTTTAAGACCTTAGTTTAAGCCCTTAGTTTGTGCAGGGTGCATTTGTGCACACGATGTGCACTTTGACGTAGAAATTTTGACTGGCTGGAGCTCCACGGAGAAACACTTACAGACAAGGGTTAACATCAACTGTGCCAAAAGTGTTCTTGTAATAAACAATGGCCCCATTTGAGTTTTGGACAGAAGTTGCCTCCAATCATAATGTAGCCTATATTAAAAGTGCACTATGTAACTTTAGTGTGGAGAGTCTGCCACCCGCTTATCATCATCATCATAAAATTGACCACTGTAAAATTTGGATTTGTTGATCTAAAATATCCCAGATTACACTAAAAGACATCTATATTGAAAATTTCAGAACTACCTGTGACAAAATCAATTCAGAATTGTATTGAGGGATCCTTGTTGAGGGAAGTCTTGGCTCTTGACTAAAGTACTCAATAATAGACTATGTGTTACCGTAGGTGAGAGCAGAGGGGCAAATCTTGCATAGGGCACTAAAATAGCTAGGGCCGGCACTGCCTCTCCCTCTCCATTACTGACTAAAACTATCTTATCCAATAAAGATTTTGGGCCAGGAAAAATAAATAAAAGGCCTGATAAAGTGAAGACTGATTGCAAAGGTGGTGCTAAAGTGGATGGCGGATGGTGGGTGGTGGCGTTGTGCGATGATGGACTGAACAGGCAGCAGAGGTGTCGCTTGTGCAGGTGAACGAGAAGGGAGGAGTCTTTCTGTCTGAATCTTAATCTTCATGTCTAATTAAATCAACTGCACAATAGAAAAGGATTAAAAAGACAAAGCATGGAGCAGCTGAACTCCGTTATAATGTAATATATAATGTTCATGAGCACTTCCTTGTGGCAAGTAGGTCCAGTTATGAAAGACGCCATATGTATTTGCGTTACAATAACTTAGTAGTAGTTATTATTTAAGCGATATTTTGACAATGTTCTTTGCAGCCACATTGTGACGTGGAGTGAAAAGCATCCTTGATAATAGGGGGCATGCATTATGTCTCTATTGTGGCTTCGGGAGCTGCTCTAATCAGTGCTTTAATTAAAAAACATGGAATGGTCCAATCATGGCCCAAGGTCAGCCTTTCCATGAGCTGCATCTTGATGTGGAAGACTAGCAAGTGGAATTTGGAGAAAAATGTTAACAAGCAAGAGAAAAGATTTTGGACAAACAAAAATCCTGAAAATGTTACGGTTCAAAATGTCAGAATACCAACAACATGTTATTGAATGTTTTAGATGTCAAGAGAATACAGGTTAACGCCACAGCTACTTTTGTGCCGCACAAGTAAGCTGCATATAAATATGAAATATGAAAATTAGGCAAAGCAATGTGTGGATTATGAGCAGCTTTAGACTTTAGCCGAAGTGCAAAGTCAATATTAACCTGCTAATCTGCTAAGTCACTGTTCAGTCTAATATTAGGCGTATTAATTATGGACTAGCCTAATTAATACCTAGATTTATCAAGGGACAAATTAAGTCAATGGCATTTCACTTGTGCTCATTGTCGCATTATATTGTTACAGTGTGCCAAAGTATGACAAAAGTAAAATGGCAGCATACATAAAGAGCTTTCAAATGAACCTTAACAACAGGCACCTAACTATCACCGCTTTGAAAGTTTACAACGTGAAACCAATGCATGACTTACAGTTACTCCAGACCTGTCTGAGAGTACAAGGCTGACTTCATCAGATATGACATCGCACTAAAGCACAGAACATCTGAACTCGTGTGCGTTTGGGGTATTGGCTGATGGCAGAGGCAGCGAGAGCGGAGGGAAACTCATTTCTACTTGAACTGCTTTCCGATTATTCTCTTCCTTTTCATACTACCATTTTATTTTTTACCCTCCAGTGCTTCCGACATCACAACTAAGAGACACGCCAGCCACTGTGATTTAGCAGTGCATGAATACAAATGACTTGTGGGGAAAGAATCTACATCAATAAATGAATTATTTTTGGAGACACAGTAAGTAACTTTGCGACTGAAGGATTGGTCAATTTAGCTGTCAATCAGGCGTCTAGCTATTTTTACACAGCTTGTTTTGGACGGAACACAGGCTGGAGGCAGCAGCTCTCGTGGATTCTTTAAAAAGCCGGAATCTAGTTTGTTTGCTTAATATTACTTACCTTGCCACATGTAGGATATAGTTAACTGTTTTCATTAACCTATGGCAGAACAACCATTTAGTTTACACTTTGTTTCTGCAGCTGCAGCTTCCACAGCTTTATCCTAGTTTGAATTGGCAGTCTATACATGACTTGCACTTGCTCATGTACATTAATAACGATGAGGATTAAACAAGGAGCTCAGAACATCCTGCATGGTTAACTAATTAGTGAATCTGTATGATGCTGCTGCTGCAAAGTAAGGTCATATGAAACCATAGAATTAAACTGTAAGAAACAGAGCAAAAGTGCATCAAAGAGAGGTCCAGTATAGACTGGGTGTATAGAAGCTGAAGATGGTACGGAGAGTAATTTGCACCATTTTAACTGTCGTAAAAGTGCAGTGAGCAGAAGAGATAGAGCCACACTTACACACCGAGGCTGTTCTGACTTAACCCCGAGAATCTGCTGTAATGTTACAAGTTTAAGCTACTTTATGGACTGACTGCTGATGTCCTCAGAATGTATTCCTCTATATAATCCTCTGCACCTGGATGGATCAGGTGAATATTCAGAGCACTAAAAAAGGGGAAATTAATTCTAACTGCAAAGAGGACTAATGGTATACTTTTTATGCGATGTTGTAGATAAAACCAGATGATTGGTCATTGAAATAATGGATGGAAAAAGAAAGTGCATGTGAAGTGTGAGGCACATAATAAAAATAAAAAAAGGCCTTGGTCTAAATGTTAAAGCGGGTCATTCACCTTTTTTGCTGGTGGTCCAGTTTGATTCTCATTCACAATGTATGAAAAATGACAAAGCAGAGCACTATGAGAAGATTGTCAAGCTTGTTAAGCGCAAAAGGAAATGTAATCCTCCCATTTTTTGAAAAAGGATGTGGGGGGTAATGGGTGACTAAAAACCTAATACAAACAAATTACTTTTTTTTTATTGAATCCATCTGTTATACAGGTAATTCACATTGTATTGTAGAACAAAAGAATATAGTTGCAAATCCTGGCTCAAAGTGCCTATTATGTGGTTTACAACAAGTGACACTGGTCTGATACAGAAAGTGCAGCGTAGCTGCTCTTGTGTGGACATGTGTGTGAGCCCGATAAGTCCCTCACACAGCTCAGTCTAGGTCCACACACTGATGTTCCTCTGATGTTCTCTGACAGATGATGTGATGAGGCGGTACACTGGTGCTAATAACACCTCGTCACAAATAAGAGCTGAAACATGGCCGTGTGATAACAGGAGCCCATCTCACAGCACAGATGCAGCCACTCGGTCCTGCTCCTGTGCAGAGCTGAGCGGACTTTACTGTGGGCATGTGCACTTTGATGCAGTACAAGTCTTTGTTATTATTATTATTATTATTATTATTATTATTATTATTATTATTATTATTATTATTATTATTATTATTATTATTATTATTATTATTATTATTATTATTATTATTATTATTATTATTATTATTATGTTTGTTTGATACCTGACAAAGTGTCCCTGGTATCCAATTAAACCATCCAAAAGTCATATTTATTTTGGGCTGATTAACGATTAATCGACTAATCATTAGTAGTATACTATACTATACTACTGTACAATAATAATTGATAATCGTGGGAAAACAAACTTTAAATAGCAAAGACAGAAAAGAATAAATTATTGCAGATTTTCATCAATAATATTTATTTATTGTCTTTATATTTATATTTAAATTTTCGGTTTTGATGCCTTCAGTTGCCATATTCCAACTTTCATTTGGCTGATAATGTATTTACTTATTTATTTATTTTAATATCTGCATCTTGAAACATGAATAAACTGCATATGTAGCATCTCTTTTTTATTTTAAGATAACAAGTAAATAGCCTTCATCAGGTCATTTCTTTCTTTCTTTCTTTCTTTGGACCACAGTACACCAAAAAAAAAATAAACAGCTTGAAGTTGGTGTTACTTGCATTAGCGCCTCTATAGAGATACTGGAGTGTGTTAGGGGTGTGTTAGGGATATCTTGTCTAAAGAATCTGCAATTAAGTACTGCGACTTGTGCAGTAAAAGAATGATACAACAGCTGGGACAAAATGCAATGTTCAATTTGACAAGGATCAGCTAAAAAAAAAACAAAAAAAACAACGAACAACAAACAATTAAACCCAAGTACAGACCAAATGCAAAAGTTTTTAAATAGTATGTCTGGTTGAGAGCTGTTTTCTTTTAATCAATGAGTGACATGTCTGCACTGGCTGTTATTACATTTCTGAAAATAAACAGACTTGACAGAAAGTAGGTAGGATGCTGCCCACATGTGCTTGCTAACAATTACCTTCAATCCAACTCACAACACGTCCCTGTGTAACACTCACTCCAGTCTTCAAGCTGCTTAAACATGCCTTTAGTGCGACTGGACCATAGAAGCCACAGCCAGCCAAGCTCTGAGGAGAATTTAATTTCTCAACACAATGGTGAGCCTCCCTTCCCTCCCGCACAGCTGCACAGGGTTAAGTCCTCATGCACAATACACAAATTCTTTAACGCGTCCTTGAAATGTTCCCAAAGAGAGCCCTCGCCTTTCAATCTGTCATCCTTCACCTCACGAGAGCCAAAAGAGCCTTTCTGTCTTTGTGTGAATGCACATGTTAAGCACAGATCTTTCTTTTAACAATAGTGGTCAGATTTTCCTTCTGCCTTTTCCCAAACCCAGGACAGCCAGTGGCCCGGTTTGCTCACCATTAAAGCGCCCCAGTAATGTGCCTCAACAATAACAACTCAGAAGAAATATCTGAAAAGCTATTTGGTAGCGTGGAGAGAAAATATGCCGCAAAATGAGTGGAGTGGAGACATTTTATCAAGGTTGTAACCCAAAAGGAAGGAAAACCATTATGAACATTTTGAAGTGAGAAAGATTTTGTATAATTTAATATGAATTTGCAGGTAGGTGCTAGAAGAGTCCTCGTGACTAGCTGCAATTAGGGCTTTTCTTTCACTGTAAAACTAGCACGAAAATGGGTATCTTAAGGCTTGGAGAATATTTGAATGTCATTTGGATAATAGAACTGTGGCGTTGAGGTTTCTGTCTCTGTGCCTACTTTGAAATGCAAGTCAGGCCACGATCCCTGACGACACACCGGCCGAATTTGGCTTAAATACTCATTTCAAAGAAAGGGAAAGGAGATGGTCACACTAAATTTAGCTGGACAGACTTGATTTCAATTTAAAATCAATCTTGGCTTCTCAGTAGAAATAACGACCCACATTCTGCCTCAGAACAGGATACGATTTGGCTCACAGGTGCTGGCCCTCCATAAATTAGACACACAAGGGCAGAACGGCACCATTCATCAGGGAAACAGAGTATACAAAAGATGCAGTTAATGATTTTGAATAATTCTCAACTGAAAATAAAGATTCTTACGAGCAAGACGATGAATTTTCTACAATAGTTTGAGAAAAGTTTCAAGGCCATAGTCGCCAAGCAAAAGCTATGACGTTTATTTTTCAACCTTGGTAGATATCAACTTTGGTATGGATGAACAACTTCTCATTCACTTGTAACGGTCTGCTCAGCTATTTTAACACAATGGACAAAAATGTTTCTGTGAAAAGAAAGGATCCCTATTCAAACACATATATTCAACAATTGAACCGCAAATAATAAGTTTTATAACAGTAATATATAATATAATAATAATAATATTAATAATAATAATAATAGGACCCATTTCGAGTTTGAGCAAAGGTTTCAAGAGTCGTAAATAAGAAAAACGTATTTCTAATATGCATTTTTTTTTTTTTTTTTTAAACCTTGGGAGATATTAACTTTGTAAAGATGGACAATTTCACATTTACTTCCCCACCGTAAAGCAAACAAACTAGATGCCATAGACTGTCCAGCTATTTTCATACAGCAATGAACAGAATACAGTGAACTGCCATAGAAAAGCAGATATTCAAACATTCTTGAAATTTAGCACATAACAAAGGAAAAAGCTTGAGTGGCAAAACAATAAAATGCAAAAGCAGATATTTCACACATACACACACACACACTCGCTCACACTCGCACACACACACCATTTCACTGTCATGTTATTTTCACTGCTCGTCTCACAGAGCCTCAGATGCTCCGGACAAATGAGTGAGTTGCTAAATTGCCTGTCACCAAGTGTCAGCAGATAAAAGTCCATCGCTTTCACTGTTCGCAAATTTAGAATGAGGCCCTTTTTACAACTCTACATATAAAAACAAGTATGATGAAATAAAGTGGCATCATCTTTTTGATAAACCACAGCTTTAGCTCCAATTACATCCGCATTTGTAGTATTAGGCTGTCTGAGCTGCAGGCTAGAATTTTAGTAGAGCAGCAGAAACAGATCCAAAGTACATTTTGGATAGTGTACAGCAATTTATGTAATGCTGAGAAACACAGATTTGTATGTACTCACCATCAACTGAGGCTAATATGGAACAAGACAGACTTCTTTTACCATGTACAGTGTGCTTGAAACAGCACTCAAAATGCATTATATATCTTACTGAGGTGAATGCTTTACAGTCCGCAATAATAATACAATATTAATAAAGAAAATTACATTGACATTTTGAATACTATTCTATTCATTTCAGGAACCATATTAATCAACATGTCTTTATACGTCAGCCCACAAGCCACCTTTCATTTGACATTTTTAAGGCAATTTGTAACTGGAGGTGGAAAGTTACATGATTCCATGGAAATAGAAAGTCAAAGCCATACTTTGGAAAATTGTCCAGACACCTTATGCTACAATGTGGCTCAAGGAACAACATTTTCATAGAAACAAGCAGGTGGAGGCTCCACCAAGCCAAGTTGGAGTAAATTTTTTGGTGATACAAGACTGCTAACAGTAGGAAGTTTTGTTTTGTTTTTAATACATTTTTGTGCAATGAAACCATCCAAAATGAAAAACATGTAAAAACATGTTTTTGTTATGGCTCCTGGCCTGTAGTTCCTCTCTTTGTGTCTTACGTCTGCCCTGGCTTTATCTTAGGAAACTCTTATTTAGTACGTAATGTAATGTGTCTCATCTGTCATGTGACTCTGTGTTTCCGAGACACTCATAGTATTGTGTCTCCTTCCTAAATGGCTATAAATACAAACCCCAACAACAAAACTTGCTCCAATGTAAATCTGTGAGACTGTTTTCAGTGAATACTTGTGAACTTGCACATATTGCACTTTGAAGTAAAAAGGACAGAGTTATTTGTATCTCCTTTCTAATGTCCTGTCAATAGACTGGACCAAAATACGGTCCGATCTGCAGTTGATGACAGTGTAGGACTCCAGTCTCCAGGCACGCGGTCCTGGCACTTACTGGGCCCCGAGTGTGACAGGTTGAGGTTATGAGTGTTTGTCATTGTGTAAATCCGCCCTTTTGTTCCAGCTGGTGAGGGATCAGAGTTGTGATGTCCCGTGGCACAGCGGCACTGCCCCCTCCCTCCTCTGCGTTGGAAAGACAGATTGCCTATTTTTCCATCACCTGTGCAGAGGCCAGCCCATGACACCTGGTGGAGGAAGGTAGTTTAGTGCTCTGCCTGTCAGCTAACGTATGGGTGTATTGATGTGCTGTGACTGGGCCGGGACAGTCCTACCCAACACGCATTAGGGCCAGCTGTTGGGCCTCATCTGTCTCTGTGTGGAGCGGCAAACACACCACTCCACATGACTCTTGTACCTTTACACCACTGCACAAAATACCATCATTTCCTGGCCCCGGAAAAGGCCGGCCCAGAGATATAGCCAATAGAGGATAAGTTGATTTACTGCACAAATGGTCCTTGATATTGGACCACTGTTAAAATGAATTTGGGGAACAGCACAGTAGTAGCACAGTAGTAGAACGATTGCGATGGAAAGTTGTATTTTTGCAATGGAATTTAATGTTAGTTAGGACTAAATTATTTATGTGTTGATCCTGATTACTGTTAAGATACGAGGGAAATGTTGTTGTCCCAGATCAAATAGACAAAGTTTTACACCAGGCTGACAATAGGCTTGTATTCAACTAAAGAATTTCTTAGTCAACTAAAGACATTCCCTGTTATTTTATTTTAAGTTAGTAAACTCCTTATTTTGTATGCATACCTTATTTTATCATATTTTATACTTTATAATTATTATTCATTGTTTCATTTTGTGCTTATTGCCGAAGCACGTTCCTTGTTTGTAGATTTTGTTCACACAATGACAATGGCAATAAAGTTTTTCTCTGATTCTGGTTCTGAAAGTAGCAAACGCTCTCCAAAGATTTCTATGAAGAATAGTACTAACAAACAGCATCTTTGGTTGAAATAAAATGTGTATACATTTACGATTCATTCACAAATCTCCAACAAACTAATTTCATGCTTTCTCTTTTTGTGGTGCGGTCCATAGAAATCCTTTAAAATCCCATTAAAATGATTAACAAGACTAACTACTAAAACACCATCGACTAAACTATTAGGACACGGCTTACAGCTTGTCAGTGTCTAATCAGAGGTCTTTTCTGGGCAAAGAAAAGGCAAATACAACATACTGCACGTTACTTTGTAATAGGCTCCTGATTTTGATCCACACAATTCAACTCGAGGATTACTGTACATGTTGTGCAAACTAACAAAAGACCTTGATAAGCACATGCAATACTGTTATCAAACCTGTAAATATCAAAAACAATGGCACATTTCCCAGTCTACTGTTGGCTTTCGCTACCTTTTTAACAAGCCAAAGTGAATCAGAGACACAGCCAGGCTGCGCCTTCCCTGTTGAGAAAGATGAGGGAGACGCCCTTTTCAAAGTTTGAGCCCGTGAACCCCTGAAAGGTCTGCCCGTGCCCCTGCCGCCATGAATAATCACCCCCTGGCTTCGCTGTAATGTGCTGCAGATGATGTATTGGGCCACATTTATTACTGCTCCGCTTCCACCTGGCTAGGAGCAGAGAGTCCTCTATTAAGAAAAAAAATGGGCTGCAATGAGAATTCTGCACCGGCTAAGACTGATAAAAATCCCTTGACCTAATTGGTGAGAATTAGAGCCAACGAATGCTCCACTTTAACCTGGACTTTCAAGTTCATCATTATTCTCAAACTACTTTAGGCTGATCTGCAGAACCCAGTCAAAAGAGGATAAAGAATGTCTGATGAACTAACAGCAACATAATACCTTACATTACGAAATTGATGTCATTCCCTACATAGCACGTTGCAGTGTAAACACTGTTGTGAGTATCCCAGAAGCCAACACAAGCCAGGGGTCAGTCAGGAGTCAGTCCCTAAAGCCCAGATAAAAGTAAAAAAGCATTACTTCAGGAAGAGTACATGCACCATAAAACCTCAAATCAATATCCAAAAGCCACTCAAAGGCAGACAATTTGCTGCAGTTACCCCAAGCGTGAAAACAAAAGATGCTCAGCGCAAATCATGTCACAGAAAGAAGCTTTTTTTGTGCATAACTCACACCGGGATAAATTAACAGCCCTGTATTTTAGCTGCACCCAACAATGTAGGTGACAGAAAAGTTTTAGAGTATGGAAAAAGCACCAACCATTGCAAAGTTGTTAAGAGTGTGTCAAAAGTCAAAACCACCTGTATAACTTCAGGCACCAGTGGACCACAGTGTCATCATTTAGAGTATGTACCATGCTGCTGCTTCGCCCTGATGCTGTAAACTGCATACAAACAAAAGCCTGGACTAGAGAAAGGTCAAGATTGTTAAGTGGCTCTGTGTGAGGGAGAATAGCCTTTAGTAATCCATGACCTTAGTCTCGGACTTGGCGTTTTAAGATTCTCAGCTAATGTAAGCAGAAATGTCCACTGAAATTTTACCTAAGCAGCATTTCTGTGAAACTATAAGCAACACAGTTGTCTTGATTTCAAGGCTTAGGTTCAAAATTTGCCATTTTGTTTCTTCATGATATAAATTACAAGAGAAAAGTCTCCTAATACTGAACACGGAGCATTCCTGTGTTCGGGCTTTGAATGTGCCACTTGTTCACACAATAATTAGCACTTATATAAGAAAAAGCCTGCAGCATCTGGTCAAAAAGGGAACTTTGGAGCTCCACAGCACCTCCACCATCACCAACACAGTGCTCGGCGTGCAGTCTGAAATACTCCAAGTGCGTTAATACTTTTGAATAGTTGTGGCCACCGCATTTCCACCGCGAGCAGTCTGAGCCAGGGGTTAGCGTCCTCCTCCAGGGTTAACTGTGGCTCATATCATTGATCAGCAATTTAACAACACACATCTACCCTCTACAACAGTGGTTCTCAAACTGGGGGTCGGGACACCAATAGGGGTCGCGAAATGATTTCCAGGGGTCCCCAGATGATGGGGAAAAATAGTCTTAAACAAGGCTTGACACCCTTCAAATGCAGTGGTAAATGTAGATTCCTACTTGTTGGCCAATCAAAGTCATTTTTCTAGGTCTACATAAGATACAAGGCTAATTTATCACTTTGCGTGTCTCCTATTTTGTGTTTGGGGGTCGCGACTGAAAAAGTTTGAGAACCACTGCTCTACAACAAGGGACACAGTCAGTGTTTAGTTGTATAAGATGTTTTAATTTTGTTTTAGTTACATTCTTTGGACTAAAATATATATTTTTTGTTGTTTGTATTTAGCCCATTAAATATTTTCAGTTTTAAATATGATAAATTGTATTGCATTGCTTCAACCGTCATGACACGTACAGTTTGTATATGCTTTTAGTTTTAGTCGACAAAATTACACAATTTCTTTTTATTGACTTTGTATTTAGTTTTAGTCAGCAAAAACATGACACTGCCAAAAATGCATAAATATAATATATTAGATATTTTAATAGAATTAACACGACCAACACGCAGCTTTTTTGAGTGGAGTTTGCTTGTTCCATCCGTGTTGTAACAGGTTTTCTCTCTGTAGCACCAGCCCTGGTCTAAGCTTGGGAATGACACAAAGTCCGGTGTGTGACACTTTGGTTTATAATACAAAGACGAAGGTCAAGAACTAGAAGCTAATGTGTAGTATGTATAAGTCCTAATGGAGTACAGCATGTCCTTTCTGAAATGTCACCAAAGGAATCAATTTAAATCTATCACACACAAAACACACATTTGTCCGATCTATTAGTGTTTCATTCTTTTCACACAGAAACACAGAATTCACACGACTCTTGATTGAAATCATTGCCGCTGGGGAAAAGCAACCAAAAGCCTCAGAGGAGCCACTATTCCAAAAATAAGTGAAGCATTGATTTTCTGCAGGAAATCATCAAGGCGAATCTATGGCAAATGAAAGAGAGGAGATGGTGAATGGCATATAGTTGAGCGAGATATTCAGTTATAACTCTATTCTTTTTCTAGACAGGCCTGTGGTGTCCAGCTGTTTGCAGGCTTGAGTGAAAACCAGTGACTCTCTGAGGGCGCCTGTTCTCCGCCTCACTAAAGTGCAAATGGAAAGTGCCCCTGAGATGGCAAAAATGAGAGAGGGGGATTAGTGGGGAAAAGCAAAATTGTAATCTTTCCAAAAATAAAAATGAGACAAGAAAGCAATAACATCATGAATGAACAGCTGAAATCCTGTTGTGGGTTTGGCGCCAAAGGGCTGCTCTGGGAAAATGAGCTCTTTGATGTTTGATTAAAAAATATCGGCCTCCTTTTGAATCCCGGTAAGAATTGTATGAAAATTAATAGTGCTTGAATTAGCAAATTTAACACATGGCTACCAGCTCAAAAAGCTTTCACCAGCTTCTGAAAAATAAAGAAACAAAACACCACTCTAGCGACAAATTTGACATCTTTATAGTAAAAATAGTTATTATGAAAACACCTTGCAGCGAACGATTCAATGACACTTTAATTTGCCAAATTGCAGACAATGTATAAGAGGAGGGACAAATCATACTGTGTCAAGACCAGGACCAATTAATCAAAACATTTCATTGTCAGGTGTCACATTAAGAATATTTGAGATGAAAAACACATTCTGAAATTATGAGGGAGTTCAGAGCTCTGATGTGCTGCAGCTGTATCTGCTGCAGACAGGGAAATAAATAAAAATAGTTTAAGTTGTAGAAAGTATTAACTTCGTGGGTGTCCTTGGTTTTGAAAAAGGTTTGTGAGGCCAACTGCATTCATTAAATTTTCAAAAAATAAATTATTCTCTGAGTTGGAATTTCATTTTGAACACGCTGGAGCAGCAACTTAGAAACACATTTAAAAAGACATTGTTTTTTCTTTCTTTTTCTTGCTAACGAAGGCCTGAAAAGAGATTGAAAAGATCATTTTTGCTTGCAAAGTAATCTATCTAGTTAATTTAATACATACAAGCATGTTATATATGAGTTCAGAACATTAATAAATGGAGTGCTCTCAGGTTGGGCATCTGGCTTATGGCAAAATCACCACTCCAGCAGAAGCACTATTATGCATGAAAATAAGTAACATTTCCGCTTCTACTTCCAATCTTAAATTAACATTTCGTGAAGCATAAAGTAGGACAGAATTTTGTGAGAGAAACCAGAGATTCTGTTCACCGCTGAGTCATCCTGAACATGCTGCTGCTTTGTCACTGTTAACATTTGGAAATTATCCAAATGATTGACTTGACTGGCCCAGGGCTACTCATTACAGAACTGTGGAGACCCGAGTGTCAGTCAGACCGCTGAAAATCAAACATTCAAATTCACTGTGGTAGCTGGATTAATGAAAGGCCACACTGGTGAGAGTGGGAGAGGACAGCGGTTGATTGTGTGTGAAAACTGGAAATGGAAAACATGAATGTGTGGTACAGTACACAGTTACAACAAGGAACAGCTGACCTTGAGAACGAATCCATGCAGAGTTTTACAGAGATCTCGAAATAACCTGTGCTATCTTTTGAAGAGAGCTGCCAGTGATCTGGTTAGGGGAGCAAGATAAGAACCTTTAGTCGTCCCACGATGGGGAAATTTCAGTGTTGCACCAAGCTGTAATGTTAAAATAAACACAGACAGAAGATACAAAGTGGAGTGAAAATAAAATAAGATGTGCAAGTCGGGTACAAAACTATCATGTAGGCTACAATACATTTGCTATGACTATGTCCAGACAGCATATGGACAAGAATAAATGGTAGGTAAAGTGTCTCCGGTGTATTGTGCTGGTGGTGATTCACAAACATGAATTACTACAGGTGGATGACGCATGTACAGGGCCAGCGCGTTCTTTGTACAGCACACATTTGAATTTTAAGTATGCAGGCTTCTTTCATATTTGACGCTAAAGAGGAGATTCAAATAAACAGTCACATCGCATATCTCAATAATCAGCCATATTGACTTTACTCTACTCAATCTACTTTTCAATTTCAACCTCTTTTCCAAACGAATGTACATCTTTGAATCGTGAGAAAGCTCGAGAGAAACCAAGGACAATCCAAATGTCATGGAACGAAATGCAGACTACTTCACCATGTTAGACACGGTGGTTTTATCAGGTCAGGATTGTATGGTGAAATTGATAATTGTGATCATTCAGGACACAGTAAAATTGATAGAAAAAAATAATAATCATGACAGATTTAGAAGTAAAAATAAGTCATTTTCATTCAATCTACCACAGGTGAATGATTTTATAATTGCAATTGTTCTGACAAAGATTGCATTTAAGATTAGATTTGCAATTACTGTTAGGTAGGTGAAAGTAAAATAAAGTTTTTAAAGTGTTAATTTTAAGCATATCAATTAACATTAACATTTGAGAGAAGATTGAAATCTGATCTGCTAAACTAATCAAAGAATTCCATCCATTTAAGAACATGTTCATTTTATCTTAGCAAAGTCTAAACCTTTTAACTTTCTATTATTATTATTATTCATTGTTATGTGTTGCACCTTACTGAAAAAGAAAGTTCCGACAGGGGCAATAAAAACCTTTCTGATTCTGATGTTTGTAAAGGTCTGAATACAGGATTAGCAGGTTTTATACAGAGTAAGACTGACTGGTATTTTACAGAGGAAATAAAGTTATTTAAGGTGAGAGGCTACAGGTGAATAGGAACACATATTTTTAAAAGAACATTTAAAGAAATCAATTTGAGTTTTTTCGCACATAAATGTAAGAAAAAAATGTATTATAAGTTTTTCATCATGTCATGTTTTCATGTAGAAATAAGACATTTTATGTGAAAAAACTGAAACTGAAAAAAATGGACAGAACCAGGTTTAAATTTATTGGTTCATTTTGTACATATATTAATTACAAAAGATTTTACAAAGGGGATTTTGGATATCTTATTTAATTTTTAAGTAAACTAGACTGGACTTAAAATTGTCCTAAAAATTCAAATTTCATTTTTCTGACTTTTTATATTCCGTTTTATAGTTAGATCCTTCTGTACGTTTCGTCAAAATCTTGTTGAGTCCAAGATTGTAAAGTTTGATGTGTGTAGGAGCTAATGGTGATCCTTATGTCAAGACGGGTGAAAAATGCATTTTGAGAAAACGGCTTTTGAAGTTACAATGTCCCAGAGATTTCTATGGATGAAGTGGATTAAATTAAATTCTTTAAATTAAAGAAGAGTAACACATTTTTAAGAGCAGACTGTATAAGTTTGTTGTTTCTACATGAAAGCTGATATGCGGACAGAGCAAACTGAACAAAAAAAACAAAAATTTAAAACATTACAATAAATAATTAAATAATTACAATTGCTGCAATTTGCTAATTGCGACTATTCAAACTGCATTAAATCTTGCATCCTTATAACTGACACACCAAAGAAGTAAACCTAAATGTAAAGTGTCTTATTATCTGGCAGTTTATGTCACATTAACTTCACTTTATCATTCAGAAAGTTTGATTTAATAAAGCTGGTCACAGACTGGAGGAATGGTACTCTATTAGATTTGAATGAAAGTGAGTGATGATGTGATGTTGTCAAGAATCCTGAATAAAATTGTGACGTTTCTTCTCACAAAGAAGAAACGTCACAGTTCTATTACCATAAACAAATTACAAAGATTGCATTTTTCCCGCCTCATTAAGTGGAATGGGAAAAGAAGTGTGAGCGCATATTTAAAGCATTCCCACAGTCATTAATGCTATTTATTACATCTACAGCAGCAGCGGTGAGAAGCAGCTACACCTAATTGCCGCTATAGATCCCTGGACCAAAGTCAACCAATCAAGATGGATCCCTGCTCTGTAACGGTGATTGAGCATGAGTGAGTCCCGTGACTTAGCAACGGGACATTATTTAACATGGACCCCGAGTAATGTTGGCGAGCATTAGGTTGGGGAGGTTCTTAAAGCACTTGTCACACCCCACAGGCATCCATCTGCACAGCCAATCAATAGGCAAGTAATCTACAGCAATGAGAGCCACTGTGCCGTATTACTCAGACCCGTCCCGCTGCAGTGCCACCTCCCAGCGCGTCGTGGGGCTCACAGCGGGCTTCTCCATCACCCGGGGAAGTTATCTGGAAGCCGAGCATGACACTATCGACAGCGCAAAACGGAGAGCACCTTTGTGTTAGGGACATCACTCAGAGGAATTGGCCTTCACGTGTGCAGGGGCTGCTACAAAAGCCGGGTCCAAAACATACAGTGTAAAGGGAGGTTGATGCACTTCAGCGAGAGAACACGGGTCTCAAGTGGAGATGGATTATTATAAAAGGGGAGTCAAGTGCATTTCAATATGAGAAACAGGCCCAGTGTTACAGGCTTTAGTTCGTGTTTCCACTAGAATTGTCAAAAGAACCAAAAAACATAGTAATCTATACCGAAACTAGTATTAAAACTATTGAAAAATGCGACCTCTGGTAAACTGTTTTAGAATAATTTTGAGCTTTATCAAAACTAGTAAAAGACCACAAAGTTTAATAGAGAAAGAACTACTATTTAGTGTTGAAAATGTCAGTCTGTTGTCTAAAAGTCTTGACCTAAAAAAGATGTATTTTTAACATCTTTAACAATTTTAACGGAGGCGACTGGAGGCAAAATTAAGTTGACTGTAAATTGTTCAATGATTAGCTCACATTAAATCTAAATTCTACTGTTTTTAAGTGTTTGCGTTGGAAAACAGCAACACATTTGAATTTCCGGGGTAAAAAGGTCAGTTAGTTTGCTTTTCTATAACAAACGATGGACAAAATACAAATTTCTAGCCTTAAAATTGTATTTTAGCTTTAAAAGAATCTAATTTATGGCACAGTATCTAATATATCTCTAGATAAAATGAAACATTATTGTGGGTTCAGCATTTCTGTAGGTATTTTTCCAGTAAAGCACATAAATCAGGTTTGTTCCTTCATCAAAAATGCAAAGAGTTTAAACATGTTTTTTAAAACATAATGTAAAATACAACAATACACGTGTTTAAAGCAGCTCTGATCTCACTCAAGTGTCAGAGTGGTTTTCATTTTCTAAAATCATCTACATTTTTCATATTTTGTAATATTCTGAGGTTAAATCCCAGTTTCCCCAGTGAAATCACATTATGTTGCACTTCACTTTTGCCTCCATTCAGAATTTAGAATGTTTTTGATTATAAACTTTTAAAGGGTCTATATACCGTGACAATGGTAGTTTCTATAAGTGTTCATGACAACGGTGAGTGGAGAAGCTCACTCTAGAATGTAACATAATAACATCAGGACATTTAAATATAGTAATTGCGTGCTCTTTAAATAAGTGAAAATGCTCTACATACACACGATATTTTATGAATCTTTCACTGAAAATAGATAATGAATAGTAAAAAAAACTATTGAACTCATACGCCTGTCTTCAATGGATATTATTAACGTCAGAAAGAAGCATAATTAGGTCTTTAAAGCAAAAAAGTTTTCCGCCCCTGCTCGGCTTGTGCATTTTAACTTTGTCTCATTAACAATGCAAGACCGCTTACTTAGATTTTGACTTTTATGGCCAATTATTAAACCACTTACAGCTGAACCATTATTGATATTTGTACAGCTGAAATAAATCTTGGCCCAAATTGGACCATGAAAACGTTCTGACAATGCTGGCACATACAGTCAAGGTGATAGACAGCCCAGATTAATGCACCACAAATGTCTTATGACAGCTTTGCCTTTAGGTTTGTACAACTTTGGCAAGAAAAAGTGCAATTGATAAAACATGACCTTGGTAAAAGAAAAAAAACAACTATGAGACATGAATTTAACAATGAAAACAGAGGCATAAATATTTCCAGAGGCATGGAGAGGGGTCGGCTAAACTTTCTATGCTAACCTCCCCGTGGACTCCATTACTGCAGGCCGGAGTCGTCATACTTACATTGTAAAGCAAGAAGGTGAGGAGTTCTAATAAAATGCTTAAATCATCAGAATTCTTGTTTTTTGTGTTATAATGTATTCAAGGTGTTTTATCTACCGTCGAGAAACATAGCCCCGTTCGAACCTGGCATTAACAAACACCGAGCTATAAATCAAATTACTAACCACGGCTGCGATACGGGTCTCTCCTGCTGCGACTCCTCTGAGCACACACGGACAGCAGCACAGCCGGCAGTGCAATAACACGCGCACCAATTTGCTTCTCGTTCAACAAATGTATGCAGGAGATTCTCTAAAAGAAAATGGAATATTTAATTTCTTGTTTGAGTGGATTACGGAGGCCCCTCGTTAAAAAAAATCCCCTATTAACAACGAGGAAGGAAAAACAGTGTGCAGGGGAAAAAGGTTCAATCACTGCTGGCTTAAGTGTTTATAAGTGATGAAGTCTTAAATTCGTTATTTCCTTTCAAATTGATGTTTATTTTAGATGACACGCATGTAATTAATTTTAAGAAAACACTTCACAACATGCGGGCAATAAAACAGCCTGATTAACTGTGATTGTTAATACTTGATTGAATTTGAGTTCCAAAAAAACAAAACAAAATTAGGATCCATTGGCCGCAACTCAGAAAATCGTGTCTAAATCAATGCTGGAAAGTCTTCGGATTACCTGTGTTTTCATCAACTCCTTTTCCCTCAGTGTCTTGTTAAAGAACTATACGCGTCTTACACCAATGACATTGATCCCTTGTCTGGTCTCACACACTGGACTTTGAAAGTGCTCTCGGACTCTGCTCTGGTTGGCATATTCAGTAAAAGACATGTCATTCGGGCTGGTGGCAGTGGATATTGATTTTTTTAGGATGGCCTGCTCTAAATATCGCCTTCATACAATAGGCACAAAAGCTATTCTGTGGATAAGAGGTCTCGGCGTTCAATACTGGCTCAGTGCACTGCTGGAGAAACTTAAAGGAATCTCGAGGCTGATTGCGAAAGCTATTAACAGCCTATTGTTGCTTGTCCAGTGGTACGCGCACCTAATGGAACCGCTTCTGTTGTAGCCGGACAATATGGGGCTGGATTACAGTGCGCTAATGTGAAGTCATGATTAGCACACGACATAAGACTGCAGCTTTGAAAAGGTCTCCGAACACAGAACCACTGAGAGGTACTGCAAACTCCCACCTACTAAAATAGCTTCCATCCCCAGAAGCGGGTGATAATAATTAGAGCTCAACCTCGAATTCTTATGGATGTTTCTGCAGCTCTGTACTGCATGCAAACTGCTGCTGAACAACGGCAAACTCCATCTCACTCATTCATGCAGAACTGAGGCACAAGGAGGATTTAAAAAGTCATAATGAAAATAGTTACTCAGCTACTTTTTCAACAAATACTTCAATGTAGACTTTCTAATATCTGGGGCTGCTGCTGGCATCTACAAGGCTCGGAAGATTCACTTTCCATATGTTGTAGAAATCTGATTACTGGCCATTTTCCAGCTCATTAATGAAGACTTACAGTACGCTGCCTTTGTAATGAATGTGTCCTGGTCGAGACATGATCAAGTTTCTGGCTCAGCTCGGAGTGCTTTCTAGATGATTACTTTCACCTTTGTGGTTGAGTTCTTCCGCATGGCAAGAGGAAGACACTGCGGAGAAATAAGACTAAATGTGCAGAGCGTGCCAAGAGCTGAATTATATTCACACTTGCAAGCAAAAACGCTTGTCGTTGCTATAGTTTAGTGGGGCATGTCATTATGGAAAAGGAATTACTTTACAAATAAATAAATAAATAAACAACACATTACAAAGATTCTATGCACACAACAAAATATTAGATTAGAAAAGTATTTAGTCTGGGTCAGAGCCTGTGCATCAAGCCTGCATGAACATTTACGTGAAGAATACAACTTCACAAATATGAAATGGGGAAAAAAAAAATGTAAAGGCCCAGCTCTCCAGTCCCATCTCCAAGAGCCAAAACAGCTGAAGCACAAACACACAGCTCCACATTCATGCTCCACAGATGTCACATCAGTCGCATTCAGCAGAGGAAGGAGATCATGGATGACACCCATTACACCGGCGTTCACTCAGGGTCCATCATTCTGGGCCCATTGTCTGCGGCATCAGCGATAATGACAGCGTGCAGCACTTGGGCAACTTATTATGACTTTAGTGATCCAAGTTTATTTATAGCCCACAAGGAGGCTGAATACATGAGGGTTTTTGTTGTGTAGGCAGAAGAATCTTCACTCAAATGCTCGACGCAGTGGGTTTCAAACTGTGGTGCACGGTACACATCAGATTATTCAAAACTAGCGCTGCAAAAGAACAAAAACATTTCACTTTGGTAAAGTCTGCCTTTGGTCAGCCCGTTGATATTTGTTCTGGTTTAAACACAAATTAACCTTTTAATTAATCTCAAATGAATTAAAAAGGTATTGCGTCTGCCTCTAAATAAAAAATCTGCCCAAAAAAGGTATTTGAAATCAGGAAATCAATTAGTGTTTGTCCTGTTTTTGTTGGGTCTATTGAGACATGCCATAAATAAAGTCCTTTTAACAACTATGTTTTTATTTATTTATTTGAGGAGACCCATCAAGCGTTCCTCTTCAGCTTTGGCTAGAAATTAGCTATATTTAGAAAGCAAAAAGTGTGTGCAATGCTTTTCAAACTTTTCAGACGTAGAATAAATCCATGTTATAGATTTAGCCTGCATGTTACTGCAGAATGACATTAAACCCGGTTAATACCTCATTCCACAGCATTGCACTGAATTAACATAGTCTAAAACACATATCTTGGCGTTTTCTTATTCTTAAAATACAAAATTCTGACCTCTAAATCTGTGTTTACAAGACTCATGAAGGCCTTCTCCTGACAGCGCCAATGAAGTTTCAAAGTCAAGCAGCTTAATACAGCATAATCTAGTGGCATGTTCACTCCAGTCTGACATCTCTAAGAAGTGCTACTGTAAAACATAAATACTTAATGTTTTGCCAGCATCACATGTAGATTAAGAAGGAGGTCTACTTCTAGCAAATGTGACTCAGAAAATTCACATCAGATTTGAAAAGGATATACATTTAATGATTCACATAGATAGAATACTTCCATGTGGATTATTGGCTCTAGTCATATACAGTAGTTTGCCCTCGAAAGCTGTTGCAAGAAATTAGATAGTAGACTGGTCTGTTCCACTTTATTTCCTCCTCCTAAATACCCAATGGGCAAGTGCAAAACAGTTTATAAATTGTGTGTGTCGTCAAAGGAGAAGCTATGGAGACTGAAAAGGTGCTGGCACTCTTTTCCAGAAAGTATAGCGATCTGCCGAACAGGAAGAGAATGAGTGTCTCCCTGCTGGGCCAAACAGATGGGTGTGGAGAGGAGAGAGGAGAGGCAGAACAGTGGCATGATGACCTCCGTGTGAGCGAGAGGGAGGAGCGTGAGAGGAGGGGGAGGTGGGGGTGGGTCCTTTGGGAGACCAGTGGACAGTGAGATGGAGCCCGGTCACCTTTCTCTAGAGAGCGCAGCTGTGAACACTTTGCCCCTGAGAGGAGGGTCACCACAAAGCTGGGTGTCTTCTCTCCCAAATCCCCGAATCTTTTCTCTCTCTGCTGCCTTCACCCTGCACCGGTCTGCAATAACAAAGCCAATTAAGAAGCCCAGGAGAGCGGCTCGCGCAGTCTCACCGTCGCCTCGCGCTGACTTGGCAACCAGAATTATAGCTCAAGAGAGTACCTTTCAACATCGAATATAGAGAATACAAGCAATTACCATTGAATAGCTCCAGTTCTACGGTTCCATTTCGCCGACTGATGCACTGACTCATAAAACCACTTTTAATTTATCCCAAATGGCCAACTCAGGAAACAGAACAACAAAATAACATCTTGTGTTTTAAATGGGGGTCCCTGTGGACAGTGGCTGCGTAATGGCCGTGGTCGCCATGGGCTCGTCCTTAGTTACTGTACATGACATTTCATCAAGCATTTGCCTCATCTGGATGTCACACCACATTGAATTAATTCAGGTTCAGCAACAAGAATCAATATCCGTGTGGCGTTTTGGGAGACAAAAGAACCCCACAAGCCAATCTTTGATTCTCACCTCTATAAACAAACTACAGAATTGCTTAACTTAATTATTTTTGTTCACAAGACTGCCAAATATATCTTGTGTCAAGTCACTGTGAAAATCATGTCTTTGTGGTTAAATAATCTTTATGAAGCTACAAAGAAAAAGAAAAATCACCTTAGGTCATGTGCTGAAAATAATTTGAATGCTGCTATGTGCAGTAATTACAGAGATATTACCCTCAGTTGGATAATATAATCTGCATTTTGACAGTTAATGTAAATGATACCATACCTTCTGCATACATGCCTGCCCTTCACCTCAGTTTTAAACAACAGACAGTGGACTGCTGTCACATGAATGCAGGTCTGTGCATGTGAACCTGTCATGTTTCTGGTACACTGCAAGACTCACTTGCAACAATTAGTCTTTCAGTATTCTAGCAAACAAGTGTGCTGCTTCCTCTTCATGGGTGGCCGTGCTTTTTTGCTTTGCTCTCCTTTTGTAACTGTCATGTGGTAGTTTTGAAATCCCTCCCCGATCGATCGTACTAAAAGCTCCTAATCTGATTGTTAAAAGAGCTGATTTGACAAAGCTGTTATCAAACTGATTTAAACACCAATCAATACTGCATTATGTGGGTTGTCTCTTTGCTGTCAGACGAGTGGCAACTTTTCCAAGGGCAGGATCGCTGGATATATTTACACTCAAACCATTTGTAAACAGGAAAAATAATGGGAATGTCAAGCAGAATTTGTGCAACGCTTTTGTGAGGAGTGGAAACTAACATTAAGAGTGTATGGTCAAAATGATCATTTTTAGAGCTTGAAATAAGTCACTTCTATGATTCACTAATATAGTGTTTAATTATTATTTTTTTGTTTTTGTTTATTATGGTTCATTTAAAAAGGATTAAGTGGTATTACTTTACGAACATTGTGTCAGTGACATAAAGTTTCCTGTGATAATCTCTATAGCAATATTTCTATCTCGTATCAACATTTGTTATTGTGACAGGTGCAATTACTGCATATAATGTACACAATTTTGAATTAGAGCGTCTTCTTTGGGATTATACTATATATAAATTAAGGATGAAAGAAACAACCACCATTTACCCCAGAAGTATAAGAGTTGATTGATGCCCATTTCTGTGATTATAATAATTATATGGGGTTTTTTTTGTTTTGTTTTTTCTTTACACGACAGCTGAAGACACTCGACGACTCCACTGTCCAGTGTACACCAACTTAATCAAGTAAATATGCTAAGTTGATCAGCTGTGAAATTAAAACCACCACCATGCATCATGCATGTCCACTGTCAACAATAACTAAAGATAGGTTGTATATATTTGTATATTTGTGTAATCCTATTTATCAGGATAGTGTAATGGTGCGTGCCCCGTTTCAATGAAAGGATCATTTCTCACCAAAATGAAATACAGACACCAATTTCATCTTCCCATCCATCTTCGCAATATCCATTCTGAACACGTTTTCAACATTAGAGGGCAAATAAATTGATTGCCAGCAGCTGAAGACACTTATCTCCCGGCGAGTCCGCTTTTGGCACTACAGACCTCAATACCAAAACCGGGAAGCACTTCATTACATTGATGCTTAACAGTAAGAAAAGAGCGCAAACACTGGAATTGGACCAAGGAAAGTGAGGTTACCAGCACACCAAATGCATTCAGGCCGAGATATAGTCCAACACAATGATCAAGACCTCCGGGCCAACCGCGGTTCATTAGTGGCAGCAATGCAGAATGAATGGAGGCTGCTTACTTATTCTGCGTGCATGCTGGGTAAAAAGCGAGTGGGCAGGAACAGGGCTAGCCGTATAGCCTCGTGCTTTCCTGCGTGGTGATGGCCAATTAAGCCCCTCTCTGATGAGCCATGCAAAGTCTCGGCGAGCAATTAGGAGGTCAGGAGTGGATGCTTGTTACAGTAGCACCATTGTCCTGCACCATGCACATGTTCAGCCCATGTCTCACACACACACACACACACACACACACACACACACACACACACACACACACACACACACACACACACACACACACACACACACACACACACACACACACACACACACACACACACACACACACACACACACACACACACACACACACACACACACACACACACACACACACACACACACACACACACACACACACACACACACACACACACACACACACACACACACACACACACACACACACACACACACACTATTATACGATTATAAAGGCGTAAATGCAATTGACAATCACTGGAAATGTATTAGGGAGAAGACATCCTGCTTGACTACTTAAGTGTTTTGATTTAAGTAGAATACACAGTAGAAATGAACTGCTTTTGGATTGTTGCTCCAATCACGAAAATGTAGTGTGGCAAATTACTCACTCTTAAAGGGGCTGTACCCGATTTTGTAATGTAAAAAGGTAAAAAAAATAAAAAAAATAAAGTGAAAATGAGTCCATTGCATGCCTTCTGCATCTGATTATAGCGGATTTTATTCTCCTCGAAGCAGGAGGTGCATTTTTACCATGTTATTGTTGTTGTTGTTGTCATTTTACAACTCGCTCTGGCCTTTAGACGGTTGAAAGTTGAATGCTTAAACTAAACTCATCACAGTTTAATATTCAGGATGCTCAAAGTGAATTAGGTAAGTGAGTATTGTGGACTGATACAAAGAGTTTTGTTCTGTTTTTTTTTCAGGTAAAAATCAGGTACATCGCCTTTAACAGGTGCTTTGCAGGTGAGACCACCAGGCAGAGTTACAGGTCAGATCTGGGAGCGGCAAGTAAAAGTGAAGATTTGCATGAATGGGGTGGGGGGGGGAATACCTGTAATTGAATAAATGCATGATAGATATGTTTAATGCCACACTGTAGAACATTCCAGGCAAAGCAGTAACATCTCCATGAAGACATCAGAAAAAGTTACATAGTACACCCTCGTCAATTACTTTGGCACATTTTCGAGGGCCTTTAGATCTTGTGTGTTTCTTTTAAAGGTCCTCTTGCTAACAGTAAATACTTGAAGCACAAATAGGTCTGATTTATTAAAGGCTGCTCTGTAAAATAATTGAATATATATTAATTGTTTGCTTTTGGTGGGGGCTAGAGGCAATGATGAAATGAACATGAGTTAACAGCACACTAAATAGTTGCTGCATGCCTCTCCTAATACTAAGGCAGCTGCTGATTTCAAAGCCTTCATGTGCCACGGCTCCAACTGCCAGTGGAAGTCCATTAAGTCCGTTTGGAGACTCGGAGGTTTTGTGTTATAATGGCTGTGCCGAACCTGCCAATCCCCTCTCTGCCCCGGCATCTTATTCCCCTTGTCTGCCCACTCCACACCAGAAGCAGGTGGCAGTAAGTGCTAACCATATGGCAACTGCCTTAAAGGAAAGTGGCGAGGGAAAGGCTCCTGTGGGCACAAGGCTGAGTCACTATGGTGATCAGCTTTAGACTGATGTCACCAAAGCACAACAGCAGTGAGTGATATTCTGATTTTTTGCTTTTTTTTAAACTAAATTCTCAGAAACTGTATGACCAGAGCAGAATCTTTTGTAACTCAGTGGCAGTTCTTGTGTGGATTTATAAAACACACTCATATCCTCGAACATGAAAAGAAAAGGAAAAACTAATTACATTCACCTCTCACAAGTGTGATCGTAATGAGTAGTGTTCATAACAGGGACATGTGGGGTGTAATTTCACAAGAACAAAATAAAGCTCTGTTGGCACTGGTGGGTTTGAGTTTTAACATAGATGTAAGCGTTATTTTTGTTAATACATATATTTCAAATGGCCAGTCGATTCCAGTTTGCCCATTGTTTTGAGTGAGGTATTCATACAGGAGGAAAATCAAGTTAACACACTGTTTCTTCAATCATAAACTATAGGCAATTTTTCAAAGAAGATATAAGACCTTTTCAAATATTATTTAATCATACAAAGGTGAGCTTGAACTTGGTTTACTGTGTACTCTGTATATGTAGAGATGAACTAATAAAACAAAAGTGAATGGTTGTCTTCATTTTTATTTCATTTTCATAAACTTCCAATTACGGTTCCACCCAAACTCAATGTTATTATAACGGCATTTTTCAAATTAACTTTTGTAACATTATATTCAGAAGTGAGAATGGAGTGGTTGATTACACATGCACGAATAATTTCCAAACTTTTGGGGGACAAATGTGTTATTTTAATTTCAGTTGATTGTAAAAACTTTTTAGATTCCAATTTACTGTGTAAAGTTTTCAGTGTGTTGTCGGTCCAACGTGATAGCCGAGTTTCCCTGGATGTCCACAGCTGAGTGCTGAACATATGGACATTAGCATAGCTGTTGTCACCTGCTGGCTGTGTGACTGTGCGCTGGGACAGGACTACCTCATTCTCAGCCTGTGGTCACATAACACACAGGAGTGGGCTGGCCTCCGTTCAGCTCTGACTGGACAGTTTAAGAGCTGGGTCCCGGCCAAGGTCATTTGTGAAACGTCCAACTTAATTGAAGCACAGTTGAGAGTGACAAAGCACAAAAAGTAGAAAACCTTAAAGAACACCGTTTTGTTTGTTGCGCAGTCGCCCACCATGTCTTAACTAAAAATAATACTGGCTCAGATTTATTTTCCACAGACTTGACAGTAGTCTATTATTCATTTACTCTTAGGACTGGGCGACAAGGAGAAAAAAAAAAAGATTTTCTTTTCATACTGATTTTATATGATCTTTTCAAAAACAAAATAAAAATGTCTTTTACTAACGCTTTCATTTATACAGACTTTTAGTCTGTGCCATTTAATACAAAAAACATTCAGCATTCTTCACAACAGCAGAATGCACTGGCTGGAGCTGGACTTTAAACCCCCAACGTCCGATTAAACAACTAGAACTCCTGAGCCACTATCGGCTGCCAAATATGTCTCAGTCTCTCGTTTGTTCTTATGCTCCCTGCAACAACTTCACTTTCTGCTTTCTCACAGAAATTGGCCACTAACCTCTACCCGTTTTGTCTGTCTCTGTCTGCAATATTTATCCACAATAATAGTCTACACTAGTTTGTCTTTAATTCAGAGCAAATTTTGCCAAATATAGACATTCAAATTTAAAATCAAAGATCAAGATTCAAGCAATAAAAAAAGCATGCATACAAATGCCTTGCAGTGTGCAATATTGACAAAATTATAATTTTGCAATATTATTTTAGATGACGATATTCAGACGATATTACGTCAATCCCACAGAAATGTGTTAAAACATTTAACCGTATTAGTTGAAGATAATTTTCAGGCAAATGTAAAATGAATCCATAAAGTGTAGAAATATCACTTTATGCCATTTTTTCATTTATTATTTTCAATCTGCTATGTTTGTGGCATTTTTACAGACAACATATTTGACTTAAACATATCTTCACAACAACACTCATAATGCAGTAAAGTAATATTTTGTGTCACTATGTGCGAGTCCTAAGCAAGTTGAACAACTTATGGAGGTGAGCCAAATAACAAGTGACTGCATGGAATAGACAACATTTTTTGTATCATTTTGAATATGGTGCATTTCTATTCAAGTTGTTGCTTTTAAACTATTAGCCAAATCTGGAGACACTTTCTCTTTAGCCTCCCTGGAGAGATGGCGTCCTCGGCGCAGCTGTGAGACGCCTCCCCATCGGTTCCACGCAGCTTTGATGTTGTCAGGAGTAAAAGATCTCAACTCGGCAAATGTTCCTCTTCCCGAAACAGGACGACTCGTGTCAGAGAGCGACTCATAACGACCTCAGCATTCCTTCGACAGAAACGCCACTATTAAACACGCCTACATCTCACGAATGCAGAGCTCTTGTCAAGAATGTAATATTTATGTTGTAAATGTCTCGCGGGCTTAGCTTCTGCCTCTTAGCCAGCTAGATGTGTGCTTAGCAACACGGGCTAAACACTCCATCCGTGCCATCGAAGTTGTAAGACGCAAGATAGACACAACACTAACTGAAGACACTTAAGAGGGAGCGTTTCAACATCACATGCATTTTGTCTTGCACTATACCACCCACCATAGCAGCATCGACAGATTCAACCTAGTACTACACAGAGGATCAAGAGACCTCCTTGGGGCTGGTCCGAATCCAACTTGCTCCTTTCCACTTCTTTATAACACTGAGCCTTTATTTTGAAAGGGTTGATAATTGCATTCCAAGTACAAAAGGCACCATTAGCCAAGTTTACTGGAAGTTAAAGAACTCTCCACTTAATGTTTTCGTCTTCAGCAACAGTTCACAAAGGTTTTCAAGAAGCACATTACACGTTTCATTGTCAGTGCATGATGACTAACCACGCAGGAAAGACTTTTTGTTGTGTGCAATGAAATGTAGAAATTGCAGTTTTATAATATGACATTTCTGCATTTTATGTTTAATTTTACAATCCATTAATTTTTTGTTCAAGACATTTACCACAATATATATATATTTCAGCACATCGCCATCGGGATAATATTAAAAAAATACAAATAAAAATAGAGATATTTAGAGAAAGAACAAGACCGAAACTAAAATAGATGTTTCTGTTGTAATCCAACACAAAACATAGACCTACAAGCCCATCAAAACACATGCTGGCAGAGACAAACATTTGAAGGAAATCTCATCAGAATTTCCTCCGAAATTTCTTTTCCCACATGTTTTTCTGTGACAATCTAAACTGCAATCGGACTGAACATCTGCTTTGTGATCTGAAAACGCTGTTGTCTTTTCCTGACTGCTCTCCCGTGAAATTTGTAGAAAAAGACAAGCCAGTCATATTCATTTACTTTAACCTTCAAAAACTTTATCTAAAAAACATTGTATTTTTTGGGTTGTTATGATCTATTATGCTTCTGCCTCTTGGGGTAGACTTGGCATCACATCATCTCCGTACAGTGTAAATAAAAAAAAAATAAAAAAACACTAATTAAATCATATATTTACATTTTCAAGTCATAATCATAACCTCCCATAACGTTGAAATGCCTCATACTGAAAGTCATTACTATACAAGACCCAGTAATGCCTACAATTTAGCCGATTTGACATTTCAAAAGAAAACATTCTGTCATTTAATTAAATTTTTATCTCAAGGTGACATTCAGGTTATTACATTTTGGCCATTTATTGTCGTCGCAGTTGACTCCAAAGCATTGACCGTTTCTATGTCCACAAATGCCTTTTCTATTTTGCCAAAGAGGACGATCTTATCATCACTTGCTGTAAATCTGAAAAAGAAACCAACAAATGTGGTGATACTACTTCAGAAGGCAAGATCCTTCAGGCGAAAGTGCAGCTCTGAGAAGATTATGATTCAAGGCATTACCCGAGGACCTAAGTAGAAGATATATGGGAACACCCCACATTGATTTATGATATTTTTTACACGGTTGACCTATGTGCTACAGGAGACATTAAGAAAGCATTGCAAAAGAAAGCCTATGCCTTGTAGGTTCTTTCTATCCCAGGCTGATGTAAATTAATCATTGGTGAGGCTCTTTGACGCTTGCTCGATGCCCAGAATAAATAGCAGCATTACACAGCACAGGCCCAATGGTATAAATAACAGTGCTGCTATCAAATCTTTCTCACTTTGGTTTCTAATGCGAGATTCAAAGCAGGTTAAATGTGGACGAAACCTTGCTGGAATCCATTATATTTCAGGTGTCCTCCATCATAATTTCTCTCATGGAGTCCTGATGTCCTACTGTTATATTGTTCAGCTTTTCCAAACATTGAAAGACCTGCTAGGTAACCATAGTGATTCTAAGTGCTGCAAACAAACTGGTTATTACAGGGTGTGCGCCTGGAGCCAGAGTTAAATGATATTCAATCGATATACCTTGAATAGTGCTTCAACACTTCAAATTGAAGTTATTAGTTATTAAAACAGATAATAGCATTCAATCTTCACCTTCACAAGCAAAAAGCGTGTGCTGTGCTGTGCTGGCTTTTAGATATAATGTGTAGCTTATGGGAAAGCCAAAAAAAAAAAAAAAAAAGAAAAAAGACTGTCATACAAGAATTTTTAATGCTTATATGACATTTACAGGTATAACACAAACCAAAATTTTAAATTGGCCATTAAATCAGACAAATTTACAGGTACAAAAAAAAACAACACATTCAGGTACTGGTATTTTATTGACCTTTATTTAACCAGGAAAGTCCCACTGAGATTCAGAATCTGTTTTTCAGGGGAGTCCTAGCCCCAGAGGGGAGGAGCCTGTTGTACATGTTTTTAGTGGTAGAGGAAACCGGAGCACCCGGAGGAAACCTACGCAGACACGGAGAGAACATGCAAACTCCACACAGAGAGGCCCTGGGCGGCCCGGGAGTCGAAACCCAGGACTTTCTAGCTGTGTAGCGAGAGCGCTAACTGCTGCGCTACCGTGTTGCCTGTACCCTGCCCCAGAGCGGAGTCCACTTACAGTAAGAATGCAGATTTTTCAAGATATTTTTGAGCATAAAAGTAATAGTAATTAATGCTAAAATTGACAACATCTCCACTGAGACAAGCATGTGGCATGCACCCACCAGAAAAGTTACATAGTGCACCTTTAACTTTGTGGGCTCTGCGTAATACATATAATCGTATTATAGGCTAAAATGAGTAATACATTTGTTCCAGTAGGTTTAGCTTTATGAACGAAGAGCGGTCAGATTAGTTCATGTGCAGTGTTAATTCACACAGAACAAATGGACATGATAATAAACATTGGTCATAAAGTTCAGCTCCAGTCCAGTCCCGCTGAGAGGCCTGATCTCTGCTCGTCTCTCAGGGAAGAGAGCGCGCTGCTCCAAAGAACCAGGGTAAATATTTGTGTACAAAGAGCCTGCACCATCACATTCATAACACTGGCAGAGAACTGATTTATAATGCTGCTCCTCTGCATGGTGAGTATGCCAACACACAGCGGAGTACGCCGGCTATTTTTAACTTTATTTAGCTATTTATGACAGAACCGGCGAGCTGTCCGTACAATTATATCAGCCCAAGATCCTCAAGAATTAAAATGACATATCCCCGAGGCTTAATGCTTTAACACTGACCATTTCACCTGAGCAAATTCCTAATCTTACATTTTAATCAAGCATCAAGAAGCATGATCATGAATAAAATAACTTTTGATTTTATTTTTTTTATTTTATACTGCTAATAAATGTAATTGATTTAACATGCATTCCTACTGCTTTACAACTTGCACTAGATTGCTTTTTCAAATAAAGGCAAGATGCTCTGCCAAACATTGAGAACACAAAGACAAACACCACACCACACCAAATAACTGGTCATTTTCTTATTTCTGGAGTCATCAGATCATTGAAAAGTCACATAAACAGTTACATCTGATATGAGTAATTAGATTTCTTTATACAAGTTTGGGCAAGGAAAATTATGCAAAAAGGGTTCAAATAGAAGAAAAACGCTACACTGAAATGAATTGTACTTTGTCTCCCAAAACAGCAACAACAAATAAGATCCAATTATTGGGTTATCTGATTATCCTAGTTCTGATATTCTAAATCAGATTATACTTGCCATGAAAACCTGTGCTATACTGTACAATAATTCTTGTGTCGTCGATACAATTTCTAAATATTTTTTAAAAAGAGTTGCGTTTTAACACTGAAGAACATGAACAATGAAATTCAACAGTATTAATTAAGAAACAATTTGTCACATAATTTCTAACCTCAACACAAAAGGAGGAGAGCCCTTCTCCTTATCCTTAAATATGCTGATTGAAACCTACTGCTCATTAGAGTCTATTCACTAAAACTCGTACATCACAGCACGACAGAATGATAACAGTTTTTTTTGCCGGTACAAAAATCCCTCCTAATAACACGCCGATAGCTCAGCGACAGAGAAAATGGCTCATTTTATAACCACCTTCATATCAATGCAAATGAGACACAACCAATAGTCTGACATGTCATTGTGAACAGACAACACTGGAAGCACATTTATTCATATTTGATAAGGATATGATGTACTCCCATTAAAATCACACAATATCAGGGCATATTAAAAAAAAGTTACATATTTTTTTCACCTATTTAACCCAAATTATGTAAATAACAATTGACTGCATTGTATCAATTACAGCAATTACTTCACACGGCTCATGAGCAGCATATGGGCTGTGAGGGCAGAACAAAAGCAGGAATAAGTAATGCTGGGAAAACCAAAGTAGGCACCGAAACAGGGGGGAAGTGGGAGATTTATGCTAAACGTGTGCTGACTGACAAAGCGGCGTCTTCTCAAGGCTCTGCTGGAGATCGGCCTTAATCCCGCTCATAAATTTTATATTAATGCCAGAGGTAACCAAGGTTGTTTTTCTCCACCATTTCTGCAGGTCCATTAAACACAAGTAATGCATTTCTTACATTCGCCCGCTTGTCGTCTCTAAGTGGCTGGGTAGAATTGCAAAATCTTGTCCATAAGAGTTTGTTTATTCCTGGAGGATTGATGAGACTTTAGTGGCAGTGGCTTCTGTTCAGGTTGACTGGTTTAAAGATAAAAGGCTGGAGCAGGTTCACCTTCCTCTGCACCTGTAGCTTCTGTACCCTTGCTTTTCCGCTCTGATAATAAGAGACTGTCTGAGAGGAGCGGGGAGGGGAGGGGGCGCTCCTCCACAGGTATAAAAACTAGATAACAAGTCGCAATTTCTTCTGTGTACAAGTGACAGCTGTCTATCTCTGCAGCTTTCAGAAGGAGAAGTCAAATGATGCCTGTGAGCAATTTGTAGCTTCAGAGCCGCAGTCTGTGCTGTTAATGCCAAGTTTCGACGTTCACACCTCCACAGCTCCATCTTCTCTGCGCTATTTTAAGACAGAGCCTTAGCTTCCATCCCTTCTCCTAATTTATCGCAAACCACAACTTGTGTTTTATTGCAGTGCGTTGCAGCTAATTTAGAAAATTATAGCCTTTTAGATTTAAGGGCTACACTTGTTAGATTTCAATTGTTTATTATACTGCTGATGTACACACTGGAAATATAAGCATTTATTCATTGAAAAGCAGCACACAATGGCAGGGCAATTTCATTTTATAAAATACAAAATAATTCCTAAATAAAACATAATGAAGTAAATAAAACTGTCAAAATCTACTGACAAAGTATTTTCTGTGGCTGGATTGAGACGCAGCTTCAACAAAACTAAATATATTACACAGTTTTTACACTCAAGTTTTTACTGTCTCTTGGGCTTTTACTGTTTAAATATCACAATAGCAATATTTAGAACAGGCAATATTGAGCTCGATTCAAGCAACACAACGCAATGGGTGTCATGGCAACCCCAACGCATAGTAAAAAACAAAAATAGTTGCCTGCATCTGTGGCTCCTCTGTGTTCATTAGCATAACACAAGATATGACATAAATGTCAAGTTATAAATTCAGCATTTCTCTGGTAAACAAATAGTGATCATCAAATATACAGACAATTCTTCTTCTACTTCAACAAGCGACACAGCACACTCATGACCAAGACTGCAGAAAAAGTATATGTTGCACTCTAAGAAACAGGGATTAGAGTGTGCTCGGCCAAAATGGTGGCTTCACTTCTTTTCATGCTTCCAAGAAAAAGCAGAAAACATGTCTCCCAGTCCGACAGGAGCCACGGTGCTGGTTTGATCTCTGCTTGAGCTCCACTTTTCAATTGCTAGTCACCGAGATGTGAGAGCACATGACATGTCTACCATTTAACTGGACTGAAAAATATGGAAAGGGCTACAGAGGCAGCCAAAAATATCATTCACAGATACAAAAAAAGTCTACATAGGTAATGCACAAGCGACCATGATTAAAAAAGGGTGACTTTTGCATTTTATTACAGAATTAGATATTTGAGACACAAACTGTCATCATAAATTGTTCAGTCTAATTTAATTAGGCCTGTGAGATAAATAGGATTTTAATCTAAGTGTGATAAAATGGTTTGCAGATCTCAAAGATGAGCTTGGGGGTTTTCAGCCTAAATTGTTTATCACAAAACCTGTGGCAATAAAAGCATGTGTTTTTTCAAGGAGTTCAGATTTTAAGGGAATACATTATTTGTGTGTGTGTGTGTGTGTGTGTGTGTGTGTGTGTGTGTGTGTGTGTGTGTGTGTGTGTGTGTGTGTGTGTGTGTGTGTGTGTGTGTGTGTGTGTGTGTGTGTGTGTGTGTGTGTGTGTGTGTGTGCGCGCGTGTGTGTGTGTGCTAAATGGCACTGATTAAAAGTCTGCATAGCTTTTTTAATGCAATATTTGTTGTTAATAAGAAACAAACAAACAAAGAAGAAAAAAGTGTGATTCTTTTTTTGCCCTTTTCTACATAAAAAAAAGTAATACATATACTTTAGTGCCATGTTTGTTGATAAAACACTACCTTTGCTAAACTGCACAGGCCTAATGCTCAAATACAAACAATTAAAGGCACTCCAGAGACAGCAGGCTGATTGTTTATCTGTATTATAGCATGGAGAACCAAAATCCAGCGCCGTCGCAGATAAGACATCAATCTTCCTCAGTGGGCCGCGCAAATAAATCTGATTACGGACACAATCATTTTCCCGTTCCAATTGTTTTATCTGCTCATTCCATGCCTCAGCAGCAGATAACACCCTCCTCACCGGCATTTGGCACAGGGTGGGAGCTCCCCTCGCGCTCCTCACACATCAGTGCTAGAGGCCCTCTGCCAAAGCAATGATGTCACATTTCATTCAACAAAACACCACTGTGGGTATGAATGATAAATAAACACCCAGCAGTGTCTGGGGAGCATTAAATCAGACTGATGGAAGATTATGGTACCTATGGCGACGCTTGAAAGAGACGCTTGGACACCATTTCATTATCTGAATAATGTAAAAAGGGAAAACGTTATTACGGCAAAATAGTGAGCATTGTGAATAACTTGATTAAAACTTTGTCCAAATCTGATCGTTTCGGTATTCAACTAATATGATGTTTGGACAAGAGCGAGACAAAGGTGTATTTTGTCGCTTTTCTGGTGAAGGGTTCACCCTCATGAAAATATTATTATATACAAGTATTCTTATTGCTTGAAAATAATAAATTACTTAGCATCACCTTCACGTAGGGATTTCAACAAAAAAAAAAGTTTATTTATAATTGTGATTATTTAAGTCACAAATTAATCGTAAGAACTAAAAAATAACTACCTATGAGCAAATAAGTCTTTTTAATTGAAATTGATAATTCATAAAATACCCTTAAATGTAAACTACTTTTTAACTGGCTGATTTCATCACACTTACTTTATTTTGTCATTCAAAAAGTTTGATTTTGTAAAGCTGGTCACACAGTGAGGGAATTGACCTTATTCTGGAAGCTGTCGTGGGCGTCGTGGGCGTTTTCCGTTGTAGTTTACGCGGGGCAGACGAACTCAACTGAAAACAAGTTCTACACGGACTAAAAAATTAAACATTTTAGACAAATCAATGTACTTTACATAATGTTTTAGCGAGAGACTTTTCCCTCGTTCACCATTTGCGCAAACACCGTTCACATCAAACCGGAAGTCCCTTTACTGCAAGAGTGCGGATCATATAAAAAGAGGCAAAAGTGGGCGGGGCAGAATAAGGTGAATAGTTTTGTTATTTGGTCATGATCTCAGTCACTAAGAATAATCACTAAATTGTGATAGTTTTTCTCACAATAATCGCAACAACAAAATGTGATATCATGACATCCACCATAAAAGTTACACAAAGCACCTTTAAATCATGTTTTGAGGTCCAGTCAGTAAAAGTTACTTCGATCGCAGAGAGACATGAGTAGACAGTGCAACATATTTGAAATAATATTCAAGCAAGAGCAGAAAAAAAAAAGTTAAAATGTCTCAAAATTAACTTGACGCAATAATTACAGCTATTAATTGTATTGAGTCTGATAATAGCATAAAGCCTTCATAATGCCCACTGAGAGCTAATTCAATGTGAAATAAAGTGATCCCATTCTGGATAATAAGATGCAGTGCTGTCAAAATATTTTCTGATTATGTGCATAATTGTTCTGAAATTCCCTGTTCACTCTTCTAAAGGAATTTAGAATAGTTGGAAGTTGATGAAACCAAGCATAGACTCACAATTTTAATATATTTGAAACTGCAATACTGAATGAGCCCAAAAAAGATTCTTAACAATGAGATGAGTTTGCTTTTTACCCACATTTCGATTTCGAATCATTTAGAAACTGTAGAAACTCTGATTCAATGTAAAAATAGGGCAAAAGGTTAACATTCCTTCTTTGAAACACACAACCTTTTGACACATTGATTAAAACATATTAAAATGAATCATCTGTTCTTTTAGATAACAAATCCTGTAATCCTGTGTGATTGTTCTTTAAATATACCTTTTAAAAACCCCAATAGATACAACTACATATATTAAACCGCTCTTTATCAACAGTATTTTCCACACACCTCACTGACACATTTGCACATTACTGTACATCGGAGCCGCTCTCGAGTGGAACAGATTTATTGGTGTTCCCGTGTTGGATCTGATAATGCATTAAAAGCGTCCACAGTGAACAAACTAAGGTCATTCCTCTGCTGTGACCTGAATAAGCAACGACAGCAACTAAAACAAATTTGGCCCGACGGTGCAGCCGCCTCTAAGCACATTTACAGAGTGAGGCCTTACATTCAACAAGGTGACAAAGCATTCTCTTAAAAACACACACTAGATAAAAGACTAATTTGTTCCAATTTCGCTGGAGGGATGCTTATCGGAGAATTCAAAATAAGGTCAAAAGAGAAAAGAAGTCACAGAGCTCGTGATAAGATGGTGGTTGGAAAGCAAAATAAACCCAGTCACCTTTCACAACGCTCCAGAGAGTGTGCCATTAACGCTGGTGAGGACATGACATGGTAACAAAATGTGCAAACATATGATTCTTTGATATGATTGTGACTGGTTGCAGAGGTGGAACAAATAACATTTACTTTTACTTGAGTAATTTAACACTGAGGTACCTGACTTTTTAATTGTAAATCAGTACATTGTGTTTCCCACCGAAGAGTATCTTGTAAGAGCAGCACTTTGTGACAAATTAGACCACTGCATGTTGTCTGCGGCTAATAATAAAAGATTTAGTTTGTCGTCAAACTGGAAGTAATGTCTGAAAGCAGCGCTCTGATTGGCTGTGGTCGGACCGGTTGAGTTTCACTTTGTCGTCTGAAAAACGCTGTTCTAAAGTGCATTCTAAAGTGAATGCACTTTAGAAAGAATGTATGTGAATATTTACAATGTACCAAAAGGTTTGTGAGACCGAGGAATGAGTTAGACAGATTTGAATAACTTCTGGTTTTACGGCATTAAAATCAGGCAGCCCAGCTTTAAGTAAAGGTTCTGGAAATTTGAAGATTTTGAGAATGGTTTCATTGTTAAATGTAATTGTTTAAAAAAGACTTGTGCTGGTCTTTGGTCAACAGTAGCAACTCCACTCAATTTCTTACTTTTTCTAGAGAATTTGATGTATATATATTAAAGCTATTGATTGAGCTCAAAACCTTTACACAGGATGTGTATGTAGCACATGAATGTGCTAAAAAGAACAACGCAAATTATACAGAAAGTACTGTCTTTCTACTTGTCAGTCCAGTTCAAACACTATGAACCTGTGCATCCATAATTGCACAACGGGGAAGGATACAATGTGCAAAATGACTAAACAAACAAACAAAAAATGTATTAGATATGTGAAGATATGGTGTACAAAGTGATATTTGTCCAGCACGAGATCTGTTTGACTGTAATCGCACCGCACAATAAAGTCTTTACCAAAATGGTACCGCAACCGCCGACAACTGTATGTAAGCGGAAGAAGCCGTTACTTTGTATTCATTACGCCATTAGGACCAACTGTGTCAAGAAAAGGACAAAAACACAATTGTGAGGCTTAACGACTTGCATCTTATAGAGTTCACATGGCGGCCGAGACTCCAGAACACTGCCATTCTCACAGTAATGAAAGAACCAACATCCATCAACTTCCTGCTCCACCTGTCCTAAAGATGAAGGCGGGAGTGAGGGATGGAGCCAACTCAAGTGTCTTTTATGAACTTCATCCCCATCATCGCAGGATCCATTTGGAGGCCGATGGTAGTTCACACAACATTTCCGCAGCACAATTCCTGTACTTTTGATCAGTCGGACAATGAAGATTGTGTGAGTTATTGGACTATAAGAAAAATGTGAAGACGTTCCAAGGATAATGCATTGTCAACCAGTTTTGCTGCAGAGTGCATCACAGTAAACTATTACAGAGGAAAATGGTACAGTGGTTTACAAACTCCAGTCAATAAGGTCTTGAGCAAGTTAGTTTAGATAAATCATCATTTCTGCTCTGGAAAAGAATAAAGGTTTTAGCAGTTTAGGGTGATAACCAGAACTGGATGTCAGAGAGAAGAAAGGAAGGCTATCCAGAGTAAACTGTATTTTGTTTCTATTTTCTGGATATTGCTCGATACTTTAAAATGTTCATAGTACACTTTAGGAAAAAAAAATCCCCAAATATTGTTGCCTCCTTGGTTTTCACAGTCACAGAAAGAATATGGAGGTTTTAAGTAAATACCTTTTGTAAGTACTTTTACTTGAGTACTTAATGCTCTGAGTAGATACAATTTAATTCATATTTTCTACCACAATTTAGGTGTTTTTGCTTTCTCTACTATCCTAGACAGCAGTCAGCAGCACAGTGTATAACTGCAGTAGTCAATTATTCCACTGAAGTTTGTGTACATGTGACAACCAATTAGTCTGATTTCATTTTCATTTGGAGAAGTAAAAAAAGCTAAACTGACCTGCAAGATACTGGACCATGAAAAAGAAAAGATTATAACTGCAGCTTGTTGCATGTTGTAAATGAGACAGTTACATTTCGGCCATCTCACACCGACGTATGAGTGTGTGTCATCGAGTCATTGTGATGGGCTGCTGACTTTTGCGCATCATTATGGCCTGGGCAGAGAAGCTGCACTGTGTTTTGGCCTTTGCGTGGCATTATCCAGGCTGCCCTGTCACTGCGCTATCACACACAGGTTTACTGGATTTAGAGAGAGGGCTTCACACCTACACCTTCAGCTGTCATGGCCGAACAACAGCATTTCCTGTGTCTGCTGTGTGACAGGCACGGAGCCGGGTAATGGCTGTGATGTGGCAATCTTTACAAAATGAATGCAAGTAATGAGTGGGAGCCGTTACAATTGTTCGTCTGCCAGTCGCTCAATATGGAAAATAATAGGGAGCACACAAAAGCTGTTTGTGTCACATGGCCAGAATCAAAGATGGTGGCTATTTAGTTTACACCAAAAAAGCACCTTTGACTGAGTCAGAGCCTTGTCTTAGTCAATACCTACACTGTAATCACGTTGTTTACATGCTCTGTGAACAGCATAAGTTTTACACATTTGGGCATGGTGGTACATTTATGCCTTTTTGTAAGAAATGTTATTTAAATCAAATTCTGTGCTAGTGGCAGCAGTATTAAGCGTTGTAGCAATTGAGTCATTTGAAAGACTATTATAATAGTAAAAGTTGCAGTTATTTCATCTTCAGTGGAAACTACAGACTACTTGTTGTCACAAAACATGTGGGATTAACACCTCAAACGCTTGTGTAAGAGCTTACTACGTTTTTGTAATTTCCTTCAATAATAGATTAGAAAGCAGCATGAATTCCTTTTCTATTAAACCACAGGAGTATTAGACAAGTTGAACACTGGCATTGGGCACAGTGCCTGGTTTGAAATAAGTGTTACTTTCATGGTATTGAGCTCAACGAAGTCCACACAATTCAAGAGACGGTTTGTGCTAATGCACTTGACCAAGGTTACTCTTAATGCAGCAGAATGTCAATGTGATATAAAGACTAGATTGTGTCTCACAAATCATACTGTGCACACATTTTCAGCACTGTCTAAAATAATGGGCCATATTTTGAGTAAAACGATATGCCATACATTACAACACGGACAATGGTCAAACATCCCTTTAAGTTCACAAATCAATGTAACAAATTCATAGCTTTCGCACCAGAGCAGGTCAAGAGAAACATACAGAGTAAATACTCCAAACATTTACAGTAAACATGCAGTCAGTTTAACATTATGCTATATTTTTTGGGGAAAATAATAGATTTGTCATTAAACAATGACAACTGGCGCCATATTTTCTGGGACGTGGGTTAAGCAGCTTATCTCGCGCCTCAAAGTGGACACAGAGAGAAGAGATTATTCAATAACACAGCGCGCTCACAAAGATCACGCCTGTGGTATTTGCCCCCTGCAAAGCCACGACATTGCCTATAATCTACAATGACAAAACGGGCAGCTGCTGTTGACTGGGGGAGGCGGCTCTTGATCGCCCTCATCGCAGTGACAGGCCGTAGGGGGAGAGAGAGTGGGGACAGGATCGTTAATGTATCATTCATTGGGCCTAGGCACCCTGTCCCAACTGCAGTATGAAAACATAACTGTAATGAAAAAAATATTGATCCGAAGCTCTTCCTTTTAGACAAATTGCTGTATTTTCTCTGTCTTTTCATGGAGGCCCCAAAAATGAAATGCGTTGAGACATCATCATCATCATCATCAGCAGCAGCAGCAGCAGTAACAAGGGGAAGGTATAAATTAAACTCTATTGTACCTGAATGTGTGACTCATGTTCACTGCGTTGCATTTGGTTGTGCCATTAAAAGAATAAAGTGTGTGTTGTTTCATTACTGAGGGATGTCTTGCCTGTAAATGCACACAAGTGGACGTGAGAGACTTTGGAATGAGACGGTCCCCCGCCCATCAGCTGCTTATCTGCGTAATTATTCTGAAGGCCATCTTTTCTTTGATCTAACCAGACCAGAGTCTAAGTGTCCTTGATCGAGACACATCTTCCATGTAGCTACTTTCTGGCCGCCCTTGTGTGCTCTCTTTTTCCACCTCATGGGAAATGGCCAAGAAAGTGAGCCAAGGCGAGGAATACTTTTGTCAAATTTGGCTAATTTGGATATGGCAACCAGATTGTAGTGGGTCAGACATTATGATAGATTTTGAAGGGCTATTTATATGGTCCCAAAGGCAACTTCTGTCAAGCTAACATGCACAAAGTGACAAGACAGACAGCTCAGGTGGATAACCATCTCGCCCATGTGCAGTCCTCCTGCATTTCTAAATTAAAGATGGGACGATAGGCGGGCAACAATCTAACAGTGCAATCTCCATTCTTTTGGTGAAGGGAAGGGACTTAAAGGAAATAGATCAACCCGGTGTCCCAAGGGTCAAGGGTTTGTTTAATGAAGTTTTATCGCTGCTCTCTGCTCCTTTCTCTTATCATTAGAGTGGTCATAAGGGTACGTGAGCAGTTCACATAGACAGAGATCTAAAATGTATCTATGATACTGGGACTGCTGCAGATGACTGGAGGTGACCCCAGTGAATTTAATATTTGGCACATGGATGTGTTTAGATGAAGAAAATCAACAAGTGTCAAATTAGTTATTTGAAACATGATTGAGAATTAAAAGCACTTTCTAATGAGTCACTTTTGTGCACTTATCAGATATGAAGCTTATTTATTAAAAAAAAAAAAAGAACAATTTCTTATAATACAAAAAAATGTAAAGAGTTTACACAGTGGTGGACAGTGGATTTTACAGGCGAGTGTTACCTGACTCCAGAGAGAGATTAGCTGTGACAAAACGGATGCAAAGCGTTGTTTTCATGTGGTGCCTTGCAGAAGTAGCACATCAAAAAGGCACTAAGTTACCACTATCTGAAAATAACGTAGATACATAGAATTAAAATTATAGGAAAAAGGTTTGTTTACAAACTTGAGGTTAAAACAGGAAGCCAGTAGTTTTTCTTGATATATTTTAACAGTGAATAATATGATCTTTGATATGATACAGCCAATAAACGGTTTTATTTCAACATTGTTCAAACTGCATTTGAACATGATATTTTTAAGAAGAAAATGCTAATTTGAAAATGACTAATAGGCCTAAGTGACTATTCATAGCAGACTATTACAATAATGTGTTCCCACTGTCATGTGGAAATGGAAAAATTCTCTTTAGTGACATGCTCGCTTGAGTTTAACTTCATAAATAAAACACATGCTGAAAATGTATTAGGTTGACTTTAGTAGTTTGATTCCAGTTTGAGGAGCTTTGAATATGAAGGGTTTTGTGTACATATCCTGCATTATTCGTGTAATTATATATTGTTAGTTAGTATGCCAATTCTTTTATCCATTGCAGACCCTTTAAAAAAAACAACAACAAAAAAAAAAACAGCAAAACAAAAACAGTAGAATTTTTAATTATAAATGTCTTTCCAACAACAGTCTCTTCACACCTCACTAAATTTAGCACACTGTACAGCGTAATAGATGTCTCATTGTATAGAGGCATGTCTCTAAGACCATCTTGTCTCTTTCACTGGGTTTTGATAAAGAATGTGCTCGTTTTGCTCAGAGCACTCCACTGTATAATTGTTCCTTGGTTCATATGTGTCATGACACTGTCACAAACCACAGACCACAGTTCTAATGGGGTCGCCCTATTTTCTCCATACTATCCCCCATCTATCACCAGCCTTTGTTCCTCATCGCACAATCTGGAGATGTTATTAGCGTGCGGCCGACAGTGATGTTTGGTGACAGTGCTTTAGACAGGACAGTGTCCTCGAGTCATTCAAGAGTGTCACAACCCCCCCACTCTGCCACAGCTCCCTGCCTCCACCTTTGTTCTGGTCCTATTGAAAACCCTGGTCAAGACAAAGACGGGAAGATGATAAACACATTTGTTAGTTGTGTTTGCAAAAGTAGATTAAACACAAATTACTTTAAATTATTTCAATGATATGCTCAATCAGATATTGTAAAAGAAATGCTGGTAAATGGGGTTCAATTTGGAATACTATAGGGCTGCAAGATTAATCGCAACCGAGTCTACTGTAAATTGCAATTTCAATGGATGCAATTATCAAATAACAATTTATGTATTACCATACTTTCCTCAGCAAATAGCAAATTATTTTCTACTTTGCATTTAAAAAACTGCTAACCAGTTTAGCTCTGTACAAACATGATCTGAAATACATTGCTTCATCCATTAGTTTCTCAGTTCTAGGCCAACTTCAGTATTTTTGTCAATTCTTCAAGACACATTTAAAATGTGAACTTTGAACAGAATCCTATTATTAAAACATAAATCACAAATCTAATCGCAGTACTCAGAAAAACTGCAGTGTAATACTACAAATTGTGCAGCCCTACTATACTACTCTACTGTAACCCCAATGCAACAACTTTGATTCAAATTTTGTTCAGAAATGCATTTATTACAAGTGCCTGATTTAAGATGGTCAATATAAAACTGTCAAGTAGAATTTGGTTACTCTGCCCCTGGAAGCTTACTCGGTTCAATATAAATCTGTCATTGCTGCATGTCAAACTTACAAGAATCTGACACAAAATTTTACACCAACATGCAGGTGGGGACTCTCACAAACATTTTGCTGGAAGTGGCATATTTTTGTCTGTGTGTTGTCTCTGCGTTTAGGACCATTGTCATCACATTTGAGCTCAAAAACATGCAGAGTTTTCACATAGCGGCTGTGTAGGATGATAAGAGACAAGCTACATGGCCTGTTTGCGGCTGATAACTGGCACTCAGCACAAATCAAAAAACACCTTGGGGTGACTCGAATCATTTGTACAGTCCGACGTCATATAGCTAAATTCAGAGGAAGAAAGTATCATGCCTCAGTGCCCTCAAATGAAAATGCTTACCACGTTGTCGAATTATATCTTCAAGTGAAATGCTTATGCCATGATTTAGAGGCATTAGCGGCAAATCAGCATTAACTGTGCAGCGTATCAGCAACAGAAAAGAACCAAAGCATTAGCACAATCTCCATTCCTTTGTTTATTAGGTGAAATGTGGCAGGCAGACTTAATGTGGCCAAACAAACAGTGCATCAGTCAGTGGTTCATTTGTGTTGAACGCCACACAGAGACAATGGCACTGGCCTCTCCATAGACTCTTAATGGCTGAGCTTGGCAGCCTCTTACTTGTGGGAGCTTGGGCCCCACTGTTTGCTTTAGGCACTAGTAATTCACCAGGCTGAGCAGGCTCTATGCATCTGTGCAGGCTTAACACAAAATGGCAGGCAGTTACCAAGAACAGGCAGACAGCACTTAAGGAGAAAGTGCAAAAGCTATTAAAGAAACTTGGTAAAATGAGGGGTTTACCATGAATAAAACAAGAATTTTATTTCCATGTGTTTATAAACTTGTCTTTGCTGCTTTGATAAGTGGGAGAGCTAGAAGATTTTTTCAGGTCAGTTAAGTTGGAAAAGATGGGACGAGCTAAACGAAAGCAGGTGACCGCTAAACATTCTGCAGGTAAAACACACAGTGTTGTGTCTAATCTTATCCTAGATTTGTTTTCCTACATAGGTGGGATAAATCCTGGATCAATCTGGACACTGAAATCCAGATTTTTGAAGAAACTTGGAAGTACAGAATTGCAGCAAAACAAAGTAGTTAATTATGACATTTTGCACAAAATCTTGACTAAGGCAGAAAACGTGATTATTTAATCATTACTTCACAGAAAATGGCTGTGCAGTTCTATATGCAGAGCATGTAGCAGAACTGGAAATTAGGAAAGAAGCAAAATTGCATATGGCTTTGCAATGAATCAGCACCACGACATCCATAAAGTGCGCCGTAATTGGAAAGTGGCAATGTCATTTTGAACAGGCTAGTCAGAATTCCTCTATGCATTAAAATGATTGGATTTCTTTATTAAACCACCACTCTATCACACAATGGTGCAAGAAGACTGAGGCTGGGATTCAAACCGAAGATCACTTGGTTCTAAGCTCTAGTCATGCCACAAACACACACAGACCACCTGAGACTGGACTCCCCAATGCAGTAAAAATCTAGTTGGTATATGATACACAACCACAATAACATATACATCAGTAGCACAAACTTACATAGAGTGTAGACATCTTATTCCCAGTGTCTTTTCATAGCATTCCATAATTAGGTGCAAACGATAGATCTTTCACGCAGCTTAGTACCACATACTGTGAAGATATTGTAAATCAGACGGATCATTTTCCACCAAGCTTTTTTTTACCTGGATTTTACAGGCAGGTTCTCGATTCCAATTAGTCTGTCATATCGGAAATAATGGAGATGAATAATCTTCCAAGGCCTTTACTAATGAGTGATAGGGTATTTCTGAAGAAAAAAGGGGGTTCTTATGCCTCAAATGAAGTCATTACAAGAGCTGTTATAAAGATATGTGCTAATACGTCTCAGTCAGGAGCTGGCCTACATTCAGACTCAAATTGGACACCCAGCCGGTCATTAGCAGTCGCATGGCACAAACACTTCCTTATATCCACAATACTGGCCAGCACATGTCAGCCCCCCCTTTAGATAACACAAATTAATTAAAAACATTGCGAACTTGTGGTGGATGACAGAAAAGCTCAGTGAAAGGATTTAATGTATAAGCAGCAAAGGTAAAATAGAAATAAAAGCATCCATTATTAAGGTTAGTAGTTGTACAAGATGATGCATTAAAAGTGCATTAAAACAATAGTAATAGTAATGATAGTGCATAGTAGTAATCACACTTGTATAAGAGTAAGTTGGAGTATTGGAGTAGTAAAATTTTGATAATCCATCAGTTTAGTCGAAGCCATACACTGAATTATATATACATCATAAATTGTATAGTAAATTATTTATCTTTTTCACTAGCTTTTATAACTCTTCCGTATAGTATTTTGTTTTACAAATAGAGGTATTGAGTATCAAACATATAATGGCTTTAATAATAACAATTAAAAAAAAGGTTTGACACAACAGTATCTGCAGTACATCTTGCACCGCCCACACACCATCTCCGCTAATGTCAGTTTATATGCACCAAGTGGCTGCACCGACAGACTTAACCTGTTGTGCAATAATAATACTGCGAAAGTAAGCAGATGTGCTTTAAGCACTTTTAAGCACATGATGAATAAAAACATTATTTATCAAGAACATGGCAAGTGTTGATTATGTTCCATCAGGATGCCTTTTGTTACACATATCTAAGAAGTTATAATGATTCTGATGTCATTTTGACACATTTATGTCTATGTCTAACCCTAAGAGCTTGGCATGCTTAGGAACTGTTGTCCTCCATGGGATTATAGTAAATGCCCTGTGCACACTGAAGCATAACTGTCTGCCAAATCTTACTAAACAAGTCCAATATCTGTAACTGTAGCCAAATGACTCACTTCACAATTGTGAATATTAAAATAACAACACGAGTCAAGTTGTCTCACAGTAACTGCCAAAAATGTTTATTTATGTTACTTTGTTAACAAGTTTTTTTTTGTTTTTGTTTTTTTTTCTTCAAATTGATGCAAGATTGTGCCAGATATAAAGTATAGTATTAAGTGGTAGTAGTGACCATGACAAAGAAAACATTGGATATGGCTAGAGTACGTATTTGCTGTGCTGGGTTTCATATAGACTAGCAGCATAATCCTCATCAATATACAAAGTGGATGCGGACCAGTTTTACAAAAATATTAACTCAATATATACTGTCAAAACAGTTTTTGGAGAATATGTATGAAAAGAAATCAAAATGTTATTGTCAGATTGTTTTAACAAATGTATTTAGAAGTGTGATTTTAGTGAAACAAAAAGTGACAAACTGTATCAACACTTAAAAAAATTATTAACTATTGCTGCTATAAACCTACAGTAAATTTAACCTCTCATCACACTGCGGTCTGGTCGGCCTCGCTTTGCTTCTGGTGCCGTGTTGACTCAGAGTATTTGCTCGCCTAAGGCATCAGCTCTGGACACATTCACATAATTAGGAAAGGTCACTGTGCCTTCTGTCTTGTCAACAAATTCACTTCAAGATGACAAATATTCCGGCCCAGTCTGCGCCGAGCCTCCCTCTGCTACTGTCGCCTATTGGGTGCCAGCAGCGCCTGTGTAGGTAGCCTTGGGTCATTTCTAATTACGTCTTTTGCTCGGCATGCTAAAAAGGACAAACAACGAGAGGTGATTATTTTCAAATTATTATTTAAGGTTAAAATAATCAAAATAACTTTATAAATAGGATAATAATACTTAGCATATTGTGACATTTTAACAAAAACAGCCGACTCAGACAACCTTCAAAGTTTCTTCCTCTATCCCTTCCATTGCATGATGAAGTGCAAGTGGCTTTCACATCGCTCCCTTGTGGCCTTACTAAGGAACTATTAATCTATGGCGCTCCATACTGCATTCAGATGGGCCCTCCCCTGCCACCGTCGCTTCCTCCTCGCCTGAAGTAAAGGCCAGGAGTGCACCCTAAGGACCGGACACTCTCTTAATATGAACTGCTCCAAGACACCTCGGGGTATCGAAGCACTTCCACTAACACTGACTGATGGCCAATTAACCAATACAGAAGAGTATTGAACACTGAAGAGCCCTGGAAACATATTCTACACATCATATAAACTTTATAAACATAAACTGACTTTGAGGAAATGCTGGATCTGAGCTCTGACATGTGCATACAGCTATTGTGTCCATGGGCAAGAAACATGTGCCAAAAATATGTTCAGAATACTGATTTTGAGTAACTGTATTACAGTATAGTTGCCTTTTCATTTGGTGGTATGCAGAATACAATTGTTTTCCTAAGATAAAAGGGATACATTGTGGTGCTTCATCACACAATTTAGGCTTCAAACTGCACAGTTTGAAAAAAAGATGAATCTGGTCTTGTGTCAAGTACATATTTGATTCTCCTTCTGTGATTAGTGATAATGACTTCAGGCCTGTGGCGCTGACGCCTGTAGTCATGAAGCCATTGAGCGCCTGGTCCTGCCCCATCTCAAGTCCTTCACCTCCTCCGCCCTGGACCCACTGTAGTTTGCCTACAGAGCCAACAGATCTGTAGACGACGCCATCAACCTGGCCCTCCACTTCATCCTGCAGCCTCTGGACTCCCCGGGAACCTACACCAGGGTCCTGTTTGTGGACTTCAGCTCTGCATTCAACACCATCCTCCCTGCTCTGCTCCAGGACAAGCTCTCTCAGCTCAACTTGCCTGACTCCATGTGCAGGTGGATCACTGACTTCCTGACGGACCGGAGGCAGTGCGTGTGGCTGGGGAAGAATGTCTCAGAGACTCGGACTATCAACACAGGAACTCCACAGGGCTGTGTACTTTCTCCTCTGCTCTTCTCCCTGTACACCAACTACTGCACCTCCAGCCACGACTCTGTAAAACTGATCGGACGACAATGAGTCTGTCTACAGGAGGGAGGTGGACCGGCTGGTGTCCTGGTGCAGCGACAACAACCTGGAGCTCAACGCCTAGAAGACAGTGGAGTGGACTCTCCCATCGCCGCTTCCCCGCCACCACCATCACTCAGGACCTCAAGTGGGAGCCGACCATCAGCTCCATCATCAAGAAGGCCCAGCAGAGGATGTACTTCCTGCAGCAGCTGAGGAAAGCCAAGCTGCCGGTGCAGATGGTGGTGCAGTTCAACATGGCCATCATCGAGTCCATCCTCACCTCCTCCATCACCGTGGTACAGGAGCCACAGCCATAGACAAACAGAGACTACAGCGCATTGTGTGCTGCTGAGAAGGTGATCGGCTGCAGCCTTCCATCTGTCCAGGACCTGTACGTCTCCAGGACTCGGGGACGAACAGGTCGGATCACAGCTGACCCTCCTCCCCTGGACATGGACTGTTTGAGCCACTCCCCTCAGGCAGGAGGCTACGGTCCATCCGGACCAGAACCTCCCGCCACAAGAACAGTTTCTTTCCCTCTGCCGTTGGACTCATGAACACTTTGTAACACCTGCCACTTTAACAATATATTATATAAGAACTATCTATTTGCACTACCACATTTGCACGTTGCAAATGTACATTGCACATCTGCCAACTGTAAATTTCTGTATATAATCTTAGTCTATCTATCTTAGTCAATTTTATTTTTAATTTTATGCATGCCTCTTTTATATATTTTATTCATTGTTTTATGTTGCACCTTACGCCGAAGCAAGTTCTTATGTTTGTGAATTTTTGATCACTGACAATGGCAATAAACTGTTTCTGATTCTGAAATAAATGCATAACAAACAACGCAAAGCTGTTTTTAATCATTCATTGTTTTTTTTTAAAGATAACATAATGCAACTCGACATGAAAGTTTTGTAAGTATTCAGAACACAGTACTCTTTATTGAGCCATGTAACTGAATATGTTACAAGTTGGCAATGTATGGATGTGTTGGTTGGAGGGGCTACTCTGGAGCAGTTGTGGTAACAAAACGTACCGGTCTCACCCCCAGGTGAGGAGTGAATGAATAATGACTACAGTGTAGCAGCATGTCATGTTTGTAAAGCACATTACAAATGCCAGGTATTATCATTACTGTTTAAAAAACAGTGCTCAAAATAAATACTGCTAAAAAGTATGTTTCTGTAGGCCTTACTTTGAGACATCCACCTTCACATGTCCAGTGTTGTGTGTTCGGAGTAATCTTCTCCCATCGAGAGAACACAGCTGCATTAAAGGGTCAAGGTCAGCGCTGTATATGCTCCCTCTCTCTCCCAACAGTGAGGAGTGTGGGCGCCCGGGGAAAAGAACATTCGATTAAAGCCTCCAGAAAAAGACCAAGAACTCTGCTCAACAAGTGTGTCATAATAATTAAGCCTTGCACTTGTAATGTGTTTTACAGGCTTGTCGCTTAACTGTAGTCAATATTCAATCACTCCACTCCTATTGCCACAGCTGCCCTGGGGTAGACCGACAGTGAGGCTGCCAATCTGCGCCATTAGCACACCCGACCACGACAATCATTTATACACACACCACCGCTCTAAACACTGAGCCCTGCCTTCTGCATGCCGGCCCTTCATGCACAATTCTGTGAGGCAAAATGCTAGCGGTACAAGACACCGGTGTGCCAGCATCAACCAGGAAAATAGCATAGTCAGGCATGTGGTATAAATGCCCATCTGAAGTCACTATCAAGTCATTATGCAATTACACACCTATCACACTTGCACCCAGACAATGTCAATGTCCCACATAGGCCATTCAAAAAGGCAAACAACCGGTAAAAAAAAAAAAAACGTACAAAACTAGAACACACACAAACAAAAAAACCCAACAAAAACAGAAAGAGACTGAAGACAGAAAAATAGTAACATTACCATACATACTGGGAGTCACAGAACAGATACAAAGAGCACTAGGAAAACACAACATAAATTCAATAATAAAACCTCACACCAAGCTAAGACAAGAGGGGCAACGTTATTAACAAAATTCAATGCAAAACATGCAATACATTTTTTTTTTTTTTAATTCAACACAAGGAAATAGGAATCAAACCACATTAAAAAGAGTGTGAGAAGCTAACACAGTGATAACCAACAAGCTCAGTGAAAGACAAGGCAACAGAGGAAAACCTAAAATCTGCAATATCTGACCACCGCAAATAAGAAAACCATGTCATGGACTGGGACAGCACAAAAAAAAATTGTAGGAAGTGAGGAATACAAGTACAAAAGGTGGATACGAGAGGTTATTGACTTCAGGAAGCGAGGCACACGGACCATCAACAGCTTTTACATAGGACTCACTTCTCCAGAGACCACCACACAGGGGCAGGCGCGGTCAGTTTGATGGATCTGTCAAGCTGACCACGCCTGGGAACAACAGCTGACAAGAGGCACGTCACTTCCATCAGACGTCGCCTCTGACGAAGGCGGAAGTCCTGTCGCTGAAACATGTCATGGCTAAATGAGCTCATAACCTTTCACAACTGTTAAGTTAATAAATACATTTGTAGAAATACTCTCTCTCTATATATATAAGATATATATAAGACAAGAGATGTTATTGCGCACAAGACTGCTATATTATCATATAAAAAGGCATCTTGAGCAACAGTAAAAAGGTTGAACAAACCTCTTCAAAAAGACCAAGAACTCATCTCAGCTGTGCTCTGACCTCTCTACCGTGGCCTTCGAAAATGAAGTGTGGTGTGTTTGTGGTCAACAGAAACACAAAAGTAGAGTGAAGGCAATCTGCAAAGTGCTGATCCTTGACGAGGTTCCCCTGTGAATTACGGTCCGCTTTTCCATTGAGGTAATCTCATCCCATATTACAGGTCAGAGGTCAATTTTATGCTACCTTGATAGAACAGCATACTGTATATGCTTCACACTGCAGGCCATTTCGATTGGAAAACTGCCCAACTTCAGCTGCTAAGCACTCGCACATAGGCCTGAAACATAGAAATGGGGTAATTGAAACAAAAGGGCAGAGTTTGACAGAGATATAGTGCCTTTAGCAAGGCCTTGCACCGACTGCAGAAAATAACAAAAACGCATCCCTGCATGAGTCTCACCCAGTGTCCTCTCTTCTCTTTACCAAGCTGCCATTTGCAAATGATAAGGGACAGAGCCCATAAAAGATAAGGCGTCTAGACATTTGTAACCAAACCGAGCGTGTGGCATCATTGTTTAACACTGACCTGTGGAGGCGTGTAGTTTTTGCCTTTACGCAACTTAGGTTGAACCATTAGCTTAGTACTCATTAATCAAACACTAAATGTATTCTGCCTGTGTTCAATGAATTAAATAACAACGATTGTAGCTGTGCCAGGTATTGTGCACCGGACTCATCAAATGTGCTCATTTGTGAGCACATTTCTGACTATTTGGCTAAAACATGTGATTTTGTTGTGTCATGGAATTTAAAGCACTCGAACTTGCTGATTGCTACAGTGAATTTCATCAAACCACTATTTGTGCATAATTTGTGACGTTTCCATTAGCATGGTACGGCACGGAGAAGGAAGATCCGAGGAAAATGAACCGTACCGTCCCATTTGAAGGGTCCGAAGGGGGCTACGAGAGGTACTAGCTCCCAGAGGGTGCCACGTTGCTTTAGCTTGGACTGATTTATGATTGGACGAGAGGGAAGAAAAGAGAATGCAGACGCAGGTGAGAACGAAGAGGCAAAAAGCAGATATAAAGACAAAATAATAATTTCTCACCAGACGCTGACTTGATCTTGTGAAAAAACGGCATATTTCCAGTGATAATAACTTTGTTTGCTGAGCCGACAGAGTTAGCAAAACAAAGTGAGTACACATTAGCATCAGCGGTTTCCTGTTTACGACACACGGCACTCGCATTTAGACCCAAAGTCATATTTTTTCAGTGCATACAGCAGCCAACTCTATCTAAACCCAACGCATTTCATATAGACGTGTTAAAACGTGGCATAGAGGATTAGAGGGAAGCTGACGGAAAAAACGGAAGCTGTGTCTTGTTTAATTACTAAACGTCTTTTTATGAATGGGGGAGACTGGCTGCATAAAGAAAAAGCGTAATTCAGGTGTGGTTTAGATTTATTTATAAAGAAAACAGTCACTTTTGGGTGACGTCAGCTGCTCACGTAGAGGGCCCCTGCGAGCTGGACCCTTGTACGGAAACGCAGTCCGCCATTAACAGAAGCGGCCTGAGTGAACTGGTCTGGGGACCAGGTTTAGTGGAAACACGACTATTGTCAACGCTAAATTCCTTTGCCTTTTCTGTCTTACTGTTGTGTGGACGTTGTAAAAATCCATGGCTATAGAACAAACTATTGCTGAAGACAGCACACATTAAGGAAAACAATTGATCTTGAAAATAATTATTGACAAATTTTCTCTAATGTTAATACCCACTCTTCTCTTTTTGTAGAAGGCAGACTAAACTGTTGGTGAAAAAAAACAAACAAGATTTACAATGTTTTGATGAGGGACATCTGGCAAGGCAGCTATTTATTACGACTGTACCAATAAAAGGAAATCTAGAAATGAGTGTATTACGCAATATATTTCAGCTTGTTGTCACTTAATGGTTATCTACTTGCATCATCACGGGCTTTACACCCCGTGGAAATTGCTCTAAGGTTGACAGCGCACACAAGTAGGAAAAATGCCTGATACCAAATCCCCTGCTCCCTTCTATGAAGACAAGACAACAATTGCTTGGCAACGCTCTCAATGGGCACAAAGAAAAACAAACTAAATATCCAGGATTTTTCACTTCGTCGACTTGCTTTGCTGTGTGTTTTCAATGGTCTTTTTGGAAGAATTAACTGGGGACAGGTGACACACGGTTTAATGTTTAAAGGAAAGGGATAAAATCATGTGAAAAAGGTGTGCCTGTACTTTAAATAAGGTGGAGAAGAATGATGTCGAAATGCAACCCAATGTGTTAGGACTGCACAGTAGAGAAAGTGCTATGACCACATCTTTTTTTGTCATAAATAGATACAATTCAAAGCGACAAAGATACTTCTAATAATAATGTAACAAACTGCATGTGCCGCTGCTTCATTAGTAATCATTTCAAAAACAAAACAACTAGTCAAAGAATCAAAACAGTATTAACTAATGGGTTGGCTTTAGCTGAAAATAGCTCAGAAATGCTCCAGACACAATTCTCATATCTAATACTGTAAAGTGCTTGGATTTAACCGGATAATACACAGCTATAACTGAATGCACATCTGTTTTTGAGTTTTAAAAATAAATAAATAAAAACATTTCCTTTTCTCCATTCAGTATCTCAAATCTCTAAAACGGAAAGCACCTCACATGCTCGAATCAAGACTGACATGCCTTCCTTTCTCCTGGACTGAGTTATATTTCTCTGTAAAAAGCGACGACAAGTGGGCTTTGGTTGGAGACAAATGTAGAGTCAGCATTTTGTCCCGTTGCTAAGTGGAGATCGACTGATCCCATCTGAGCCTGTCCAAGCCCAGATGTACAAAGGAGCAGCGACCAAATTACCTCCCAATCCATTTCTGTAGCTGTCCTCTAAAAGTAGCCCATGTGCCGTGTTTGGAGCTCAGAATCATGATCGTACTGACCCATAATACATGATGGAGTATGTAACAGACTAGAACAAGGACAAGGGGCTGCCTAAGAGTGACCCACAAGAGACATACGCTAGAAAGAAACTATATGTACCTACTTCTATGTGGATCACTGCAATAAAAAAAAGTAAGCGCTGAAAGCAATAGGAGAAAATAAATGCTGCAACAATTATTTTGAATGTCTTTCACAGTTGAAGTATTATGCTTTTGTCAGCTATGGGTTTCAGCAGGATGAATGCTTTTCATGGTTGCTACAGCAATTAACAATTTCAAACAAAATATTATAACTTTCAAATGGGAAAAAAGTCCCAAAAACTGAATAAAAACACAAAATGAAGGCCATGAATATAGTTAAGACACATGTGGATCATTATTTTATCATATATCACATTTTATATTGATCGAAAGCGACTTAAGAAAAGAAATTCTGCTGACTTCTGGTTAAAAACTGTGACGCTTACTTTTACGGCACGTCACTGTAACGTCATCACAACAAAGCACCGCACTGCCGGAGCATGACGGCGACCTTCAGATCACCACAGCGATTGTGCCAAAATGGCTGCGTGACACAACTGAGTCCTACATGAATTACTGAATTTTTGTTTTAGAGAACAAAGGAAGTACAGAGCAGTGGGCGTGTACGCGAGGTAGGGGAAAACAGACATTTCTGAAGCAATGACCTCTTGAATGCTGGAGAGTAAAAAATACTCCAACGGGCATGAATTCAAGTGGGTAAAGGAGAGGGGGAAACAATTTAGGGCCGCAACTAACGATTATTTTGGTAATCGATTAGTCAAGCCATTATTCCTTCAATTAATCGATTAGTTGTTTAGAGTGCAAATATGAGAATTTTACTCAATTTTACCCAGACAAAGCTGAAGTGAAGGCGTTTGATGACATCCTGGTGGAGAATACTTATAGATGAACAAGGATTTTAATCAAAAACACACAACTGACATTTTTCTGTGTTTTTTGTGTCATTCCTTCTCTGTCTGAGTAATAAAACCTCTTCTTTTAGCACATACAATGTTTTGGAGTCTGTGTATAGACCAGTTAACAATTACCCAATTATTTAATTAGTTGACAAACATTTCTATAATGGATTAGTTGCGAGTAATTGATTAATTTATCGCAGCCCTAAACAATTGTAACATGGTTAAAAGCTCCTCAAAGTTGATTTAGCAAAATATGCCACCTTTAATGATAAATTAATTAATTTGTGATAAATAATACACTTATACACATACATATACAGACTAAAACTTGAGAATCAAAGCTACCATCCAGGACATCCAGGACACAAACAGGGCTACGATATATAAAAATACAGGACTAAATATTTGCGTAAACGATGCCATTTTAGACCTTTTAGAAAATTGTTTAGATTGGTCCCTGACAGTATGTAGCAATATCCAGTCTACAGGTCGACCCAAGACCTCATAATCTAAACAGCACCAATTACTACTAACCCTTTCTAAATAGCTAGTATTTTGACTATTGTCCAACATCCTTTTCTTTATTATCCATCCACTGTACTTTGAGGGTCAGCAGCATTGGTTAAGGCTCGGAGCCACCTGGCACCGTCCATCGGCCTATCAGAGAGAGAACAAATAGAATGTACAAACACTATCACACCTGTGGGAATTGGGAGGTTTAAAATTGACCTAAAGCTGCATTTCTCCTGTCTGTGGGAGGAAACCAGAACACCCAGGGGAGTGCAATTGAACAAAGGATGAACATACAAGCCTCAAACATGAAGTAATCGCTTGTTTTTTGGGGCCATAACAACCAAATAAAACCCCAAGTAAAACATATAGCCTACAGATCATAACAGTCACTTGTAAATAGGCCATTGAACCGCATCTTAAAGTTGATATACGAGTTCCCCAGAGCAAGTCTGTTTATTTAATCCTAATATATTCATAATTATCCACTAATTGATGCCAGAGTAAAGCCTTTTTAATTCATCATCTCGGTGTCCCGAAGCAAGAGACACAATTATAACCGTGTTTGCTTTCTTGTCCACAGCGAGGTTAACAGTTCGGAAACAAGCACGGAGCAAATGGTGTGTAGAGAAAGCTGAATGGCATCAGGTTATAAGAATTAATACTAGTTAGGCTAGTTAATGACAGGAAAGAGCGAGGTAAATAATGTGTCCAGTAAAACACATGTAGCCAACTCATGGAGCAACTCATTTTGGAAAACAAAGAAGATTAAATATATAACATTATTTCTTGACTTTAAATGATAAACCTTTGCCCTAGCCAGATACAGCACTTGCGCACGTTGCCGTCTGGCTGGTAGTAGTTCCTTCTGACTTATAGTAGGTCTTTGTTTGATAGTGAATGAAATGCCTTTTGTTTTATCTGCGCAGCGGCAGCGTCTAACCAAGAGCTCCATAATAAAATGCAACTCATCAGCGTGAGTAGGTCGTCTCCTGACTTCGTAAAGCTGTCAGCACAGTGCAAATGCAGCAGGAATGAATGGCCAGGAGGGGAGAAACGTGGAGCTGTACACTGGATAAAGGCTTTGCAAGCAAGGACGAAAACAAGCGCAAATGCACTTAGTTACCCACGCGTGGATGTGATGAATAAGAAGAGTATTAATTACAAAATAAATTGTTTCAATTCACTGTTGTGTTGCACTGATACTAGTAGTTTCATTGTTCACCGGTGCCGTAGGATTGGAGCAGGTGTAGCTCAACTTCACTCTGTCATGGCACGGGCGTGCACATTTACGCGTTATAGACAACACACATTACACACCACATAAAACAGCTCTACGCATTTCTCGGTCTAAGCTTGGATAAGTTTTAACCTTGTGCCTTAAGTGTTTAGTCCCAGGTAACCTTGGCAGTGCGTGCTAATTAGAGAGTTACTTCAAGCAATTTAGTGCAAAACGTCCGTTAAAACACAACACTGCTGAACTTGACAGCGAAATTACGCAGAAACGTGGATGATGCACTCACCAGAGGTGAAGCCGTCGACAAGGAGCCAGACCACGAGGAGCGTAGCGCCGAGTCTACAGCGGACAAAGGGACCCAGAAGTAAGGGCATCTTGGTGCGGTTTAATCAGCCAACTTTCAAGAGGCAAAGAGCGGAGAAAGAGCAGTGCGCACTGGGCTGTGCAGGTCCGGAGAGTGTCCACTGTGGCACTTAACGCCTTTTCTTTACAACGCCCAAATCTTCTCCTCAACACAAATCCACATGCCGTTCAGTGGCCATCTGTATCCCGCTCGTGCGTCCTCGTTGCTCAGAACAACGCATCACAGGTGTAGGGAAATGAACTGCTGCTTCGCGCTCCTCGCTGCTTTTCTTGTCTCTGAATCACTATCCACTCGCTAAACTGTCTTAGTCTGCTCCAAACCGTACCAGGAAGGCAGTTTCCTCTCTTTGCAGTCACTTTGTGGGCTTCGCTTGAAAGAATACCTTGTCCGAATGCGCTGAGAATTGGCTTCAGAGGCAAAACATCTGCTTGCACAGCAATGCTGGAGTGTGGAGAGGGAAGGTAGAGGCAGCGTGTAGCGGCGGAGCAACAAAACCCGGAGTGGAGTTTGGGGAGGGAGTGGAGTGGTCCTACAGCGCCCCTTGCTATAGGCTAGTGATATTTCTTTTGATATTCATTTACATACCTAAACTAACCCCAGATGGCACGCACGCCAGAATGGAAATGATTCAGCCCTGCATGTGTACTTTTCCGACCTATACAACATCACATGAAAATGATGGATCATGACATTCAGTCTTGTATGACAGGCATGAGTACACTGCTTTGCATACAGATTTACCCACATTACATCTGCATACATTGGTTTTCTGTTAAATATGCGTGCGTACTTTATCTTGGGGCTCTAATGTGCACAGTGCAGTGGTACAGCAGTGACGGACAAACACAGGTACGAAGAAGAATGAGGATTAGCGCTCCCATGAGAGTCTACACCTGTCAGCAAACTCCGACCGGGAGGTGACTTATGTTGCACATAGCTGTTCCTCATTTTCTCGGTGTCAGTGGAGTGATTATAAGGCTCCTCAGCCGTGCTTTTTACAAGGCCTGCCAGAACGGACAGCGCATTATTAATACACTTCACTGGAGGTTTTTGTCTCTTTGTTTGTCCATTTCTGCACTCCCACGTACTAGTCAGCAGAATAATAAGTGGAAGCGCAGGACTGGACCACTGTCTTACCAGCTAATTATGGGCTCATGTAGATGGATGATTCCTTAGATAGAGAGCTGTTATTATGCAAACTCATTAAGGCTCCTCGCTCCGTTCCCAGCATCCCCTTTCTAAAGGTCAAAGTCACAGCCGGAGCAGCAGTACAAAGCAAAAGACACATGCATCCACATCCTCGCATGCCCAAACAGATAACTCCAAAGCCTCGGCCTCTGTGATCAAACCCTGACAGCCAACATAGCCAGGGTTAGCAGAGACATGCACAACTACGTATAAAAGCCAGTGACTCAGGCCTGGTCACTTGTGTGGCTGCTTGTAATGATCTCTCTCATTTTTGCTAATCTGCCGCGTGTCCTATCAGCGGCTGCAAGCTGGAGGCATCACAGCGTGTCGCCTTTTTGCTGCAATAGTCATTTTAAGGGAGGATTTGTGATGTATATAAATGCCCGGTTTAATACATTAGCATTTTGCAGAGATGGAATTAGTCTTGGCTTTTTATGAAATATTTAAGTTCTGTCAAGAGTGTTTGCATAGAGACGTGCATGACCTTGCTCTATATTGCGCTACAAACTAAAGCCATACACACTTACACGCTCTTCGGGTGTAGATTTTTTGCCCTTTGCTCATTCTATCAGACTTCAATGAGCAATCAAAGCTCTTGAGGGAGATGACACATACGGTTGTTCATCGATTTGTGGCATTGTAATTAATTTTCTCCCTCGTCAATGGCTTGGGTTACAATATATCTGCAGACAGGGAGCAGCTTGTTCAGTTGCAATCAATCATAGAGGCCAAGACAGATTCCTCTTGTATCACCCTGAATTATTTAAAACATGTGATCCAAAGAGACCCAGGGCCAGTTTCATCAAAGTGCTGTGTACAGGTCTATTGTGTTACACATCTCAGCGTTGCTGTCTGTCATCTGACTGGGTCATAATTCAAAGTAGTTTCTGAGACTTTTGGGTATTTCTTGTTGTGTCGTGCATACAGAGGGGTTGGCACTACTCTCTCTCAGGGGTTTGGGCAATGATCCCTTGCTATGATCACAATGTTCTGATAGTCTTCCTACATCTCAATCACCACATAGCCACTGCTTTGGCCTTATACTCAGGAAAAACAAGCAAAATAAAATTAATGTGGGTGAAATATTAAATTTAAGTAGTGTTAGGGGCACTTCAGGTCCAACTTGGTCAGCAAAAATGCAGAAAAACTATGTTTGCTCCCTTCATTTTTCTCTTTGAAGTGCATGTAGACAAGTTATTAGAATCACAAAATACTGCATAAAAACTGCAATTATTTGTACATTACACAACCTCATGATGTAGATAATAATAACAAGATTGTTTATTTAGAAGCCCATCTTCATAAATTAACATTAGCACAAGGCTCATTTGTATGAAACAGATGCTTGAGCCGCAGCATCGTTCTGTAACCCGCACAATTACACTCAGAATATATGCAAGCCATAAAGACAAGTGATTCGCCTGGTCGATATGTATTGATTGGATGAAGGTGTCTGGCATGAAATTAATATTATTTATTGTTTACAAACAACAGCAGAGGTCCCTGGAGGAGGATAGCGCTCACACGGCCACTGCCGAGTTCCTGCTCCGGCTTGTGGAGAGACAGACTGCAGAGGAGGGTGTATCAGCTTCCATCATGACCACAGCTTCACAGCCTATTGTTTTGTTTATATCAAATTAAACTGCAATGCTCCTCTGGAGAGATATAATTGACCACAGCCTCAGATTAAATGACTGTAAAGATCTTAATAAGCCATCAGCGCATTGCATATTACATAGCCAACCACTTATGAGCATGCAGTCCGATGAGAATGAAATTGAGGTTTGGTGTTTGGATGGTGCAGAATTTTATCCTTTAATTACAAGGAAAATGACAGAGTGATCATTAATAATGTATCAATTTAATTACATCTCATTGATTGGAGGTTTTGAAAAATTAATTATGGCTAAATACAAATCTGAACTCTCCCTGTGCTCCAATGTTAGTGACAAATAGTTTGGTGATCTTATTACTGTCTTTTGATTGAAATGATAAATAAAACCATATCCATTACGCAAAAGAAGAGACGGCATCCTTTGACTATTACTAAGTATTCTATTTAATATCATGGTAAATGGTTTCCTAAAAAAATGCTGTATGTGTGCTGTATTGGCATTCTTAAGTGAGATCTAGCGTTTCACTCCAACTGCAGAATTTGGGTAATTAGTAATAAAGCTTTTATGATTTTCTCCTGGCCATCCCTTAAAACACAGCTGTGGAACATTGCACAACTTAAATCCAAAGATTGCCCACAAGTGGAGATAAAATAGTGTGTGAGATCAGTGTGAGAGGAAGAGTCAAATGAGAGGCACAGATATGGGACTTTCAGAAAGCGAGCTGGGGTAAAGTGGTGCGGCTGAGGAGGAGAGGAGGGGCGATGAAGGAGCCCACTGAAGGTCCTCATTTCAGCAGCACAGACTGCTGATGAAGCTGAACTTCCAATATCCCACTACCTCAGCTCTGATGATTTCTCAATTTTACAGATATGGCCTCCAGAATGTCATTTGATGAAAATGTAAAACGGGATAACCACCAAATCATATGAAATGGGCTGCATTTTATATCATGACTATAAATCAAAAGGAGACACTTACACTTCAAGAAAAAAACGGAAAAAATAAAGTTGATTTTTAGATTCAAAGTTTAATGACTTGAGTAAAAGAAGGAAACAGTTCAAATTAAAGTACTTATTCTCGCAGATTCTTTGAAAACGTTAAAGGCTTAATACACTCAGCCCCTCCAATTTATTCATAGAATGTGTTTCCATCCCAAATAGAGTAGCCTAATTTAAAACGCATGCATTTCCAAATATATCATGATTTCATTTTCTTCTCAGTCTTGTGGTCCTGAACACATTTGCATTTTGTCATCAAAGCTGCACTAAGTGACTTGTAATTCATCAACACTATTTTTATGTGTTTAAACAGTTACAGCTTATTTTTTTTTCCTATTCCACCAAGAAACTGCACCTCTATGTGGCCTTAACAACAACGTAAACATTTAGGCCTTGCAGTTAAATGTATTTACTTGATTTAAGGAATCAAAACGTATATTTAAGACAAAATTATTGCCAAAAACTAGTTTGATTATCCTCCACAAATTTCCTTTTTTAGCCATCAACTGTTTTATCATCAAGACAAGCGTTTTAATAACAAACACATTAAAGGTACATGCTATTAAATTTAATTATATTAGATGTGACCTAAGGTGGAGAAAGTAAATTTATGAAAAATAGAAATCTTACTTATAAAAGTGAAGATAATTGTTTCAGCTTTCTCAATATTGTTTAATATTTAAATATATAAAAAACGCTTTTGTTTTGCAGTTTCCATTTCCCTTGACCAGATCAAAGTTCCACAATAAAAATAAAAATGTTTTCCCACCAGTTGTTTCCCATTGCTATATTTTATTACCATCTTGAAATAGAAATATATTTCCTGAGCCACACTTCCTGGACCGTCATGCACTCTTGTTGTTTTGAATGTCATATTGTCTAACTGTGTGTGGTACAGGAGGCTCTGAATGATGTTGAATGTTTTATGACTATGTGCTTTTGTGTCAGTCTTCCCAGAATCCCAGCGACACTCCGTGTGCGAGCCTGGATTTTCACACAGACAGATCTGATTGGCACGAGAACTGGAGATTCAATTCAAAATACAGTAGAACAGCCCCAGCACTATGTCATATTAAATAAATCACAAGAGTGAGTGAGATTTTTCTTTTTATCAAGGTCAGTCTACCATTATTACTGCAAGTGTACCATTGCTGTTGCTGGTTGGAGATGGAAAACTGTGATAAAAAGGCAAAAGAAGAAGGAGATGTTAACCAAGCATTCAACTAAACCTTTTTAGTTGAATCATCGGCTTAATTACCAAATCTCTCTCTATGTGGTTTGAATTTTCAAATGAAAAATATTCTTAAAAATAAGCACACAAAGAAAGTACAAACAACATCAAAACAAACAACAGGCCTTATATGAAGTTGTGAAAAATAAAGGGCCAGATGATCTAACATTCATTATCTCACAGGCTGTTTGGATATTTAATCATTTTCTGAAAATGTGATATTGATATATGTTGATATATTTTACAATTATACAAAACAAATGTATCTTACTTAAGTAATTACGCATTGCCATGTGCTGTCAGCTTCTTTTTTTAATAGTACATTTCAGCCATAAGTGACACTGAAGACACATACTTTTTATTGGGTCACATTTGTGGAGAAAATGATGCAAGACATGCACTAAAAAGGAAATATTCTAAAATACAAGTGATGACCTTCACCTCCTGAGGCTCCTGTCACACATGGCGAGGTGTCCTATAACAATATTAAATGAGACATGTATCTGTCAATTCACAACTCAATAATGCCACTGACATTTGACATGCAAATAGATACTGTTACCATGTTAATAGAACAAATAGATTTTTCTGTCAGGACCCAACCAGTTCACTGACATTTTAATTATCAAATATTTTCCCAATGCACAGGTGTGAGAAAGCCTTCAGTTAGATTCATGAAGCAATTATAACCAGTGTCTGCCCTAATGCCGCGAGAAGTTTGAGCGCTCATCCACTGACGCACACCGTACCTAATAAAGTGGCCTTCTGCAGCTGCCCCTCTGCCTCAAGGTTGTTCTGAGATGATGTTACAGATCGTGGTTGAAAGGTTGCATCTCTATCATCTCTGCCCATTCTCCTTTGAACTCTGACACATCTTCACTACTGAACTGCCACTCCCTGAAGAGAATCTCTTTTGAAGAACCTTCTCCAATTACATTTTGCATTTAGACATCAAGAACAATAATTTATACAAACGTAAAAAGAGTTTTTCAGTCATTTTACTTTTTGTATTAAAGCTTAGGCCGCCATTGAGTTTGTTTGATCATAACGACATTCTACAGAGCCTATTTGGAGTGGATTTCAAATGAAAATTGGTCTTCAAGATCACCAAGATCAAGACCAGGAAAAAGCAATGACTAGTCCAAAATTGAAATGGAGGGCATGAATCCAATGGTAGAATTAGCTTGTTTAGGAATATATCGCTCATGTACATAGCAAAAAGAGGTTGCCTCCAATATTATATCTGTGTATTTTAATACCATTTGATATTAGTCTGGACACTGTGTTAATCTCCGCGAGTTCAGATAGGCGTGATTAATGGGTGTGTAGGGGCAGTTTCAGATCCATGTGTCCTCGTGTATCGAAAGGTAAATGTGATTAAAATCAACATGTCCAACTGACAGAATTTGTTAATGAGGTTTAATTTATGATGAACGAAGATTCCGCAGTAGCTCATATTTCACACAGTCAAAAAAAGTTTGGCCTCAGCCCTGTTCACCTTATTCCGCCTCGCCCACTTTTGCTTCTTTTTGCTAAAGATCCGCACTTCCGCTGTATTTGCACTTCCAACGGTGAGGGAAAGGTCCTGCCGCTAAAACAATATATACGGTATCAGCCTACATTATATGGTTGATTTGTGTAAAATGTTCAATGTACACGTGCAACAACAAGTCAACAATGCGTCCATTCTATGGGCACCCGGAGAACAGATTTGTAATCCGTGTAGAACTTATTTGCTAATGAGATCCCCTGCCCTGTGTAAACCAAACGATCACAGTGGATGGCGACGACCACAGCAACTTACGGAATAAGGTTAATACAGCTTCCACACAAAGCATAATCAGGCCCCATAACCCACCTGACTATGACCCACACGGCTCCACCCCAAAGGTTCCACCCCAGACACCGTCAAAGAAATATAGGACAAAAATGGCCTCTACAGAGTGGACTAGCCAATCAGGTATACGCAGTCTGCACACATCAAAACAACTATGGCTGCATACTAAGAAAAAAGAAAGGGAAACATATCACTGAGGACTGAAAAACAATGGGTGAAGTACAAAACTCTTTCCATCTGAGGGAAGAGAAGATTTTGTTGTTTGTTGACAATGATAGAGCTTGGTCGTTTCACATGTGTCACGGAAGTAAAGTAAAAGCATCATTGTTCATCGACTACAGAGTTATATAAGCCCATGCCGTGAGATTATCCAGTGTTTATGTTGTGCAACCTATTGCCAAGATAATTAGCCATTATTACGTGAGCAATAGAACCTATGTTATTTGTCAATTTAATCCATGTCCACCTGCCCTCCAGAAAAAGCCAAACAGCATGGCCACCTCACTGTCCGTTTGAATCGCTTCTTTACCTCCATTTGTCTGAAAACCTTCTTGGAGAGGCATCAGAATGGTATTGACACAGACCAATCAGGACGCGAGCACACATATTGTTCGCTCTGTACACATCCTCCTCATTCAATTCTAGGAAATTGCTCTGCCTCAAAAAAGGTTGTCATTATTTTGTCACTCAGCGTCCCAGGTGACATTTACAGCAAATAACCTCAGCGGCGCAAAAGGAACGGCACACAAAACCATGAAGTTGTCTGTGTGTGTTGTGTGTTTTTTTTAAACATGTCTAGCACAGATGGGGACAAATGTGGGCTGTAATAAGATAAATATAATAGAATAGACACACTTTGATAGAAATACAAGACTGCTAAAATGAATTTTCCGTCTGCATCAAGAAAATAACAGTATCACTTTGCAATACGCCACAGGTGAAAACAATCTTAAGAAAACACCAGGCGTGTTGTATTTAGATTTCTCTGCAAAGATGACAGCAAGGGTGACCAAAACCAAAGGTATTTCCATCATACATATTATTAGCAAAAGCTGCATTAATTCACAATAATTTATTAAAATAAGCTGATGCTTAAATTATAAGAGGCTAGTCAACAACAAAACATATTTCCCACATAGCTTTTCTGTATTTCTCTTCATTTTTTCTACCTAGAAACCCTTAAACAAAACAATGATGATGCCACTTTACCAGAAAGATTAGGTTGACTTAAGGCCAATACATTCTATGAAAAAGAGAAATTAAAAAACTATTAGAAAATTAGAAAACTATAACATTTTCCAGTATGAGTATGAGGATGCCATTTTGTGTCATTAAGTGCATATGGATGTGGCCTTTGATAAAAGCAGCTCTTCTCTCTGAGCGTTCCACTCATGAGTCCTGTACTGTACCTGCCAGCATGACAGATGGCTCCAATACTGATGAAGCCAATTCAAAATACAGCCTTGAGTTTGATGGAAGATAGTTGTAGCAGCAGAGAAAGAGAGCGCACTGGACTTCTGTTGTCGACACAGAAAAGTTTCAGAGTGATGTTATATGTAAAGCACAGTCACATATGTTTGGGATACTGAACTGGAGTTTTATTGTCACTGTATTTGTAAATCAGTCAGAAAACAGTGCAAAGATAGAATGATGGCTGTTCCTTTCCTGTGATGGCATGGCTTACAGGCAAACATTCTGTATACTGTGGCCAGTGGAAGTAGCAGGAGTCTGAGGAGACAGGCCTGGATGTTCAGACCTTCATTCATTAGAGGGAACACTGGAGCCCCCTTCAGGGCCCGCAGCTGAAGCCGCATGTCCCGCACAGGTCAGGGTAATAGATGACAGCTGTACCGATTAAGCCATTTAAAAAGGGCCTTCTCTTGTTAGATGAGGGATAATATTTCTGCTCTATTACTCAGCCTCATATATTACACCATTAAGGAAGAGAGGTCTGAGTTGCAAATTCAATTTGGACTCGTATCAAACGAGGTGAATCAAGAGGCTTTTAGCAATTCACAGTGTGCCGCAGTACTTAACAAATGGCTAAATTGCAGTTTTGTTTGAAATATCTAACCGAATACCTGTTTGCACTGTGAGTGGAACTAATAGTATTTGACTGATTTAGTTGTTGGCACTCAAAAACACAGAATATAAGTTTTCTTTTAAAAACAGTCAATAAGATAAATATACGAATGTTCTATCAACCACAGTGGCAAGCGCTGCATGCTCGGTATAAATTACTTAACTGTACAACAACAACAACTTGAGTTAACAAGCCCAACTTTCTGCAAGCTTGCGCATGGAGATTGTCAGGAGAGGAGTCGGACCTCCCAGCCATCACTGTAAAATAAGGCAGTAAAAATAGTTCAAAGAGCCATAACAGCGCTTCTCAGAGAATCCCTTTCATCATTTATCTGCAGAAGCTCTCCATCAGCACAAGTGTTCTGCCTGTCCCATCACAGCAAACAAAGACTGATTTAGCCACAAAAGCAGAGAGCTACTTTAATGCAGGTAAGCTACGCGGGCCGTGATGACAGTCCGACGCGCTCACCTGTGCGTTTGCTGATTATATGCTGTCATGGTAACAATGGTGTGTGATTAGTTTTGGTCGCAGCCTGAAGCACTTCCTGCTGTTGACACCTGGAGCGTGGATTAGCCAGGGCCTGAGTGTGGAGTGTGTGAGGACAGCGGGCTGACACAGTGTATTGTTAAACGTCTGGCAGCGATCGAACCACCGCCCGCTTGTATCGTGTACAGCCCACAACGCGGCTTCAGAATTGATGAATGATGCAGCTTGAAAGGACTTGTTTAGAGTTCAGTGAGACAAGCTGTCCCAAATAGATTCACAAGATCACATGTCAGCAGGATACAGAGATATTCTTACTGGACCAAGGTTGTGTGTGTCAGAGAAATTTTATCCAGCTTCCTGATGGAGTTCATTTTTCTCCCCGTGCGCCTCATGCTCCGCGCCCCTTTAGAGGGACGTGGGATTTATGAGATGAGATGATATATCAGCGCCCACGTCCTGCTACTGCTGCTTCGGACGCAATACGAGGAAACATGGAACAAAGACTTATGCTAAATTTGAGTGTCTAGACTGGCTGGTGATTCATTTTCAATCACTGAATGTAATTGGAAAATTGAAGTCAGAGACATTATTGGGTGAGTGCAGAGGCCAATGTAAATCGACTTCCTGTTATTTTCATATAAAAGGCCTATAAACTTTGTAGGCAATAAAAAGTTATCTGAAAAAAACAGTCTGACAATGTTTTGTGAATTATGAGTGCTTTATTGCAAGCCTGTATGATAACATCCATATAACGACATCTGTTTAATGTCCTTATATGGTTATAGTCACATAAATACGACATATGTAATACAATACCTAATATATACATTTATTTTCTGAATTTGAGACTAGAATGTGATTAATAGAGCAGAAAATGGCTGCTCTAATGTTTAAATTAAACATTAATACTAGCAAGAACTTCCACTGTGATTAAGAACCTTCAATAATAGTTTAAAGGTCCCATAACATGCAAAATCGACTTTTCAGAGGTTTTAACCTTCCTACAGTGCTATTTGGGCCTCGTATGTGTGCCCAAAGTGGTTTTTTGATTGATTCACGCAAGATTTCTCTAGTGAACTGTCTTTTTTGTACACCTCGGCTGAGCAGGCAGACGGGGGCTCATCCCATGGATGACGCGGCTTCCCATGGATGACGCGGTGTTTAAGCCATGCCTCCGGGAAGCGCGCAGCCGCAGAATAAAAACAGCTAATGCTAATGCTACACAGTAATTACACGATGGATACGACAGATCGAAGAGTTAGCTTGTTATTTACCAAACGGCAACGTCCGTCGTCGAGGTACTGCATGATCGTCAAACTCCAGGTCAGATCCAGGACGTAGGACTCAGCACGGCCTTACCGTCAGGGACGGATAAAAAGGTTTGCTCAGTGTTTGTGTATCGCTGTTTACCGGAGCACACGGGCGCATGCGCACTATCTCCGCTCTAGGCTTCGCACGAAGTTGGGCGGGGAGGCGCGAGTTGAAGGCGGGGAGCAGCCTGCTCTCTGTTCGGGGGGGTCAGATCTCAGAGTGAGCCGTTTGCTTTTGCAAGGAGGGGGGCCAGTCCAAGGAATGGGTGTTTTTTGGAAACTGTTATGTTATGGATATTGCACAACGCAAAATTTGATCAACAAAGCCCTTAGAATAGACTGTGTGAAGGGGAAAATAGCAGAATATGGGACCTTTAAGAGAAAATCTGAAGATTCTAGGTGTCTAAAATGTGTGGTTTTCAATAAAGGAAAGCATTATTTTTCTGGCTACACCATCTCTGCTGGACACCAGGAGGAGCATGGCAGTCACTTTATTAGTACAATTTTCTAAATCTTTTTAACTGAAATGAAATAAGTAGATACAGACTTTTCTTTCCCCTTGACAAACCTAGATCACTTCACTTGCTTTTCTCTCTGACGGCTGATGCTTAGCATCACAGTGGAGCAGAAATACAGATCTAATTCATTTTAACAAAGCCACACCTGAGACCCACAGTACTTAGCCTCTCTATCTCCACAGATTTAACCATACGAGACAGGTCTCAGTCTATTAAAACCAATATGTGCCACTTAGCGCAAATGCTATAGCCCATCTGCATGGCACTCCTGATGTCTGCATTAACTCTGCGTCTCATAAATCACGTCAACACTGCTCAGACTTTAATGTAACTGACAAACTTTCGAGCTGATCCAAGCTTTATTGCATGCATCACCATCTTTCATATGGATGGGACCAAAAGCCATCTCCCACAATAGTTTCCCAGCATATTATGAGTAAATAATTTCCAGCGGGCTATAACAGGAGAATTAAATGTGTTATTTAATAGGCGACATGTAATTGCAAACTGTAACCTATTGCTTTACGGCACGCTCAGGTTCAGCTCAAGTTCAGAGCGCGTTTGATTGAGGTCATTTATCAGACATAGATTTGAGTGTGTCATCACTTTGGACTCACTGCTCGGAGTTATTGTTTCATGAATATATTGTGTGCGCCTCATTTTGGTAATCAAATGCTGGATTCTACAAGCAAAATGTGAATGAATGGAAGTCATTTCTGAACAAAATCATTAAACGTGATATTGCCTTTAAGTCACTGTAGTTTAATTAAATTCTGTTATACAATGCAACACAAATGTATTCCTGAAATGATGTTGTCAAACTAGAATGTGTTTTGATGTCTCGATCTATGGTTTTACATGGAAATACGAGAAGGGAGGAGGTCTCAAAATGTAGTTTGAAATGTGATGGGAATGTCTGAAGGATTTCACTGAACAGCGGGGGGTGGACAGAACATGGTATGCACCCAATTAGAGCGGCTGTTAGCAACGTTACCCTAGCAGATGAATGAGCCCTTAGTTCCTAGTTTGAAGTGTATTTTCACAGGCAAAGAAGTTCCCAAAGCAGCTAAAACATGTAAAGTTGTTGAGATTACTGTTCAAGCCTCACCAGTAACATGCATCCTCCTCAGATTTATGTGGGTCGTGCTCAAGAGATTTTCTTCACACTTAATTTACATATAATTGTATAATGACCAACAATCTCTAGGAAGGCTGAACGATTTGAATAACTATTACAATTATGATTAGATTCGCGATTAATGTTTTAATAACTGGATTCGGTTCAAAGTGCACATTTTAAACATCCAGGAGCACCGACATTTGAGGGAACACTGAAATACAAAGTCATAGCATCTTTTTAGAGGTATTAACTACCGGATTTGGATGTTTTGTACGCAACAGGATAGGATAATTGTGTTGTTTGCAAATGAATATACATATTTTTTGCTATTTGTGACCATTTAATTTTAATTCGATTTTGATATACAGTATTTTACAGCAGTATCAGGGTCTCTTTGGCTCATCTTTGTGTCTAAACGCAGTCAAGAAAACATTGGGAGAAGGTGCTGCCCAGTGGTCGAGTGGCTCTGTGGTGGATTTGCTGGATGCCCTCCCTGCTCTCCCCCTCATTTTGTGCTGTCCTGTCTGTTCAAGTGTACGGGCCAAAAAAATTCTTGATCAGGAGAGGGTTTGTACTGAGCTGTGGCATTTGTTACTGAGTGCTATCAGAATTGCAATATGAGCAGTCTAAATAACACACTGCCACCGGCAATTTTAAATGCCATAATTTTGAAAAATTAAGGTACAACAAAAAATCTGGAAGAAAAAAACACCAAGTGCATATCAAACACCATATCAAAAATGTTATCACTGACTCTGTCTTGAGGAAATGACATAGAAAAACTAAAGCATGCATGTTTTCATTTACAAATTATTCAATAAGATAAAAACAAACGCAAGTACATTTTTCCATCCATCATTTAGCACTGAAGAGGCAGCTGATGTTTGAACAAAGGGGTAAGGGATATTAACTCTTATATTACATCTGTTTAGAGTCTGACACACTTCTCTGGTTGTGTTAGCGGAATCAGAAAAGGACAGCTGGGAGAACTTTAAATTAAGTTCTTAAATAGCAGGTATATACGGGTGGAACTTGGTAGATACTTCAAGTGGTAGTTCCAGAGGTAGTTCAAGTGGTAGTTCCAGAGGTAGTTCAAGTGGTAGTTCCAGAGGTAGTTCAAGTGGTAGTTCCAGAGGTAGTTCCAGTGGTAGTTGTAGCAGTACCTGGAGTAGAACTTGCACAGGTAGTTACTGGTACATATTGTACAGAATCATTTATGGTAGTACGATACTTGTATTGGTACTAGCGGTGGGACTTACATGATACTTAGTGGTACTTATAGTGGTACCTTTAATGATACATAGAGGTACATGTATTGGTATTAAAAGTGTTATTTACAGGTGAATGTATTAGTAGGTTTAGTGGTGGTCATAACAATGGTGAATGGGAAGGGTTTATTGTGGATTTTTTTTTTTTTTTTAATGTGAATGATATATTAAAGTATGTTACTATTGTGATATTAATAAAGAGATGAATGTCAAACCATAAGTACATATAAGATTAAGTATCACTAAAGGTACCACTTAAACACCACTAAGTATCACTGTGAATACTACCCACCATGAGTACCAATACAAGTACCACGAACTACAATAAGTAATACAACATGTGCCAGTCACTATCAGCACAAGTTCCACTCCAGGTACCATTGGAAGTTCCACTGGAAGTATCTATTAAGTTACTAACCCTATATTGAAGTAAATATACTAGCAGAGAAAATGGATGAAGTATTGTGGACACGAGTTAGTGACAAGGTGTTATGTGTGTTCATGAGTCCAAGGGGGAAGAAACTGTTCTTCTGGCAACAGAAGCGGCTCGAATAGTCCATGTCCAGGGTGAGAAGGGTCAGCTGTGATCTGACCTGCTCGTCCCCGAGCCCTGGAGACGTACCCGCTCAGCAGAGCACATGATGCATTGCAGTCATTGTCTGTCCCTAGCAGTACCTCCAGCATACTACACGGTGATGGAGGAGGTGAGGGCTGAGGGTGAGGGAGCTGATGGCCGGCTCCCACTTGAGGTCCTAAGTGATGATGGTACCCAGAAAGCGGAAGGAGTCCATGGTGGTGGATAAAGGAGTCTGTCAGAGACTTTCCTGAAGTCCACGATTGTTTCCACTGTCTTCTGGGTGTTGAGCTCTAGGTTGTTGCCACTGCAGTAGGACACCAGCCAGTCCACCTCAATCCTGGAGCAGATGAGGGTGGTGTTGTCAGCAAACTTGATCAGTTGTAGAGTCGTGGCTGAAGGTGCAGCATTGGTGTACAGGGAGAAGAGCAGAGGAGAAAGTACACAGCCCTGTGGGAATTCTGTGCTGAGACTGTGAGTGTCAGAGACGTTCTTCCCTATTGCCGTCCGCACTGCCTCCGGCCTGTCAGAATGTCAATGTTGGACTTGAGATGGGGTAGGACCAGGTGCTAAATTGACTTCATGACTGCAGACGTCTGCACCACACACCATTACTCATCAAGTCCAGTGATCTGGGGTTTCTTGGTTGACAAGAATGAAGGTGGACAACTTGAAACAGGCTAGAATATGGTATGACTCCAGGGAGTTGTCCAAATGTCTGTGATACTATGATTATAGTGTGGTTCTTTTTTTACTTTTGAGATTTGACCTTTTTATTGTACTGCGCATGTTTGCTTTTGGTGCAAAGGGAATGTAATATGTGTTAAAGGAGGACCTAAACACATGGAAGAATGGTATAAAAATCAGAGTAGACCTATAATATTAGTGTATAATAAGTGTTTGGAGACTAACAATGGAATGTCATTACATTTAAAATTAGTTGTGTTTTTCAATCAGAAATACTCAGGCAGTCATGAGTATCTACAGAATAAAAAGATGCTGCCATGTGGCAATAGCAGAATGGCAGCTCTGATTTTGCCCTTGTATTGAGGATGTTCCTGTGCTGTGTCCCCAGCTAAGTGACATGTGCTGCAGACACAGCAGGACCACAGTGAACAATGCCCACTCTGCTCTGTCTGACGCACCATTTACATCCAGGATTACACCATCCCAACTTAATGACACATGGAAAATAGGTTCTCACTGCAAAGCACAAGACAAACAATTGCTTTCACATAAACCAAGAACTTGAACTTATTATATGAAAATTTTCTCTCTGTAGTGTTGGAAAGTACTCAGAATACTTTAGTGTAATGAGTAAATCACTGTGTGCCCAATGAGACATTGTTTTCAAATCAGTAATATATTTTTCTGTGTTAAGGTCACATCTGTAATTTTAACAAATTAGACTTTTTCATTAGTTTTATAGAGCCCTCAACTATAGCATATTAACACTCCTTATTCAAGTTAATTGCTGTAATTTGTCAGCAGAAATACATAAATAAAGCCTTATTTATTCATTTATTAATTTATGTATGTATTCAGTCACACAGCGGTCGGCATTTGCTGCAATATGCATACAATTGCATATTATTTGTAAAGCCTGTTAGGCCCGAGCACCACAAGCTGCTGGCGAGAGGCCTATTAAATTAAATAATTTAAACATTATTTTTGTAAGCGAAGCGTGCTTTACATCATCCCCACGTAAAGCACTCATGTGCGCTTAGTCACTCACCAATGCTTTCGCCAAGTCATGCACGTTGGCCCTATGTACAATAATAATGTTAAATTTTTGCATTATATTTTTATATGCACGGAACGGGCATGAATTGGGGAATGCATTAGTAAGCGATACGTAAGGGCACACAACTTTGTGCGCACTTTCATACAGGCTTTGCAATAAAAAACAATAATGTTCAATTTTCCCACTATTAAGTGGTACACACGGGACGTGCATGAGTTGGGGAGTGCTTTTGTGAGTATTTGGAAGCTATTTCAATTTCGATTTCGTGTGCACTTTGTGCGCACTTTTGCAGTCATACTTTGCACAGCATTGCGAGACTAATAGGCTTCTCGCCAGCTAGTGGCGCTTGGGCCTAATTAAGCACAGGAAATAATATTTGAATAACAACAAAAATGTGTAAAAAAAAAAAAAAAAAAGAACACATGAGAGTTTATCCGGAAACACTGTATTTGGATGAAAAGTTTCAGTTGGTATCAGTGATATTTTATGACTGCATGTTACCAGTGCTGTTGCAAATGTCCAAACAGTTTTCAAAGTTCAACAGCTCACCATGTCTAAGGCTGGAGGAGCCTTTGGGCACCTTATGCAATCAGTGTATCTGTTACAAAAACTCAACGAACTATATAGGCAGGCCTTCAGCTTTTTAAGACAAGTTAGTTGTAGCTCTGAACCTGTCACTGATGCCATAACCATCTACAGTCCAAGCTATTTAATGAACTACAGTTATGAGCTGTTATCATGAGAATGATCATAATATTGGACAGTGACAGAAAGATATTCATTGTAAACATTTACAGGACAAAGTACACACACACCTTGCTGTGACTGTTAGCATAATCTATTTTTCATTTGATGGAAGTCAGCTGGGATTTAAATTTTTATTATGGCCTCCAGTTTTAGCAGAGTATCTAGGAAAAACTAATATAAACACAAATGTACACACATCCACACCAGCGCAGAGTAAACAATGCTTAGAGAAAACAAACATCCCCCGAATCCAAGGAGGAAATTGAGGCTTAGAAGTGAATTCTTGAACACGCTGGCACTTTGCTAACAGCAGCCCAATCAGCGAGAGCCCAACCCTGTGGAGGATTTCTTCAGAGCCCAGGATATCACACAACTGTCCCATCACCACATATATATTCATCAGGCTCCAGGACTATTAGGCTGTGTTTTTCAGAGCGTCAGTGAAAGCTGCCATCCATCAGCCGCTCGCTCAGCACACCTGACTCCAACCACTTTTTAGATTACACAAAGCGCCGTCTGACACCAAAGGATTTGTTTTACATGTGGGCACAACAAGCGTGCTCAGGAGTGGAAAACAGTGCTGCAGATTGGTTTGCAAAGCTGGACGGATGATATAACATTTCACCGGAAAAACTCATTCTGCCTTGAGGAGATGGGCTGCACGTCCTGCATTAACCCTGTTAGCTCCAGTGCAGCAGGAACAGCAGCATCAAGCTCATCCTCGTCCACAACAGCCCTGTTATAGCCCGGGCCTGACAGAGGTAAAAGATTTCCTCCAAGAATCTGCCACCAACACAGAGATAACATGGATTACTTTAAAGTGTATCCTGTAGATAAGACACATCTGTGATATTTCTTCTATCCAATTCTATTCATACAATTCTATTCAATATAATGCAAAAGAACATAAAATCGATTACCGGCAGGACAGTGGCAGTCATGTTCAACTTTTTTATTATTGGAAACTAAACTACTACAACTAAACTATCTTTAAATGTCCTCATATGACACATCAACTTGCCATACGAAACATGAAACTTCTACAAATATAAAAATGAACCACCCAGCACTGAACTGTATGTAAATTTGGAAAAGACAGTTATCTATTCCAGTTTGGATAATTGTAAACACCTCAACATGCACTAGTTACAGAATGACAGCTGTCAAGTTGCCAGCATTTTGTAAATAATGTCAACTCTTTCTGATTTTTCAACACCTGTTTGTCACTGTCAGCAGAAACTCCTCGAGACAGCACTGCTTTTATGTTGATTCCAAGTGGTAAAAATAAAATCCAAAAAGACAAACCATGAGACCAAGCATATGTTGAAATAGATCTACTAGGAGATGGATCTACTAGTCCTGACCATGAACTCATAGCTCAAATGTAACAAACAAATTTCCCTGAAGGTACAGTAAAGTGTTTCCCAACCAGGGGCACGAGGACCCATAGGGGTACTTGAGCAATTACCAGGGAGTACTTGGAATTGTTTCAGGTTTTAAAATAATGAGATGAAATGTACTTTAATCTGAATAAAAAAGTGCCCATAAATATAATTAAAACAAAAATATAATGAAATAAATGATAATATTGACTAGAAAACCCATTTATTTGCCTGAAGCTCATGTTAAGGGGTACTCTGAGTGTGAGACAAAGCTTAGGGTGTACTCTAGACAAAAAAGGTTGGGAAACACTGGGAAACACCTTACAGAACTGCTTAGGTTAAAGCGTCACAAAAACACCATTATTGTGCCGATGTGGGCAGTGGTTATTTATGGGGTTTAGAAGACAGAATTCTGCAGTTTACTTTATATGTTTGATGCTGTAACATTATGTAAGAGTACGTATAGAATCTTGATAATGATGATAAGTAACCATGGTTTCAACAAGACGTTAGTGTTGAAAAGTGTATAAAGTAAAGTAAAAAAGTGAATATTACACAGGCTGCAGAACAGGTTAGACGTATACTTGGGTGTTCCTATTGTTCTGCTTGATTCATGTACCTTTGTTACTTGAGCTGACTCGTGACCTTGCTTTGCTCCAGGCTAAATGCGACCCTTGGCTCTAGAAAGCACACGCTTAACCCACTCAGTCTGTTTAGGGCAAGGTTAAGGATCCTCTTGAGAATCAGGGTTAATCGTGTCAGGGCTCTATTAGCGCTAGAGTTGAGATTTGTTGAGCCACAAAGCATGCACATACTGTTTGTTTTCAATAAATAGCAACTATTGTTTAAACAGGAGTGTGATCAAGAATACTGGCCCATAATCCCCTCCTCAAACATTGCTTATATGAAATGTCTTCTGATTTGGAGTGTGCACTGGGAGTCGTTTTGCTGTTGAAATTAAAAGTGTTCGCAGCAGACGTATTTCAGCCAGATATCATGTCCAGAGATCCACAAGCCATCTGGACATTGTGAAAAATACCAGAATGTTGTGAGATATGAGCCAGCGTTCAGCCTGGCCAATCAGGCAGACACTCAAAGCAGGGCAAACAGACAGAGACTGGGCTCCGAAGTAAAGGATGGTCCAGGTGAACAACACGGCTGCCCATTGTTACCATAGCACCACATCGGATCAGATAACGCAAAAACAACACAAAAATCCACTGTTTACCATAACGTAATAAGTTAAAGAGTTATAGAGTTCATTCTGTGATTAATGAACTGTATGTGAATGTGATGTATTATTGTGCGATTAATTAACCTAACCACCTTTAACACTGCATTGGGAAACGTCATTTTGACTTAGCTGTGGCTCCATCTATTGGCTGTAGAGGCAATTGCACATCTGTAAATACATACCCATTGCATTGCAGTAAAGAGCTGATCTGACAAAGTTGCAGTTATCGTGATTAGACGGAAGAAATGTTCAGAGTGAGTCTGGCAATGATTTAAGGACTTGAAAAAAGATTCTGGGATCAGTGACGTCAGTAAGTTCCGAATGTAGTTTTGGAGATAGGATTTTCAATTGAGTATTCATCAAACAAATGTGAATCAAACTAATTGTTACTCCAGGTATGTTTTTGATGATGGAACAATGTTAGAACATGACTAAAAGCCCAACAAAGTCAATTTTGCATAATATTTGTCCTTTAAAGTTCATTTTATAATACATCTTAGGGAGGTTTTTTGTTGTTCTGGAAATTAAAGATGGTAAATTGATTGACTGATAAACAAGTTTATCTCAGTGCCAACAGTTTATCAAGAATTTCAACAGTTCTTTTATTTTTGCTGATGTATCTCTGTTAATGGGCATTTTGCACATTTGCAAAAAATACAGCTGATTTCAATGCTAACAGTCGCGTTTTGCATTTCCATCCAGAGCTCTATTGGTTGCGAACACGTTCTAGAATTTGAGAAAAATAAATAAATAGACAAATAGATAAAAAATTCTACCCTCAAAATTGTAGATGTATAATGTGTGGTAAAGTATGTAATGTATCTAAAAAGAAAACAGTGTTGTGTGGTCAACAGCTCTGCTGTTATTTATACAGTAAAACATGAAACTCTTTTATTCATTTATATCTTTTCATTGATATTTTGTGCAGGCGTACGTAAACAGGAAGGTACTACCAAACCGTACAAGCTTTTCAGACGAGTTTTGACCTTGTTACATTTATAACTCTTTCAGAAATCTTACATCTCGCCTGTATTTGTGGAATGATCCTCTCTCGCCCTTTGATAGCAGCAGTATTCTGGTTTGAACTTGATAAATCGGAATTCCGGGGCAAGCTCGACACGTTTGGGAATTCAGTTCTCACAAGACACAGTTTTTCAAATTCAGATGAGTTTTCCCCCATTGGAATGCAGAAGCTCTGGGAAGTGTAATGTTTGCAGCGAAAGCAAAGGTCCAGGAGGAGTCATGGTCGTCGTGGGAATTTGGGCGAAGGTAAAAATGATTGGCCTCAAAAATCTGACTTTTTTCTGTACAGCCAGGCCTTGAGACAGGAAGACATCACGAGGGGCCTCATTAAAAAACAAGGATCTTCAGGGAATAAACAAGAGCAAACAGTGTACTATAGCTTATGGAGACATGACATTTCACACCAAGTTATATTATTGGATACAAACTCGTGGGATTTGCTCTTGGATCTGAATATAGCAGAGTTTTGGGAAACGTGGTGGAATATTTGGCTTCTCACACCCATGGCTGGTCATTATGAGTTGACTCCTAGTGCCAAGAAACGTCTTCTCTAATGCTGCTTAAGCTAATCAGGCCCCGCTATGCTCTCGATGAGCGGAGAATGAACATCAAGTGAAGTGTGTTGCCAGCAAACAAGATGAATTTTGTCACTTAAGAACTAGCTTATGTAAAAGGATGGCCGGAGGATTTGACCCGAGACGAGGACAACGCCACAGAGTTTGATCTTGCTTATGGTTGCTTCGTGGCAAGTATCTTTATTACAGAGAAGGCATCTGCAGAAAGTGGATCCTTGTTGTCTCGCTACATACATACACCAAAGGAATCAATAAGCTGCAATATAATTTAACTCCCAATTTATTGTTTGGCATTTACGATCCACAAAGCAAAAGGATGTACTCCTGGAACTGGTCGGCTGTCTGGGCAAATTGAGGGGCCTGAAAGAGCACCAAGCAGAAAACAAAAATGTATATTCCAATTGTTGATTAGATTAGACAAACCAGGCATAACATTATGACCACTGTGGTAACGTGAATGGAATATTTGTGTTACATTTTTACCAAATTGGGCAAGCATGACGGGGAAGCAAATTAAAATAAACACTTGGTCATCTCCACAGCTGCAGCTCTTGACGGAGAAGGAAGAAATGAATGAGCTATGGCCGCACAAAAATAATACTGAACCTAATCAGAAAAGCTAGTAGTGGTATGCAGTGATTACAACAAAACAAAGGTATTACAAAAAAATGCATTAAACGTCGATGTTACAGCTCAAAATTTCAGATTGGCCTGAATGTGAGGCGATGACTAAATACTGTCATTAGGCCTGTGCTCACAAAGCTCTGGAGCTCGGCACAACAAACAGTGAACCATGCACTGTCGACGTGCTGTAATTCCTCTGCCTCTTCCACAGCCAACCACCTGTTCCTTTGTTTACTTGCCAGACTCTTTATAGATGGAATAATCTTGGGAGATGAAGAGTGAGCTTGTTTCATAGCCGACATGATACTCGCAGTCTGAGCCGGCTGTAAAATCAAGTCTGCAGCCAGATTATTGCACCAAAGAGTCGAGGAAAACAAACAAATACTTATTTCCATAATTAATCAAGTGCATGTGCAAGTGCCTCTTTTTTCGGTGTAGACAAAGATAAGCCTCAAGTTGTTGCATGTGGTTTTCAATTAGTACTTGTATTGTAAATTAAGTGCCCTCTCTCATTAAAGTGGAAATAGTGGGGCAGGGGCTGACAACACAAGAAATGCAGAGGCAGCGAGACCTCCTACTGACTCTAATTACTGAATAATAATCAAAATTGAGTGTTGTTTAACACCATTTTTAGCTGTGAAGGCTTTTGGATTTATTTTCAGTCTTGATTATATCAATTTTATATCAGGTTTATCTATTCATTTAAATAACTGTGATTACAATAATGACATGAGGTATTTTCCTCAGCAATCTTGAGTTATGAAGTGTATCGTGCAACTATGAATGATTAAAGAAGTGATGATTGTCTGTGTCCCTCAGAGTCAGCTCCGTGTTCCACGTACGGGTCCAGATTTTCAAGTGTTAGTATTCAAATTCATAAGTTAAGAACTCATGGAGACTTTTTGAGAACATTTTTTGCCCAAATAACTGCAAACTTAGTGGCCATTTAAAGGACACATATTCTGTTTCAGTGACTTTTTTGAGCTTTTAACAATGTTCTAACAATGTTCTGTCATGAAAACCATACCTGAAGTTGCATTCGGCTGTATTCACACTGTTTTTAGGAATTTTCATTAGAAAATCCAGTCCCCTCTGAGCGTCAAAAGCACTTCTTGCTGAGCTGAGCATCCTTGTTCTGGGACATATTTTCAAATTTAATTTCAAGGACAGCAAAAAACTCTTGCATAGGTGACCTATGCAAGAGTTTTTTGCTGTCCTTAAATCATTGTCTGACTCGGTTTTGAGCATTTCTGCCGTCAAAACACATTAACTGCTCCTGCTCACCCGCATCTGTTGGGTGCTAGCATAAGGCTGATAAATCCTGTCATTTAATCAATAATAAACTTTTTTTTTGTTTCAGAACATGAGATGGCAACTTTAAGGTACTCAAGAGCATGTTTAAAGGCTAAAAAATGCATAATATTTTTCCTTTAAATTGCCATTTGAATGTGATTGTTTTTAGGTTGTATTTCCACTTTCCCTGACTATCTAAAATTAATTTGTAACTTAAACATGACCCTCGTGAAGATTAAGGGTTGGCTGTATGTGTCACTGTGATTTTACTGTCCAGGGTTGAGCTCATCTAACTACACAATCACAAGAGCAGGTTAAATTTCCTTTTTTGTCTATGTTCATAAAGTTTTGTGACTGGGTGACATATGCAGAGAGCACACATCCATTCCCTTTGTCGTCTGCTTTGCTCATGTGTCTCTTGGCTCTGAACAGTTGGGCTGTGATTATCTGGCAGGCACGCATCAGCACATCTCCATCTTTAGCTTTGTGGCAGCACGCTCTTGTGAAAGGCGGGTTTGGCAAGCTCCTAGCCGGAAAACACTACACGCCTCAACACTGAAAAGGTCCCTGCACCAGAAGTTGATGTAGATTGGGTGTTTGTCTCGTTCCAATCCTCGCAGTTAGGGCTATGAGTCAGAAATCCATTCATTAACACAGTTTACACCTGCAGCGGCTCACGCGAACGCACTTTCACACCAAAAAGAGGACATTTTACAATCAGTGTTAATAATTAAATTTAATTGCTACTGAAAAAAATATGGTAGTCAGGCAGTCAGGTCATTTAGACATCCCTTTTCGGCATGCAAATTGAACTTTACGTAAGTGAAATTCAGCAAGCAGCAAGGGACTACTTTTATTTGGGTTTAATTGTTAAATCATTGAATATCATTGTAAAAAATGTGAGTTGTATTTGTTTTTAAGTAAAACTTTGAAGATGTTTATTTAAGGATCTTGATTAAATAACAAATTGCAATCTTGACCACATGGAGCAAATAACCAAAAAGCAAATAAATAAGTAAATACACACAATTTTGGCTATAAATGTATATAAAGTGTAGAGTGTAAAAATGTTTCTCTTTAATAAATTGTACATCCCTCCATGATTGTGGCTACATAAACCGAAGTTTGTGTAAAAGATCGCTTAGCTAGTTTGGATGATGTGTGCATATATTTTTTTGACTGATGCATTGCTGTTTTTTTTTTTTTTTCTTTCCTTTCTGATATTACAAAATTCAACCAGAGCATTTATCACCACCTTATTTCATTTTGGAGTAGGAGAAAACAGATGTGTGTGTGTGTCTTATCTTTGGGGACTCCTGCCAATAAATTCTGTTGTGTTTTGTGTGCACCTTTGTGATTTTCTTTTCATCGGACTCCTCTCTGCGCTAATACCAGACTGTGGCTCTGTAGTTGGCTTGTATTGAATTTGCCGCCTGATGGGACAATTGGACCAAAAGACACTGACACACAGCAGGTTGTGTTGACAATTGCCCCAAAGAATACTAATATGTTTAGTAATTCTGTGCACTTGTACGTAAATATCTCATGTAATAAAGTTTATATATAAAAATGTTGCCCTAGTTTTTCTTCATGATTCAAGGTTTCTTGTGTTTGTGCAGAACAGAGCAGACAAAGGAATAATACGCCCACGAGTGTTATACTGACTGTTCCTCTTAATCTGTAACTGTGGCAGGGATGTTCAGTCCTGATATCACGACTGTGGACTGCATTCAGGTTGGACCGAAATGTTGTTTGGGAATATAAAAATATCCATTACAAAGAGCTGTATGGTAACAATGTACAAGGTTTGATTTTGTAAAAGATTTTTAGAATTTACCAGAGACATGCTTGGATAACAGTGCTAACTAAAAACACACACATTTCTGTTTGGAATTAGTAAGAAAACACTTTTTTCCCTGTCATGTTTGTTTGTCTGTGAATAACACAAAGCAACTGTATTTGATATTAGGTAAGTCCCACGGAGATTAAGAAGTCTAAGAATTGAACCAGGGCCTTCTTACTGTGAGGAGAATGTGTTAACCCCTTCAGTTAAACCAAGGTGTGGTCTTACAAGGTCAAAGGTCAAATCTAATATATGATGTGCAGATGTGTATTAAAAAAACGCTACCACTTTATAATTCATTCCTAAATAAAGATTGAGCAAAGACTTCATTCATAAACAAATGAACAAATACTTTATAAAGAAGGGTTAGAAGTTAGGTTTAGGGTATTAATTGATTAATGACCAGCTGATGGCTCCTGGCTCCTGCTCCTTGGAATAAGCGAGAAAAGTAATTTAAATTGCACATTTCCAGCTACATCCACAACTACGAGAGTAAGTAGGCTATGCTAATGAGCAGGGCTAGTGCCAGTAACGCAGTAGCATGCAACACCTTTAAAGGTTGTATGGAGAATTTTTTCAGCCAGTCACGGCTGTACTGTACCTACTTGTGGATGGTATAAAGGATTGGTCCCTCCTCATTTCTTACGTGCTTGCATTTACGGCGCCGTGTTTTTTAATATGCGCGCTTTACTGGTGACAAGTCCGACATTTTTTTTAGAAGTTTTCAAATCCTGGTGAATGATAAGCTTGATAAGTTGTCCCGTAGCTGTAAACAAATGCTCGCACGTAAAAAATAATGTAAAGTATCCTGGTGAGAAAAGCAGTTATGAATGTTATGCACGATTATAGTTCCTAAACCTTACTCATTCTTAATAAACTATTTGTTCATTATGAATTAAGTCTTGAGTCTTTGTTCTTGCTTTATTGAGGCAGGAATATGTGTAGTTGTTATAAAGAGGTTACCTATATATATATATATATATATATATATATATATATATATATATATATATATATATATATACATATATATATATATATATATATATATATATATATATATATATATATATATATATATATATATATATATATATATATATATATATATATATATATATATATATATATATATATATTTATGGATTTATTTTTTCATAATTTTGACAAAAGTAAATACATTTTGAGCATGAACTGCAACATCACACACAAAAGGTCAGTGCTTTGATTTTAGATACAACTTTTAAGGTCTTTTTAAAGTCAAGAAAAGCTTAAACTGGGCTAAGTAACAGTAATACAGACTCAAGTGTGGCAGCTGCTGATATCATTTCATAAAAAGTCCCTCAAAATGTTCTGTACATCCTTGACTTATATTTGGACTGGAGGCAATCAATAGGAACAGAATTATGAGGCAGTGAAGCGAGTGATTTTAATCTGGGACTAAATATCCAGTAGTGGATTAGTTTCAGACAATTTCATACCTCCAGAGCCCTTCATGAAATATGGATAAGGCGGAGGAGCGAGAGGAGGGATTATGAAAAATAAAGGCATTTTTCCCAAACCTCCCCTTTTCGATGGAGGCAAAGATGAAAAGTTTTACAGATGGGCAGCTGGAGGATTTTGAGGCACTTTGTAAAGCAGATGCAGTGTGTACGGAGCGTGCCTGGATGTGGGCACCGGCTTAATTAGAAAGACCCCCTGGAAGGATACCTTTCAGGGCTGACAGCCGCGTTCCCAAACACGCGCAGATTTAGCCTCGCTGCAGGGCGTCCCATGGTCATTGGCACTGTCGAGCCTTGGGTGCAGGAGCAAAAACAAAGAGATGCCAGAGATTTAAGATGCAACCAGGCCATTTACATATGCGGATCATTAGCACAATCCATCCAGCCATGGAGTCATTTGCTTTGAAATATTAACTTAGCGCTGCACACAGATACGTACACACAAATGCTTTGATAACGCTATAAAAATGCAATGTTAAAACTCAAGCACAAGCCAGAGCTGGTCAATTTGTTTAGCCACAACTCATGAGTCAACATCTAGGTTATAAATATTACATGCCTTCACTATTTTTTACCACAACTCGAAATGTCAATATGAGCCTAAAGTGGGCTTTTGGTGCTGTAAGCCATTCTCGCAGAACTTTGTTATTTCAGATGAATGTGTAACCTCTGTACTGGGCATAATTTCACCACATGCCCAGAACAGGGTATTTAGAAATTCATGGAATAATTCATCATGATCTGCTTTTCATTTTCAATTCAATCAACTAGATAAACTAAATAAAAAGGAGTACAATGAAGTATGCCAACAAGAAGAAGAAGACTATGGTCCAAACGCGAAATGTATTCACATAAAAGTCATATGTCAGTTCATGAAACCTAGTGGAAATGCATGGAGGGTAGGGACAGCGATATCAAACAAGTCCATTTGTAAGCGCAGAAATCATCTTACAGTACAGTTAGAGAGGCTACATTTATAGCTTCAGAAGCAGAAGTAGAGTTTGCTGAATGGCCTGTATAAGACTTGATCTGTTTATTCCATTATGCTGATGGCTCCTGTCAACTTTTGTTTCTTTAACTTATTTGTATGCGCAAATTTAAACATAAAGTGAAAGGTTGCTGCTGCGGAAAAAACAAAAGAAAAAAAAATGATTTATTAAACATTGTCTGTATAAAAGATTCTTTCACTCCTGATATATATTTTAGGCTCTGAAGATATCATGCTGAAACAATCCAATGACTTATTACTGCTACATTTTAAAACTGAATATGTTATGTTTCGCAGTGACCTTGGCTAACCTCATACAGCTTGTCAGATTAACGTTGTCCAGAACATTGCTCAAAGTGACTGAATGCTGACTTATAGAACTTTTTAGCAAAGGGCCTTTTCAAAGTGCTGTGGTAGCAGTGGAATATTTAATTCATGTGTTGACTTAGTTGGTTCAATTGGGTTGTGGCTGCTGCTTGTGGATGTAGTCTATCACCACAGACTTGTTCTCATATTATCAGCTTTAGCTGGCTAAGCACTCATTGGGCCAAAGCAGCACAACAAACAAATGCACATAGCAAACCTTCTTTTCCACTCGGATCACTCTGCGCTTGTACCGTAGCATTAAAAATTACAAGTGAACGACATTCAGAGGCTTAGCTCAGACAGAGATCTTAATGGATGATTTGGAAACAGTCTGGAAGAGAAAATCTCCCAGCATCGCGACTAGCTTTGCATGTTAAAGCGTGAGATTAGACAGTAATGTGATCTTTGCTTGTGAACAAAAAAAAAAAACAAGTTACTCTGATACATATCACCACAAGTCTGAAAGCAACACAATAACACTAAATTATATCTGAGATAATCACAGCGTGAGGCTGATAAGTCATAAAAATGAAGGTCAGGCTCTATCTGGAGAGATAATGCAACATATTACTTATTGTTTTTACTTCATTTGACAAAATGTTTGCTTCCTTTAATTTTAATAAAAGATCAAAGTGCTGAAAGCCAAGCATAAAGTCATAGACTAGACAAAAGTGGGGGAAAACATTATGTAACATAAAATCAGACTCAGAGCCATGTTGGTTTGAGCATTGTGATTTGTAGAACCAAGATATGTGCATGGCTCACAAAACCAGTGTTATGTTTTGAATTAAAATAAAACGCAATGTGCACTTTTATCTTTTGTATTTGTAACGCCAAATAAAATATCAAGATAAAGGTACGATCATGCCTAATGGTACATGTTGTTCTTGAATACTTTGTAAGTTGATTTGATTTTTTAACAGTAGATGATAAAACCTGTCCCATCACCTGGCCTTTGTTCAGGCTCACCTGTCACTCAAAACACCGAGGACTTTTGCAGGCTTTATTATACAGGACAGTGTAGCGTGAAATGGGGGTGAGAGCAGGGAGGACATTTAGCTAATTGCCTGAGCTGGGAAGCAATCTCCCAACTCTGAGACCACTTGACTATGGGCAGCAGGATAGAGTTCAACTCCAGTTACACCTGCAGGTCAGATGCTTTCCCAGCTTGCCATTTTTTTTCTAATATTTCCCGACAAGTCTTGTTGTGGTAGGGTTAGGCACTCACTGCAATGTGAATGGGCTGGTTGGCCCTAATCGGATGACTTTATTTTGCGTCTCAAATGTTTGTGTTGACAGTGCGAGTGCAGCTGAACATATGAAGTGGGAGTTACTGGCTGTGCAAGAAATGTACATATGTTTTCAAAGTACATATGTTTCAAAGTGGAGTTTCAATTGGATTGGGACTTAAATTACCATGTGAATAGTGGTTATATCTAAAATACCTTCTATTCAGTCAATCAACTCAATCAAAGTTTATTTATACCTTCCACCTTCTAGCTGCCTATAAGACCTGTGTAACTTTAGCATTACAGTAACTGTTTATGGCATGATGGAAGTTACTGTAAGCTTTAAGTCACCTATAGCTTTTGGTAAATGTGAGAGGTCTTTATTGTACTGTAAGTATTTTGTGGTACATTACAGTAAATATCTATAGGCCTTAGCTTCATTCCTCATCAAAATAAACGCACAAAAACCACACACAAAAAAAAACAAAACAAGACAAAACAACTAATTGATTGGTGTTAACTTCACACCGGAATAAACAGAGGCTAGCAGGATGTGTTAATACTGCCGGTAGGAGATAATTATTCGGAGCATACAGGGGGCGACACCCTCTTCTCCTCACTCTGATGAAGCAAGGCTGCTCTGCATAATAATAACCCTTGATAGAAACGTACACAACCCCAGGACCGGCCCGAGATGATGAGAAGTCCCCTGACCTTAATTAGCTGTGCGCATGGCATCGCACGAACCCATTACAGAGGCGACTTTAAAGCAGATCCATTTCATTTCTCACCATTTGTCTGTGCCACGAGCTAATGACTGCCACAGAGAAGCCGAGGTTGGAAGTCGGAAACAGGACCAGTGTCACCAACTTACAGAAAACTGGGATAACCAAGGATTAGCAGCAAGCATTTACCCGTGCCTCGCGGTTGTAGTTTTACAATTCTGACAAATTCCTCCCCATTTAAGCTATGTATGAATAACTAAGTCGAATTAAGAGCAAGGCACAGTGTTTTGTTGACTATGGTGCATTTTGTGTAAGGCTAATGGTAAACAGTATTACAAGTTGGTTAATATTATGCAGAATTACTTTACTATGTCAAGTGCTGCGTGAATTAGTGGCTAAATGTATAAGGTCATGTAAAGAGGAGAAAGAACAGAGAAAGGTGTGTCAATGCACAGACAAGACACTGGTCATTTTGGTAAAGTTTGGGAGCATATCCAAAACTATAGGCCCAAATTAAAGTTAACATTTATTCACGTAGCACATTTGAAATTTAGCCAGCCACTTCTGCTTAAGTGTTCAAAAACTTGGGAATCAACAAACTCAACAAAACAATTAATTCAGTGACATAAGGATATTATTACCTCAGATTCTTGGAATGAACAATACCAATAATTAAGACACAAATGCTTTGTTCTCTGAGTGAATGTTATTCAAATAATTAGTATTTCATAAGTACTCGAGTTAACGTCATCTTTAACACCTGGCTGAAACTTGTGTGTGTTTGTGTGCGTGCATGTGTGCGTGTGTGTCAGAATCAAAAAGCTAAGTCTATAGTTGTTGTGATAACATAGCAGGTGGCCGCCGAGCAGCAGATTTTTCCCCGGGGCAGAGTGAGTGGAGTTGACCCTGGAGTGGCCATCCATTGCATTCCTTTGAGTACACTCCAGCCATAATAACACTTGAGCGCCTCTTTCATCTACGAGCGCCAAGCTGCGAGGGCTGGCTAACTTTGTTTCCACCAAACACAGATATTCACCAATCTACTCTAGACAAAACACATTTATAGCATTTTGTTGATGTTTTGAAAGTATGCATTGAGCCAAGAATACAAGCAAACCTGAAGATAAATCAGACATAGACATGATGGCAGAGTGACTAGCACTGATGCTTCACAGCAATATGGTCACAGATTTGATTCTCAGGTGGGACCCTCCTGTGCAGAGTTTGCTTGTTCTGCCAGTGTTTGGGTGGCTTTCCTCCAGGCTCTGTTTTCCCTCATCAACCCAAAACAAATCCCCCGAGTAAGGCAGTCCTGACCAAAACTAAAGATGTGGAAATGGGTCTCCGAGCGCTCTACTGCAGCGGCCCACTGACAGGTTGCCCCAGTGGCACTGATGGGCGAAATGCAGCAAACTGAATTTCCCTCACGAGGGATTAATAAAATATACCATAACCGATTTGAAGTCATTTATGTAGGTTTATATTTATATTTTGTCAATATCACCTTTGCACAAAAGTTTACTGGTTCAGTTGTTGCTTAAATTAATATTAGCTGGCTCACACCTTGAGGTGCAGGGCTGCTGATATTTGGGTGCCCTCAGCTGAAATGCTTGGTGGTGCCACCATGCCCCAAAACCCCCCTGAAAGTGTCAAAATGACAGAAACACAACCTCTAGTGTCAGATAGTCATTTTAATCTGAATATATTGTGTAAATAATATTCCTGTGGGGGGTCTGGGGGTCCTCACCCAGTACTGATGTGCAGGTCAGGGTTTTTTCCAACCCTCAGGTCCTGCAATTTTGGCGTTCTCTGACCCGCCCCAGCTCGCCCTGGTATACAGAGAAATGACCCGAATGAGTAACTGTAAATAGATGTGCTAAAATTTAAAGCTCTGCTGTAGCACGGACATGCAAGACGGGGGTTGGCATTTTATAACCCGCCCCAACCCGCCCTGCAATGAAATGATCCTTTCTTGGCCCATCTCAACCCAACCCAAAGGTAACACGCGGGTTACCTGCAGGTCGCAAACACAACCCGCACATCTCCCAGGAAGTTTAGTGTTTAGTATGATTTCCTGTATTTGGGTGTATTTTTGAGTTAATATTATCTGCAATTTTAAATGCTTTTGTTTGGTCCAAGTAAACGTGTTGGTACTTTGCCTCAGTTACAGTACCACTTTTTGGTTGAAGGTGGACTACAACTTTACTGATGGAGGATCTACCACCTGCTTGTCTCCATGGAGAAGTTATTGCATTGCCTGAAATATTCCATAGTATGGCATTAAAGCCAAAGTTATAAGTCAGATCTGTGGAGAGGTGAAAGCGCTCACACTAAGAATACTTGAAGGAATAAAATCACTCGTAAGTAAAGAAATGCTGAATATAAATAGTATATAATACAGTATATACGTTGTGGTTATTATGCATATAACATTGTATCTAAGACCAACCATTTTTTCTTGGAGAGTGCATACAAATATGAATCTATATTTGTTGCTTCCTTTCGGGGGGATTAACATCTGTTCATGGCATCATACACATGTCACAGCATTTTTTTCACATTTGAAAATCTGCTTAATAAAAAGGAAATGAGCACAAGTGGTGAAAAGCTGCCATCCTGCCAAAAAATTGAGCCGCACTGACTGTAATGGAATATGAGTGACACTGCATGATTTTCTGATTACATGCCTGACAGCTTTCACTTATTGGAAACGATGGTGACAGATGTTTGCTGTGGCTCACATGCAATTAGGTTTTGACTTTATGAAAACGAGAAATTAATTGAAATTGAAATGTGGAAAAAAAAGATTGTTTTCTTCTTATAAGCTCAGTGTGTACACTTGACAAAATGGTGGGCAAGCATGACTGAAGCCTTTACACGGTGCACATTTTAGATAAATAACTTTCGCCTGGTTCCTCTAAATGGAAGAGACCAGGTTTTTGCTTTGACTAAACCAAACACATTAATTACAAAACATACTGTAAGCAGATGTTGCACTGGACGGCTTAACCTTGATAAAGAAAATTGAGAAATACAACATAAAAGTGGTGAGCCTGATTAGAATTCAAAACAGCTATTACCCACAATACCTTGTGCTTGCTCCATTAAAACAAACACCAAATATAATTGCCTTGCTTATTTTTAATTGGCGGCAGTAAAGAATCATTTCTGTCAACTATTTTGACGAGTGGCAGAGCCTTCAGACTCAAGTATGATTATTTTTCACATCTTATGAGCTGCTTGTAAATAAAACTAAAAGGACTTTGAAAAACTAAGAGGTCAGAGGATGTCTGGTGCGTACTCTTTGAAATATGACTATATTCATTACTATGTGGTGTCTAAGCTCTGAGAAGAAGGCTGATAAAAACAAACCTTTTTTATACATTGTTTGGTCTCTTTTACAATTTCTTTTCATCTGGAAAACAATACTTATAGTACAGTGTTTAAAATAAACTTTTAGGAGCTTTTAACCATGTTATAATTTTTCCCCATTGTCATTAAACAGTTCGAAGCATTTACAGTGATTTGTGCATACTTAAGTTTTCCTTATTCTCCTGTGGACAAGACGCCATTGCTCTGTCAGTCCAGGTCTTCCTCGCTGCCCGTGTTACGCCCATTTAATTACTTCATTCAGCAACTGTATTTTCTTAAAACACGTAGGATTTGTCAGTGTCACGTGGCCATTTTGGTGAAAATATAAAAAATTCCTCTGCACGCTATCAAGTACTGCTTCTCTACAAAGGCGACGGAAAGTAAAGGGGCCGATGCAAATCACCGGCGTGGTTTTCAACACGTAAGTAAGCAAACTTATTTTTTAAACTTGTCATTTCAGATCAATATTGCAATTTAAGATATAAAATATTACATACGGTAATGATCCATGAGTGTTGTAGAAGAAAGACAGAAGCACAATAGGTCTACTTTAAGGAGTCAGTACCATTGTTAGTTTAATTTTTTTTGTTTTTTACAGGTTTGTCATGTTATGATGAAATACTTTTTACAATGCAAACATCAGTTTACTTGATATCATTTCCGTTATAGTTGGAAGTCTGTGTAATGCCTTAGTTGATTTGGTAGGGTATATAGCAGAAGGTGGTTGACTTATGTCAAAATCTAAACATGGGTCCCATTGGAAAGTCTTAAATCACTTGTCAAAACAAAGCATTCGACAAACAACTGTACAATTGTACAAACCAAAAAGGTAGCTAAAATAATACTGTTGCATATTTCCTCTACATTCTTACACATGAAGTAGACTGTGCTGCAGTAGAACAATGTGCCCTGAGCTGACTACAGGGCTTTTATTGATCTTTATGTGGAAATCTATAATGTTTGAATCCTATTAAAAGCTGGTATTTCATCATTTGTCTTCTCAGCCATTCTAATGTGAAGTACTGTCCCCTGCAGTGATGGAAAATGACATGTCACACCACATAAAAAGCCTAATTCTCACCTATGGAGTCAGTTGAGGGATTCAAGGGGTGTCAGGGCGGCTGGTATGAGAAAATGAGTCTGCAAAAGGAGAAGAGATCATACATGCATTAGGTTTGCAACTAAGTAGGATATCGGTTATTGGATGTCAGCGATGTTGGAGAATTTTTCTGTCATTCCAAGTTCAGATCAGATGTCTTTTTGAACAGACTCATGGGTGAAAATGGAAATAGTGGAGACAATATGGCTATATTTACACTTTATGTAGCAAATCATTTTATATCCAAGGAAAATAAATTCTGTTATTATTTTTAGAAAAGTGAAATGTTAATTTGTGAACATAACTATAACTTAATATAAATTTGTGGTCTTAATATTGGTATTGGCAAATATCGATTATCAGCCACAATAGCAAGACAAATACCAGACATCTGTATCGCCTTAAAAAATTCCTCCCAACTATAAATCTCTGTTCTTGTCTTATCTTTGTCTATATATAATACATCTCATTAATATTTTGAAGTTCAAGTATATCACTTTCTTGATTTTCAATTTCCAACTTTTAAAACGATATATACATTGTGTTTGAGAATAAATAAATACAACATTACCAATTAGCCCCGTATGACTCTTTCCCGCTGTACTTCGATAACCAGTCGATTTCCACCTCCTTGAGAGCAGACAATCAATTACCGAGCGGAAACAAGCTGGCCGGCGTGGCCCAGGTAATTCTGTTTACCTTGAACCTTTGTGTGGGCGCTGTGATGATTACGGCTGTTATGACTGTTGTTATCCACAGAGTCATTGTGCTCAACCTGCTGTCACTTTCAATTACCGCCGTCAGAGGCACCAAATCCTCCGCCCCAACCCCCCCCCCCAACGCTCCTATTGGCGTTAAAAGAAAATCCATACACATCAGACTCTCGCCCTGTCCTCTCTGCGCAAACGGGGCATGACAGCGATGCCGTGCTGAATTTGTGGTGTGCCTCGTGGGTCATCGAGGTGATCAGGCGTGACGGACCCCCATTCCCGCAAAAATATGACCGCGAACAATTGAAGTTTTGGAGGGGCGATAGCGGGCTGTTCGGATTGCAACAGCATCGGTCAGAAGGAGTGGCAGGTGAGGAGTAGGTGAGCTTACTGACCCTTGAGCACATACAAGAGCTGCCAGCTGTAATTGGTCTCTGTTCCATTTACTATTTGTGCGCCCGACTCCTGACAAGCAAAGACAAATTATCGATCCCGGCTTTAAGGATATATGGGACGTGTGATTTAGCTGCGGAAAGGTTGGCACTGCGAGCTCGAGACGCACAGGGACACGTACTGTGGATGATTCTTGTTAAGTGCTACAGGTGTTTTACTGTAGACATGAGGGAAGGGTCCTGCATGCTAATGGGAAAAATCAGATCTCAACTGGTTGCAAGATGAATCACAATCAACTCTAAATCGCCATCAACAAGGAACCAATTAGCAAACTCCAAAGACTACAGTAATTGAGGTACAGTGGTATCTGCTGCAAATCACAAAATATTTGGTTTTTAAATGTTTTCCTGTATATCTGTTTTCCATGCAGTTCAGACCTCTAGAAACACTTTTTAAAAGGTATTAGTTGAGCATATTTCAGTTTTGTCTCAAATGTAAGCCTATTATTAAAATATAAATCATAAATCTAATATCAGATGGTATGCTTGTCAGAAATACTGCAATTAGATATTTTCTCAAAATTGCTCAGCCCTATCAACACTTGAGTACATGTAACAAGTCGGCAGTCTCCAGGCATCATGAAATAAACATCAAAAGATAACATGAAAAGTTAAAACATATTGATGGAAAATACCATAAAAAATAGTTCAGAGGAAAGAAGCTGGCTAAAACAAAAACACATAAGAGTATTATAGCAGCTACATAACAAAAAATGACAAAAAAGCACTAAGAAGCTGCAACCCTTTCTTTGAAATCAATACAGGCTGAGCTAAAGGGGCACAATATATCACAGGAGTTATACAGGTGCAATATGTAACCTTTGGAGTTGTGTAACAAAATATATTGTTGCTGTTGCAACAAATATTTTGTCAAAAATATTAATACTTGGGCATTAATCAATATTAAAACTAGAATCGAAACAAGATACTAATTTATTTCAAGTATCGATACTGGCAATAAATCACATATTCACAATAAAATAAAGATCCTTCCTTCCTGAATAGTTTTACAATTATCTTGATAACTATTACAAGACCATATAGTAATATTAAAGAAACGACGACTATTTTATGTTGAAAATTACATTATTTAGCATTAAAAGGAACAGTGGAGTGCACGGTGGCAGAGCGGCTAAAGCTTCTGCCTCTCAATAAGGAGATCGTGGGTTCGAATCCCGGATCACCCCAACATCACACGATCTCTCTGGGTGGAGTCTGCATGTCCTCCCCGTGTTACCGTGGGTTCTCTCCGGGTTCTCCGGCTTCCTCCCACCGTCCAAAGACATGACTGTGTAGGTTAATTGAGAACTCTAAATTGTCCCTAGTGAATGAATGGTTGTGAATGGTTGTCTGTCCTTGTCTCTGTCTCTGTGTCAGCCCTGCGACGAGTTGGCCACTGTCCAGGGTGTACCCCGCCTAAGGCCCAAAGTCACTGGGATAGGCTCCAGTCACCCGCGACCCCTAATAAGCAGTAGAAAATGAATGAATGAATGAAAGGAACAGTGTTTTTTTGGTCATAAAATAAACAACAACTGCAAGGATTACCGTCATTCTTGTTCATCTGATTGCAACTGACTATAATTTTATTCATCACAATCAGTTTAAGATATTTTGTAATTTATCTCTAACCACCCTAATTTACACAAACCAAATTAAAACTGTTCCAAAAATAATTAACTCCACATTTGCACCACAAAACCAGACATGTTTTTTAAAAACTCCTTCTCTAGAAGTGTTGATGTGCTAAAGTGTCTTTTTTCTCCAACATGTCGAAATTCAATTAATTGCATTTGTGAATTTTACCCTGCGGCAAGGTTCACCCATAAAGGTTTAATCCTTGCACACTGTGTGAAGTGAGAAAATACATATATAATACATGTGCTTTTAGATAGCACTTTATATGGAAAGTAATTAAAAATAAATTATTTTAATTCAACGCACACTTATCCTGGAGGTGTTGGAAAACAGTGCTGACAGGAGGTGGAGCAGGAGGAAAAGTGAAATATATGAGTAACCAGAGATTAGGTGAGAAACTGAAAAAGCATCTGTTCACCACTAAATGTGCTAAAATTGTTTAATGAAAAGTTAAAAGATGTAGATGAACTGAATTGTTTTCATAGAGAGTGGGAAATACGTATATAAAAATTAACATTGCAAATTGGAGATATGCAATGTTAAGATAAGATAAGATCAAATACTATCTAACAATATCGAGTGCACTGTCTAAAAACTATTTACAGTATAAAGGCAAGAAAAAGGTGACACAAAGAAAAAAAGAAAATAAAGTTGCTGTGCCCCAACTTTCAAAAAAGTGATGAACATTTACAGGCACTTTTAAGCACATTTTTGATGAATAGCTCTAACATAATCTGAATATTGCTGGCCAAAAAATATTGATATAATATTTTTTGTCAATATTTCCTGTGCTTAGTGTAGATCAAAGTAAAATTCAGCTTACAGCTTGTCTTGTTATCTTTCTGGGTACAAAGGATACAATCACATAAATAGGACATAATTTGACCTTTCTTGAAAAGTTTTAGAATGGTCTTGATCTCAGAACTAAGACCAAATGCGAATATAGAAGAAACCAATATTATTACAAAAAAGTGTATTTTTGTTATCATTGTATTGAAACCGTTATGGCTTACCAAGCCTTTTGTGACGTGACAACAGCAATGGCTACAATCCTGAAACATAACACTCCCCTTTAGTTAAATACTGTATTTTAAGTGTCCATAAATAAGAAAAGATGACATGGGCTTTCACACACACAAAAGCATTTTCACAGTTTGGCCCCGAGCAGCTCTTACCCCTGACATTATTTCTTCACTCATTCACAGATGGCTGCCCTCAACGTCCCCTCTGAGTATTGCAATTATCAAACGGGGGGCAGTTCACACTCTTTAGATGAATTAACAGCGGGCGGTAGCTGGAACATGTGTCAAGCAACAACAAAAACGCTTATTCCCCAATGCAAAACTTCCAAAATGTATCAAAATTGTATCCTTTAGCCAAGTCATTTGAACTGCACTACAAGAAAAGTGAACTTCTGTTTTCAGCTGAATATTCACTATTGTAAAATAACACTCAGAAGAGGTGGTGTCATAAAAAAGTTGAAATAGTCTCAAGTTTCATAATGGCGCTTACACTACATAAATCATCAGAAATGTTATCTGTAATAGGAATGTGTCACTATAATTTTACTGTCTTCTTTGACACCCCATAATTTGTTGTATCCATATTTTTATGATGATTTAGTCACATGATACGAGCAGGGGCTTGTTCCCTCTCTTGATTCATAATGTTTCATATTCTTACGATAAATAATGTCAAACCAATGACTAATGTCTCACAAGTTAATACTACAATTTCTTCTCTGGCCTTTCAAACATACACACGATCAAAAGAAGTAAAGTCTATGTTCTTGTCCTTGTTTGAGCACAGTTTAGTCTTGTTGTAGACTTGGTTTTGGTCATGTTCTAGACATAGTTTAGCCCTGGACGAGTCTTAATTCAGTTCCAGGTTTTGTCCTGGTTTAGTCACAGTTTTAATGTGGTATGTGTGCTATTTGTGAACATGATGGTTTCTGTCCACAGCAGCAGTAGGCTAAGCTAATGCTAACTTGTATTAAAACATAAAATATACAGAAACAACCAATTAAAATGTAAAGTAAAAACTTCCTGATTGTTATAACATATTTAAAAAAAAATCTTTGCCTCAAAATTAGCATTAGCATTAGCACTGATCCACAAACACCTCCGTTTATCATCACAGAAGTGTCGCACGGGAAGTATTCGTCTCATTTGTAGAGTCTTTAACATGTTGTCAGTGACATCCACCTGCAGCTCACTGTTCACTGCCTGTATTTATTCATTTTAGTGTGACTCTGCAAAAACCTCATAGAGATACAGTAGAATTTAACAGGGCGCACTCAGAAGTACAATAAGTTTGCCATTAAAAAAAACAAATTCCCAACTGAAATTCTGTGCACAGAATCTATTTCAAAATGGCCATCCCAGCTGAGGTGCCGATGCAAAACCCGTGTGAAGCTAAGACCAATTATACAGTACATCTCAGTGGACGATTATATGACCACTGCATAGATCTAGATAGTATAATAAAAAAGTTTCATCTTCTCCTGCTACAGCCAACCTTTCAAAGTGTCTCTCTGTTCACTGGAAGATTCGTGCTACAGCGAAAGGGAATTACAAGTTGAGATCCCCTGGCAGCAGACCCGGGCCCTGTTAGGCAGGAACACGCTCTACTCTACTGCCCATTTACTGCACAGATACAGGCAGCTCAGCTTTTACTGCATGTTTACTCCTCGGGGAATTGGCTCAATCCTGTTAAAGTTCAGGTCACTTCTCCCCACTGCTCACTGGCTGCTGCAGCTGCTTCTCCACCAGTTTAAGTAACCTCACCTTTTTCCTACCGGATAACATCAACAGCCTCAGCCCCTGTCATGGTACAAATGATCAAAGACTCTCACTTTCAAAAGTCCATATGGGTCAGAATTGTGTTTGAAGGCCACTAACCGTCCATTTTAAACTTAATTTAACCTCGCGAGCTTTTGCTGAACAATCGTCTACAACAGTGCAACTTATTTCAGCCTTTCAGAAGATGTGACACTGATGAAAAGTGAAATCAAGAGAGGCGTCAGAGTAAACGATCTTATTAGAATTCAAATGCCTTCATTATTCACAGTGTAGCAGGTGCACACATCTTACTGGAATGAGTTGTTGTTTGTAGTATTTGATGTCAAATGTAAAGTCAAGAATTCATTATTGTTATGAATGTAATGGTATTTTACTGACACGGTTGAAAATGGAATGCGACAGGAGAACAGGCGCGCAAATGCACAACAAATAAAGTAGGATAATCTAAGTTCAGAGGCAAATGTGCAGTCTATTGTTCAGAGAAATCCTTACAGCTCAAGGTAGAAGAGAAATTGGAAAAAATATATTGATCACTGTATGTTATGAACCTCTTGGAGAAAGTTTGAAGTTTTGCTCCTTTCTTGCCATGAAGCATACAGTAAAACGCACAGGCTGAGAACTGAATTACTGCCATCACAAATAAAATGTGCTATGACTAATAATCACAAATAAGCAGTGGTGGAAAGAGTCCTGCAGATGTGTACACCAGTAAAAGTACAGTTACATGGCTAAAAATGTGCTCAATTGCAAGTGGAAGCACATTCTATCAGCCAATGGTATTTAATACAGACAGTGGGCAGTTACAACTAAAATTGTTAAAATTATGGCTGTCAAAGTTAACAGGAACTATTACAGATCACATGTAGACACCAGATGAACACCACCAGTTCCATCTGTCTCCATGAGTGCCAGTAACCTATTTAATTTAATTTATTTATTTAAAGGACAGTGTGCAGTTACAAAAGATGGCTGCACCAGATTTAGCAAAAATGCTAATTTCCATCTGTAGTCCTTGACAAGTAAAAGCAAACAACATAAAATACATATTTACAACATTACAGTACCTGGTATGTGTAACTATAGTTCTATGAATGACGGGCCTTTAATCCGTTAAACCTATGGTTTGGTCATGTAACCTAGATAACTGAAACATGATTCAGCATGAAATGCAATGTCTAGACTTCATTAGTTGGGCTTTTAAATAATGTATTTAGATTTGTGAAATAATAAAAAAAAAGTTTAATTTTCAGAAGAAAATGTGCAAAAACACTTCAAAATAGAAATGTTAATAATAACAACGCTTGAAAAGGCGTGTGATGTGATTAATCGTGATTAATCAGAGTTCCAATATCCAAAATCTGCATTTTAACAGCATTCATTTTAGCTGCCCAACATCTGTATTAAATATCATTGGCGGATGGAATGTTGTGATGTCATGTGAACACACCCTATTCCACAACTGTTACCAAGCAACCATACTGTAAACAGAGGCCAAATTCCAAGTAAATTACACAATCGTTATGATTTGACAAATAATAATACCTGATTACAACTTATTTTGTTGAATGACTGTTTAAAGAAAAATGTGTCAGTTGTATAAATTGTCTCTGTATTTCCAATGGTCCGTTACGCTTTGATGACATCACAGAGAGATTCACAACTCATCACTCCTTCATGTAATTTTAAACTTTTATTTATCAATCTTCACAAATGTAAAACAATGCTAAGTATTTACCCTCCTACCAAGGCATATTTGACTCTCTGCACAAGGTGGCAGTTGGTCTGTTTATTTTTAAAATGGCTAGCTCAGTACTTCCTGTCCAATTCATTTCTATGGGGTTTTCGCCCAGTCAGACTAAAATGGATAAATCCTGACAGATCCTGCAGTGAACAGTCAGTTGTGCTGGATGTGTCTGAAACATGTTAAGACTTTACAAAACAAGCAAGTACTTCACCAAAGGACACTTGTGTGTTTATAAAGGGACGTGCTTGTGTCTCAATGCTAACGCTAATGCATAACAATTTAAAAGTAAACAACCCAACTGAGTCAATTAGAATATCATGAGAACCGGTGTCATATAGACTTTAAACTGGATTACATTGTTTTAAACAACACTCCACTTGTTCTCTGAGCTCAGGCCAATCAGAGCAGGCGATGCAGTGATGTTCTGTGTGATTGTTGGGTTAGAAAGAACATAAAGCCGTGAGACAACTGTGGGATGATTAGGATTACTCACGTCATTTTTTAATTTAACTAATAATATTTAATTAACCTAAAATTATACTTAAATACAAGTATAGAGTATTTAGAGTTACTTTCCAAACAAGTTATTACAATCAAAACATTATGTAATTATGGCATACACTATTGTTGTTATATCCATATAAATCGTGATTTTTTTTCCCTCACTGATTTTATCTCTTTTTTTCCTGATAATTACACTTATTTTGTATTCTTCTCTTGACAAGAGACAAACCAGCGCCATCAAAGACAAAGGAGAGAGGCAAAGCTCAGTCACACCTCGCCTCAGAGTGGACTGTCTGTACTGGTTTAGCGCGAGTCCATAACATCTGTCTGTAGTTCTTTCTCATTACCGGCTCGGCTCCTCACATCTTCATCAGACACTGCTTTAACTGGATCAGACGTAGAACAGGAGCGCGCAGAGGGAACAGATGTGGAGGTCCGTGTCTGCCCGCGCTCCGCCTCTGACGGTGGACTCGCTGCCCTCCCCTCCGTGGTCCTACAGGGAGCACATGTCACATACAGGCTTTTCTCACAGGCCGCTGGACAGGACGGTCAGGCACACGGCAAATCTGCTTACTTACTTTATCATGCCACGGAGTGTTACTCATGGGGACGCAACCCCTGTCAAAACACATACAGAGAGGAGACATTCCCACGCCAGGCTGTACTCATGTGATTTTGTGACCTTTATACAATATGCAGGATTTAGACAGAGGTTGTTTTTAGAACATATGACTGCATTAAGAAGTATAAATAATGGTTGTCTTAACACAAGTAACTAACTACACACAGCGATTTGGCTTTAAAGAATGAGGATTGTCAACATGTCTGAATCTCTGGGTCACATTAGATCTGAACTTTCAAACCAAACTTTCAAGAATACAACAAAAAAACTGTATCAAAAAATATAAAGAATAGCATGGAATGTGTATCTGAATCTATGTGTGGAAAGGTGTAGTAGATTTTATTGCATGTGTAAATATAAAATTGTAAAATAGTGTTTATTCTTCCACTTGGCATTGACTAACCAGCATATTTTCTTGTCATATATGAATCCCTATGTTTGTGCCTTGTGTGTCATTGCGTAAAAAACCCATATGTCTTCTAGTTAAAGGTGCACTATTTATATTTTCTGGTGAGCTGCTTGTTTCCATGGAGAATTTAAACAACCTTAAACAACTCTGTCTTGCATTCATTCAATTACAACTGTCTTTGCTGCTCAAAAATACCTTGAAAAGCATGCATTCTTACTGAGAATTCCACAGATCTGACCTGTAGCTTAAGCTGGCATTCACAAGTTTTATCTTATCTATTATACTCTTCTTTCATTGCTGCCAGCCAAGTCTCCTTATATTTGTGCTTTAAGGTCATCTACACTGTTTAAAGTAAGAGGAAAAGTGTCCAAGATGCCGAGGTCCCCAAAAGTTTCCCATACACAAAGTTTTTGGGTGTTTATAATTCAACCAATAGAAAAAAAAGAAAGGAAAAAAAAAAGGCAGACTTTCAAAGATTCCCTGGATGTCTTTAGCTGCACTTTTCTATTTGCAGGTAAATTGTGCGGTTCAGTCACAGGCTTTATCTGAATGCCTGCAGCTTTCCTGCATTTAAATGTACTGTTGTGTATCTCTCTGTTGTGTTGGGTCCATGTCAGGGTTATGTTAATTGACTTTCAGCAGGTGGTTTTGTGTCATTTTTAGATGGGAGAAAACAAACTCACCGGTGCTGTCTCTCTTTCAAAATTTTACAAGTTTCTTCCCCACCTTTAAGTGAATATGTTTGAGATAGTTTTGGTCTAGAAGGGACTCTGAGGTGCTGCACATCATTAAAGCGAAAAGGCTCAGCAATTTATTTTTTGTGTGGCGCGGCAAATCTTCAAATACAAGGGGCGACAGTGGCTCAGGGATTGTAGCACTCACCACCAACCCGAAGGACCGAGGAGCGATTCCCACTCAAACCAACTTCGGCTGTTGTGTCCTTGGGCAAGACACTTCACCTAGAATGAATGCGGCGTGTGCCTGATTGACGATGCTCAGAGGGCAGCTCATTGATGGCAGCTCATTGATTGACAGTCTCACATCCGTCAGTCTGCCCCGGGGCAGCTGTGACTCCAGAGTGCTGAGTGAGTGACTAATGATGACAGTGTAGCGCTCTGAGAGGCCTTGACAAGCCTGTGAAGTGCAGCACAAGAGTAAGGCATTATTATTCAGTATAAAATGGGTCACACAGATTTGAACCTACGTATTGAGTAACAAGCTTTCATCAGAACATTTTATTAAAATAATGAATAAGGGTAAATACACCTGACCACGAAATGTGGCCTCATCATTTGAAAAAGCGAAAAAGAAAAAAATAATTTAGCTTCTATAGAAATGTTAAGGTTGCGATATTAGAAATAGCAAATCTAACTCTTTGCCTTCACACAGCTCTATGTGAGACACGACAAAGCCAGTCCTTTGTATGTAACATTTTCTCTATCTTTCTTTGACGTTGTGAGAGAATAGCGTCAACCACAAAAGGCTCTACTGCAAATGATATTGCTATTTATGTAAGTAGAGGTCAATGTAACTTATCAGTTTCTATTTGAATGTTATTTTATTCATTATTTTTTTATTTGTGCAAACTTTTCACACCATCATATGTCATAATTAGTTCATTTGACCCTGAGATCTTTTACAAAGATATAAAAGCTTTTTGCGGGCAGCTTTTCTTCATTGATAAAGAGCAGACGGAAGTGTCCTCTCCAGCGCTGCCTCGCCTGCTGCATTAGTAACTCACAAAGTGGAGATGAAAGGGCGAGGGGCCGCAGTGATATAGAGACAGACGGTGTGCCGCACATCATTGGAGCGGCGCTGGGACGGCCCGTGTGGGGATGACAGAGAGGAGAGGGCACCAAAGCAAAAGGTCACAGTATAAAGTAGAGCTCTCGGTCTTACAGTGTAGCACCGATCAACTTCAGCTGCCCTTTCCTGTCTGTCAGCCGTGCTATTATCAAATTACTACAATTTGATAATAGCACTAATCAACCAGAAGTAGAAGTTTAGGAATAGTTAAAGGACACATATTCTGATACAGTGACTTTTTTGAGCTTTTAACATCATCATCAAAAACACACCTAAAGAAAATCCTCTTCCTCTGAGCATCAGAAACATTTCCTGCCAAACTTTCTGGTTCTGGGACGTATTTTCAGATTTCACATGTCACTTAACTGAGAATCTTTGGCTGTTTTAAGTCCTTAAATCATTGCCAGACTCATTCTGAGCGTTTCTGCCGTCTAAACACAATAACTGCTGTTTGTTGACAGCCAACTTCACTAAATTGTTTGAGCTCTAAGGCACCATGTAGTGACTGGATGTACTCAGTAAGTGTCTTTTCACAAAGGTCATTTAATGAACAATTAACCTTTTTATTTCTCAGACAAGCTACATAGATTATCAGAAAATACGTCCCAGATCAAGGAGTTCAGCAAGAAGTGCTTTTGACGCTCGGAGGGGGTAGGATTTTCTAATAAACATTCCTCAAAACAGCATGAATGCAAGTGATTGCAACCTCGGGTATGTTTTTGATGACGGAATATAGTTATAACATGATTAAAACCTCAAAAAAGTCACTGTAGCAGAATATAAGTCCTTTAAGTAAAAAGATATATGACAAAATTTGAATTTTTAGGTCAATCTTCAGTCAGATCTAGTTTACTCAAAAACTAAAGAAGATATCCAAAATGTATGTGTACAAAATTGTGAAAATGTCAGAATCAGAATCAGAATCAGAATCAGAATCAGAATCAGAAATTGTTTATTGCCATTGTCAGTGAAATTCACAAACGTAGGAACTTGTTTCGGCGTAGGTGCAACATAAAGCAAAGGATAAAATATTAAAAATATATAAAAAGGCATGCATAAAATTAAGAATAAAATAGACTAAGATAGACTATATACAGAATGTACAGTTGGCAGATAGTGCAATGTGCAAATGAGTAGTGCAAATAGATTGTTCTTAAATAGTATTATTGTTGAAGTGACAGGTGTTACAAAGTGTTCATGAGTCCAACGGCAGAGGGAAAGAAACTGTTCTTGTGGCGGGAGGTTCTGGTCCGATGGACCGTAGCCTCCCTGCCCGAGGAGTGGCTCAAATAGTCCGTGTCCAGGGTGAGAAGGGTCAGTTGTGATCCGACCTGCTCGTCCCCAGTCCTGAGACGTACAGGTCCTGGACAGATGGAAGGCTGCAGCCGATCACCTTCTCAGCAGAGCGCACAATGCGCTGTAGTCTCTGTTTGTCCCTGGCTGTGGCTCCAGCGTACCACGGTGATGGAGGAGGTGAGGATGGACTCGATGATGGCCGTGTAGAACTGCACCATCATCTGCGCCGGCAGCTTGGCTTTCCTCAGCTGCCGCAGGAAGTACATCCTCTGCTGATGATGGAGCTGATGGTCGGCTCCCACTTGAGGTCCTGAGTGATGGTGGTGCCAGGAAGCGGAAAGAGTCTACGGTGGTGATGGGAGAGTCTGTCAGGCGAGGGGGCAGGGGGCTGAGACTTTCCTGAAGTCCACGATCATCTCCACTGTCTTCTGGGCGCTGAGCTCCAGGTTGCTGGTGCTGCACCAGGACACCAGCCGATCCACCTCCCTCCTGTAGACAGACTCATCGCCGTCCGAGATGAGTCCGATGAGGGTGGTGTCGTCTGCAAACTTGATCAGTTTTGCAGAGTCGTGGCTGGAGTTGCAGCAGTTGGTGTACAGGGAGAAGAGCAGAGGAGAAAGTACACAGCCCTGTGGAGTTCCTGTGTTGATAGTCCGAGTCTCTGAGACATTCTTCCCCAGCCGCACGCACTGCCTCCGGGTCCGTCAGGAAGTCAGTGATCCACCTGCAGATGGAGTCAGGCACGTGGAGCTGAGAGAGCTTGTCCTGGAGCAGAGCAGGGATGATGGTGTTGAATGCAGAGCTGAAGTCCACAAACAGGACCCTGGCGTAGGTTCCCGGGGAGTCCAGATGCTTCAGGATGAAGTGGAGGGCCAGGTTGATGGCGTCGTCTACAGATCTGTTGGCTCTGTAGGCGAACTGCAGTGGGTCCAGGGCGGAGGAGGTGAAAGACTTGAGATGGGGCAGGACCAGGCGCTCAAAGGACTTCATGACGACAGGTGTCAGCGCCACAGGCCTGAAGTCATTAAGTCCAGTGACCCGGGGCTTCTTGGGAACAGGGACGATGATGGACGACTTGAAGCAGGCTGGGACATGGCATGACTCCAGGGAGGTGTTAAAAATGTCTGTGAAGACAGGAGTCAGCTCGTCCGCGACAGTGTCTCAGGGTGGCGGGGAGACACCGTCTGGTCCAGCAGCTTTCCGGGGTTGGACTTCGAAACTGTTTCCTTACATTGTCCCTGTGAAGTGAAAGGCCAGTTGGGGAGGTGGTTGAACCCGGGGTGTGCTTGGCAGAAATGTCTATGGGAGTGAGAGAGGTGGGGGAGGGGGTTGAGATTTCGAATCGTGAATAGAAGGAGGCGAGCTGTTCAGCGAGTTTCTGGTCGTCAGCAGCATGGGGGGCTTTGGGCTTGTAGTTGGTGATCTGCCTAAGTCCCCTCCAAACCGCTGAGGCGTTGTTAGCAGAGAAAGACTGCTTTAGGCGCGTGTTGTACAGAGATCTAGCTCTTGACACCTCCCTGCTAAATCTGTACTTAGCACCTTTGTAGCTCTCTCTGTCCTCGGCTCTGAAAGCTGCCTCCTTCTGCTGCCTGAGCTGCCTCAGTTTGGGTGTGAACCAGGGCTTGTCATTGTTATAAATCACCCTGGTGCGTGTGGGGATGATACTGTCCTCACAGAACTGGATGTATGACGTCACAGTGTCCGTGTACTCATCCAAACCATCCGTGGCAGTTTTGAACACATCCCAGTCTGTAATGTCCAAACACGCCGTAGTTCCCTCCACTGCCTCGCTGGTCCACTTCTTAGAAGTCCTCACTACAGGTTTGGAGAGCTTCAGCCTCTGTCTGTACGTGGGGATCAGGTGGATCATGGCGTGATCTGAGAGCCCTAGGGCAGCGCGAGGAACGCCAGCGGAAGGACCCACTCATTGTAGTGTAACAATGATCCAGCGCGTGTTCTGCTCTCTGGTCGGGCATTTAATAAACTGTCTGTACTTTGGTAGTTCCTGGCTGAGATTACCCTTGTTAAAATCCCGAGGATGATCAACAAGGGAGTCCGGAGATCCTGCTCCAGATTCAAAACCCGCCCCGCTAACACGCGCTGTGCCTCGTGTAATGTTCATAAGGCGGGATGTAAACAGCGGCGAGAATGAATGAAGCGAACTCACGTGGAGAGTAGAATGGTTTACAGTTAATGAAGAGATATTCCAGATCAGGAGAGCAGAGTTTGGAGATCACAGTCACATCGGAGCATTCAAGCGTTGTTGATGAAGAAACAGACTCCACCGCCTTTTGTTTTTCCCGGAGAGATCCTTTGTCTGTCGGGCGCGGAGGAGCTGGAATCCCTCCAAATGGAGCGCGCAGTCCGGGATCGACTCGCTGAGCCACGTCTCCGTGAAACACAAAACAGAAGACGAAGAAAAGTCTCTGTTCCTCTTCATCAGCAGCGCCAGTTCGTCCATCTTGTTGCTGAGTGAGCGGACGTTGGAGAGGAAAATCCCAGGTAAGGCGTCACAGCCGCGTTTCGGCGCGCACGAGAGCCCCCTGCGCTCCTCTTCTGCGCGCTCTCACTCTTTTGGCCAAAACTAGCGCTAAGTCTGCAGCAGACACTAAAAAAACTGGAAATAAGTCCGTGGGGGCAGAAGTTTTGATGTTTAAGAGCTCTTCACGGGTGTAAGAGCACGCGGACACACGATTAACGCACAAAAACAAACAACATAGAGCGCACCAAAACGCCAGGGCATCCGTCAGCGGCGCCATCTTGGATCTTGGATTGTATCAATTTATCAGATTTAAATGTCCCAAATATGTGAAATTTTGGCCGTTTTTACACATAAAATGCCTTGTATGCGAACACTACAAGATTACTTTTTTGTTTTAGATAAAATTTAAGTGAGGAAAACTACGTTTCAAATTGACTGTATTAATTGATTCTATTCTATTCTTCTGTATGTCTTGCCTTAAAGTACAAATATTATGCAAAATAGACTTTTTTGAGCTTTTATCCATGTTGTAACATTGTTCCATCATCACAAAACTGGAGTAGCATTCAGCTTGATTCACGACTGTTTGATGATGCTGCTTTGTAAACCCTCTCTCTCCAACACTGCGTTTTGAACTCCTTCGATGTGTGACGTAGACCATCGCTGACCCCACTTATCCCAGAATCTTATCTTAAAATCATCGCCAGACTCACTCTGAACATTTCTTCCGTAATTCTTCCCTAACCCTAACCTTAATCATGATAACTACATCTTCGTTAGATCCACGGCATACTGCAGTGCATTGTGTAATTGCCTCTACAGCCAGTAGATGGAGCCACAGCTAAGTCAAAATGGAATCTCCAACGCAGTAATAAAATTTTGTAAAACCATTTTATTTTAGTTATAAAACACGACATATTATGAAAAATGCATAATATGAAAAATGCATAATATTTCCTATTTCCTTTAAAATGTAATTTAAACATGTCAATTGTTAAAAAGATTTGTTACAGTATTGCTTTGAAAGTCTTTTTATGTCCATCCGCATATAAATATAATTTTTTGTGAATCTCTGTATCCCACAACGATAGAACCCTCAGCTGGACTCTTGATTCAGGGATAAATGATCTTTTCCACTGAGCCATAGAAGGATGGGTTAAATTACAGAACAAATTTCCCTGCAGAGAAAATAAAGCTCACTCAAATAAATGTTGAATAAATAAACATTCAACAAACACCATGAAGTTGGAGTTTTGTCTGACTTTCACTGTGATTTTGTGCAGTACAGTGCAGTTACATTATGTGTGATATTTTGATACAAACCACACAGTCAAACGGATTACATCAGTGAAATGACAATTCTGGCGCGACGCGGATGACATTCAGCGAGTTGTTGTGAGACAGTTCTCCAGCGGTTTTATCTCGGAATTGAATTTACATGCAGGGTTTCCAGTAATTACCTTGCTGGATGGGAGAGCGAGGCTGCGACAGAGCGGGGGAGAGAGAGGGAGTGTTTTAATTGGATATTTGGCCCCTCTGGATGTGGACTGAACCATGGTGCAGCATCATTATAATCTCTTATTGAGCGCTAATTTGAACCCTGAATGCCCACTCCCCACTGCGCTCCATACACTTAAAAGCCGCCGCTGTCTGCTTAAATCTTTTTCATATTTATTTCAAAAGATGATATTATATGCCTGATTTGCGAGGAATATTTAAACATTTGGTGACGACGACTTTGTTCTTGAAAGTTAAAATGGTTTACCTAATCATACCCCGCCATTAAAATCATTTACAGAATCTTGCACCTGATGCAAATTCTACACCGTGCCAGAAACAAAAACAATCCTATACACCCACTTTCTTTGCTTGTGTACATAAAAACAGTTGAAGTCATTTTTTTTTACCCCTGAACTGGTGAGCTGTACGAATATTTTCCTTCTTTTGTATTATTTTGGGGCAGGTTGCAGATGATGTCAGCTCGCTCTGGAGCCCCGAGGCTGAAAGTGCATAGCTCAGATGAACCCTGTCAAATCCATTACCTGCTGATGTGAAACAACCCTTGACCTTTGAGGGATCAGACAGGTTTTAAATCCAGCCAATCACATTAATCTGATGGAAATGGCAAGATTTCATTTTGACTTAAACGACTTAAAGAGGTAGCAAATGTTAGAAAAGCAATAACTGTGTATTTACTGTATAAGTGTATAAAGATTTGTAACACTGCATCTTACTAAGAGAAACATAGGGTCAGTAGAAGTACATTGACCTATCGTTGCACTTAAGACTAATTAAACACATTTTTGCTGCACTAAATGTAAGAAATTACCACATTAGTACTTACAATAGCGTCAGTTTCTTGTAAGTAATTAAGAGTCACTATTGTAAAGTCAAAACAAACCTATAATCAGAAACCGCAGGATTATATGGTGCTAACATTTGAACTAAACTAAAGCTTGTAACTTGTAAAGGTTTGAAGGTCGATGAACATACAACATAAGAAGTTTCAACAACTTTGAAAGTGCACCTTTGGCAAGAGAGCTCTTCTCAATACAGCCTTGGTTGAAGTAAAAAAAAAAAAAAAACACTGGGGGGAAAAAAAAGTTATATCAGAATCTGAAATAGTTTTATTGCCATTGTCAGTGAACTCAATTCACAAACTAGGAAGGGCTTCGGCGATACAGAACATAAAAAATGAATTCGAAATATGTAGCACTTTTCCAGACACTAACAGTTGCATTAAAATTCCAGAGATGTTTTATTTGTACACAAGGTGAGTCCACAATGAAAGATGGTGTGTCATCGGTTCTCATTACGGCGGTCTCTAGGGTTGAAGTCTGTTACTCGTTGATTAATCGGTGGATTGATTATTAATTGACTAATCATTTTATTAGGATTATAAGAATTTACATGGACCAGAGCAGAAAAGAGAAAGCGTGGCGTGAGTTAGCTGGAGTTTTAGGAGTGACTGGACAGTTTAATCTGCCTTTTCACTGATGAATAATGCTGTAAACTATTATTTCTGTACATAGCAGCGTTTGGTGAGATCCTAATTATGGAGAAAGATATTGTCACCTCCACCACTCAGAAGGCATGTCTTTAGTCGACCAATCATTCCATTAGTCGATTGCAGCTGTAGCAGTGTTTTTGCTTGTCTGCTCTTGACGGGCCTCTGATGTTGGCACACATCCATATGCCCAAAGTGGGTTAATTGTCCTGCATGCCCAAGGACACAACAACAGAAAGTTCTCTATTCTGTGCGAACTTGGGATGAAACCAACAAACACAGAGTTCGCAGGCACTGAGCCACTTTTAACAGAACTGAGAATCATGAGAAAACCTTAAAATCGATGGTACGACTCCCGGATTATATCGACAAAAAAAGTTTTGTTTTTACTTCACAATGAACCATGATGAACTATGAAGGCATACGTTTTGTTTCTTGCAGTACATCGCAAACCCATTTACAAATGAGCATGTACTGTGGGAACTGTGGAAATAAAAATGCATTTCTAATATGGTCATATTACTACTAATTATTGAATAAACAACAACAATTATTTTCTCCCTTAGTGCTTGCAGCAAAATTAGTTTTTATCAACTGGGATGCAGCAAACAGACAGCCCTCCCTGAATCGATAAGCTATAGGTCAGCTCAGACTCTTGTATCGGCCCAATCAATAAGTGCACATCAAAGGAGTATGCCAATGTACACACTTAACAAGTTCAGAAAGGCCAAACCCTGGAGGATTAAACCCTAAAGTAGGTCAGAAAAACACTCAAATTAGGTCAAATGATAAATGTGCTTAAGATGCCTGAAATCCAAGGCATGTGGCTCTCAATTTGAATATTCATTTAGATCATAAAGTAGTCTATTTGCTTTAACCACAGTTTAAATGGCTCTTTTTACATTGCTATTGATTAAAACAAAGTTGCAGCAACACATTTTTCACCATTCAGCATTTGCTAGCAGGTCTCAGTGTGTAAATGAATCTATACACAGCTGAATAAGAGAACAGTAAATGGGCTGTGTGGGTCTGTGCAAGCCAAGCAACATAGATGATGCTACAGCACTTTTTTCTCAGCACATCATAAAGTCTGGGGCGAACAACAGCTGGCTACAAGTAGGTCTGAAAGATCATATACATCATGTATCGACCACAATGTTGAAGCGATGCTCAAAATCTTATTCAGGTGAACTACTATTTAGAGATTGTGTGGTGCCGATGATCCTGGGCAATGGCTCTCTCTTTATGCTCAAAGAAAGATGAGGCCACAAATCTACTGCTTTTAAATGTCTTGCCTGAAAACTCCAAGCTTTTTCTGTGGCAGCTCCCAAGTTATGGAACAATTTACCACTATGTTCCATAACTTGGGAGCAGCCACAATGTTAAGCGACCACGCTGTCTCTTCGCATTTTAAAATCGTTGGTACAAGCCTTCACCAGCTAGTCGCACTTGATGTAATACATGTTCTTGTTTTTATTTTTAATACTTTGTACTAGCTCATTCTTGTTTTTTGCATTGCAATATTTGCATTTTTGTACGTTGCTCCTGTATGAAACACTTTAGCCAGTTCTTGTTGTTGTGAATGTGCTACAAATACATTTTACCTTTGACTTAAAAGGTATCTATAATGTACAATATATATATGTTTAATCTTTATTGTTGTTTGTCTTTATTGTTTTTGGTGTGTATTCAGGGTCCAAGAAATCAACGTAATGAGTCATGACATTATTGCAAAACCTAATAGAATTGAAGAAATAATTAGTATATACCAAATAAAATGAAAACATTTATCTGTTAGGCACTTCGGGGTATATATTTTTTGTTACCATAGGATATTTTGTGACTTTATAAATGATAAATCATTATAATTTTTTTAAAAAGGGAGAAGGTAAAAACACGACCGTCGCCGCACTGGAGGTCTCCCGCAGCTTCTTGTTAATGTGTGTGTTCTTGCTGCTTAGAAGGGCCCAAACTGCTGATGGTCAGTGACTGATACAAAACAATCTCAGTCACATCTTATCAAAGCGATGTGGACAAAAGACACTCGGGGCTTTATGCTATCTGCGCGGCGTTGGAGCACAGCGCGTGACCCCCTAGTGGCTACACCGGTGGATCAGAGATAATTTCACGTGCTGTAGCCTGGTACATGTGCTAACAGCGTGTGCTCCGGCTGAGGGTTTGAAGCCTCAGAGGCACAGTAAAGATAAGGGCGCACTCAAACACAGTCAGATATCTGCCAGAAAGGAAGGTTCAATCGATCGCTTCATTTCTGAAAGCAGAAATCAGACGTAATACGATTAGGAAAAGCTCAGCCGGCCGATGCCTCAAAGGCTGGTATGAAAGAAGTACTTCAACGCAACAATGGTGTTTTCTTTCCAGGAAGATGTACAGAATATTTGCATTGTTAATTGAACCATCTAATATTCATTTTGAAATGTGTTACTCTTGAGACAGGCTGCCACAGACCACAACAGTTCTGTAATTTGGGCTTAGATTGGCATTATTTACTGCTATTCATACAGATACTAAGTTGAATTGTTGATATTAATTTATATTTTTAAAGAACATCATGTAAAACTAATCTTGTACTTCAGGGGTAGATGATAAATGTTTTGGAAGTAGCGAGAAAAGTATACTATACTTTACTATATACTATACTATATTGAAAACACACTTTTATTCACTGGCATTTAATTATCTTTATCTTTATTTTTATTTTTATTTTTTTCTAGGGTTTTTTATTGCTAAGTGTATTATTATTTTATTACTGGTTTTATTGACATTTTTATTTTGCAATTTATGTAACTTTAAGTGATTATTGATGTTTTAATCTGTGCAGCACTTAGGAAACCTTGTGTAGTATTGTGGTATTTGTAGTTGGTTAATTATTCAGTCTGTAGCCTGAACTGTACAGAGTAAAAAAGTGACCTTACTTAGCTAAGACTAAGTGTTGGTAGTTATTTATAAACATTGATAAATTGTCCATCTTTGGGAACTTTTTTACTTCAAATTACATATATATATATTTTTTAATATTTTATTTAACTTACATTACAAGCTGAGAACATTGTGTATCAAGGGCGTCGTGTGTTATTTTCCTGTGAAGACAAATCTATAGCACAATACAGCGGTGACACGTTCTTCTCTTGCTTTTCTTGGCGATTGTGAAGTTAACCGTCCTTGGATCGTTCCCTCTCCCAGGTATCCTTGTGGTCATGCCTGCAACGAGGCTGCTTTTAGCACACACTCCATCAAATACGATCAATCATACTCCTCAAACATACGGAGCAAGCAGGGCGGGAAGGATGGTGTTTCAAAAATGATAGGGTAGTGCCTGATCCACGGCCAGATAGAAAATTCAATAGATTGGGATTTGGGGATTTCAGTGGTTCTATGTCCGGGCTTGAGTCGTATTCTTCTTGTTACGCTGCTGTAGTAGCCATTGTGACTTTGGTATATGGCTTTGATGCAGCACAGAGAAATGTCAATTATAAGGAGGGCTACGCATTACATTGACGCTGTGTTGCTATGGTGCCAGCGCTATGGCAATGGAGAGCAAGTCTTACACCCAAACCAGCACTAAAACAAGTCCGACGTGTCCAGATAACAGACCTCCAAGTAAAGGGTAAAATAAGAACTAAATGTCTGAACTGAGTAGGTTGTAGTCATTTATTAATCGGTTGATAGTAACATCGGCAACAGAATTCTTTTCACAGAGAAAGGATGGAGTGAGTGGCAGTGACTGGAGAGTTTAATCTGTCTTTTTATCTTTTTATGAAGATGCTGTTTACTAGTTGAGATTAGTTATATCAGCTAAAGAATAATATTGCATGAGATGTTTTGGAGATACGTACATTTTAATATTGAATATTTTAAAACTACCAACAGCGTTAATTTTGTCTTCTTTATGTATACACAAATCAAAGATAATAAACACAGGAGATGTAGTTAATTGTTGAAACAAGATAACTCTTAGTTATCTCCTAGTTTATTGTTGTTTAAAATAACCTAAGTTTGTGGATAAAACTACTAAAATGTACCTCAAAAAGAGTCTGAAACATCAAGTGCAATCTCTCAAGCAGGGATCTGAAGTGATATTTCTGCCCTTTCATTCATTTCGTTCATTGTATTGCACATTTTAGCACTTTCCTGATATATAATTTAAAAAATGTCTGGATATTCTTATCAAGATGATGCAAAAAAACAAAATAAAAATAGATAAGATAAGAGAACCTTTCTTTGCGCCACAGTGGGGAAATACCAGTGTTTTGCACAAATCAAGAACAGCAAGAAAATAGACCAAGCAATAAGAAAGCACAAGATAAAAACTTAAGAGATAAACAGAAATCTTCCACGTAATGACAAGTGGCAATGACCATGGTTCTGTATACAGTGCAGTTTATAGACAGAAAACACAGGAGGTAAAGTGACTTAAGATAATATTGCATACAGTATGTGGCTATAGATTTTTACAGTGCAGCATGTGGACAAATAAATGCCAGGTAAAGTGTCTTCTGTAATGATTGCAGCAGGGATTATTGGCGTTGTATTACATTATTGCACATGATTGTAACCAATGAATGTTAAGGGCTAACAGTGTTCACTGTAAAGACTGACAGCGGCAGGAAGGAAAGACTTGCAAAAAATGAGATCTCATTTTTGGTTTATATCATAGTTACTTGTACTTCTGCCAAGGTTTTAGTAAGATCCAATGCCGCCGCACCCTTTTTAGTGTCTTTAGTTGACCAAGAATCTGTTAAGTCGATTATAGCTCTAGAACCAAGTTTAAGTGAAATCAAATCAGCAAAGGGAAAACAAATACAAGACTAAATGAGGAGTAAACCAAGATTAAACCTAATTCAGATCTATCTATAGCTTGCAAAAGGTGAAACATTTGAACATTGAACTGCAATTAACTTTCACTAAAGGTAAAGATTCTCTACAACATTTTAAGATCTTAATGTAATCCCCGATTGCTGTGAGTTGTCATGTGATGGGAGCATTGGTGCGGTGTTGCTATAGTTGTAGCTATGGTGATGGAGTGCAGGGCTTATGCCAAAAGAAATTTCATAATTAGACCGATAGGACAAGAATGTGGCTTCACTAGCGCCTGACATATGGCTGGCAGTGTAACCTGTTAGCGCTGTGCTGAGGCTCTATTATGGACTCCCATTGCTCCTAAAGCTGCCCTGCAGGCTGTCTCCTAGTTTTATTAACCTTTCCAACACATTCAATAGCTCCATTCTTCAGCCTTAAAAATTACAATGACAAAAAAAAATCAAATAAAGTGCCCACTTGTTTGCACTTTGAGCTCATTTGCAATCAGGAACATTTGAGGAGTTCTTTTTTTTCTTTCTGTTTAGCGCTTTCAAAAAACACAGCAGAGTAGTATATGTGAAGTGCCGCCCTGTCAGCGAAGGAAGATCATTATCCCATGTTGTTTGATTGGTTCTTTAAAATGTTATAGTGAGAGCAAAAATATATGGTTACAGCCTAGTTTTAGAAGCACCTTAATAATCTAGCATATGAGCCCCCGAGGATAGTCCTTCCTCTATAATGGTGTTGTTAGCACGAGCTCGCAATCTCACAGCCTTTACCTGCCTTTCCTATATTTCTCTCTGTGCTTCAGTGTGAGACGTGTAATTTAACGTGCGCCTGTGTTACTTGGGGTTGGCCGAGGTCTCAGGACAGGAGATTGGCAGTCGCAGCCCTGCGGCGTTGCTCAAGGGAACCATTGATTTCCTGAAAGCAACGCAAAGATAAGTCCAAATTAACATATCAACTTAATTGCCGTAATCACTCACAACTCATTTATCAAGCTAATGTCTAAATTACTTTTTGTGCAGGTAAATTAATTTCAATTGAACTCTGACCTTTAACGCTGACGTATAGACCCTCCCTCTCCCGAGACAACTCTCCCCAGAAGCATTGCTTTCAAGTGCTTCATCTCGACTTGATTGGAAAGTGTTTTTTCCTTCAATATTTGCCCTATAACATTTTAGTTGTGGTTTATATGCGAGGATAATTACTTTTTAACTGTGTGCGTGCGTTCCCACATGCCCAGCAGCGGTCTTTGCCTGCAGATTCTGGCTGGCTTTTTCCATTGGTCCAATGCGCCAAAACCACAGAAGATGGCTTGGAAGGAAACTAATTAGTCTGCGAGTATCACTGGTGCTTCTTGAGAAATGCTGTGTTTTGGGAAAATGCTTATGCTATTTGAACAGGATGTATAAAGGTGTGTACTGTAAAAGCTATACATTGCATGGCTTTATTTACCTATTTCAAGCGGGTCTCCTTTAACCTGCTGACAGTGTGTAACACATTTAATAACATTAATATGGACAAAATTCATTTGAAACTAAAAGTTGCTCAAGAAAATCCATATCATTACTATCACTCACCTCTGATCATTTAGGCTTTAGGCGTTTAAATAATCATCTGGTACAAAGGGAGAACATCATTACTATCCAGTTTCCAGATGAATTGTATCCATCATTGAGATGTTTGCAACAAAGGCAATGACTGAAGATCAATGTTACATGAAACAGACGGTTCAACTAGATGGGTTTTTATTCTTATGAAGAGATCCACGTCATCTCTGAAATGCATATTGCGTGACCCGGGGTGCATCTAATCAGGGGCTGTTCCAGACCAGCCATGAAATAAAAGTCTTATCTGACAATGGTTTCACAGACATTAACGCTTATGTGACACTTTCCTTTCTACATTTAACATCATTCAAACGAATGTTGGAGGAGATAGTGCTGCACAAGAAAGCTGTATTTACTTTTCATGTGGGGATATGTGGAGCCGTCTGATGAGGAAATCTTTCCTTTGAGCCCATAGCCATATCTAATTCAACCACTCCATTGCTCACAAATGCTCCTTTAGCAAAAACTTGAGATCACCCAAGTGTAGAAATGTCTTATTGTAGATGTGTTCCACTGAAATTAAATGAAAATTGTGAGAGCCTAAGATCTAGTTGAAGATATTTTTCGTCTAAAACTTGACCTCAAACAGCACAAAGGCCCTATATACATATATATATACACTTTTTTTAATGTACATATTATTTATCTACATAAAATAGATAAAAGCATTTAACAGAATGCACTAAATGTCAAATAACTAATATGAATACACTGTTGCAAATGCATTTCTTTAATTATCAACCACACAACACTAAAGCACCACCTACGCACATGACACTGAATGTGTATGCACAATTAGCTCATATTGATGTAAATAATGAGTTCTTGTGGGGTTTTAAACCATTAAAAGTTTTTGTGCACCCGGCTTTCAGTAGTAGATGAACTGGAGGTACTGTTTCTAATGAGTATTTTTCATTGATTTGGACAAATTTGTAAAATATAGTGTCACAATTTGCGGCCAGATGATATAATATAATGTTTACATAGTTCATCTGATTTACACAGCTAAGAAACTCCATTAAGTGTTTTATTTAAAATATGAAAAGTCATGAGATCAAAGGACACAGGACCATCAGTGACAAGGCTCAGAACCCTCTGAAGCAAACACATGTCCACATGTGGCTTAGACCAGAGCATTTACAACCCTGGGTGCTTCTGCAACAAAGCAGACACTGACAGTCTCGCACTGAAAACTAATCTTAAAATATGACAGTGTTACTCAGTAACGTAACTAATGGGAAACAAGTGCAGCAATATACACTTGCCAAACAGTCGTGTTAGATAAGTCGTGTCATTAAACTTTATGAATAATTCAATAACTCTGTACAATTATTTAATTGTGAAGTGCCAAATACAAGGCAGCATATTTTAAGACGCTATTTGTCTTTAAACAATATTTGTTTTTGTTTACATTAAGTTTGCATCTCAACCCACGCCTGCTTTAAATAATAAATGTGCTTCACTTAGATGATGACAGCATCATCAATGAAATGATAAAATCTAATTTTGTGTTTGCCCTTGGACAGATGAGCCGAGGCACACTGTCACTGTTAGTCCACACTTTCAGGTCGGGAGAGGCATCGGGACAGAATAGAGCAACAGCTCTGCTATTGACAAGGATTATTTCTGTCAAGAGCAGCACTCATGAGCCTATCTGAGAGCTGGGCTAATACAAGTCCGTCAGCACAGCGATCCATCATCAGCCGCAGTAACAAAGTGCTTACTGCACCATTGTCGAATTAAAAAACAAGCTCTTCTGGATGCTGGCTGCATTGTAATGAGAGCAATACATAATCTGTGCATGGAATACAATTCATCAGAGAAAGTGATCGGAAACTTTTGGAGTTTCACTTATGTTCAAATGCATGCGCACAACTGCAGTTTGCACGTGCACAATCATGTAAAACTGCCGAACTCACACAGATATCATTAAAGCCATTTTCTGTGAGCACTTTGATTGCGTTAATTACAGTTAATTGGCCGCCGCGCTCAGTCAATCCATCATTACCAGTTATTTGTTTGTAACTGGAATTAAAGAGCTCTCAGAAGCTGGTGCTCTCTCAGCAGGTCGTCTCCAAAGGCTTTGACTGCCTCACAGACTTGCAGCATTGTTCAGACTGCAGAGTGGCTCCATGTAATCACAAATGGCTGGGTTATTGTTTTACTGACAGAAATGCTCAGATTTCCAGATTTGTACATTAAACATGCAGCCTAATAAAATATTAAGGTGTGCTGCAGATGGCATATCGTTTGAACCTCCAAAAACAAATAGACTTTTTTCTTTTCCCTGGTTGTGAACCTCAAATCCTGCAGGAGCTGTAGCAAGGCTTGGTATTTCTATATCTGGGTCTAAAACAGTGCTCTCTGAAGCAAATGACATAACAGTTCATATTTGTGAACATGTGGCTTGGAGTGTGAAACCTCTGAATGAGTCCCATCTCTCTCACAGATACACAGGAGATCGACGGCTGGGTACATTAGCACAATGTTCACTCAACTGGCTTGAGAGACTGAGTACCTTGCCCTATTTCACTCAATCAGCTGTGTGCACGTTCTCTTCAGATCATCACAACGGCCTGTCTAGCTCTGCACCTCTATTTCCAAGAGTGCATGTTCATATTAATCACCTTGTGTAAGTAACATTGAGATTTTTGGGGAATGCGCATGCTTAGACAGTTTTGCTACAAGGCAGAGGTCACCACAGTGAATCATCTGACTCCATGTCACGATGTCTGTGATAGAGCCATTTATTCATTTAATTTTCATAGAGGAAAACATTACACAAAATCAGACCTGACTCACTTTAAAATTGTTTTGAAGCAGGTTCCTGTTCAGTTCAAAGTCAATGTCTACAAATGTGGCCTTCAGCCAAGAAAAGCCTGCATGCCTTTTTAAGATGGGCCTCAGAGCTGCTGCTTGTCCTCAAAAGGGCCGGGACATCATTCTAGAGCCTGGTGTAGAAAAAGGATCTCAGACCAAATGTTGTTCCTAAAGGCAGGCACCGGGAGCTCTGTCTGTGTACAATGTTCAGGCCTGTGTTCACTGATGCAATTAAGGCTGCCAGTGCAGGGGACATGCAGCTCATTTTTATCTGAGATTAAAACCTGATGGACATGCTCTTTATGTCAGTGCGTCACATCTGGACAGTACTGTGGAGTGGTGAACCCAGCCAGGAAGTCTACAACACATAAATCTCCTCCTTGGGCTACCTTGGCTGTTGTGTTATGAAGATCAAACTCAGCATCCTCTCTGTACTGAGCATCTCAATCTGACCCTTCCAACGTTATAGCCAAAACATCGAACACAAGCTGTAAATAAACTACACAATCTACTGAGGTCTTAAATCATCCTCAGTATAGCATACTGTGTTCATAACATAAATGCAACCTACAATACAATACAGATATTGTCGGAACATGTTGGTCTGCTTTTGTGCCCCTTTTTGCTAAAAGAGGCAATCCCCACCCAGTACCGAAGCCCTTCATTCTGGATGAATGATCTACGCTCCCAACTGCCTGGCTCCCTCCATCAAACCTGGCCAGCACTCATAATAAATGATAGCGGGGGACAATGCCCTATTTTCACCGCACAGTCATCCGTCATGCCAGGCCAGACAAAGCCCCTAGAGTTTCATAATTTTCAACTATTGCTCAAAACCAAAGGAACAGAAAAGAAAGCTTCATCACTTCCACTAATGGCTACGGGAAGACCTCTGAAACAGAAATATATTTAGTAGATTAAAACGTTTATGAGCCTCACCTGGACTGAGATGTGTGACCTTGCCAGTCGTAACCCAATGGAGTTGTAGTGAAAATACTCACAAGGTCAAGATAGAGTTTCATGTGTTAAGTGCTTAATTAATCCCCGACTCATCTTGGTTGGCATGCCTCTTGATGCTTGATGTGAGTTTCCGGGTTAATCAGGGCACCTTCTATCTTCTGCCAAAGCTGCAGAGGCCCACTGGTCTTGACGTAATTGTACATCAGAGACTTGGACAGATTGCTTCTGCAGTCCCTCTCATTTTACATACAGATTCTATGTAACTGATGTACAGATATAAAGGCTCTGGGATGGCAGACTCTCAGCAGCAGACACTACAAGTCTTGTCTAAAGTCTGAACATTTGAATTTGGTCCTTTCAATCTTCATAGCACTTTAAGAGAAAACCTATTCAGTCCAGCAAGAGCTATTGTGAAAATGTTGAAATAAAAGTTGGGTCAATGCTCAGTAAATCTTGTGTATCACATATCATATATGCCTCTGCTGAAAAGGCTGTTTTCTATTCCTGCCACTGCATGCATTAGTAACCTCAGTTCAGATCAGAGGTGTGAAAATGCTAAGAAGCCACCTTATAGCCACATGGACATGAAAGTGGTGAGAACATCACATGAAACGGGACAAAATGGCACAGTGTCTTGGACATTCTGTACTTTATGAACTATATGAGGAAAATTAAAATGATCAAGAAAGATAAGTTGTTGTATAATATTAAAGTGTCATATTGAGGACATTGTCCATCAGAATATGCCTCTTCATTGTATTCTAAATGTATTTTTGATTAGGCTGTGAAAAGAATAATTGCATAATGGGCCTACATTTTAGATGTCTCCCACATCTGAGAAAAACACTGATGAAACACTGTGGTACTGGACCATTCTTTCTTTAATCCTTTAATCTTTTAATAAGCAAGCTGTACTGTGCTTGCATTATTTTATTTGATACCTTTTTGCATTATTTTAGTTTCATGACAAAAGTCGAAACATCTCGATCTTTCAAACAGCATCCGGATGACTACCCCTGAAACCTTTTCTACGTTTCATGATAATGCATTTTCAAATATTATCTATGATTTGGAAATACACTTGATGATTCTATAGTTTGTCTATACTAAAAAACTAAAGTCATACAGTACATGTGGATGATCTTAATAGCTCATAAACTGTGATACAAAACATAGAATGTTAACACACAGTGCAGCCGGGTCTCACTGCATAATGCAAGAAACATTTAATAAAACATGTCTGAAACTAAATCTGTGCTGTCTGACAAACGTCTAGTGCTCCCCTGCTTCCCAGGTGAGAGAGACTATTTACATGCCAGAGGAGGGAAAACCTGTGAATGTTATGAGTAAGGCACCTGGGCGCTGGCAGGCTAAGACAGAGTGTCGCCAGATAGAAATGTAACAGCACTATCTATCTGGGTTATTAGAGTCCCCCCTCAGGATCCTTTTCAACAGAGCACTGCCCATTATGTAGGCCACAGCGAAACAATGCTTGGAAAAGGCTGTCTAGGAATTAACCGCGCAGCCCCAGCCCTCCCTCACAACGTGCTTTGGCTGGATGGGATAATGAGAAAATGTGCAAAGAGTCATAGCTACTGTTAAAGTCCAAAGCGAGAAGTGACAAATCAATAAAATGTATGTGGTGACGAACATTACTCACAGAAAAGTCAAGCGAAAGTGATTTATTTTAGGAGAAGGTACATCTGTAACGACTTGTTTTTCCTTCTGACATAATGCAAGCTAAACAAGTGAAAGTTATCATCCAAAGTACTATACCATTGCAGAATTTTAAAAGGGTTATGGCAAATTGAATAAAGATGGTTGTAGAAAAATGAGCAAAACGGTGTCAACAAAATAAATGCCTGTTTGTGGTACTGTTTGCATGATGTCTGAGAGGGAGACAGGAGCCCAAAGTGTGTAATTGATCACAGTGCGGGCGACTCACTGACTCTTGCTTTGAATGTTCAAATGGATTAGTCCTCAGGTTGATGGATTAAAATGAAAAGGGAGGTAGTGGAGGGGACTGAGAAGAAACATTGTTTTAAGAACATGAGTTTTTGGTTTTACTTAAGTGAAATGCAAATGGCTTTCTGCTTCTTTTCTAATAGAGAACACACAGTTAAACTGAAATTACACAAAGTTTTATGTATTTATTTGAGTGAGTAAGAAAGGACAAAGCTTCTCCAATCTATGTAATCTATCTATTGAAATGTTTGTAAGGATGGAACAGTAGTGAACAGTTTCATATGTATTTTTGGAGCTCAATCTAATTTAAATCCTGTAAAATATGTGTACCCAATCACTAATTGATACTAAAACTAATATCAAAACTAGATACTAATTTCAAGCATCAATACAGAAGAGAATTGGACCTTTCCAAAATTGTTTCAGAATGGTGTGGATCTACATTTATATTACTGCACAGTAAATATTTTGTGTTGAAAATAACATTATTTAGTAATCAATATCATTGCCACTATTGTGGCATTGATATTGATTATTGTAACGCTATAGTTCTAATTTAGATAATATTTTAATTTTTGTCTGCTAATTAGATCTCAACCAATACGTTTAAAGATATGCTTTAACACACCTCTGTTGGATTGACATCTGTTGGGGGAATATAAAGTTAATATCTCAAAATCTTTTTGGACTAGAAAGAAATGTGTTAAAACATGTCTTTAAACGTACTAAAGTCTGTAAAATCACACAAGTGCAGAAATATCACCTTGTATGTGAAAGTTTAATATATATATATCTTTTCAGTTTTATTTTTAATCAGCTTTTTGTCGCATTTTTCACTTGAAACAATATTATCAATATTCAAATTATTAAATACCAAAATATTAAATTTCTACCCTTTGCCCATCTCTAGTTTGTGATACTCCAAAGAAATATTGAGATATTAATTTTTGTCAAAATGGTCCACCCCTAGATCAAATGACTAAATTATAATTACTTTTGCCAGGTTGAGTGAGTAGATGTATGCATCCCTGCCTAAAGCCCAAAGTTGTTGGATTATAGTATGCGGCGCACACAACTTTAACCAGAAGTTGATTAACAGCCCAAAGTAATGTCAAAGTGATTGTTTTCATGTTCTTTCTGTTCCGCTTTACCCCTGGCATTCCCTGTTCTCCCCGGCCTCTTATTGTTTACTTTTGACTATTGAATTAGCGGGTTAAAATCTCATTAAGTATCCTCCCCGTACCGCGCACTGCTTGCTCTGCACACCTGCTTTTAATCACATGGTTTTGGCTGTTCATAAAAAGAGAGTCTCTACTGTGACTTTAGCCATCTTAACTCATCTAAAATACAATTACAGGCGTGCAAGCTAATGAAATAAGGGGCTCAGAACAAGCTCTCGTGGTGGGCGAACACACACGAGCCAACGAACACTCAGAGGGCGCTGGCAAAGACCAAAATATCACCATAATGTCGATTCACATGAGACGTTACCTTCAATCACGTCCCGCAAGAACACTCCCGATATAGGATTTAGCAGATCCAAACTTAGATCCTTGATACATGCGTGCAGCCAGTCACCAAAGCCAGACAGAGCAGCCATTAGAGGAGCATTTAATTAAGGCCGGGAATAAGGTCAACGTTGGAAGGACAAACATATTCTAATAAAGTGATGTTAGACCAAGATCCCACCGCTCCCTCATACATTAAACTGGGCAGAGAAGACCGCAGCTCAATTTTGTAGCCTGGCTATTTCTATGCAGATTAAAAGCTCATTCATCAATCCCCGTGCAACGCTCCAGTTTTTATTACAAGTGAGCGCATGTGTCTTTCTCCTCCAGTCTTCTTTGAGGTTTTTTTTGGAGAACCAATCTGTACCCATTTGCTTAATTAAATGTATGTGCAGGCAGTGGGCAGGTGTGTCCACTCACCTTTGCTGTTCACGGAGCAGGTCAGCGGGCTAGCGACGACCTTCATTGTGCTTATTCGTCAGGCTGCGCACGGATGGACCGAGCGGCTGGTGTCAGGTGGCGACGCACATGACCCCTCCACCTTGAGTGAGAACTGCTGACACAAAATACATATATTTTAACTTCACTGATGTGCTATTCAGAATTCTGTCACTTGGTAAGAAAAGTGTCTTTAAAGGGGACGTATTGTGCTTTCTTCAGGTACTTAGTATTGAAATATTACAAGTAGATCATGATTTTACATTTTGTTCATTGTAAACAGCAATATTGATTTTAAACAGTTTAGTAATAGAAACGGGCTCATTGACTTCATTTGACCTCAAAACTGCAGATCTGATGAGCCCCACCTCGTCACAGAGACATTTCATTGTAACGAGCAGCGGATTTTCATTTACATGTTTTGATTTTTGAAACGTGGCTGTGTGACATTTTAGAGCTCTACACTTTGAAATAATCACAACTAAGTACAGGGATGTGGGCGGAGAAAGGGGGTGGGTGAAAACAGGAATACTCCAGCCTCAAACATGCAGGAATCAATCAATCTTTAAATAAACATTTTAAGTAAAATGATGAGGAGACAGTGGTCTTTACAGTTGATTTTTCATGTGTCCCCCTTTACATTAGCGATGCCATGACAATTCAAAATCTAAAATACATAAAGTTCTTTAATTATCTTTACACTATCTGTGACTTTTATTATTTATTTTGTATTATTATGTGTAATATGCAGGAAGATTTGCAAAAGGTAAGCGCTCATAAAGTAAAATAGAGTGCATAGTATCCTCATATTTTCACATTGCAAAACAAGTAAAAATGGATAAAACCACAATAATCTTATAAAGGGAAAGGACTGTTACAGAAAAAAAGCTGAAGATCTTTTACCGTCAACGTTATCTACATTTAACATGATAAATAAACATTTTAATTCATGACTTTTTGGAAATTCAATTGCGCCGTTGTCTTAACATAATAAAAGACAACATTTTACAGATGTCTCAGGCCAGATGACATTGATTTAGTCCAATAACATCTTGTTTTGTCCTTGAGTGTTCCTGGGAGTTTTTACAAGCTCTGTTTTTAATCAAAATGCAGCACAAACTTAATTTGAGAGGGAGCTTTTTAATTTTATTTCCTCATTGTTCCACCCTCTAATGTAATGTTTGTGTTACTAAATGTTTGCTAGTGTCCTGACAAGCCCTTCTGTGCATTCAGGATTTAATGCTACTTACAAATAACACTCAAAAGTTACCATAAAACAGTAAGAATCAATCAAATCAAATTTACAATTGCTGCAGGGAAGTTATATGTCCTGCTGAACATATGCTGAACAATGACAGGCAATACAAAACAGATCAGAGGTTACAAAGTACATCTTCAAAGCATTCACAAGCCAAAAAACACATTTATTAAAAGAAAGGCTGGGTTTATGTTACGTGTGCTACAGCAACTATTGACTGATGTATTAAATATTATCAACTACAAACAGAATAACACTGTTTTATGCTGTTCTTCTGATTGTCAAGCTTTCCGTAATAAGACTCCAGTGGTTAGCTCCCGAAAGTCAAATGATTCCACATCAAAGCAAAGTGAAGGCAAACGTCTAAGGCAGTGTTAACATCACACATGCACTGTTTGTGATGCACGAGCACTGAAATGGCTTGACATACATCGCGTTTGTTTAGCGGTGACACAGGGTTGTATTGCAGGCTGCCAGAGGGGAGCAGCATGAGCACAGTCTAATGAGGATCTTGACACCTCAAAACCTTGTGCAAAACATTCCTCTGACAATAAAAAAAGCCTATTCATGTCTCAGCCTTCAGCCTTTTTACTTTTCAATTTGAATAAAGAACCTGTCTCCTTTTTTCACATTTAACAAGCAAAAGTAGGAAAAGCCCAGTCAAAATATTTAAAATACATCTTTGCAAAGTCATAGCATTCATATGACATTATTCCCGACTTGCAGACTTTAGCATAATATGATGTAGAGGAGCTGCTGTGATAAGTTTAACCACAAGATGGAGTAGCGAGTTGCTGCGGTTTCCCCAAGTAAAGACACTATAGGGGAAAATGCATGTTGTCTAAAGCCGGCTGCACACTAGAGGATTTTAATTTGAAGACGTGTCAAAAAAGTGCAGGCCACAGACATTAGAAGGATCATTTGTCGCATGAAGGACAGCAACAGCTGATTTCACTGGATATTTTTTAAACAGGGTGTATGAAAAGAAATACACAAGGATACAAGGTGAGCGTCAACTGCCTTTACATGTGATCCTATTTAGAGATAAAATAAAACAAAAGAATGGAACGCATGTAGATTAAATCTGCTTGTGGAGGCCACTAGAGAGCACTACATTCACCGGAGATGGAGCGGGTTACACTAATCATTGTAGCTGTGCTGAAATTAAAAAAAAGTTTGCACAAACTCTGTGCTGGTTTTCGCAAACATTCTCTAAATTTTAAGAGCCGTTACTAAGCAACGGAGCCTGGCGCTGTATGGCTGCTCTGATTGGTTGTAAAGTTCTGTTCGTAACAAGTCACACTGACCCACAGACATGAGGAGAGCCACAACTAATAACACGAGAATCACTCGGGCCACGCCTCCCTGAAGTCAGAGATGCAAATCAGGCTTAAAATCGGGTAAAAATGGGGTGCAGGAGACTTAAGGCACTAATGGGACATATGTACCTTGACCATGTTATAAATGTTTTCCCTTTGATTTACCGACTCAAAGTTGTATTTAGAGTGATTTATGTACCGTATGTTAGAGTAATCTTTATTGACCTTATTCTGCCACGCCCACTTTTGCAGTTTTTTGCACTTCTGTTTGTAAACGCACTTCCGTTTGACGAAAACTCCGTTTAAGCTGATGACGAACGAGGGAAAAGTCTCACCGCTAAAATGTCACATAAAGTATTTTGATTTGTGTAAAATGTTTAATGAACACGAGCAACAACAAGTCAACAACGCACCGATTTCCTGGTCAGTCTGAAAACGGCTTTTTAGTCGAGTAGAACTTATTTTCTGTTGAGCTCGTCTGCTCCGTGTAAACTAATACAACAGAAACAAGACGGCGGCGCGTAAGGCAACTTCCGGAATAAGGTCAATACTTCTGTATTAAAGGGCATTGCTCCAAAATATCCAGTTTTCTCCTCCAAGCCCACTGCAATGAACCAATAATTCACAGTTGATGTTTTTTTTGTCTTTTAACAGTGATACATGTAGGACTCAGCTGCATCTTAAAGTCATTTTGGCTCAAATGTAAAAGAACACCAGCCCCTTCACAGTTGGACACACTGATGACATTACAGTGACACACCGTAAAGGGGCAGGAGGTAATCAGTGATGCACTTTTGAAGTTAGCGGACTTGTTTCTTTCATTAAATAATTTTAGATCAATACTGCAATTTAAATGGGTGTCCATAGATACGCTTTTATTTTAAGACCCGCTCTATATCAGTATTAGAATTTCAGAGTTAAATCTCTTGACATATACCATTTAAACTATTCTGTAATAAAATCAAGAGCAGTTATCTGCAACATCCAATTTCTATAAAAAAAAAGAAAAAAGAAAAACTACAGTAGATGTTTGAGATAATTTGCTAATAGGCTAATCATTAAAGTAGCTATAAGTTAACAAGACAAAAAAAAAAAAACGTTTCTTGGTTGATGGAGGACGTTACATCAAAAGTACCTTCATATTTTTTGGAAATACAGACAAAAACAGTCTTTATGAATGTGTGTCAACTGGCAACAATGTGTTTTCAATTCAACCTTTTGTTTTGGCCAAATGAATCACAGCGAAGTGTGATGGACAGATTTGAAATATTAAAAGACAACATGTTTAATTAGCGGAAGGGATAATGAATGTTTCATTATTGTGCGTGCCAAATTCAGCACAATAGAAATGCCTGCTGTTTTTACATCTTAAAGGCCTTAATAATACAATTCATTATCCCAAATTTTAATGAGAACAATTTTATTTTAGAAGCAAGATATCTGAGCTTAAATTAAAACTGTCCACTGTTTTGGAGCAGTAGTTTTTTATGTGGAGTATTCTTTTCAGTCAATGTATTGTGTGTCTAAAAAGAACTGATACGAATTTATACCTTTTGCTCCATCAAGAACATTGTATTTTTAAATTTGTATTATGTGCAATATGGGGTGCACGGTGGCAGAGCAGTTAGAGCTCCTGCCTCCCAATAAGGAGATTGTTCGCGAGCCCTAATGGGAACAAGCGGTAGAAAATGAATCTTATGTGCAATCAACACATAGTAAAACATATGAACCAGGAATACTAACTCGCTACAGGGACAGGTCAATAGTTTCAGTGGGTTATTAACTTTTAGCAAAATGTAAACTGTTGGAGCCCGTACTGTATCATCGTTGAACTCTTCCCTTGAGCACGCATTAAGCCAAGCAGACGGTTTGTCTCGCAGCACAGAATCACATATATCTTATTTAGACGGAATTTCACCTTCTGTATCTGGCACTGCTTATCTGATGCAGAGTTTTTATGTGCAGCACATTTCTACACTACTGCGTGGTGAGATTAAGCTTTCAGCAAGTTGAATTTCAAGGTTATCGTTGCATAAGAAGCTCCAGACTTAATGTAGACCAGGGACACTACATCATGGACATTTTTATCCAGACGGTTTGCAGAGATCATAAGATGAGTTAGAGCTTGCACCCGCTCATGTGAATTCATACATTATTTCAGAGCGATGTGTGATGAAGAATTCAGCATCAACTTTGCTTTAAGTCTTCAAAAACAACAGCTCACACAGCGCTCTGGTATGTGGTATTGTAAGAAAAATCTACCTTGTACTATTGACGGCAGTTGGCAGAAAAGCTCAAAGAAGTTGGCCCTGTGTTAACTTAAGAAAATTGTGTTTTGGAATTATACTCAATAATTATACAGAACTTGCAGCTGCTTCTAAAAATACCACTCCTGCTGTTTTGTGTGTTTTGTTCTTTTGGCTTTACCCTTGTCAGGTTACCATGGATATTTTGCATATTGGACTTTTACTTCATATCATGTATTGTCAATAGAACAATTTATTCTAACATATCATTTACTGTTCTGTGCCCAGCCATGTATGTGACTACAACCCTTTTGCCACCAATTAAATAATCAATCAATACAGACAAGTGAAGTGTCTTGCTTAATGGCACAAAATACTCTATGAACTGCCACCCTCACAGTTATAGGACCGCTCTATCCCCTCAGCCCCCAATGATTTATATTACGACCTCTGGTACATTAGTATACAGCTATTTCAATGACTTATACTATTAGGGCTGCACGATATTGGAAATATTTGTGATATGCAAAAAGGCTATTCAAATCTGCAATATTGATATTATTGCGGTATTTAAATATACTTTTTGACTAAGGCTGAAACTAACGATTATTTTAGTATGTTGAACTATTGCGAATGAGGCTTCTAGATAGAGAATATTTAAGTGTATAATTGAGGAAAATCAGAAAAGGTCTGTTCTTTTTTGCCGTTTTTCTTTAATAATGCGACTGTTTTTGTCGTAAAAGTCTTTAAGTTTGTGTTTCAGAGTCTGCGAACGACGACCATCATCAAAATACGACTGTAGTTATTGTTTACAGTCGATGTGTCACGATTCTTCTACTAACTGTTGCAGCTCTATTTTTGATGCAATAATGTCTACATTAAAATAAAAACCAACAAATACAAAAACAAGGCTAATTTAGTTTGAAAGAGCTAGATTTTGTTCACGATTTTCCCTTTTCAGTGTTTTCATTTTATAAACAGAACATTTCTATTAGATGGAAGACTTTGGTGATACTGCGATATATTTTGTTTATTACGATATCGTTATTGCGTCAGACAATATTGCGATATCGATACTTTTGCGATATACTGTGCAGCCCTAAATATAATACATCACTCCAATGTCTACAACTAAAAAGTCCAGTGTCTCCAACAATGTAATCATGAAAAAAATGCATATAAAGCCCTTGATATTTCCACCCCTGGCTGATGAGACTATAGGTCTTGGATGGCTGGGCGCAGAGTGTGCAGAATGGCCCAGCCTGAACAAAGACACACCATTATATCTAATATGCACCTTTGCCTGCCGTTTGAAGAGAGACATTTGGAAAACTGCAGCCTGCTGTGATAAGGCTTGATATTCTAGTTTTTTTCCCCTTTCCAGTGTCTGCTCCTCCAGCCCTGCCCCGCCCTGTTGTGCTTCTATCTATGTCTTTCTCCCCGGCTGCCTTCCTCCCTGCTCTCTCGGTGATAGCTGTCCGCAACACCTCTGTTCAGTCAGCCAAATGTCACATAACACAAACTGAAATATCAAGTTGGCAGTCGATATGGCCCAGAAATGACGGGGTTGTGGGCTGCTACTGCTGGTGCTGGTGCATGTTCTCCTCAAAGGTAACTGTGAGTGTTACCCAGTGCACTCCCAGCGACGAGGGAAAAGGCCACTAGCTCTTCTGTCATCCCAAAAAGCCTCCAGTGTGTGAGAGTTTTTGTGCGAGCAGAATACTTTCACCACACGGCGATGAACGGTGCATGTGCCTAACACAGAGCTGCAGCCATGAATCGGAATAATTGTGACTAATTGACTATTTATTTTTATTGACCTTTATTTAACCTAGTCCCACGGAGATAAATTATCTCTTTTTCAGAGGAGTCCTGGCACCACAGGGAGCCTTAATGTACATGTTTATTTATTGAAATAATTGTTGACTACTTTAATAATTGTCATCTAGAGACTCATGCAAAATATGTTTTATAACAAAGGCAGCTGCGTTATATAAATGCCAAAAAAAAAAAGACTTAACAATGTCAGATTTTCCTTATCTGGTTAAAATCTATTTATACATTCTAAATGTGCTCTAAAAATAATAGTTTGACAAATAAAAAATAAAAAAAAGTGCTACTTAAATAATAATTATTTGCATCCCCAGAACAATATTTTTACTGCACTGACATGATGATCAATAATTAAAACAAACATGTGAATATATGAATGTTTTAACCTTGCCAAACTATATTTCCCCAAGGTCTTATCCTGCATTACCCTGAGCACTGACGACAAAAAGGACAGTCTATTCTGTAACTGCAATAACGTTATATGAAGATGCTAATAATGCACTCTCCTTTCACTGAAGAGCCGCATTCATAATTCACGTCATTAATATTAATTTGAAAGTGCATCACATCAGGTCTATTGAATATTAAGGAGCAGAACAACATTTACCGTCCGTGAGGAACTGAGAGTCATCCAGCTGTCAAGTGATGTGACCGGCTTTGTGGACCATGGAATATATGCATCATTTTAATAAGGGATTTTCTTCACTTTCACATGCTACAATTCACATGTCAACACTTGCTTGCCACCTTCAAATAAAATATGTAAAAGGCTAGCCCACAGATAAATGGTCTTTTGTTTCCTATTAGAGAAACAGAATGTTGAATATAAAGGGATCTTTTTGTGGAAGTGAGGTATTCTAATGATAATGGTGGCATAATTAGAATAAGAGTATCAATTATGGCTGAATAAAGGTAAGGTAAGGTACACTGTATTGTCCCCGTAGAGAAATCAGTCCTATACAATATAACAATGACCAAAGGATCCACTGAGCTTATACAGTAACCCTGGATGAACAAGAGAATTGGCCTCGATGGTTTGCTTACACAGAAGCCTTGGGGATCTCAAATAGACCATTTGTGACCAAATAATACAGATACATACAATATTGTATGTTCTTGGGTATCCTAGGTAACCCACTCCTTGACATGGAAGAATTTAAAGCTGGGGAACCCGACTTTATTCTTGTTAATGAGTATATTTTGTTTTTCCCCCATATAATGTAAAGCAGCCCTTACTGCTTGCATCAAGTATTGTGTCTTAGGCAGCACAAGGATTGACTGAGTGTTGGTCGTCCACCCCAGAGTTACTTCTTCATCTAATACCTCTCAAAAGAATTATCAAAAGAAAAAGGTGGTTGGGGTTTACCTTGTCTCAAAAATGACTTTATTTCAGCTCAAATCAGAGCATAGCTGAACTGCTGTGACCCAGAATATGAATCTCAATGGGAAAATATTGTAAAGTGTAAAGTGGTGGCAGGAGCCTGTAAAGGCCTTGCTGACAGAAGACAAATGGAGGAAATGGGTAAAATCTGAGCTTACTACATGGAAAGAACTAATCAAAACATACAAAATAAAACAAACAAAATACAAATAAAATAAACAAATGCGTTAAAAGCTTGAGCTGGTGGGCTGGTAATCAAAGTTTTGCACCAAACAGCCCTGACCTGAGATTTAAGGTCTATATAACAAAAGATATAAAGGTTTTTTCCAACAGATTGTAAAAGACAATCTAATGAAAAGTTATGTTACTTTAAAAGCATCCTTTGACTTAGAGAAAAATGACTTTTATAGGTACTTACAAATAAGCAGTTATTGCAATAAGGAAATTAAACAATTATTGAATTATTAAAACATAATGAATAATAATAACAATGCATTATACTTATACAGTGATTTGGACAATGAAAGACATTTCACATTGCATTATTCATTCACTCTACACTTAATGATGGTAAGCTGCTATTGTAGCCACAGCTGCCCTGGAGCGAACTGACAGAAGCCAATCTGCGTACTAGGCAATGTGGGTGAAGTGTCTTGCCTAAGGACACAACGGCAGTTCCTCCTCCAGTCTAATGTTCCAGCGGTCTCCCATCCAACTACTGACCAGGCCCTGACCTGCTTAACTTCCAAGATCTAACAAGATCAGACACTGGCAAGCAGGTACGGCCACACATGACATCAGCTCTCCAGGAGAGTCGTCTCAAAACTATATAAATGTACTGACCTTAACAACTTCTCTAATATGTATCAAAAATAACACTGTTATCACTGTTGAAGAATGGGAACATAAACAGATGCCAATGGAGAAGCACAAAATGTGTTTAAAGAATTCTGTTTGAAAAATGTATCACAGTATTTTATCATGTCAAAGTGCACATCATTCACAATGAAATATGATATATATGTTTGAGAAAATGTGGCTGTCAAGTATCTCATCACCATGTGTTTTAGGACTGCCCTTTTGTTCCTAAACATTGGACTGAGATTAATGAGGCACCAACATTCCATTTGACTTTAAAACAACTGTATCTGGGATGTAGAACTCCAAAAACAGAAAAGATAGATGGATACCTGTGGAAAGACTAACTTTTGGATTGAATTTGAAAATGGAAAAATGGAACAATATTTTCGCTCTGTGTCTTGTTCTGTTTTTGTTTTGAAATAATATAAAAACAATGAAGAGAAAAAAGGCTGTTCTAAAGTTGTGCACACTCTCAAAAATGTATGCACAGGGATATGAACTATGTACCAAAGGATGTGTGAGAGATATCGACACATCAGAGATTGAAATACTTCCACCTTTTGCGGTTGGAAAGTAAGATACTCCAGTCTTTATATAATTTCTGACACTATAATGAATGTGTTTACATGCACAAAGAGACAGAAATAATACGACACTCTTGATTGAAATCGAGAACATAAGGTCATATGAATATACTGAACTGAAAATGAATGTGAAGAAAAATAATAATCGGGTTCACATGACGCCAGTAGTTTAGAAATAAGATGGAGGACAGATATGTTTTCTACGGTAGAAGTTACTGAAGATATTATTGTAAATACTGGACCTATGCACATTAATCAAAACACATCTAACACATCTCAACATCTTTCTTTCTTTCAGAATCATCAAATTGTCCATTGAGCAATATTGTTCCTGGCCTGCCCTCCATTTGAAATATAAAGTTAAAATGAAAGGTAAGGAGTGGGGAAATCTAATTCTGTATAATATAATCAAACAGTCACCAATGTTGGCAGGATATTGAGTCTTTTCGAAACAGAAAAATCCATGTTTGCCAATTAATTCCTCACCGCACTTAAAAGTTTTGACCTTGTTGCTACATATTTTCTAAAATGTTAGTGTTTGCTAGGATTGTTTTTCCTGCTCAAGTTTTAAGTGAAAACTAATCACAATGGACGTCTTCAAACACTCAAGCACTACTTTTGCATTTTTAATTTTCCTATCAGCCATTACTTCTGTGAGAGGAATGATAAGCTATTCCATTGTTTACAACCTGCAATCAAGCAGCACACCTTTTAAATAGTTTGGCTGTTCGAGTTCGCCCAAGACTTTGAAAAGACAGGTCCAAATCAATAGCAAGAAAAATCATTAATAATAATCAGAGCTTGTATTGGCGTCCTATTAAGGAGCCGGGACTTTTTTCATGCTGTCTTCATTTAAGGATCCAATTTGCAGTGACCTTTAATGACACAGCATGTAACTGGCTGGCTCTGGCGTGGGACATTAATAGACAAGAAAAAAACTATTACCAAGCAGCTCTAGCTAACGGTTAATAGCACAGAATAGGAACCCTCGCTGGCACCGTGTCAGACGGCTGCACTGCGACTCCTGCTACCAGCCCCACTGCTCATTATCTCCACATTTGAGCTTTCTTTATCTAAATTGCTTTTAGTGTTATTTCATGAAGCTTTATGAAGAAGAGTGTGGCCATCTAGGATCTTCCAGCGCCGGAAATTAGAGACTGTCCCCTCATGGTTGTAATTTAGTCTGGGTACTCTTGCTGAATGAATTATTCCTGCAACCATGCACTGTGCTCTAATGGGTCATTTTGTATAGCTAAATATCAAATATTAACAGTATTTTTAGCTTCAACATTTATCAAAGTGCGTATGTATGGATATCTTTTTATAGTTGGACTCAAATGCTTTGTTTTAAATCCACACCACGGCAGAGGTTTGTTTGTCCTGACCCCTATCAGAAGCGCTGTCCACCACCAGATCCCCTACATGCTAATTACGGCTAAGTTGTTTGTTGTGGTGCAGCTCTTTGCCTTGTTTACTAATGAATAGCATGTGTGAAGCGGCCGTGGTCTTGATTAGAATGGATTGGGTGACCTCTCTTCTCTTCTGCCTGCATCTACAAAGAGTGCAAATCCTCCCCTGCTCCAACCACCTACCTCACAATCATGACTTAAATGGGTCTTCCATTTTCATGTAGTGAGTGCATGGCAGCTTTTTACTCGCTGTGTGACATCTGTGACAACCGCGAGGCGTCTGCAGGTGAGGAGCGTCAAAAACAGGATCAGGCCGCTTTAAAGTGCCCCTCGAAGGGATACCTGATGGGAGTGTGGGTGACCTCTGGGTCTTTGTGATCCATGCGCTATTGTTTGGTTCTGCTAATTAAGAAGCAGGGTTCAGGCTGATTGGTTTCCAGTGCATAATTACTAAACCGTCTGCTAAAAGTGTTTTCCGTCTCAGTGCCAACCTCTCCCCCAATGCACGGCCGCTAGGAAATGAAGTCAGAGTTTGGCCATGCAGAAAGCCAAGGTCACAGACCTCATTTAGCCAAAAACAACAGCCACAAAGAAAATAGAAGACATGGTCAAATGATGGGTTTATACAAGAGAAGACAGTCAGAAGGCAGGCGCAAGTATCTATGTACAGCACTAGAGGATAGTAAGGGTCTTTCAACTAAGGCCACCACAATCTGTCTGCAGTGAGAGCCCTGGATATGATTTCAAACAGAAATATAAAAATACAGAAATAGAACAACTCAGGTATCAAGCCAAGAATTCCATACTTGAAGATAGACAAAAGCAGCAGTTATAATAGCATCACATTACTGTAAAGAAATATAAAGAGCAGCAAATGTGGGAAGAAATTAGAAAATAACTGTGCAGTAAATTTATCATGACACGTTTTCATTTAAACATGTTCCACAACCATCAATACACAGTAATAATGACACAATTGCATTTCTCTTACGACTGCCACTGGAATACTGAATTCGCCATGTTTGATCTCCACAATGGGATTGAGTATTCATGAACCTGTTAAGCAGAGCAGAATATCTGTTCTGAGGATGCTTGCCATGCGCCACTTCCACAATATCTCCACTATGAGGGACAAAGTCTGCTTTCCAAATGAACAGTGAACAAAGGACTGTTTGATTTGCAGCTTTGAGTCTTAAACCCACATGAGAGGAGAGGGAAAAGGAAAAACTGCAATTATCAGTCCTGTTGAATAATAAATGTAAAGGAGGATAACACAAAAGTAACGGCTCTGCTGAATATGTACCTTCCAAAGACCTGCGATAAATACATTTAATATATGTAAATTTGGAAGAGTTACAGAAATATATATTACAAATGGTTGAGAGCAGGTTCATGGTAAAAATGAAATGAAATAAAAGAGCACAGAAAGACGGAGGCATGCAGACACGCACGCACACACTTATAAACACTGCTCCCAGCAGACTGAAAAATACAGATTACACAAAACATCAAGTTTAAAATGACACATTCGGGTCTAATGTTTATCTTCAGCACTGTCTATGATTGTCCCTGCAGCTGAAATGATAAGGGCCTGACCAGTGGAAATCTTAGATACCCAACAAATGACATTGCCAAATATCATTTTCAGAATGGCCTTCAGTAAATGGAAGTTTCAGCTCTTGAGGCAAGCCTCAGAGTGAAGAACTCACCAGATGTGACCACCACATGGTGATGTAATCTGTGACCATCTGATGATGGAAACAAAATGGGATGTACTGTTCCACCAGTGCACAAGTGTAAGTGCAGTAGAACTTTTAAGTTTTAATGTTACAACATCTATTGTGTGAGTTATTAAGACTGTTTTAAGGATCTCTGAAAGAGCACAAAGGGCAATCAATTACAAGACTGCAATTCTGAGAAAATATATTGTGATATCTGTGTTTGAGTTTTATACTCTATGTACAGTAAGTTTTTGATGTACATATTGCTCGAAACATTATCCAAAACTGAACTGTGGGACAAAGCGTGTCACAATATAAGACACTCCATATCAAACCATATTGCATAAAAAGTCATATTTGATGCAACAAAGTTTTCAGCATTTATCTTGATTTGTATTGCTGTGGCAAAAGCCAAGAAGAATTAAAGCCGCGAAGCGGCGATGATGGCCCGAGCCCCGCGCGCGACCGCCTTCCCACGCGGCCTCGGCCGGTCCCAAACCGCCCCGGTGCACCGTCCTCCTCCTCTGAGCGTCACTCGGGCCTCCGTGACCCCCCCCTCCCCCCACTCACACCGGGTGGCGTCCCTATAGAAGTGCATTGGCGGGCACTGCTCTCCAGAAGTGGCAAAACCGCTCAAAACCTGACTTCGATGTAATTGACTTTTTCGATCGGAATGCTCTAAATAATGCGTCTGCCGAGTTTCACTGACTTTGCTTCCTCCCACCGTCCAAAGACATGACTGTGTAGGTTAATTGAGAACTCTAAATTGTCCCTAGTGAATGAATGAGAGAGTGAATGGTTGTTTGTCCTTGTCTCTGTCTCTCTGTGTCAGTCCTGCGACGAGTTGGCCAGTGTCCAGGGTGTACCCCGCCTAAGGCCCAAAGTCACTAGGATAGGCTCCAGTCACCCGCGACCCCTAACGGGAATAAGCGGTAGAAAATGAATGAATGAATGAATGAATTTTGGCCTTTCCATAGACTTGTGACATGTCTCATAGGAAATGCATGGGGAATATGCGTGGCCCCCCAGGCCAAACGATCCAAAATAGGACATTGGTGTAATTGACTTTTTTGCAGCTTTTGACACTCAAAATGAGATTCCAAGATTTCGTGGCAATCCGAAAATTTAGGTACTTTCATATGACCAGCAGGGGGCGCTATAGTGAAAAGTGCTCATGTGCTCCTGAGTCTGTTCTGTTTAATATTTGATTCCACATCTGTGGTTACAATTTGTGCTCTGTACGGCAATGCCTGTGGCTTGGAGAATAAGTTTAAAATACAGGAAGTGAAGGCGAATTCTGACAGGAAGTCATGACTAAACCGAATGAGACAGGCCAAAAATGTGGTTTATTATAAAATTTCAATGCGTCCTGATCAGGAGCGTGTATGTAAGACTGATCTTAGCCCAAAAACCTAGGACCCTTTTGCAATGGAAAAAAAAAAACTTAAAGTGGCGTCTAAAATTAAAATCAATATGGCCGCCTTGCCGTTTGTCTGATCACGGCGCACAAATAATGTTTTAGGGTCGTCTTTATGTGTACTATCACCGTGCCACATTTCATAGGCCTCCTCCAAACTAAATGCATCTCCCTTTCCATAGGCCTGACACAACAGGTGGCGCTGTAGAGGCTGTATTTGACTTGCATGAAAAATATGGTTATGAACCATTAATGTCTCTTATATGTAGACATTGTATTAAGTTTGGTGGCTGTTACTCACTGCTTAGTGGGTTTTTGCTGCCTCTTTGTGTGATGAGAGCCAGACCCCCATAGACAATGAATGGGAGCTCTGGAGGCCTCTAGAAGCAAACGTGTGAAAAATAGGCCATGGGTCCTATTGACTTTTTTGCATCTTATATAGCAAAGAATCATGTCCCAAAATTTGGTGTCAATCGGACAATCTGGACACTTTTAGGTGAACTGTAGGGGGCGCTATAGTTATTAGTGGTCCTGTGCTCCCTAGTCTAGTTTGTGCAATATTCAATTTTCCATCATTGGTGGCAATTTGGGCTCTGTAGGCACAGTCCAAGTGCCTCTGAGGGATAAGCACAAAAACAGGAAATGATGGCGATATTTGACAGGAAGTCACGCGCAAACCCTACGAGATATCGCCAAAAATTGGTTTTTTATTGAATTTCAATGCGTCCTGATCAGGAACGTGTATGTTAGACTGATCTAGGCCCAAAACCCTAGGACAAGTTCTCAATGGAAAACGAAAAGTTAAAGTGGCGTTTAAAATAAAAATCAATATGGCCGCCTTGCCGTTTGTCTGATCACGGCGCACAAATAATGTTTTAGGGTGCTTTTTATGTGTACTATCACTGTGCCAAATTTGATGGGCCTCCTCCAAAGTAAATGCGTCTCCCTCTCCATAGGCCTCACCCAAAAGGTGGCGCTGTAGAGGCTGTTTATTAGTTTCAGGAAAAATACGGTTATGACCCATTAATGTCCCTTAAAAGGAGTCACTGTATTGAGTTTGGTGGCTGTCCTGCAGGTTTTAGTTGTTTTTTATTGCAGCCTTGTGTGAAGACAGTCTGAGTCCCATAGACAATGAATGGGAGCTCTGGAGGCCTCTAGAGGCAAAAGTGTGAAAAATAGGCCATGGGTCCCATTGACTTTTTTGCTTCTTATATAGCCAAGAATCATGTCCCAAAATTTGGTGTCAATCGGACAATCTGGACACTTTTAAGTGAACTGTAGGGGGCGCTATAGTTATTAGTGGTCCTGTGCTCCCTGGTCTATTTTGTGTAATATTCCATTTTCCATCATTGGTGGCAATTTGGGCTCTGTAGACACAGTCCAAGTGCCTCTCAGGGATAAGCACAAAAACAGGAAATGATGGCAATATTTGACAGGAAGTCACGCGCAAACCCTAAGAGATATCTCCAAAAAAAATTTTTTTATTGAATTTCAATGCGTCCTGATCAGGAACGTGTATGTTAGACTGATCTAGGCCCAAAACCCTAGGACAAGTTCTCAATGGAAAACGAAAACTTAAAGTGGCGTTTAAAATAAAAATCAATATGGCCGCCTTCTCGTTGGTCTGATGACTGAGCACCCATTATGTTTTAGGGTACTTTTTATGTGTACTATCACTGTGCCAAATTTTATGGGCCTTCTCCAAAGTAAATGCATCTCCCTCTCCATAGGCCTCACCCAAAAGGTGGCGCTGTAGAGGCTGTTTATTAGTTTCAGGAAAAATACGGTTATGACCCATTAATGTCTCTTAAAAGGAGTCACTGTATTGAGTTTGGTGGCTGTCCTGCAGGTTTTAGTTGTTTTTTATTGCAGCCTTGTGTGAAGACAGTCTGAGTCCCATAGACAATGAATGGGAGCTCTGGAGGCCTCTAGAGGCAAAAGTGTGAAAAATAGGCTATGGGTCTCATTGGCTTTTCTGATCAGGAGGCCGTCTAGGAATTGTCTGCAAATTTTCACTAATAAAAGTCAAAGTAATGTTTTTTTTCCCCATTGTAATTTAGTGCATTCCTACAGGTGGCGCCGTAGGGTTGATTGTTATTGTGCGCATATAAATGGATTAAGCAGCTTTACGTTTACGAGTGTTTCAAATTTCATGTCGATCGGAGTATGCATGTGCGTGCAGGAGCTATTGAAATGATTTTGTGAGCACTCTTTGCTCCCCTGGTGGCCAACGATGATAAATGCACCATATCACTAATTCAGTTTTTTTCATGGCGCCCTGCACTGGACATATTCCCCAAGTTTCGTCCAAATCGGACAAAGTCGATGTTTGACTTAATAGGTAGGGGGCGCTAGCGAGTACTTTTTATTTATTTTTATTAATGCATTATATTCAGATCATAATTACGCACTCGTGACTGAAATTACAGCTCTCTCAGTCCAAGCGTGTAGCCGTGACATGCGATCGGAAAAACAGGAAACGAAGGCGTTCGTCGATGGCGAGCCACGGCGAAACCATTCGAGATATCCGAATAAAAGTGGCTGATTATTAAATTTCAATGCGTGCCGATCGCATAAATGTGTGCCAGACCCACGTCAGGCAAAAGCCCTAGTCCAAGTTCTCCGTCAAAAAAAAAAAGTCAAACTGGCGTGGCGACTTCGGTCCAATATGGCGCCGCGCGCGCTTGGTCCGAGGGCCGCGCTCCAATGTCATGTTTTGCTCGGTTCACTGTTCTCTATCACTGCTCCGAGTTTCGCGCGCCGGGCAAAATTTGCTCGTCCCATTTCCCATAGGGGTCCGATTCGGGCCGGTGCTGCTCGTTCGGTTCGGGTCGGACGCTCTCGAGACGCACGAAATACGAAATTTTTTTCCGGGCCGATCGCGACTATACCCCCATTGAAGACTTTTCGTGCATGTTTACTGGGTCAAAAAGGGCCGCGAAGAGTAAGAAAACGAGAAAAAGAATAAGTAAGAAACCGACGAAACACAATGTCCCTCGCCAGTTTACTGGCTCGGGCCAATAATGCTATTTGCTATTTTGGCCTCGAACACAAATTTAAAATAGTGAGCATTAAGCACATTTTGAATAAAACAGTAGGAAAGGCCAGTGATGCAAAAGAAGAAATTATGTTCATGAATATGTCCTTAAAAATGATGAATTCAGCATAGGTCGGAATAACAAAACATTTTATGCGTTTTTGTTGCCTAAGCAGTGGCCGCACGAGTTCAGTATGGAATCCAGTAAAATCCTATCCTATTTCCAGCATTCAGATTGACCAAATTACAGACAAAAAGCAGGATTAAATATCACTGTGGGGAACAGCTGTGCTGTGTTGTTTAAGTGCACCTCTGATGCGATGCGTCTAACATTCTCAGGGATGTTAAATGAGTCAACGCAGTGGCAGAACGGAGTGGAGAGATTGTGATGGTGTCCAAATGAATTCCTCAGCACAGAGGACAGAACAGTTTGGGTTGCAGACATGCAAGTTAAATTTTACATTACAGTGACAGGCAGCCCACGCTAAAATATATAGAGCCAGCCACAGCGTTCGCTAATTTCCTGTTAGCAAAACTTCAAAGTGTGTGAATGTGATTGAGGGGAAGTTTTCAAGGAGGACAGTGTAACATAAGAGCTGGCGTGACCTATAATTCCAGCTGCATGTTCGGCACCAGATGGCTACTTTGTGTCACACTGAAAATAGATGATGGCAATAATTGACCAGAGCCTGTGCGATATGACAGGTCCAGCTAATGATAAATGCAGGAGAAGACAGCAGGTGGACAGCTTGGTTTGATATGTAGTCTTCTTCCTTTTATCACAGCATGAAGCCAAGTACAATATCTCTGTGGTGCTCTAGGGAATAAAAAACAGTAGAATCTTCTCCCTTTAGCCTCTCTCACCACAACAGTCCCATTTCATCAAGCTTTAGCCCCAGTCACCCATTAAAAAACTCAAACAGGATTCCAGCTCCCATTGTCCAGGAAACACGCAATGATGACAGCAGACATTTTTCATGCAAGGTTGAGAGCAATCTGCAGAAAAATTGTTCAAAACAAGTGCGTGGCAGACTAAAATAAAATAAGCAGCTCTCACAACAGTGGTCCTAATACACTGGACTCAAAACAATTTGTAATTCAGAGAACAATTAACAGGCACATTATCAGCCAAAAGAACAAAATAACAGTTTTCAGACAAAGCCTTAAATCACTTTATAACAACGAATTTAGTGGAAGTGTTAAATAAAGTCAAGAGCGAAAGAGAGTCATTCTACGTAAAAGAATAACAGGCACAGTTCACTTATCACTGCAAAACAAACAGAGTGCCTTGATGGAGGTTTTCATTTTAGTCCTCTGTATCAAGCACCAGATCTAAAACTCAGATTTTTTGAGGCCTAAATTAGGGCTAAACAAATTCTAAAATGAGACTAAACCAGGTAAAAATGAAAGTAACCCAGGTCTAAAATATCTGCAGAATAGTTGTTACGATTACCCCAAATGAGGCCAAAAACATGAATCGGTTTGTCTCTGAATAACCCGCAGAGGAGCGTGCGTACCACCGCGTTCACGCACCACACTTTGAGAAGCTGTAAATTACACATAGGCAGTAAATGAAGCAGTCTCTCAGGGTTACAGAAACCGTGATTCACCACTGTACTGATTGCCGAAACTTTCAATAGCAACCTTTTACTGACTGTGAAGATGTAATTACTCCACTGAAAAGGTTGAGTGTCTTATTAAACTGAAATTAGCTATGTTTACAAATAGCTCAGACCTTACAATGCAACAGACAGACTGCAGACGCAGAGACAGAAGCGCAAGACAAGAGCGGTTGGACTTTGCGGCTGCAGTGACTGTCATTTTCCCATCAGGACGAAGGGAATCACCTTGGCCTGTAAGCACAAGAGAGGCCAGGTGACGGGAGAGCAAGGCGAGCGGGGAGAGCCTGGTCCTTCTGACGAGGGGCGCCGTTAGTGGAGGTGACAGGAGCGCAGAGCTGCACACCGGGGGCCCCTGACACCGCACCGCACCTGCCCCCAGAGCTGCAGCGTCAGCACTTGTGCACAGGAAGTGGGAATCAAGAGCAGAGAGCAAAACTTGTGTTGCCTTCCTCTCCCCTCTGTTCTCCTACTTCAGTTATTTCTACCTTTATATGCCCTCATGTGAGCCACAATGAAATATTGATATAACCTGCTGAGGCTTCTTTGGGCTGTGAGAATGTATCTTTTATCAATACGCTGGGCTGGGATCGATGGACTGCTTTTGAAAGTGCAAGTCTTATTTTTTCTTTGGTGTGGTAAGTTATGTGCCCTGTAATAACTCAAATATGTTTCTATATTAACAAAACTATTAAATTATTTCCTTGTACAATTTCTAGCTACCTTTGTGGATTGTGTTGGCATACAAGACTGAAAATAATCAAATAATCTAGGAACATTATACCCTAGTAGATGTAAAGATCTTAGCGTTAGAGACTGCATACATACATATTAATTTTGGATGATCCAGAATATACACGTAGACTTGCTTTGTTCCCTTCTTTGTACTTTCTTTTCTCTTCTTCCCAGGTCGGCATCCATCACGGCGCGGGAGGCCACCTCTCCTCTGACAGCTTTGTCAATGTAAATTACTGCAGTGTGTCTGGAGTGGTCTGAGTCCAGGGAGAGCCGTACCTGCAGGGCTGCCCATAGTGTCCTCCTGTGCAGAATAAACCATCAGTGGTCCGGCGCTGATTGGATTTCCCAATCTCTTCAAAATCTCCTGATATTTGCCTTTTTTTCCATTTCCACTAACCTTCCTACCTCCTCTGATCCCACTTTAAGAGTGTGGTGTTCCTCTATTGATTTTAATCTCCTCTTTTAGGTTGGCAAACAAGCAAGAGAACATGTGTTTTGAAGACAGGCGCGGGTGATGTGAGTTGGTTATCTCTCCCTGTCGAAACCCAAAACGGTTGCATGCCATCCTCTGAGTAAACAGCAAGGGGCTTTGATATCTTCTATTACATGACTGATTTGGTTACACGTTGCCCCTATGGAACTTATTGCACATAGTGCTTTCTCCACTTGGAAATACGGCCTATTTCCTCCTTCAAATGAGCTCCCTGGAGATTTATTTACTAAATTGTAAAGGACGAACGATAATTCATATCTCAGTAATTAGGCATGGAAGAAATACATCACACAACCCAATACGCCTTGTTATTAAAAAAGAAAAGCTCCAGTTTGATATTATGTAGATTTAAAAGCTCTCCCTCAGGGTTTTCAATCATTAATTATTTCCCCTTTATTCCTCTCTATTTTGTCTGTAAACAGGAAACAGGCTTTCACCCACAATGCCAAGCAAATTAAGAACAAACGTGGCAAAGGAAAAGGATGTGAATCCATTGTTCTCCTGAAGCCTTTGAAGAAATAAACTGCTCAAGGACTTATTTGTACAATATTAGCAGCACGCGAGAGGAAGAGAATGCTTGTATCCATGTTAACAGCCTCACATGACCCGCCCAAGGAGACGGCACTGATGAAACCGTTTGCCTGCAGATTTTTTTTTCCTACTTGTCATTTTAAGACTTGGAGAAACAGGTGAAAATGACATTGAGGCATTCCATCAAAGTCGCTCTTATCATGTACAGATTTATCCTGAAATCGTAGACAAGAACTAGTTCCATCTCCAGCCTAACATGAGCTTAAAAGGAATCCATCCCACCCCGCCAATAAACATTTCACGCTGGGCTCTAGCAACTAAAGCTCTTTACATCGATAAGTCGACAGAAAGGACGCAAAAAACTATTCATTATCTAATCTGACCATTCATGTGATCCAAACAAGACACAACAGCATTCGAGTTACTGCGAAAATGCACTCCATCCTTGCCCTTTATACTGTTGTGCATACAGAGCTTTTATAATCCCGGTAAAATAGTTAGTCGACAAATGTTCGAATAAGACAGATTAATAGACTAAAGGACCAAAGGCTTGCAGCAGCGTCTTCAGATGCAGTACAGCCTCAAAGCCAGCGTTGTGTGTCTTGGTGGCTACATTTCAAACACTTCCCCAAAGCACACCACACCAGTAAACACAATCTCCGTTCTTCTATGTATTTATGTGGGGACTCGTTCAGCACACTATATCTTATGCACATGCCAAAGCACACTTGCAGAAAGCACGTCTCCACAGTGACAAATTCAGAATGATGAAAAACGTGGCCTCAGTAGGTTTTGCTAAATTATCCTTTTGGCATCGAAGCTTTCTCCTCTGAACATTAGAGTGCCGTCTAAAATAAAACATGCTTGGCGGTGAAACTTTGAGTAAACAGTGTCTGAGTGTACAAAGTGAGTCTTTATTCATGAGCAATAGAGCGTCTCTTGGTTGTATATCAGCATGTCATCATAGATTAGATACGGCTCTCTCAGCTCCATACTGTAAAAACCTGTGTGTGTCCCTCAAATTTAAACTCTAATGACTTTAAGATGGAATAAAATCAAGTGAAACTGATCAAATTATTTTAGGCTCCCAGGAAAAGCTGGCCATGTAATTACCAAAAGCAAATAAACATATAAATAAACATTATGCCTGGAAGTAAAGCATCTGCGTCAGTTAGATTCCGTATAAAAAACTGCCTTGGGTTTATGTGGCTTGTGATTGAATTTTTATCAAATCAAGCTTGCAAATGATGGTGCAAAGATTGAAACATGCCTAGTGTCCGGCGAGATTGAAATATAGCTTCTCATATGTGGAAATAAATAAGTGATGATGTTGTGAGATGTTTCCTCTCAGCGGTAAAAGATGGAGAAGCGCTGGCTGTGAGAGAGTTCAAGGCCAGTGGTCTCCTTCAGGCTTGGGAGCACCGCCACCTGTCACTCCTCCTCAGCCCGGGCAAGAAATCATCCAATTTCATCCAGGCGCTCGAGAAGGTCAGCGGGATGGTGGTCCATATTCGGAGAAAGCGTGTGGAATCACTCTTACTTAGAGCTACATCTCCTGGGAGCCTTGTTCCTCTCAATCACTTCCCAGAGTCTGGACACGCCACACGGCCCTCTCACGCAGCGACCATTACGCCTCTTTGGAGCATCACTGTGGAAACTAACCAGTCGAGCTCTGATCCGTTTTGGACGAGAGTTTTCTAAACCGTCAGCATGTTCCTCATATTAAAAGTACGAAGTTAAAAAGACAGATTCCACAATAAAACTTCCAGAGCTCAATTTGAACAAAATAGATGCAAAAATATAGTTAAAAACATACATAAAAGTGCAAAGACTCATTACAGTGGTCCTTAGTGTTTAATGCAAAAGTCGGTATAAACAGCTCCATAGCAGAGCGCTAATTATCACTTCTCTCACTGAAGCTTGACAACCTTATGTGAATTCTTGAAGCAGTTGTATGTGCATCTTTTATCGAGTCTATAATATAAGTTTCCATTGTTCAAAGACAAGACGTAACTCTATTCTTTACCAAAGACTGCAAGAGTTGACTTTTCAGATCTGTACTTTGGAGAAGATTTGTGAGATCTATTAAAATCTTCATGTGCGCAGGGCAAAAACCACTGAAAATGAACCAAGCTTTCTGAAAACCGCTTATAGAGGAACCCATAATTTTACAGAGAGGAATGAGTCATGGATTGAGACCACTTTTGCACTTCTGTAGCCAGGGCTAGATTTAGACATTTGGAGGCCCCCAGCAAGACTGTTTGTGGCCCACCAAACACACATTGTTTAAATAATTGGACATAACAATGGAATATAAAATAAAGAGAAGAAATCAGAAGTGGACTGGGGAGAAAAAGTGCTCCGGAATCTCTGGTAGAGCAAGCCACAATTGTCAGCGTTTATATTTTTCTGTTTATAGATAGAGATAAGCAAAGGGAGATCCTCCTCCAAGAAAATAAAATAGAAAATTTAATAACTCTATTTTATCTAATTATCCATTTGAATAGACCACACAAAATATTATTATTTTTATGCTGTATATAAAGATAAGCTAGAGTTTTAGACTGGAGAATATTTGTACATATTCATTATACCTTTTAACTTGTGTTTATGTCTTTTACCAGAGCTCGTAGTCCTCTTTTGGTGGCCCTAAACATTTACTTTTGCTATTTACTATTGTAAACATGCCCAAAAAAATGGAGACCATGAATGCTGACATTTTATTCTAGATGTCGTGAAGCACTGTTTTTATGGTAGATGCAAATGTGTCTTCTTCACCATGATATTTTGTTTTAGCCGGTCTCTAAATCAGTGGTTGTCAACCTGGGGGTCAGGAGCCAAAAGAGATTTCTGGAGTCGGCACGATATGAAGAAAAACTGATAAAATATTTGCTCAAAGTAATTAAGCCTGTTTTTTTTTTGTTTTTGGGGGTCGCAAATGTCAAATATTTTTGATATATTTTTGAAATATTTTGATCTCAAAATAATGAGAAAAACTAAAACAAATCAGCCACAAAACAAAATAAGCTTAGTATAGGTACTTTTGTTTTTAACATAGCAAACGCCACTCTAGCGGCCAAAATTGTACTCTATGATGTAGAAATCCACTCATGTCTTTTCTAAACACACAAATATAAAAGAAGAAAACTGTGATAGGAACCGCATTTCCATCACATTGAGTGTTTTAGACAAAGTGAAATTAAACCCTGTGTTTACCTTCGCGCTCTTCACATGATCACATCAATTTACCGCTGAACCGCTCTGCCCTTATCTCCGCCTGCAGCCATATTGCCGTCATCTGCTTTCATGTTCTATCCTCACATGGACCGCACAGGTGTAAACACCTCAGAAGGAAGCTGTTTGTCTCCCCCTGTCTGTCTCAGATATAAGCATTTCGCTTTTTGTTAAGAGTATTAGTCACTGTTGTTTTGTCTGGCAGGTGAAAGAGTTGTGATAAATAAAACACAAACTGTGTAAAATATCAGCTAAGCATCATTCCTTTTCAACCTCTTTCGCACCACGTTCAAACCCATTGAAAAGCACACAATAACTCCGGATGACATCTACCGTCACAAACTTGATCCGGAAACATGGGGATGGCGTGTTTTATTTGCGGGCTACTGTGGTTTGAAAGATTGAAAGCAAAGGTGAGCTGGCTTTGATGACGGGACAGCGTGGCTTGTCTCACTCCGTCAGTCCAGATGAAAGCCGTAGTAACATGTTTGGAGGTCACAACACTGAGTCGCCTTGTTCTGCTTTTGTACTTGAATGAGAGTGGTGCTCCAAATACAACTTCCAAACATGGGGAGAGGAACAGTATAAAACCTAAACAAAGGGGAAATGCAACTGTTTTTAAATACAGTATAACATCAAAAAGAACACTGACACCATCAGCGGAAAAAAATAGATTAATAGTGATCATTTCAATTCAATACACAAAAACTCTACACAAATGTTTTTTGGGTTGTTTTTTTTTTGGCCTTTTAAGTCCAGTAACTTTACTTTATCACTCAAAGTGTGTTTTCATAAAGCCAGTGGTGGAAAGTTACTAAGTACAAAGTTATTTTTTACAGTGGTTATGTTTTACTTTTACTTCAGTACATCTGAGAGCAGAAATCTGTACTTTCCAGTCCACTACACTGGACTGTGGACGGACAAGTATTTATAAAATAGAGTTCAAATGGTTTGAGGGTTTATTTTTAGATATCTTGCCTTTGTTTTGAGTTCAAGTACTGGCTTTGAGGAAACAAAAACATGTACATAAAATTCCCTGGGAAAAAATGGAAATAGCTGAATGAGAATTTCCATACTGTTGACCAAAGTTCAACACATTTCTTTATCAAAATCACCACATGTAACACTTCTCAAAATGACTGTGAAGTACTTTTCGTTTTTACGCTTAAAGCTAATTTTTAAAGAGGTACTTCAAACCTTTACTCAAGTAGATGTTTGTATGTACTTTGCCTGTATTGACATATATTGCCGGTTTGTGACAACTGGGCCAGTAACAGAGAGACGGAGCTCTTATTCAGCCAAATGAGGTGGTGCATTGTAAGGCAAGCTGTTCTCCCAGAGCTGTTTTTGTCACAATGACGAGTGCAGACAGGAGGATTTAAATGACACCGGTGCTCAGAAAATAACTCTTTGAACGTACACTAGCTTACCTTTTTATTTGTGGAGACTTCAAATAGGCTTTAGAAATGTGTCTGACTCACAAAATTCCGTGTTGTGTTCAAAAGACTTGGATTATGTATTATTCAAACCCAATATGGTTGGAGTGACTGATATTCGCTTTAATGCTTTTCAGTACAAGTGTGTCTGGTATATGTTTTAAATAGTTTATCAAAACATTGCCCCGCGTGAGTGTGATAGAAATACTTAATGTCAAATCTACTCTAATTTGAGCAATCTATCAGCAAACTACAAAGATGCAACTTCTGCGTAACTGACTCAAATAGTCTCAATAAATTATTCCAGTCAATATACATTTTTGTTTTTTGGTACCACTTTATAATTAACTACACCTTAATTTAATAAAGCATGAACAAGGACTTAATTCATATGAACACATGGCTTATTTAGCATGATTCAGGCTTAGTTGCTATCTAATTAAGGCAGTATAAGCAAGCCTGAATAATTCTTAATAAACTATTTGTTCACAACGAATGAAGTCTGTGTTCATGCTTTATTAAGGCAAGAATAAGTGTAGTTATTTTAAAGTGTTACTGTTTTGTTTTTGTTTGTTTTTTTGCTGGTGCCAATGCTGAGGAACCGATAAGCTCTGCTAATATTTCTGGGCCGATATGTCGGGCAGATTGTGATAATTTTTCCCAAATTTTGGAACTCAGATTCACCGCAAACACATAAAAGAGCTGTGTAGTGTTGGACTGAATATGCTGTGATTTGTATGTCTTTTGTTGCTCTTTTTGTTTTTGAATTTGCTTTGTCTTGTTCTGTTTTCCTTGTTGTATTTATCTTTATGTCTTCTAAGATGTTTTATAAAAAAAAAAAAAAAAGAAAAAAAGAGCTGTGTGATCTCGTTTCTTGTTTTATGTGTGTTCTTTAGGTCGGCCAAAACAAAATATTGGCCTGTGCTGGAAAAATTAAGGCTGATCGGCCTGATATATCGGTTGGTCTGTGTCTCTCATCAAAATCATACCAGTCATAATAATTACTAACAACTTATCATTCAATAAATGAATAAATGTAACGATATTTTTTGAGCAAAATATGTATACTAAGTTTTGTACTACTACTAAGATTTGATCTGCAGAGACTTAATCATAACTATGCCATTTTCAATTTACACCTTGAATACACTCTTTACCTGTTCTCATGATAATACAGATGAAGACAATATAGTTTCCCACAGAAGTTTGAACTCTGCATTTGCATGGATTAAGATGTAAACGGTAAACAAAACATGTAATTAATTTGGATTTCTAGAACCGTTAGCACATCCTCTCTCTTTTATTTATTGTGGTCTTGTTTAAGCACTCTCTAAACAATCTTCTCCTGCAGGGAAAATGTGTCATTATGCAATATTGAGAGATCTTTCCATAAAGCTAGAATAAATAAGAATACAAAAATGAAGCAAGCAAAACCGTTTCCAGGAAGTCGGCACCACAGGGCATTTGTTGTCAAAGTTTTCCTAATTAACACACCAAAACAAAAAGTCAGACATTTCTTTCAGCGATGGAAATTGTTTAAAGGTTATTCATATTCATACCCCAAATTTCTCAGATTAGCGTTCTCCCATTGAATTATAAAGGACAGTTTTTGTACAGCTGCCAAAGTTGTGGCGGTATCTGTGCGTGCAGCTGCTGTGACTTTGAAAATGAGAATCCCAATTAATAGGTTATATTCGTTCATTGCATAGCTTATCATCAAACCTTAAACAAGCAAAATGTATAATCCACAAACCTAATGCAAGTTCTGAAGACTGTCCCCTGGTCCTGTCATTACTTTTGACAGTTTATATTAACTAACCACAGGGCTGGGAGATATGTCAATAAAAATCAAACTGATCTGATTAGGCTTCAAAGAACAATTATTTCACTAGACTGGTCAAACGATCATTTCTATTGTACACTGAGATGTTCTAAATACATTTATTAACCAAATAAAATTTGAAATATGGTGACTGAAGGTTTCTACACAGAGACTATTTATGAATAATGTGTATTACTGATGTAAATCACCAATTATTTCTTGACATTTTGATTTAAGAAATACCGCTGTCTTTGTTGTACAACAAAGATTTTTTTCAGCCCATGGTGTTTATTTGACAGGACATTGCAGGATGAATTGGGGAGAGACTCAAACTGACAACACGGCAGCCCGCCCACATGGCAGGCATGTGTGCTATCAACTCGAGCACCGAGCGGCACGCAAGACTGATGTTTGTTTATCTTAGTTTCTATTCTTTTGTTTTTGTGGCAACCTCTTTTTTTCTTCTGCTACTCGACTGCAGGTATGTGACAAAAATAATTTCCCCTCGGGGATGAAAAAAGTAAATCTGATTCTGATTATAGTGTCTGTATAGGCCAGATAACGATTACTAAAATACAAACATTATCATTTTAATAGTCACAATTATTTTGATAAATTATTGCGCCCTAGATCTGATACCTTTGACGATTAGCTATATTGATATTTAATGCAGTTCAAAGCTCTAAGTGGATTTCATCAAACATCCATATGCACATAACCCCATACTGGGCTATACACATGAAAATGAGAGTGTGCCAGCATCTTCCTTCCACATCATCACCTTCTATCACCCCTCTATCATCACTTATCCCCCTCTCCAACCTTACCATCACATTGAATAATAAAAAAACACATGATCCGTGTCTTTACTTTCAGACGAGAGAGGAAAATACAGTTACATAAAAATAAATACAACTGGCCCACTGTAATATATGTCTTAGATAACGACAAGGACCAACCCCAAAACATAATCTTGTCCATTACTGACCTTTCATAAATACATACACCATCAGATATTGATGGCAGAAGCACAAGACAGAAGCCAATGAGGAGCATGCCGGTGTTCTCCTCCCATGCATGTAACTCTGACCAGCAGCACATTTATGGTCCGTGTTTAATGTTTGTTAAGTACTGTTTTGTTATTGCAGAAATAAACAAAATAGCTATAAACCTCTTGACTAATCCAAACAACAACGCCATTATCGCCATAATAACCATTTGCAGTGCGCTGTCGTTACTCTTTGTCCTATCTGATGGTCCGCGGTCATGATGAGACTCACCAAAGGTCAAGCGGGGAACATGAGCGCGGCTGTATTGGCACTTTGTCAGATGTGAGCGCTGTAATCTGCCCATTGTCTTAATAGCACAGTCGGTGGGCCCTAATGACCTGACGCACACGCCGCCTGCTGCACTGTATTAATCTGTTTCGGCCCCTCGCTGCGAAGGTTATTTTTTATTGTGTCTGTCAGCTTGTGATAAACCCATGTGCATCATCCATCCGTGAGAGAGAAAAGAAATGGAGGTTGTAGACAGTGGCCAGATTGGTTTTCTGTTTATTCATCGTGTTTATTCAGACAGATTCAGTGTTTTTTTTTTTTATTTTTTTTTTTTTTTCTGATATCCCCATGGTATAAAGCAAAATGCAATTTCAGTTTAGTTTTAATATCAATTTTAGAAATGGGGGTCACTAATGGGGCTTTTTGAAATGTGTTTGAATGTTATTAACTTCACTTAAGAAAAGATTATAAAATCTTGTAAAATTAGCATCAGAATTGCTTCACAAATTATAGTTTTGTTTTTTTATACTGATGAAGAATAAGTTTTGTGGAAAGAATATTTGTCCTTGAACTTGTAAAACTTTGAAGATTTTGGCACTTTTCAAATGTTTCCTCTGAATAGTTGATTGTGAGACTTGCACTCTCACCTCACAGCAAGAGGGTCTGGGTTTGATTTTTCCGGGTTGTGTGGGGCCTTTCTGAGTGGAGATTCTCCTGGTCTCTGGATTTCTTCCAGGTCTTCCAGTCTCCTCCATCAACCAGACCTACAAAAATAAGGCAAAGACTAAAAACCACCTCTTTAATGACGTGAAAGAACAGTCAGGAGTAACAAGAAAAAAAAAATAAAAACACAACCCGTGATAGACAAAAAAGCTCAAAGTCACAATAAAGAAGAGTGAACTTGGGCACTCTGCCATTCAGACGCCATTATCAATACGGTACTGAGGGGCTAGATTACTGCTCAACAGGACAGCAGTTTACCGCTAAATTTACTGGCCTTGTTTCTTAATAGTTTTGGGTCATTCTGCTCTTGTGCCCTCTGCCAGCCTCGCCCTAACCGCTGTTAAGTGCATGAATAGCATTTGACCTGTTTGATTTTGTTTTACCTTTGAACACTCCTGGGCAAATGAGAGATTACGTCGACACAATGAAGTATAATTTACCTCAACTTTCATGTTAGATATAGGGTTTGGATTCACCCCTTTACCAGAAAGCCCTTTAAAGTGCACATAGTTACAGTAACAGACTACACATTTCACCAAAACGCAGGGCCGCTGGTAGCCATTTGGGTGCCCTAAGCAGAAATGCTCCATGGTGCCCCCTTCCCAAAACTCTTCAAACGTGAAAAAAATATACTAGTGTGATGTCTATACTACAACCTTGCGGTGATTGTTACAATAGTTATTTTTATTTTTATTATTTTTATGTTTAATTTTATATTGTATGAATGGCAATCTCAAGGGTCCTTGGGTCCTATAATTTCCTGAATTCTAGTGCATTTCAAATACGTTTCCTAAATGTCCCTGCTCCGTCCCGTTTCAGCGTCACACGCAGCAGTTCTCCTGCTCTTCTGCGGGACAGATTGAAGCTCTAGAGAACTACAAACTATAGACACTTTCTGTTGCATTTATAAGAACATGATTTAGACATTTGCAGGTTGAAGCACTTTGACATCGCGCGCTCCACGATGTTGGCTCAGCACGTTTGCTGCACTGGCACTTTTCACTGTGTATGAGGCCGACTTTCATAAACTAAAGACCATTTGGCTCCTTGTGGAACCTGCTCCAAACTGAGGCTTGTACAGTAGAGCTGCCCCTGCGCATCTCAAACTCACTTTGGAGCGAGCGAGAGAGAGAGCGTGATTTGTTTGGAACTTTATTAATTCAATCCAAACTGCCTGGTCAAGCTGGTGCCCCTCGGAGCACTTGATGTCCCACACACTGCGTGTGATGTGTGTAATGGGAGTGGTGGCACTGTTATAAGGTAGTGATATATTACTAAAAGTTGTGCATTTTTCCCCAATTTGTGAATTTTGATAGCGTTTATAATGTTACTTCCTGGTTGGACTTTAGCAGCAGATGTAATTTGTTGCCTAGCAACAGTAAACAAGATTCAAAATCCACATAAAAACAGTTATGATTTGACAAAAACTAATGCCTGAACCATTTAGTTAAATTATTGTTTAAACTGTCAGAAAAGTGTTTCAGTTGATTGTAAATAGTCCCTGATTTTTTGTGGCAGTTTCTCTTCACAAACTGACACTTGGCTTATGTAAATAATAATAAATATTTACCACAAGAAGCATCAAACCAAACCAAGTAATAATTACAAAAACATGAGAACATGTCATGTGCACTTCAATCATCAGTTTAGATTTGGGCTTTATCTTTTGCAGAGTTAAATGTCCTATATGTTCTCCTTTTGTGTGGCGGTGTATTTTTACACTCTGATACACATCTGACTTTTGCACCGCTCACCTCACTGTCGCCCACCTGACTCTAGACACCCATTGCATTTACTCTCGGTCTGCTCCACACAGAGGGCCCGGCGTGTTCCCGTGGGGCGCCCACTTCTCTCAAACGGTGATGAATGACTCTGGCTCTTGTATCGATTTCCAAACTGAAACAATTTAGGGACAAAACAAGTAGCAGTTTATCATATTGATTTTCGTCTGAATCCAGTTTCTCGCTTTAAGGTGACACCATGCATCTTGATGAATACATGAGTGAAAGTTGAGATGAATGCTTAACGCTTCCTCGCTGAGCTGTGACTGAGATTTAAAGGCCAGGTTTAGCACGCGCACACACACCTGCCCTGACTGACTGATCCGCGTGCCTTTTAAGAAGAGAGAAGTGAGGAAGACGCACAGGGAATATGTAGAGACAGGTTGCCAAATCAGGAGCAAAGCATCCCTTGAAGACATAAATTGTTGACTGACGCCTTCGGAGCCGTAATAGATGAGTTAGTAAGAGAGGTGCTGCTGTAAGTATTTTATTTAAGTGCAGCTGCCAGGGGAAAACAGGCATCAGCGATTCCCACAGCACGTGCTATCTGCCATGGCACACATCAAAGCACCATAACCAGCTCTTCCTCTCATTATTATTTTGCTCACCTCTCAGTGTAGTTAGTAAATATTCTTCAAAAGTTTGCAGGCACTAAAGATTTTAACTTACAGTGTTGTTGTTTTTTTTTAATATTGTTCATGTCTAGAGCTGGACACCCTGCACAAACTTAAAATGAAGCACACTCATTTGAATAAGCAAAACAGTGAATATGTCAAATGTTTCCTTTCTGTGAACAAGCAACACAATTGTAGTGCTGTCTCAAAATGATTCAGTAAATTTACCAAAAATGTTTTCTCTTTTTTCTTGGTGAGCTACTGACACAGCAGCCCACAATGTCAATACTGTACCAAATTTAGTATCACAATATATCGATATTTTGATATTTTGGCACATGGGACACAAGACACAGGAAGAAAACAAGAAGTAAGATTGAGGTTATGGCAGAAAAAAAATTAATCATGTTTTTTCCCGTCACATTGATCTATCTCTGATTAACTGATCTATCTATATGACTGATTAGATTTTCCTTTTTTTTCCTTCTCTAAAACAAAATAAAGATGGCTTTTAATAAGGGCTACACAAGATATCACAATATTGGCCAATGCAACAAGCAGAATATATTGTAATAACACCAAGCTCCTCCATCTGACATAAAATGTGAACATTAAAAAGGCTGATTTTATTAATGATTTTCTTTATTCAGCCTTCTTGATCAGTGTTTGTTTTCTCTCCGTTACGTTTTTATTTTGACACTCAAGACTTCCATCCGAAAATCATTCTGACCAATACATTGAGGCATGTACATTTTTTGTTTTAATTTAATTGAAATTATTGTGTCAAAAATGATATTGAAATGTTGCAATAATATCAATATCGCAGCACTCAGCCATATTATATTGCTAAAAATGTCAACATTGTGCAGCTTCATGTTCTTATGAACATGAACAAGAAAGGTATTAGTCTGTGAAATTTAACTCAAAAATAGTCAAATTTATGCTCCGAGCCACATCTTTTACTGGCAGGGATTTGACTCGATTAAAAAACTCCAAGCCTATCAGTGACAATTAGACATGACTGAATCTCAATGTCAATTAAAATTTGATTAACTTAGGACTGGGGTTCAGTACCAGTTCAGAGTAGCCCTGTCACATTGTGTAAAGGGCTTTAGGAATCAAATATATAGTGTCTTATAATTTAGTCTAAAACATGTAAAACAAGCTTCATAACGTTTCGTTTAAAGGCTCCTTTCAGACTTGCCATTTTCCTTCACTATAAGTTAAAAAAACTGCAGATGTAAATGCGATTATGGAAATTCACCAAACATTTGACAAGCTGTCTCGTGTTAAGTGTGACTGCATGGCCTGTGTTAAAGTTTATAAGGTCCCCACTGGCACCTGGAAGATCACTGCGGACTCGTCTGAATCGTATTATACACACCAACTTTTACTGGTTTCTTTTGATGGAGTCAAGTGTCAAGATGGTCCTTTAAAAGCAGATTGAATGTGATTACAATCTGCTGACGCTGCAGGCTGCGACACACCTGAAAACCCATGTAGCTGTGGCCTGAATGCATTAGTGCTGACAGGCGGGACACAGGCGAGCGGACATGCCCTTGGCCATCGTGATCTTCGCCTCCAACCGAACAATGACCAGCAGAGACAGCAGAGCGGGGTGCACAAATCGCCCAGGAATGAAAAAGGCTATTAGGAAACTCAAAGCAAACAAACAAAAACAAGAATAAAGAAGTGGCCCATGACAGTGTGCTATTGTAAGCATATAAACTGTTTAACCTTGTGTCCTTTGCTCACACCAGTGCCTCCTCTCCAGCTGTTTAAATAAGCTCAGCTCCAAGGATGCCTCAAATAGAAAGTATTTCACGTAAAAAATATGCAAAATGCAAACAGCAGCAGGGAGTACGAGAACTCACACAGACACACAGACTCCGAAAGAAAAATGTTTTTCCTATAAATGTGTTTAATAGCAAAGTCCATTATCCTTATGGCAAAAATCAATGTAATCAGTTCTGTGGAAATTAGATGGAAAATAGGACCAACAACTGTGATATGCTGATTTTTTATATTCCGTTTGCCATGATTAATTTAGTGCACTGTGGGAAAAATTTAATAAGCTCACGCAGTAATTACAAGTTAAAAAGCAATTCTCACTTTTATAATGAATGTATATGTAAAATTAAATAGCAATGTACTCATAATGTTCCTTGTTTTAATTCTTTTCACCTTCATTCTTCTAAAAATATCACAGAGAACAGTACAGTACATTATCTACAACTTGCACTGTCCATTTTGATTTGCGTTGTTCACACTAAAAACATAACGCCACTTTTTCTAGCGATCTAAACGACACACAGTACATCAGAAACCTCAATCAGTGCATAATTCTGTTCTCGACTGGCTCTCTTAGTCGTTTCTGATCCCAGTCTGTGTTGTCTGCTGTTGTTGTAGTTGAGGTAATTTACGAGTATTTGCTTTATTGTGCACCTCTACACTAAATCTACCATATAGTGGGCTCGTGAAGCATCATTTCCTCGGCGGCTCTGCATAGCTTATGGTCCATTTCAAATGTCAGCCCTGCCTTATATCACTGTACGTCATAGTTAAGGCAGTGCAAACGGTAAACAAGGTGAGGACTGAAACAGCACAGCCTCTGGTCTTTTACTGCGTTGGACATTAGGGGCTTGTATTCTCGGTCGAGCTGTTATTTTAATGCTATAATTACTTTTGTGTTCACCTCCGCATGCTGTCAACATATTGTACAGTCTCTGAGGGTTTTCCCAGAATGCAATCTGACAACCAACAGTGGATAATATTGTTTTAGCTCTGTGCAGTATTACATCTACAAAAAGTGGGATGAAAATTGAACATAACATGCTTTTTGAACAACTTCGCTGGAGTCTGCTGCTATGCAAAAAGCAATCAAAGACAGAAGAGCCTGGATATACTGCAGCCTTGATAAGTATCTCTTCTTCCTTTTGTTGTGGATTTCTCTGTGTGATTGCTGCAAAACAGTGATTGGAGACAAAAGCCATTTTCTTTAGAGAGTGCCATAAACACTTGATGTGCTTTGTCATTGTACAAGAAAGACTGCTGCCACCACACTCTACTGAAGTGACAACACTTTTAGATTTTATTGGTCGGAAATAACATAATTAGAGAACAAAAGTGGGCGGTCTGCCTAATTTTCCAGTCAGTCCGTACTATACAAGTCCCATTTCAAAATATCTGAAACTACATTTGACTAAGTACTACTATGTTAGCTTAAAATAAGTCTGTGTAAACCCTTAGTCGTTTAAGTAGGTTTTGTGGAAAATTGAATTTTGTCTGAACAACTGGACAAAAGTTGTGACAGAATAACAGAAAGCTGTTTTGTCCTCCTGTTGCTTTTAGACTGGTTCAAATATTTCAGACTTGTTTCGATACATTACATCTTACTTCAAGTCAAATTATTTGCCAGTGGGTTAGAAATATTTACTTATTCATTTTTTTAAAAGCAGTCAGAAAGGCCTTGAAACCAGTTCAAAATAATCACATAAGCACATGAAATTTCATCAAGTCAAAACTACTAAAATATAGATTAAAATTCTGAATCCAAGTCATTTTAAGCAAGGCTAGATATCAATTTTTTGCAGTGCAGAGAGGAATCAGAATCAAGAATCAGGAATCGATCTCAGGCTTAGACTCCTCGAGCATGAGGCAGCACTATATTGCTGTTTTTGTTACTAAATAACCCTTTTTTCTGTTGCTTGAGCACAGTGTCAAAATGTCCCCTATCCATTTTTGTTAGACTTATATCATGCTAGTTTCTTTGAGGTACATTTCCTCAAAGTTATTGGTCTTGAAATATGAATTCTTTACGGTGTATCCAGTGTTTCCCATAATGTTTTGAGTTTTAATTGCCAGTTTACACAGTATATTGTAACCGAACAAGTGTCGGGACAGTCATGTTGTTTTATGGCTTGGCTGTTGATGGCTCTGATTGGGCGCGTGTAGGAGTTGGCGCGACCTTTAGCGCCGTGCCTACAGCTGTGCCCACGGGCTGTTGTCAGACTCCTGTTGGCCTGCTCTGACCTCTCATCACACTGTCAGACACACACACACACCACAGCCCCCAGCAGCACCCAACAAAACCCCACCCGCCTCAGACACCGCCATTGTCCAAACACTGCACTGCAATTGTGAGTGAATGCTTGTTTCAGCCTTATTTTGTACTAATCTTTATCGTATCACCATATCCAGCATTCCACAATTTAGAGTCGTGCTATCAAGCCACTTCTGCACTTTCAATTATCCTTAAAGGTCCCACTATGTTACTACGGATGTCAAGATTATTTGGTTAATCCATAATCAGGATTACTGAGGTCAAAAAGTAGTCATAGGAACTAAAATATATATATATAATTGTGCGTATTATACAAGCAAAAACATGTAATTTATATTTAAACTTACTTAAATAAAAGTAAAGTGCTCTCTTTTTGGCAGATTGTTGAATTACCATTGCTTTTTTCTTTCGGAAAGTTTCATTTCATAAAGCTGTGACAATGTGAATAAAAGCGAATTAAGAATTTTACTGTTACTGTTTTTTCAGGGCGGTATTGTAAAAATCGTGACGTTCCTTCTCAAAATAACAACATTTAACATTGTGACTTTTCTGGTGGTGGTGCTGGACTCCATGGAGATATTATTACTTTGCCTTTGAGAGCTCATCTGTCTCCGTGTGGACAAAAGCATCCAAGTCACAAAGAATGTCGCTCAAAGAATGCATGTTTTTTCAAGGATTAGATTGGATTCTTTAGCAATAACACCATAAATTGAATAACTGAAAGGCAGATCGGTTTAATGTCACACTTAGGAACATTCCACGCAAAGCAAAAACATCTCAACAAGTAACGGACCCCTGGCCAGAAAAGTTACATAGTGCACCTTGTTAATAACCACACAAGTGCAACATTTGGCACTACTAGGACTCATATCGGCAGCCTAATGTTCTGTGCATTTTTAAACAAACGTACACTTATGCAACGTGTGAAGATTGTTTCATAATGACAGTAGTAAATGTTTTAGATACTTTACGATGTACAGGGCTCGGGCCATGGAGCCGTACACATGTAATGATGCTGGGGCAAAGCTTTGATGTCTAACTAGCTTCACTGGTCTTCTACTTAATGTCAGTCTGACCCAGTACCAATCGATCCGCAGTCTGACTGAAAGCCTGGCGTAAACATTGCAGAAAGCACTAGTGTTTTTCTCAGCTTGTTTTTCCCAATGTACACCTCAACGTCAACGCTAGTAACAGTTCAGACGTACACTAACAGCCTCAACTCTCTACGAGGCTAATTACAGTCTTGACATTGAATTAAGTGTACAGTGCATACCATTTTAGTAGGGTTCTCTTTACAAACATACTAAATATATGAATATATAGTCAATCTTGCGCTTAGAAAGGACAGTTGACGTAAAATATGTGCTAAGAATGTAGAAGTAATGAGGGAAATTGTTAAAAACTACTACTTTGAGAAAAAACAATCCCAAGTAGTTATGGCAACAGTCATAAAAAAGAGCAAGTCTGCCATGTGGCCCATCAGTTCCATGTGTTTTGGGACTGTCTGAGATACATAGCAAAGATACTCAAATATTTTTGGCATCCCCATCTCACTGGAATTCAGAACTCAAAATTCAGGGCCTCAAAACTCCTGCCATGACCATAATCAATGGATATCTTTGGAGCGTTCTCTTCGCGGTCAAAACAAAGAAATGGATGACAAAAACAGAACCGACAATCAAGGACTGGACTGACACTGACATATTTTTTTATCCAAATGGGAAAAAATTACATTCATTCATTCATTTTCTACCGCTTATTCCCGTTGGGGTCCCGGGTGACTGGAGCCTATCCCAGTGACTTTGGGCCTTAGGCGGGGTACACCCTGGACAGTGGCCAACTCGTCGGAAAAAATTACATTTAGACTTAATTAGAAAAGGAAACAAATTGACAGATTTTGGGCTAAATTTGGTTGTGTGCTATTTTCTTTCTTTTTTTGTTGCATTTTTTTAAAAATGCGACAAAAAAAAGAAAGAAAATCTTTATTTGTGGTCTTATCCCAGTTCCTATTTTGTGTTTTGATGTGTTTTAAATTTAAAAGTCAGGAAAAAAAGAGCAAACTTTTCCATTTCCACCTTTCAGACTTAAACACCCCCAAAGATGATGTAGAGAAAAAAAAAACACATTCCATGTTAGACTTAATGCTTTTCGGAGGATTGGATTAGGAAACTTCCTGTCCCTCTGCTGCTAGCTGTAATCTGTTTTGACATTTAAAACAAGGCACCTGAAGTACTCCTGGTGCTTATATTTAGGTGCAGTGTGCGGAGGTATACACCGGCCTCATGGAGACAGAGATGGATTTCCAGCGCTCCACAGTTCAACCCTCATGTGTCAGTATCGCGGCCGCTCCCTGCAGGCAGCGCATACATCCTGCTGAACTCTGTGTCCACGGGTCTGAGGAGCAGCACCCAGCTCTAAACTGAAACAATAGATTATTGTCACCTTGGCCATGTTCGGGCCAACAGTGAAGAGCGCCTTCTGAAGAGGACAATAGGCTATGAATTGATTTATGAGGGTTCAGAGGGCCATAATGTGCAGTAGTAACAAGGAATCAATGGGTTAGAAAAATGCTAACAGCAGCCTTTTATGTGCTCAGCCTTTGTTTGAGACGGTATTTAATTAATTTGGCTGTTTTTAGAGCCGGTGGAGATGTAGAGGAGCGTAATTCTCCACTCAACAGTTTCCCTGCAGGACGGGATTATGGCACCGGTGACAGCAGAACGCACTAGGACCAGGAGGTGCTTCAGGGAGATAAAGGTGAGAAAGTCTGTTTTTAACTTTTCATTTGTCAGACTCTTTTTTAAACTATTTTACATTTAACATTCAAAGTAAATAGTCTGACTAAGCCAACTTTTTTGGCAAGGCAATGTAGAAAAAGTATAATGATTGAAAACTAGACATTTACCATTGTTTCATCATTGTAATTTCAATTAGATTTGGGATTTATGTTTTAAAAGTTGGATTCTGTTCAAATCAAACATTTCAAACATGTCTAGGAGCCTTTACAATTGAGAGAAGATTGAAATATAAACTGATAAATTAATATAAGAAATACATCTGCATTTCAGAACATGTTTGTAGAGGTCTAAACTTTAGCTGCTTTATACATATTAAGATAAAGTACTGAAATAATTAGTCTTTGTAATTAGCTATTGCAACCATTCAAATTGTGATTACTTGTAGTGTAGTTGAGTACTTTAGACTTTTTTGAAGAACAAAAGGAAAGATGCATGTGAGATATATATATCCTAGGTAAAGATGTTATGGTAAGTTTTAGTTATGGTTTTTGTTATTATTGACAATATTTCCAAACAACAGTAACATCTCCAATTCACATTCTTTCACACTGTATGAGCAATCACCATTCCTCATTTTGTCTCGATAATATAATTTTTTTGTGATTATACTGTGACCTAAATAATGATGATTATCGATTGACCGAACAATCTTGACATCCTTGATTCTAGGAAAGGTCGTGTCACTCTTTAATAAGATGTGTTTGCTTATGAGGAATAAACTGAAATGGATGCAGGGGGTGCTTATTTGAGGCCTTTTTCAAAACGATATTACATTATTAACAATAAAATCATGTCTGCTGCAATCTCACAACAACTAATAGCTCCAAAATGTGGGAATGTCACAAAATCTTACTCTTTTTGTTGTATATTACTTCATTTATGCAGCATACAATGACAAATATGTAACATGAGAATCCAGAATAATGCTTTGAGGTTTATTTCCACTTTACATTTAACAAAAGCAGTGTACCTCTGACAGAACTGCCACTTTACTAACTCCAGCCCCAATACGAGATGTGCTGATACTGAATTCGGTCATGCATCCACAATTTCCCATTACCAGAGGCGCCGTTTCCATGGAAATAGTTAGCGTAATGTGTGTGCTTGATTAATACAAAGTCATCTCAGACATCCGATCAGATAGTAAATATAGGACTTCACATTTGGAATATATGCTAATTCAACGTCGGCCCAGAGTTTAAATCAACAAGAAGTGCCGAATTGCAGCATTAAACATTAAAGCTAATACATTTTTGTCAACTTTTATTCATGCATTACTCAGCCTCTAAAAGCATTAAAATTTCTAATATATGGCTCACTGGACATTGGACAGCTTTATTTTTGGATGCCAGCGTTGATGTGTTATTTATGTGATTAGAGCCTGCCAATGATGTAAGCACAGCTGAGGAGAAAAGAGCATCTGGCTGTGCTGGAAAGTAACTACTTATGTAAAACAAATGTACTGCAGGTATTTGGAAAGAGTGAGTACATTTACCATTTGCCCCCACAACCCTAGAGGCAGAGGATCAAAGTACTAGCGCTGTATTTATGTAACATTCTCAGCAATCTTAACTTAAATCATTTTTACAATGGATGATTTTTACTTTTACTTTATTATTTCTGTACTTTTTACTCCACTACATTTTTAATGGAACAATGACTTATAAGATTTAGGCATTGAGTTTGCTACATTTTCCTTTACAATTCCTTTACTGTTTGAGGTGATACTTTTACTTTAATATTTCCAGAGCCGCACCTCTGGCAGCAAGACAGAAATAGGCACAGATAAGCATTTAGGAAATTACATTTGGTTAACAAGGATTGGATTATAAAATAAATAAAAAAAATATTACTCAAATTTATTCAAAATGTCTAAGGGCAGCTACAAAATGGGAACATAATGAAAAGAGTGATTTGAATTGAGAACATATTCTTGTGTGTCATATGAGCGTTGATGGACCGGACATTGATGCTGAGGCGCTGAAACCTGCTCTTTGGTTCTAAGTGCATCACCCTCCAAAAGGGTCTAAACATTTGTTGAGGCCTGGAGAACTCTAAAACCATAATTACTGCTTTGGGAAACTATAACAGTGTTAGCCAACATAATAATAAGCTGTTGTTTAATGAGCCAAACTGTTAAAATTTACCCATGATGCAATTAGAGTAAGCAACTGATTTGGATTTACTAATTAATATGAGTGAACAGAACAGTGGGTATTTACTGCCATGAAACCTGCAGAGGGCAGATTGTTTAGAGATTCTCACGCCAAATGCAAAGTGAAATGTGGAAAAAGATTAGCTGTTTTGCAATATTTTTTTCATCTTGGATCAACAAAATATTTTAGTTCTTATTAACAGAGCCTGCTCAATAAAGTCAGTCAATTCTACCAAACAATAATTCCAGGAGAAATTGTTATTTTATTGTGACACTTATTTCTAGAATTTCTTTCTGGAAGTCATATTAAAGATTATTTTAGTTTTTTGTAAACTAAGCATGTTAACTTAGCAAATGCTGTGTTCTCCCCTGCATTTACTAGGACAGGCAGGAAAGACCCCTGTAGCATTCACCTTTTAACAATGAGGACCAATACAAAAATCAAACTTGTCTGTGGTTTGACACCTCAGATCATTGGTCATATTGCGGCAAACATTGTTATGTTCATAAAAGCCTGAGCACAGGTGGTGCACTGGAGGTGGAGCTCAGCCTGGATTTGTTCCAGTGAATGTGTCCACATAAAGCTCTCCTTTAGCTCACCATGACCTCTGCGTCTTAAGGGAGATTGTTGTTTGCTCTCTAACATATGTAGGTAAACAACACATCCAGTTGTGTTTTAGACAAACTTAAACTCTGCCTAACAAACACCTGGTGAAGCGCACGCAAACAGTCTCCCTGTGCTCTGTGCTGCAGGTAACCCAGCCAGCCGGCTAAAGCAGCCAGGCGTGTGGAGGGGAGGCGGTGCGGGCAGACTGGAGATATTTCTGCTCTATTTTAGGCAGCTTCCTAACAAGCGTCCTCAGACAGGGCTGTAGGGGAGCGGGCTAACTGCTGAGCCTGGCACCAGTCAGAGCCCAGAACAGTGAAGCCAGCGGGGCTAACAACCATCAGCAGCCCAACCAGCTGCTGCAGAGTGCCCCAGTCCAGGCACACGCACCCCCGGGACGGCCACGATCCATAAAACCCACAGTCCTGGAAGATATGCACCAAGAAATGTGTTGAGGCAAAACAGCCTCATTTAAAGGTAAACTGTTCGATCAGGAGTGCTAAGGGGCTGGCTGAAAACCTCTCCAGAGACCAGTGGACAGCAGATGACGGCTGAAGAGGCTCTGGACAGTCTCTGCTGTTTGGAGGGTCAGAGTAACTGCCCAAATGAGTGTCTGCTGCAGTGAATGTAAAGGTATTAGAATTCAAAACTGATGTAAGTCACTGATGTAAGTCATATACGTGCCTCAAAATGTTTTTGTTTGAGATTGAATAGTTCAGCATCACTTTGTGAATTAATAGGCAGATAATGATTTCAGTCGTTTTCTATCCTTGCTCTCACACTAGTTTTTCTTCCGTATGAAATGTAATGCAGTCCAACAAGAGAGTGGACGTGAAATGGCATTTATTAAATCTTGAAAAGATCATCTGAATTAGAGAGGAAGAGCTCTGTCAGTTTTATTTAGTTCATAAATCCAGAAATAATGTTTGACTTTTATCATCGGCTCTGTTCTTTCTTACAAAAAGGCCAGAGCTCTCTCCGAATCAGCGCTGAACTTTGCAGCTGAACCTGAGTAAATCATACAGGTGCACAGCCCACTACGTCATTAGGACACTGGCCTGTGGAAGCACAATGAAAATAAATTTGGCTCGGAATTGTACTGAGGTGAAGTCTCTAAAACTTTACATAAACAAGTACAACTCAGCCTAGGAGAGAGCTGCGGTGTCTTTTCACACATGCTGTAGTGCCTTTGAAAGTGTCGGCTGCAGAAAAGCCCTAGAGCAGAGCATCCCTTGTGTTGAGGGCACAATAAGAGAGCACATATGGTCTGCTTTGGGTAGGATTGGTATTTTGCGAGTGAGAGGTGTGCGTGTGTGGAATGCGTGTGAGACCTGGAGCACTCGTGGCTCGTCTAGCCGGCTGCAGACTTTCTCCTGTCAGCGTCTGTTGAGGAGGAACGACGGAGGTGACATTCACGTCCCCAGTAATTATCAGCACTATGATGTGGGAACATTAATGATGTATGAGGGCCCAGTGAGGGGTGAGAGCCCAGGCTTCACAGGGCCTCATTACACAGACACCACCGGAGCACCACGCCCTGCACTGCTCCAACCTCCACATCCACCACAACACTTGACTCCATGGTATTTCAGCTTTGACAGCAGTAAGAAATGAACAAGTGCTGGTAAGGTCCATGAGAAAAGCCTGGCTTAACAATGTTATCAAATTAAAAGAACTCAAGTCAGAATGTCAAATTAAGAACTGTGGCCAGAGCATTTCTTGATTTTGCCCTCTTCTAAATGGAAAAGACAAGATGTCTGATTATCTCTAATTAAAAATGATTAAGCACCTACTTGCCACAGTCAATGGTCATTGATTTAGTGGAATGCTGATGTGGTGAGTGTGGCCCTGGTTTGGGCTAACTCCAACAGGCCTTCAAATTTCTCATTTCAAATCAAAGAAGGTGCTCATTGACAAGATTTAAATCATTAAAGCCATCCACTTCTCTCCTGTAGGGGGATTATGGATCTGTGGGCTGCACTGCTGTCTGCTTCATGCATGCTGAGCAGAGGGAATAGGGAACAGAGCCAGTGAACGGGAAAAGACTGGGATTTGAATAAAGAATAAAGACAGAGGGGTAAAAGTCGATTACATCTTTGGATTGTCAAACATTTGACCATGAGCCGTAGTGAGAGATCAACAGGAAAAAAGTCTACATCTTGTTGCATCAGTGAGTGGTGAGAGAATTAAACGGATAAAAGGCGATTAGATGTTCGCAGACCAATAAACAGTAGCGTTGCGTCACTTCTGTTGTTGTTGCCGCTGTTGTTTTTGGTGCGTTAAAGGTTCTTGAAGGCATGTCATTCGGCTCATCTCACCGTCACAATCCAGGGGGAGTGTGCATGACTGCCCACCTAATCAGGTGTGGTCTCCATGGAAACTGAGGTAACAAAATGTCATGTACAGCATAACACTCTTGGCAAACAGTGAGGACTCCTAGCTCACAGACAACATGTCTGGTACATGCCTACTCAAACTCACCGCGACACACTGAAAATTAATCAGCCTTGGTTTACGCAATGGCAACAGTTTAGATATGATGCTACAACAATGAGCTAGCAAGAAGTAAAAGAGTATTTGTACCAAAATAACCTAATGATACATCGAACCTCACTTTAAAAAGTGATAATCCAGGGAGTTGAAATTTTACATAAAAAAATATAAGTCTACGCTTGATGATGATTATGATGATGAAATCTAGGACTGCATCTGCTGACACTAAAAACAGCAACTTCATCAACAATGCTAAACTGCATAGTGAACACTTGTATTGATATTTTTATGTATTGACAATTTAATTGGTGTTGACATGAACAAGTAGTTAAGGGTTGTGTAATCCCTCACCCTCTGATTTGCTTTGTACATTGTCTTTAAAACATTACAGTCTACCAATTTGTTGAATTTTAGTATCTTTAACTAAAGAAATATTGGATTTGTTAAATCTCTATATCCACTTCCACTGATTGTTCTTATGGCTCTTTTTTGTAAAGGAAAAATGAGTTAACAAGCACTCCTCTAAACTTCAATACAATCGGTCAGACATGGAACCATCAGTGAATTATGCAACAAATACAATGCTCTCTTGTTTAAAGACTCTTTTACTTTGTACACTACAGCTATCACTTGTGATATTTTTATTTTGACATAATCAATGTGCGATTTCCAAGTCAAGTGTTCATCTTCTTCAACGCCCAAACATTTAAATTTAAATGTGTCCTTTGAATTTCTTCCCCATCAATATTTAATGACGCATCAATGCATTTTTTCCCTCTCCTAAACATCATAAATTTGGGTTTACTTATGTTTAAAAACAATCTATTGGAATAAAAAACAGTTTTTAACTTTTTAAAATTCATTGTCTACAACATTTTTTTTTTCATTTTTAAATATCCTTAATATTTTGTCCAGAGTAAAACAAGGTGGTAGCATCTGCAAATAAAATGCACTTCAATAATGGTGACACGGATGCAATATCATTAACATAGATTAGGAAAAGTATAGGCCCAAGAACCAGTCCTTGAGGCACTCCACAGCTAATTGTAAGCACATAAGACTTAAAGTTGCTTATTTCAACAAACTGATTTCTATCTTTTCAGTAACTTGTTATCCACTGGTGTGCCACTCCTCTAATGCCACGCTTATATAATCAAACTTTATCTATAAAGCGCTTTACATACAAACATGGTAATACAAAGTACTTTACAATTTACATACAGAAAACAATCCCTACAATCTACACACTGCCCTGTCCCAACCATCCCCACATTAAACTTCAACACATTGCAATGCACACATCCATGCTCACTCCATGCTCACTCACTCACTCACTCACACACACGCACACGCACACGCACACGCACACGCACACACACACACACACTCGTACATTAAAATAATGGGCATAAGGCTGAATACAGGTGAACCAGCTGGGAAAGCATCATCGGAGGAGCTGTGTGCACCAGGAGCAGAGTCGCCCGCAGCCACAGGACACAAGGCCCAAAGAAGAGATGAGGCACACACTAAACCTCCACTAGGGGCCCATAAGCCAGGGCCCCGCAGCCACAGTACACCTCCGCTCCCGGTACAGAAGACTCCACAGAGCAAACACTGGAGAGCCTAAAATGGATAAAAGGATTTAAATAAATGAGGATAAAGAAACAAGTAAAATAAGGCCTAAGAGGTAAAGGAAAAACCTAAAAAATAGCTTAAATAATACATTAAATTATAAATTATATTGAATACAAATATGATAAAATAAATAAGATTAAATGCTAAACTAAAAAGGTGGGTCTTGAACCTGCCTGAAACCTCGCCATGAGTGTGTGTCCTGACTTTGGGAATGACTAGGACCCAGCTGCCGGAGAAGCGCAGGGGCCGCGAGGGTTCATATGGTAAAAGCAGTTCTGAAAGATAAGAATGACCAAGACAATTAAGACATTCAAAATCAAGTAAAAGAACCTTAAAATCGATCAAATTGCAAACCTGCAATACACTTTTTCGGAAGACCAGAGAGCAAGGTATTGCTGTAGTCTATATGACTGGTGTTAAAGGCATGCATCAGCCTCAGGACCGATGACTAAAGCCTTAGTTTTGTTCTGGTTAAGTTGGAGAAAGTTTTCTTACATCCAAAATTTGAGGTTTATAATGCAGTTAAACAGAGCATCCATTGGCCTGGTGTCATCAGGACACATGGAGATGTAAAGCTGCGTATCATCAGCAGAACTGTGGAAGATGACGCCATGTCTCCTGATGGCATCACCAAAAGGGAGCATGTACAAGTTAAAAACTAAACTCTAAACTCTAAACTTACCATGAATGTTCAGTCTGTAAGATAGGATGTAAACCATGTGTGCACAGTGCCATAGAAGCCAACCAGGTGCTTCAGTCTATTTAAAAGAATAGTGTGGTCTTACTGTACTGAAGGCTGCCGGAGAAGCGCAGGGGCTGCAAGGGACCAACACTGTCACCATTTTTTAAATCATAATCTGGTCTAAAGTCCTTTAGAGTCTTTGTCAAGGCTGTCTTTTGTACCGTGGTTTACCCTAAAACCAGACTGACTGAGTTTAAAAAGGAAGTTAGATACCGGTCTGTAATTGTTAAAATCATTGAAATCTAAATTGCTCTTCTTCAGCAGGGGCCTAACCACAGCCGCTTTAAAGGCAGCAGGAAAGACCCCGGTCTGAAGACAGCAAGTCATCATGTTTAAAAGCTTGTCTCTAAAAGATCCAAAAAATGACTTAAAAAATGGGGTTGGAATTGGGTCTAAAAGACATGTGGTGGGCCTCACTGAGGAGAAAACTTTGTCAAGCGTCTCATTATTAATCTCAGGTACAAACAAATGTGTTAAAAACAGAGGTTGATAAAATAAAAAAATAAACTTGATAAAATGTCACATCTGATAGTGTTTATCTTACCCAAGAAGTAGTCTGCAAACTCCTCACAGATGAAGTCAGAAACTGCTGGTTTATTAAAATTAGGGAAGAAAAGAACTTTAGGATTATTTTTGTGATCTGTGATAATCTGAGTGAAGTGTGTGTTCCTTGCATTCCTCCTTGTTTTATTGTAAAGTGTTTGTTGTTCGTTAAGAATGTGCTTAATAACTCTAGTTTTGTTTTTTCTCCAGTTCCCTGCAGTTCCTCTAAGTTGTTCATTTCTCTAAGGGGGTATTGGTCTTGTATGAATATTTTTCAATTTAAGTGGGGCAACCTGGTAGAGGGCAGACTGAAGTTTACTGCTAAAATTGTAGACAATAAAATCACAGGAGGCAGGTAAAACAATTGGAGGTCTAAAACATTAATAACATTTTCAGCCACTTCAGGGGTCAGATGATGCTTGCTCACAGTTCTCACCGATGTCTCCCGCTGAATAAAACCAGGGATGATAATTTAAAATCTAGTGGCCTGAGAAGTCTGGTTATGATGTAGGAACTTTCAAAAGACAAAGGAGCCCAGTAATTCAAATTGTGGGCTATATCAGTGTGGGACAGGTGTTGTGGGCTAAATATGCAAAATAAGGCTCTTTAAATGTCTTATATGGGCTTGTTCAGTCTGTTTGACCCTTTGAGTTTCCATGTTAACTGTCTAAACAGTCCTGCTGCACAGTGTGTCACGCAGATAACTGTAGTGTGACTAAAGTATGGCAACAAGATGACACAAAAGTGGATCAACTTTAATGTACGTTTCTTCTGTCAACATTGAGCAACAAGGAAAAAATATACTATGTCCTGTAAGTTTTTAATCAGTTCAAGTGTGAGCTAGAGCCTAAAACAACTAAACTGACCACAAGGGGTGAGCAAAAACAATGGTAGACTATGTGCTGTGTACATTTAATTAGCACTTAATTGAATGATTTGTAGAAAGATAAAACCGTAATTAATTAAACCGTTTATTTCTGCAAGAACTTACTTTTTCCGTGTATTTTGTAAAACCCTGTGGCTAGTTCTAATAACAATTAGCGTGTAATATCAATTAGCCCCCAATCTCACAGCACATTAGTAAGGATAATGGGTTGACCCCTAATAAGACCTCATCACTTTCCTTCAGTGGGCACTTCTACAGTCTGGTGGGTGTTTAAAGCTACAACTGAAAATAACATATAAATGCATTAATTATGGAGCACATCTCCACATCATTAAAGGTTTAAAAGGTACCAGTCATTACAATAGTGTTTATAAATGTTTTTCACCTCATATAAGGGTTCTGTGTTGTGTATCATGTGATTTAAAATGCACAGAGGGTAGTAACTCATACACCGTGAAACATAAAGATGGCTTAGAGCTTTGGCATCAGGCGCAACACCAAATAATGCCTGATCTTCATATGGCCAGGTATCAGCAGAACCAGGGAGGTAAATGTAAACTTTTATGATCACTATTTGGACCCAGGTGTGATAGGTACCATTTTATAACTATGGCACTGTACTAACTAACAAAAAAAAAAGAGAAGTGTTAAAATATTATTTATATTGTTTTCATGTTGTTATTAGCCTTTAAAAATGCCATTTCATGTTTTGAAACAAAAAAAAAAGTTATTATGCTCTGTATGAACACGTTTCTCTGCTGTCTGGCCTGACACTTACTGTGTGCTAGCTCTTTAAGACACATGACGTTCTGCCGAGCAGTAGCAGTTATCCTGTTTAGACAGCAGAAATGCTCAGAACGAGTCTGGTGATGATTTAAGGACTTGTGGGAGAGTCTCTCAGTGACGTAGATGATCTGAAGAAATGTCACGGCTTGAGGGAGTTCAACAAGAAGTGCTATTGACGGTCGGAGTGGATATTCAACCTAACATTAATCAAAACAGCGTGAGGAAGCAAAATGCTACTCAGAGTATGACAGAATATTGTTAGAACATGATTATAAGCAGAATATGTGTCCTTCAAAGACAGGCACAAAATCAGATTTAAAGTTTCGTCTCCAGTTTTTGTCAAGATATAGTGAAATAATTATATGGTTTTAGTTTTGTGTCACTCAATGAAAATACTTATTTTGTGGACTATAATCCGTTATAGTTTTGGAAAAATAAAATAGATATTTTCAATATATAAAGACTTGTTCCTTGGACACAGAGGTTGTATGTGGTCTGGCTTTGAGCTTTGGGATTGAAAAGTGTGACTAGGATCTAGTTTTCACCATTCCTTTAATTACTCCTTATATTCAGCAAAATTATAGTTACTTTTTGTCAACACAAAATATCTATTTTTAATCATAGTTTTAGTCATTATGATAGCCTCTCTTAGTTTTAGCAAGCAAAAATATGGCATGGACAAAAACTATGACAAAATATTTTAGTTGTACTGCTATAGGTGAAAAAAACCTCCTCATTTCCCTATATATATAAATAGTTATTTATTCTTCTTCCTGAATACATTCTGTTCACTTTATCAAGCTTTTGAAGGGTCTGGTGTATTTTTTAGGATTTTATGGGAGAAAACACACAACATTGTGCTATATGAGTCAGAACTATAAATCTCAATATCTCAGAACTACCAGGAACGCAGATTGAAACCTATAAGGGGACGTAATATCAGCAGTAGATATCATAAGCTACATCACATAGATATCTTCCATTCTTGCCACGGATCAAAAATCCAAAAGGTCACATTCTTTCATACATGGTCTTCTCTGAGTCATATTTTAGAGTGGGTGCTTTAAAACCTGCTTCCTCTGAAATGCTGGAGCATGTTTAAATTTAACACCAGATGAAGACACAAACATGATGCCGCTTGCTGACACATACAGCACATGCGGCTATTTGTTTGCCTCTAAGCACTTTCACTGTCTATTATTGCTCCTCTGCTTTATGTCATACCAATGTCATTAACATATTTAGCATTGTGCCTGCTGTGAGTAATGGATAGCAATCTGCTGGTGATCTGCTAATGCCGTAGTCTCAAAGTGAGCAGAATATGGCAATTAACCATGCAGCCACACACTGAGGGCTGCTGGACCCAGGCTGAGCAGAGTCTTCACAAAAGGGACACAGGAAATGGCAGGGGTCCTGAAAACAGAGCAGACATGCAGCGCCCAACCACCATGTTTATGTTGTGTAGGTAGAAGACATTTCAAAGATGTAAGCACCGCTTTCAATTAATAAACAAAGAAAAACATTTGTATGAATGCATTCATGCAATGTTCATAAAAGGGACTTTTAATAATTAAAAAAAAAAGTAGTAATAGTGGTAATAGTGAATCAAAGCTCACTTTTAAGTTATTTTGCATAGCTGTAGTCATCTAGGAATGTTTTAATGGCCACAGAAAGAAGAAAAAGAGAACAAACTTCAAATAAAGCCATTTCTGTTCAATATAAAACAAAATAAATATTATTATATACCTTGTTCCAAGCAAGGTAACTCAACAATATGTTTGCATCAGAAATGTTATAAAATGTGAGTGCAAATGTGTGTTTAGATTGGTGTGTAATATGTTGTGGTCCTTCCCTTTTAGGTTAATGAAGCAGATCTTCTGTTTTGTCACAGTGAGTATGTCCTGTAGACGCTGTGAGCCCCAGGTCGGTCCCTGTGTGCCAGTGTCTTCATAAACCGCCTGGTGAAGCACAGTCAAGGAGCAACCTGAGACTCCAGCCCGTTCTCCCAACAGCTCTTGAATTACATAATGTGGGTGAAATCCAATTGTCTCCAATCATAAGAGCTACCCATGTTATCCATCATTTTTATTAGTGCACCAGTGAGATAAGACTTTGTTATGTTTCTGGAGAATCCATTTTCACATGACAAAGAACAACGATTAAATATGTTTTAGCCAGAGGTTATTCCAATCACGGTGCCATACCAGACCTCTGTGTGTGTGGAGCTGCTGCAGACAGAGCAATAACAAATAGAAATGAAGATTGTGCTGATTGTACAAAGTTTGTGTTTGCAAGTAACTAATCTTGCCACAAAGAGGAATTGGGTTGACATAGAAAGTAGTGCAACTCTGGCAACAAGGCTGTCATACCACACAGGGACTTATGAAATTGAATTTCAATGGCACATTGAGCAGTTCATTGAGAGCGTGCCAAAAGTGAGAATCCTATGACGGATTGAGACAAATCACTGCCCAAATGAGCTGACAACAAGATGCCTGAGGCATTGCATTACTATTCAATTAGCATTTAAGAGGGCTTTGGGGAGAATTGTTTTGTTCTATTTTGCAGATAAAATATGAGCGTCTCCCACAGATTTCTCATTAGGGCCACTTTGAGGGTAACTCTTACTCCATTTATCTTGTGTGTTTGGACCCCCGGTGAATAAAGCTTCAGAATGAGAGGAGAAGATGCACAATATTGAGTTATGCTCATTGAACATATGATGTGTGGTTAACTACTTCCCCTTTGCTTCCTATCTGCATTTTCCGGCAGTTAGCGCGTAGTGGGGTTATCTTCCATATTCCTTTGTTTTGATAAGTACTACAGTTTCCGCTGAATACTTCCACATTGGACCATCTTTTTCAATTTGAATCTGCTTGTCGCCCCTGTTTACCAGCACATTTTGAGACAGAAAATAACAACTTAATACTGAAAAACAACCACGACTAATCTTGTTTTCCACGTCGGCACCTCATCATTGGTTTTTTCATAAATACATCAGAATGACTAATCTGCATGCACAGCCTTTCCTTGGTTCTCATGTGGCATTAATCACTGTGGCTGTAATGTACTTCTGTTGTGAGGACGACAGCGGCTACCCAGAGCTGAAGACTCTAATGCCCACTTTAGCCTGCTCTACAGGACACAGGATACAGGTCACAGGACACAGTTCATAGGACACAGGGCACAGGACACAAGGCACAGGTCACAGGACACAGGGCACAGGACACATGCAGGACACAGGGCGCAGGGAACACATCATAAGACACATCACAGGGCACACATCACAGGGCACATGCAGGACACAGGGCACATGGCACACATCACAGGACACAGGGCACACATCACAGGACACAGGGCACACATCACAGGGCACAGGGCACACATCACAGGGCATAAGGAACACATCACAGGACACAGGGAACATATCATAGGGCACACGTCACAGGACACAAGACACAGGGCACAGGACACATGGCACACATCACAGGGCACCCATCAAAGGGCAGAGGGAACACGTCACAGGACACAGGGCACATATCACAAGGCAGAGGGCACAGGACACAGGGCACAGAAAAAGGCCAGTTACTCACAAGACACCTCTGCTCTTTCAGGATCTATCTGCTTGCACACTTTTACTCACAATCAATTTGATTTTCTCTTTTTAATTATAGCAGGATGATGATATATGCTCCACTAATAAGACATGAATGGAAAATGAAAGGTCGCTGAGAGCTAGATAAATGACTCCCATTATTTCACCAATCGGATAGTAGGCCCTCTATATGTTCTAATTTGAATGATAATAAAATTCTGAATTGCTTTGTCCTAGCAGGCCACTTTCCACATGATAAGCAGCCTGGCAAGGTAACCTTGTCCTGTAACCCAGACTCCCGTTGCTCACAGACCTGTAATTACTTTAAAGGGAGGACCAGAAACACACAGCCTAGGGCTCTGTGTAGTCGTGAGGACTCTAGTATCGACCATTTTGTGGGCACAAGTTCTTTTTGATCGTCCTGATCATTTGAATAAAGAGTGATGCATATGCACTGTAATTCAAAACATAATACATCTAAGATGTCTGAATATATCACACTCAAAATGTCCATTATCTGTGCTTAGAAGTCCTAAATGAGTTGTTTATTTTTAGCCTGCTCCAATGCCACTGCAAGGGATAAGATGGCTCTGGCAGTATAAATAATAAATCACATTGTCCTTGTCTTGGAATACGTTTGAAAAGCAATGAAATGTGATAAAGTGTCTCATCCGGGTTGTCTGATATTTGTGGCAGTCACTTGTGAGTTGACATGCAGGGCTGTATAGGTTACTGATGGCACAGCAGAGAAGGTCTCAGCGGGTCTATAGCACAGGAAAGACGGAGGCAAAACAAGTCGATGGGAGTCTGTAACTGTGGAGCAAGGCTGACGAGGAAACTGCACGCGAAGGTCTTCAAGATGAAAACTTTTGTAAAATTATTACAATGAGAACCAAATCAAACTATTCATGTTATTTTAACTTTTTGTTGCTTTGTTTTAATTTATAGCCAGACACTTTGATTTATTTTACTCGGGGACACCACAGTACGAAGGCCAAGAACATTTTGGACGCACATTTTTTACAATCATGCTTTTGGCTCCGTTTACCACTGCATCAAAAATAAACAAGGACATTCTGGAGACTTTGGGCACGGTGCGGACACCAGGGAGCATCTGTTGGCTATCTCTAATTCAGCACAGAGGACAGAGCCATTCCCAGGAGCAAAGACGCAGGGAGTGGGGGTGCATGGTTTGGCTGAACTGACTGACATACACAGTATCACACAAGTAACAGCAGGACAATTAAAAGCTGGTGTTTATTTGGAAGTTTCTTGCTTCTGCTATTTGTTTCTACTTACTGTGCCAGAAAAAATGAAATGAAAACTTTGATATTATCAGGTATGTCTCATTCATTTGAATTTTATTTTAACCTACCTTTTAACAGTACAATTTTATTTTACACAATGGTTAAAGATATACATGTAAAAGAGTACTGCTCTGTTTAAAAAAATACTAAACTGTGTAACAGTATTATTTTTTTACATTGACAGTTTTTTGCAAACAAGTCAGTAAGAGGTAAAACTTTTTTTTTTCTCATTGAGAAAAAGGATATAACTATTTAGCCTGTTTATCCTTTATTGATTTTTTTCATTTTTCATGAGTTTAAACTGCAGCACAAAAAACAAAACAAGACAGAAACAATAAAATACCACAACACACACAAAAAAGAATACAGTACAGTATTACTGTACCCAACCAAAAAAAAGAACATACCTTGGTACAGTAAATGTATCATAGATATTAATACCAATGTTTTACATTAGACAACAATAATGTGCACATTAGACTCTCGAGAAGGAGATGACCTCAACATGTTATAACATGTCGCAAGGAAACAACACGTTTCCCCTAAATAGGTTTAGCATCAATATACTTTTAAGTTAAAACACTCAGAGTACTTAAACATAAGTACATAAACATCTGTGCAAGAGACACATATACCTTGAGAGTGCTAACCCAGTGGTTCCCAACCTTTTTGTTTCGAGTACACCCACAAGCTTTGTCTCACACTCACACAAGTTTAGTTTTAATTATATTTATGGTCAAAGATACTCCAAATAGATGCAAAATTTTCAACTAATTACACTTTTTTTACTCAGATACATGTACATTTCACGTTCATTTAAAACCTGAAACCATTCCAAGTACCCCCTGATAATACTTCATCTACACCTTAAGGTCCCCATACCCCTGGTTGGGAAACACTTAACTAACCAATCATTACAGAATGTGCTATTAATAATGTTCTACATGCTGCCTCGCCGTGTTACCCACCAGATTTCTAAAGTCTGTGCTGAGCAGTTTGTTAGCACCACTCTCGCCTCTCCTAAAGAAGAGCAGTCTTGATGCCTCAGTACTGAAAAACTGCTGGCCCATCTCAAATTAACCATTTTTGGGCAAAGTCCTCGAAAAGGTTGTTTACAAACAGCTCACTGACTTCCTCTTAATTAACAACTAATTTTATGTTTTCCAGTAAGGTTAGAGCTGAGTGTTGCTTTTGACACTGTCGATCATGGGATTCTCTTACAGAGACTAAAGGACAGGGTTGGGATCACTGGCACTGCACTAAATTGTTTGAAGTCCAACCTGGAAGACAGGAAGTACTTTGTTGGGATAAGTAACTGTGTCTCAGACCACATGGGCTTGACCAGTGGGGTGCCCCAAGGGTCAATCCCGGGACCCCTTCTGTTCAACCAGTTCGATGTCTCTCTGACGGCAGGTGAATGTGGACCAGTGGATTCAATAGATCAGTGTGTGAATGCAAAACAACTTTCTCCAGCTGAACTCAGACAAGACTTAAATCATGGTCTTTGGCCCGCAGAAACAAAGAGAAAGTGTCAGCAGTCACCTCCAGTCTCTCGCTCTTAAACCTACAAATCAAGTTAGAAATCTGGGGGTAATAATGGACTCAGATTTGACCTTTGACAGCCACATCAAATAAAAAAATAAAAAACATCAACAGCCTTTTATAATCTAAAAACATTGCCAAAGGTATAGTGTCTAAATCAGACTTGGAGATAACTATTCGTGCATTTGTTTCCAGTAGGTTAGACTACTGTAATGGCCTGCTCACTGGCCTCTCCAAACGAGCTGTGAAACAGCTGCAGTACATCCAGAACGCTGATGCTCAGGTCCTGACTAGAACCAGGAAGTACGATCACATTAGTCCTGTGCTCAGGTCTCTGCACTGGCTTCTTGTAGCTCAGAGAATATACTTTAAAGCAGCTCTGCTTGTGTTCAAGTCTCTCCACAGCCAAGCACCAAAGTACATCTCTGAAGCGTTAGTGCCATATGAACCATCTCGCACTCTGAGGAGCTCAGGGACGGGCCTCCTACTGCTGCCCAGAGTCAGGACTAAACATGGGGAATCAGCATTTCAGTTTTATACAACTAAAAACTGTCTTCCTAAAGATGTGAGACAGGCCTCCACTCTAACAATGTTCAAATTCTGTTTAGCTGTGCATACGACTGAAAGATTTTATTTGCAACTTTTCTTTTAAAGTTTTTAATAAACTATTTTGTATGTCTTAAGCTGTTTTGTGATTTTGATGCAATTTTATTCTGTTATGTTGAGCACTTTGAATTGCCTTGTGTACGAATAAACTTGCATTGCCTTGCCTAATAATCAGATTAATCAGAAGTATATGTGCTTTAAAAGGACTATGCATGTTTTAGTAAGAACTTTGGAAATAATATAATCCATATGACCGAGCACAATGAAACTCAATACAAAGGGCAGGACCTTCATAACTCTATGGGAGATTTACTATTTTTGAAAGAAACCACCAAACTATACTCAATAATACTCAAATGTTGAACCTTTTCGGGATTGGCTCAGACAACTTCTCATATTCATTTTTAAAGCTTGAAATAGGGTTGAACAATGGCTCAGTTTTCTGAAGTGTGAAGTGAACTGTGAAAAAAAAAAAAAGTTTATTGATGCTGACAGATAAGACATTGAACTTTGTGCCATTTTGTTTATGTTACAGAGATATTAAACTTAAACCCGAAAAAAAAAAAAAAAAAAAAAAAAAAAAAAATCTGCAATCTGACAGTTAAACAGTAAATCCTACCATAATTCTTATCTGTCTCCAGCTCATTGTTAAACTACGGGGATTCTATAATGTTGTGATGTAACATGAACGCAACCAAGAGAAAAAACAAATCTGCATAGTAAGTGTTGGAAAAGATCACAGTAAATGTGAAATGTGTTTTTGTAATAAATAGCAATGATTTGGTTTCGTGAATTCATTTATTTTGATTATGGCTTAGTATTATTCCACTTTATGAAATTAATTGAATTCCTCGTGCATTGGAGCAAACAGGCAAACAAATTAATCAAGATCTGGCAAATGTGTTTCCACTGGGCTGTGCAGGAGCAGTGCCATTATGCTAGCTGTGTTAGCATGTGCAGCCTGAGAGTGTTTTGGTAATGGTGGTGTGCTCTGTTATTGTGATGCACTCAGGAGCATGACCCTGTCTGAGGAGCTGAAGAGCCTCGCTGACACTTACATCTCACAGATTATAGCACACAGCCAAATAGCACTGTCTTCATTTCACAAGATTTGTTGAGATGTTTTTCTTTCAGCACAGCAGGAACAGACTGAGAAAGCATCCAATCGTTATTAATGATGGGCATTTATCCAGTTCACAACTAATGGCGTTTGTCTTGTTATATTAACTTAGGTTTGCCTGTGCAATAATAACCATTTATTGCTCTCAAAATGTTAGGTTCACCCTAACATTACAGTAATAATGCATCAGTCTTATCAGGCTCTGTTTGAACATTCAAAGTCCCTTTACATTGCAATATAGTATCGTAGTACTACTATAGCCAAGCTGTCCTGGGGCAGGCTGACATAACCATACCTGCCAATGGACATCTCTTTGAGCCTTTTGGTATTTTGTTCTTTTTTTTTTCTTTTTTTTTTTAACTGGCCTTAAGGCCTTATTGGACAGAAAAGGGGAGAGAGATAGTAGAAACATTCGGCAAATAGTTGAGGCTGGGAATTTGATCAGGTAGGCCTGGCAAGTGCAATATATTGCTACAGAAAAAGTATCACAGAAAATGATAATATTGAAACTAGTTTCTGCCACTGACACATGAACCATGAAAAATCCAAGTAAACAAATTTTAAATGTACAGTATCATTAAAGGGCATGAGTGACATCAAGTAAAAAGCAGAATGACACCATTACAATTACTCATTCAACACTCAAATATTATCATAGTACAAAAATCCCCCCACTATCTCAAAGAAAATGTACACACAATAAATACTGACCACCAAAATATAATTCCTTAAACCACTACACACTATACCGGTAAGCACATTTTTATTTGTTTTAATTTGATTTCAGACAAAAATCCAATCAAAACGTGTGATCAATGGAGGGAAAAATTATATATATCTATATCAATGTATACTGTATCTTATTAAAAAAAAATTCCCTTCTCACCCTCCACGGGTGGTCTCATCCATCTCTAGCCTCGGGTCCTCTACCAGAGGCCAGGGAGCTTGAGGACTGAGATGTCTGATGTTCCTCCAGGGATCTGCTGTAGCCAATGCTGTAGGTCACTACCCCGAGTGCTCCGATCACCAAGGGCACCATTAGGGCTTCACCTTCCAGCCTTCTCTGAGCCCATGGTATTTCTCTAGTTTCTCGTGTTCCTTTCTTCTGATGTTGCCATCACTAGGTATTGCCACGTCAACCACAATGGCCTTCCTTTGCTGTTTATCCACCACAACAATTTCTGGTTGGTTTGCCATTACCATTTTGTCTGTATCTGGAAGTCGCACAGGATCTTCAATCGGTTATTCTCTACCACGTTTGGAGGCATTTCCCATTTTGACCTTGAAGTTTCATACTCCGCACAGATGTTTCTGTACACTATGCCAGCTACTTGTTATGGCGTTCCATGTACGCTTTCCCTGCCAGCATCTCTAAACAATGAAGTTATATGCTGGACTGTCTCAGGAGCTTTTTTGCACACCCTACACTTTGGGACTTGTCTGGTGTGGTAGATCTGGGCCTCTATCACTCTGGTGCTCAGGGCCTGTTCCTGTGCAGCCATGATGAGTGCCTCTGTGCTGTCCTTCAGTCCAGCCCGCTCTAGCCACTGGTATATTTCTTGATATCAGCCACTTCAGTTATGTTCCACTGGTACATCCTATGTTGGGGCTTGTCCTCCCATGATGGTCCCTCCTCCGGCACCTCATCCTCTGTTCCCCATTGTCTGAGACATTCACTGAGTGCGTCATCATCTGGTACCTTTTCCTTGATATACTTATGGTTCTGGGATGTTTCATCCTGGATAGTGGCTCTCACACTCACTAGTCCACAGCCTCCTTCCTTATGGCTAGTGTACAGTCTCAGGGTAAGGAGTTTTTGTGTCTTAAGCCGGCATCGGAATTGCCTTGCATTCATTCTTTCAGGTCAGTTGCTGGTTATTGGGGCTTCATTCCCAATATCTGGTTGGGAAATTGATGTTATCTCCCCTCTTACCTGGCTCCCACTTGCCGTAGTATTTGTGTTGTACCTCGTCAATCTCAACTTGTGATAGCTTGTGCCGTTTTCTGGATGTTAGAACACTGAGCTACTAATTGTTTCGCCGTGAGCCTTGATTGTGGATTTCGAAGTAACCATTCATCCCACATAGTTTGCATGTAACCCCTCTGGCTAGGGGAGGGCCTTTCAAATAATGGAGCGGTGCGATGCCAGGAGGAATAAATCAGTTGACTGAGGCACTGCAGCTGATCCTGTACCACCGGGTGATGGCAACATCACGAGAAACTAGAGAAATACCAAGGGCTCAGAGAAGAGCCAAAATGGTGCCCGTGGTGATTGAAACACTCAAGGCAGTGACCCAACATGGGACTTTGCTGTACTTGAAAAGTGGGAGACTTGGGAGAGTTGTATTCTGTGACGGTTTCTAATGTTACTGGCATGATGCCACAGGGAGGGTGTTTTTCTTTCAGTGGAACAATACAGGTGGTGCAGGGGCCTCAAACGGCCGCTGGCTCTGTCCAGATGTTGCAGAGAGTATTCCTCATGACTGGGGGCCCTTGTCTGCGATACCGGCAACCGGGTTTTCCAACAGGAAGATTCTACAGTTTACAAAGCCTGCAGGACAAAACACTTCTTCCAGGAGAACTTTTTTTCCTGCGTGTTCCCCTGATCTAAATACAATTGAGAACCTTTGGGGATGGATGGTCAACAGTTTCAGACAGTAGATGTCCTTCATGATGCCATCTTCACCTCTTGGAGAAATGACATCCTGGAAACGCTTGCATCAAGCATGCCGCAACGATTTTTTGAAGTGATCAACAATAACGGTGGCGCAACTCATTATCGAGTTCTTGATTGGGACTTTGATTTCTGTTTTGAGGGGGTTTTAGGGTTGGTTTTTGAGGTGTGGTCTGATGACGTTTGATCGGCTGCAAAACAGCATATTTCACTTTAATTGTTGTTTTCTATAAAATGTTTACTCAAACTATTTTTTTGTCTCACTTCCATTTCTTGTTGCATATTGAAGCTCTACTTGGCCTTGTTGAGGCCCACACATGCCAAAATGTGACTTTTGCAAATTTATTCAACTGGTCTTAAACTTTTGATTGGGACTGTATTATCATAGGTTTTAATGCACAGGATATTGCAGCGTGAAATGGGGATAAGACCCGGGTAGGACATGAAGCAAATTATCTGAGCCAAATTCGAACTCCTGACACTGCGGCCCACTCACTGGCAGGCATGTGTGCTATTCTAGCGGCACTTTTTATATTTATTTATTTTCTTGGTCCATTTCAAGTATGTTGTGTCCATTTCTCACCCATAATATCACCAATCTGTATGGTGAACTATTTAAAAAACCCAAACAATCCATACCACTACTTTACAAGTACATGTATTATTACTTACACATAACAGACACAAACTAATTCTTTTGTATGTCACAAAAGAAGCCACACAATGTTCAAAACCCTAGGAATATTATTTAATTTACATCAAATTAGCCCGTAATCACAGGAGAATCCAGGTTGAGTCAAAACCATAATTGGCCCCTTCAGAAGTGAACCAGCTGCAGTTTAGCATTCAGCTAGCGTCCTGCTCCGTCATTACCGACAGGAGCAGGGGGGAAACTGCTGTCAGACACATCAATGGATTTTTTCAGAGATATCAAAGCATGGTTGCTATGAGGACATGATAGGGTGGTATACCTGTTTTTTATCTGCCAATAGACAGACTTTTTTTCTGAAGGCTGCCTAATACTGACACATACCACCTCCCTTCACTCCCCATACACACATAAAAATGGACCCAGAGTCCTTGTCTCAGCAGAACATACATAATTATGATGCACCACACAGAGAATAAAGCGGTTATAGAAGCTGCTTTGCAAGTGGCATGTCAATTGTATAAAAGCCATTTAAGGAACACAAGTGATTATTTTTGACGTGTTGTGAACAGTAAAATATACGTGAAATGGCAAGATTAAGAGAGATGAAAGAAATGAAGTATAAACAATATCATATTCAGTATAGCCTCTAGCTTTAATGTAACAGTAAAAGGACTACAAATTAAAATGCCGCTTTCTTCTGTCTTTTTGCTCTGATCTATCCTTTCCCTTTAATTAATGTTGTTAGCACAGCCCATATCTGTATTTAGTAGTACTTGCTGTGTTCTCAGTGAAGATATTTGCTAGCCCTGTCTCTGTGCCGGACCTGACCTTTGACCTTTTACATCAGCCTTTGGGGATTTTGTGCTTTACTTGAATTGTTTTGGCAAAGCCATACCAAACAAAATAATTATCATAACCCACACATGGGACAAATACAGTATAGTTAAAAAAGAGCGTTTACTGCATAGAGTACATGCAAATGGAATAATGTAATAATGACATCAGACAACCAATGGTAGTAGGCCTTGTGCTCCTTCAAATGACTTTGATCAGTGGGTGAAATTGAACGTTACAAAAGGGACATCATTATAGCCTATCAAAAATGCACAACATAAAGTATTGTAGACTCAGAGCTCTACTACTGCTCTGCTTTCCCAACATCATATATTTATTTACTGTCATAAGAGATATTTTTCACAGGGGTATTCAGAGACATCTTGATGGTAAAAGGGATAAGAGAGACATGCGAGTTGTGCGCTGTTGCTGCCAGCGCATCTTGCTTCTGACCACCGCTTGACAGCTGCATGTACAAATAGGCACTGAGGAAAAGCACAGTACAGAGAGTGGATGTGAACTTCCTCTTTGCTTTTGACTGGCAGAATCCCCCCTCCCATGAATACCAAGGGCAACCCGTTTCCATTATTCATAAACCAGCTGTTCGAAGGTGCCATATTTACACTTATATTGCAGAACCACGAGTGGCTTTGCCTTTTTAATATTGTGGCGGCCACCTTCTCAGATTTCTCCTGCTAAAGGCCAGCCTAAGTTGCTCTAAGGCAGAAAGCGGGAAGAACTGATAACAGCCTTCCAAACAAGGTCTGGAAGTAACATATTTGCTATTTGAATAATTGAACAGAACTTTATGAAGCTTTTTGAGATTGGATTCAATTGTAATTTGACTATAGTTCCCGGGGATGTTGACATGATTAGGTTATTCATACACTAAACTGCAGTGCTGAAAATGCCTGAAGAACGATGAGCAGCAGAAATGTACCAAAGCAAAAATCTCAATCAGGCTACAACTGTACTGATCAAAAGTCATTACATGGCTACTGGCCAGCAGCAGCAAATGAATAACACATGAATCCTGTTGATGAAACATTGGAGAGTAGTTACCAGCATCCAGCTGTCTCACAGAGATAGTGTTCATGGCCAACTAGAGCAGTTCTGGTCAAAATACAAGACAAGCAGGTGGTCTGAGCGCAGCATGGCTCCACTGGTGACTGCTATCAGTTTTGAAAATGACTGGGTCCAACAAGCACGGGCAGATTGTTTCAATGTCTCCATTTTTCTAATAATCCCTCACAAGGGCACAGCGCTTCACCGGTGTCTCTTACACAGTCAGCTTCCATCACATGAGTCAGATATACTCACCAGACGTCTACTGAGGATATTGTTGCAGAGCTGTCCCCAATGGCTGAAAATCTATGGTCAGTGTGAGCATATACCCTGGGCCAGATGTCCTAGCAGCGACTCAAACTACACTCCTCAGTCCGACCTCACCCCCTGGGATTCAAAATGAGAGCATTGTCCTGAGCATTGACAGGATCTTGTTACCGGACAACACATGTTTTGTTTATTGCATGTTGTAAGGCCATCCATGGTTCTGGTCTGGTTTTAAAGTTAGTTTGGTCTTTCATTATTTTAACAGCTCCAACTGACTCAGACGGTCGGGGTAGTTGCTGGAACACATTTCCTGTAGCATATATAAATCTAAAATAATGTCCCATATGTTCTATTAGCATCATCTTTAACATTAAGAAGGTGCAGCAAGCAGCACAATCACTAATGCTGGTGTCACTTGTCTTGGAGAAAGTACTGCAGTGCTAATGGTGCTACAGCGTGAGACCCAGCGTGAGTAGATGGCTGTGCATCAGGATGTCTGCTCAGGTAAAACCAAGATGCTGATACATGTGTGATAAATGGGTCGTGGCTGTTCGAGTGAAGGTGGTAGACAAGATGCTGAGTAGGGAGCAGAGTATGGGGGGCTGCCTTATTTGCATGGCTCTGGCTGAAGTTTTGTTGTTGTAAAGCTGTTGTCAGTGCTGTTGAGTCACAGAGGAGCGTTGGAGGTGCTGATGTCACAGACACTGCCAGCCATGTAGGGCAGCAGCTGCCTCATTTCGAGCCGTTCCACATTTTTGCACGTTGTTGTGAAGGAGATGTCATCTGAGCAGAAACCTATCTGACAGCTGAGAGTGAAATGAGGTGAGAAATCAAAGTCACTTTCTATTTGGGAATGTCTCCGCGGTGCCTATCTGCAGGCTGAGATCACCAACAGCAGCCTCCCTCCGCCTCCCACTGCTGCGTCCCCTGTGGTTGTGCGCAGGGTGGGGTGCCAGTCCCTGCTCATCCAAATAACACCTTCATATGTGTGACTGCAAGTAGCAATGCCTGTGTCTTACATAAAGTCAAATGCAGGGAAGTTTGCCAACTTCTGCATTCTGAATAATAAAGTTGGGAAACACGTTTTTGTTGAAAGCAAAGGCCTTAAGCTAAAACTGTAACTTTATTACAACAGGTTTGAATTTTTCAGGTTATTAAATAATATTACATTCAAATTCTTTTGTGTACATTTCCACACACTTTTGTGAAACCAACCAAAAAAGTACTTCAGTTTGTGTGCAAGTTGACTGAAAAGAATTGCTTTAAGCTTGTTTACATTTAGTCCAACTTTCCCCAAGAGAAAGTTCCATGTAAAGACTTTATAGGTCCTTCTCTCCACCAAAGGAACCTGTTGGGCAGGGAAACGAGCAGGATGGATGACTCCGTTCACAGACTGTCTATTAGTTTTCATTTGGTGGCCCAGGGAAACTTGGAGATTTATAGGCCACATTTGCTTTAAATTCAGCCTTGCAGGGTTTCGCCTGATTGCTACTTTGTACAGACAATGATCAGTTCCTATTCTTTTGAGCACTCTGTCTCCATTTTTATATATTTTTACCGTCTGGAGGAAGAGAAGGCTGTCATAATTCATGTCAGCTGAGGCATCCACACCAGCTGGACTTAAAGTCTGCTTATTCCACCGCTCTTATGGATCACTTGTCAGATCTGTACCTTAGGGTGTCCACATTTGAAGGCATGTCAGTCATGAGGCACAGCAAACAGAACTGTCTCAGCATCAAGTAGGAAAACAGCATTTAGAGCAATACATACTGAAATAGCAATGATTTGCTGACCCTGTGTAGCCAATCAACGCTATTTGTTACACCAAAATGTGTCCCTTTAAGAAGAACATAAATAATCAAGCAAAACTACACAGGTCATTATTTATCAGACAAACAAATGTGAACGTGAAATCAAGACTTATAGCATTCAAAATCATTTGATTGGATTCCTCTTCCTTAAGTTACTTGTTAACGTGTCTCATTTATATTTCTCCTTCATGCTCCCTCACGTTGAAAAATGGCTCCGACGATGCCATTCCCATCATCTCTTAGACCCAGATCGCTGCCATTATGCAAAGCAATGTCATACAGCGCTTCCAATGATTAATTTGAACTGGCACAGTGATATAGGATTTCCTCCCCACAGTGGGATCGATAGTTTCTTCCTTTAGCTTGGCCAGGACTGAATTTTCATTAACCCGTTTAAGAAGGACTTGACAATCTTTTGTAAGTTATTATGAAAGGCTAAGAGGGCCCAACACATTTGTTAGCTCAGATGACATCTCACGAGTTGACATTTTTCATGTTATTGGTTAGTTATGCTACAGAATAAAATGGACGATGATTTGTGTGCATTTCAATCAATGATAGATAAAGCCCAGTGTTTAGCCGATCAATAACACTGTGATCCATCAATTGTATTTCTTCATTTCTGTCAAAGCTGCTGGCTTCATTTAAACAATATTTGGTATTCACTGTGCAAGTCTTGAATAAATGTTTTGCTTAGATATTCCAAACCTCCTATTTGGTCGGCGGCCATCTTACTTAGGACCATCCCCCATGTTTTATTCATTTATCCTCTGTCCTGGCAGTCAAAGTTAAAAGCAAGGGGTTTGATAGATTTGTTGCCAGTGATGTTTTGATGAGAAGCACTTTTCAAAGTGTCTTTTCCACCTCTATGTTCATGTTTTCTTAAAAAACGTGTACACTCCGATCTAGTCGTTTCCACAACATTAGGCTAAGGCACATTAGCCTTACAAGTGCAGCTTGCTATGGTCGCATTGAGACAATGCTGTCTTTTGATTTAGCTTCTCCTGTGGAGTGAGAATCCCGCTGTTTCCAGGCCGGAGGGACAACCTGCCATGGGCTTGTAGAGAAAAAAAAAAGATGGAGAGAGTGAAAATCAATTCCTCATTAAACAAATTTGTAAAGGATGCATCTAAAAGGTGTTCAACGTTTGCTCTGCAGAGCTGTCAGCTTGACGTGACCTTGAAAGCCCTCTCCTTTGCCTGACAAATAGCAGCGGTGACTGTGGAGGGAAAAAGGTGTAGCTTTTGTCTTAGTCTTGATTGATAGTTGGCTCCTCGCTCTTGTCGCTTTCTAACACGTGTCACAGGCGACTCACAAAATCAGCATGCTGAATCAATAAGACGTGTCCATGGATGCACATCTGTCTGACCGTCTGGCATGAGAAAATCTAAATATCTGGCAAATTAAATTCAATGGCAAATGAATGTCTTAGACAACTGAACACAACATTACAGTTCATGTCACTTTTGGCTCCAGAGTGGAATTACCCATCTTTATGCCCTCATACCCCCATATCTTTTCCCTTTAGAAGTGGCACCTACAATTCATTCTCATTCCCCCTCAACACTCTACATGGAGGCTGGGTGTACCTGCCATGGGTACCGATAGGCTCAACAGTCATGAGCAGGCTAATGCAGAAGGAGGTAATCCTTGAGACGCATCCCGCTCCCACAAACAAATGTCAGTCCACCGCTATATAGGAAGACAGTGCAATGTCTTATTTAAACCTGATTTAATTTAGCTGGCTTGGCACTGGTCGTGTGTAAACAGAAGAGTGGAGCTGGGGATGCAAAAACTCTGTCTTTATTTAGAGAAACTGGCTTGGTTACAAGACGAGCCAGATGCACAGCAAACCGAGCTAACAGATGTAGTGGTCACACATAGTTCTCTGCTCGGATTACCACCTGTACAGCCATATGAATATTTAGTGGATACTGAAGTGTCAGCTGTAATGCAGTGCTCACAATCAGCTTTAGTCTGCCACAGCCTATGGGGACTGCTGCCAGTGTTGGAAGGCACAACATTGATAATTCATTACACTCAGTAGGAGACTGGCTCAAAACTTATAAATAAAACTAGCATTGCGGTTAGTTTTCACCTGTTTTAGATTCCCGGCCCAGTATTAATGTTGATGTAACAAAAATTTCAAAAATAGTATGCAATAGTATTGCATACGATATTGACAAAAATTAATATCCCATTTAGTATTCCGATAACATTATTCAGACGATATCATGACTATCCAATAGAAATGTCTGAAATGTACTAGAGGCTTAATTGTCAGACAAATGTGAAATATCTGTAAAACTAATCACTTATGTTCAGAAATAGCAGCTTATATCCTTATTTGAATGTGTACGCCATAACTTTTTTCACTTTATTTTTAATCAGCTCTTTTTGTTGCATTTTTTTTTTCAAATTCAAATTTTGCTTCTTTAAAACAACATTCACGAAATAATCTACAGTAAAATCCACTATATTGTCTACCCCTAAATAGTGTTTTAAATCATTTGTTTGTTTGTTTTTTCTCTTTTTCTTCAATTCTTTAAAAACGTTTGGAAGGATACACCACACATAATCTTAATACATTCACAAGCGAGTCCAAATATGTTGCAAAAATGTACTTAAGGGAAGATAAAAACATATTTGTCATAAAATATTAAGACAAGAGAACATACTAGTAAACAGAATCTATTGCAAGGTGTTGCAATTGTACTGATGATGAGTTCAACTTGCACAGGGGTTGTAATTCTACTGCACTAAGGCAAGAAATATACTCCAAATAAGTTCAAGCCGTTCCATTCAAACATATTTTTAATCAAATGCTACACATAATCACCAAACCAAAAGTGGTGAAAAAAGTAATTGAGCAACATATTTTGCAGTACCAAGTTATTTTAATTGCCATAATTTATTCATAAGATATATGTAAAAACTATGATTTAGCTCAAATAATGTATGATATGTACTTTTTTATTCAATCATTACTTACTGGACTAGACTTGATCAAAGTATTACAATGCTGTTGATATATTCTACAGAATCACTGAAAATCATTTTTAAGCATTTCACATGATTTGCTGTTTGGGGACTTCAAGGCGAATAATCCAGTTGAAACTTGAACATCTCCACCACTCAGTGTAACCATCATTTACGTTTCGCTGCACAACTTATCATTAAATATGTAGTAATAATATTGAAAATAACCCGTTATCTGTTTTATGCATGATTGCAGACATTTCATGAGTGCGCCGCAGCATTGGGAGGTGTTGTTCTGTTTCCAAACTTTTCCAGCTCACTAAGCTCTAATCCACACTGACAGACGAGACTCACATCATGAACATGCTTCAACTGAAAGAGGCTCTTCTCCTCAATATTATTCATTTTTAATATCTCAATATACTATAGCGTTTTTGTTTTGTTAAGTGCTGAAATAATGGGGGGATCTACAAAAGCATTTTAATCTGTCCTTGAATGAGACTTGAACTGACCTGCCATTAATTACCAACTCTAAAGAGGATAAGTGGTTTACAGTGATCCCTCGTTTATCGCGGGAGTTGCGTTCCAAAAATAACACGCGAAAAGTGAAATCCGTGAAGTAGTCACAGCTTTATTTTTTATTATTTTACAATGCAATACTGAACTATGGAATGAAACCAAAAAACAAAACCTGTTTTAAAGCCCAAAATTAGTTTAAAACAATAATTTTAATATAGTAATACAAGGTTGGAAACATTGTCACTCGCGTATTTCACAGTCTGTGGCTCTTCGTCCTGACTCCGCTCCGCTGTAGCGTCTGTTTACTGTTAAACCATTCCTGTCTCGGTCCCCTGACCGTGGTCGGAGGACACAGGGGAGATTCTCTTCTCCAGGGCCGAAGGGTCGCTCGTCCTCCGGGGTTTAACTCCCTATTCTGAACTCCACGGTTGTCCAAAGTGTAGTGTGAGTGCAATGACGACCTCAGTTTGTTGCTCCAGAGTTTTGGCTTTATTTTACTGTAATACACCCTCGCTAAGCCCCGGTCGCCGTCCTCACCCAGGTACCCACACTTTCACACCCGCTCACTTCGCGACTCACTCTCTGACGCGCGCATTGGCCGCGCGCACGCAGCCTCTCTCACTCACGTACCCCTATGTCACACACAGAGCTATCTGCCAATAGGAGCTAGACATACATCTCACAACACTACGTTGTCGGCGCAGAGCGTTTCTTCGACATTGTGGGTTTTGTCACAGAGAAAAAAATGCAAACGTAAAGTTGGCAGAATGTACAGAAACGAAAACTGTTGACAAGTGAAAAACCAATACAGTACAGCGTCAATATTTTATTTCTAGACAACAGTAAAGCCCCTGAGCCAATCAGGATTCAGAGCACAATGCACTGTAAAAATATCCGCACTGTAAAAAAAATCCGTGAAGCAGCGAAGCCGTGAAAGATGAAGCGCGATAGAGCGAGGGATCACTGTATTGGCAATATGTTTTTCAGATTTAGATGACAATGTCAGGTGGGTGATCTTTGAAAAAAATGGCTTCACTGAAAGGGTCAAATGTCATGAATTTTGAAGTTTGCCGTGATTCCGGAAGTAATTTCTCTTTCTTCTTCTCATTATTGCCACAGGGGTTTGGAAAAATTCAAATATTAAGAGTTATTACATTATGAAAACTTGATTGAAAAAATGTGTAATTGCATAAAGGCAAAAGCTTATGCTTCACTGGGGAGTGTTCTAAGCTCTCAGACTTAAAAACATACATGAGTTAATAGTGAAATGACTAAAAGGCTGATCTAATATTTCTTGCCCTCCCTTATGCTTGTTCTTAAGTATTCAGCCGCTGTTCTGACCTCTGTGTCTGACAGATGGCTTCATAGTCTCTCAAACAAGCCTTCAGAGAGGAGACATGATGCCTCAATGCAAACAAACATCACATCACTGCCCTAATAGCTTTTTCCCACTGAGTCAGCCATAGTAACAAACCCTTGTAATAACTTGTGCTTCCACAGGCTGAGCAGGAGGAGAAATGTGGTCCCTGTATACACGACTCAACAGTCATCTATGAGAATGAGTGCAGGGTCAATAACACACACACGGTCATGAATTGTTTGCCCGGTTTGCCATCACTGGATACAACTATGGATCTGAGATGGCAATAAGATTCCCAGCAAGAGGACTATTTTCCTCTATGTTCCTGTTGAGAATAGCTAGAACTGTTACAATGTCTTTTCCCCAACCCTAGTGTGTAATATGACATATAATGGCAAAATGTGAATTCAATTATGGGGGTTTTTGGAGCTCTACAACAGTAAAGCTATTTCTGCATTATAAAATTTTGATAATGTTTGAATTACAGACATCTATTTTACTTTGGCAAGAATTCTCAATTTCAAATGCCTCAATAGGATTACGGGATATTTTGTAAATGTATCTATTTTTGATGAATCTAACCACCAGTGTGAGATGCTGTTTTGGCATGTGGCCGCTAAAATGGTACATGGAAACTTAAGGGGTGCTCGGTGGTGGAGCGAATAGCACTACTGCCATGTGAGCAGGAAATCGAGAGTTCAAATCTGGCTCCGATAATTTGCTACATGTCCTTCCCCAGTCTCCACCCCAGCTATACTGTCCAGTCCGCTTAATTGTTTTTTGTTTTGTTTTTTTCTTATGCCATGCGAGCGCCACTTTCCATTGGTGGCTATGCAAGCATAAGTTTATTTTTTACAATATATTTTTTCATAATTAGGGTAAGGATAGGGCCAATTGGGGTTAGGTTTAGGAACAGATAATTTGGTTGAGTTAGGGCTTTAGTGCAGGTAAGCTAACCAAGTCTTGGCAGAACTGCACAACAAAAAAAGGAAACTTAAATGTAGAAAAGTTTTCAAAGGTCATCATCTGGACACTGTTTTGACAACCAAGATATTTGGAAAGTCACTCTCAATGAAACAATGAAACTTAAGTGGTTACTTTATTCCAGCCGTTACTCAATGTCCAGTCCAGAGATTGAAATCTAAAAGCATTCAGAAATCCCAATCCTACTGCTTTTTATGCGAAATGTAAGTGTTAAATACAAGTCCGGCGTTAGACTAAGACCTTCCAACAGTTTGCGATTTACATACAATCAAAAACGCATAAACATTGCAATCAGTGCATAGAGTCGTGACCATTGAGTACTGGAAATAAAAATGAGGGGTAACAATCTCACCTCTTTGCAGGCTCACTCACACCGAGGTATTTGCTGTACTTTCAGACCTGTTGTCTGGGAGACCGGTCCTTGTTTAGACGAGTTGTCAAGGAAACAAAGATAGGGTGAAAAGCTATTCGGTGAAATTTGTGTTTGCTGTGTTGGACCAGTGGTCACATGACAGCATAGCATTTAGATGTGCACTTCCAATAACACAGTATAATCCAAAAGAAAGGTCTTCTATTGATTTGGTGATATTACTTTAAAATAGAGGGTTGTAAATAAGCGCAGTGGATAATTTTATTGCTGGACCTTTTGTCTTGAGCAGAGACAGACTGTGTAAAGCAGGAAATCCTCAGTAGAGTAATTACTACCTAAATGGCCACCTCTGACATTGGCTGGGAACAATGCAGAAAATTAATGCTTATAATCACCGATGATTACAGGTCAAAAGGTTAAGCCAAGCCAATCTCTTCACACTTTTTAAAGAAGCAATGAAAAATGTAAGGAGATTAAATACAGGTTTTAATAGGAGAGGCTGGTACATTGTGTAGAAATTGTGGAAATTAAAGTTATATATCGACATACTTAGTAGATTAGTTTGTCTGTGATTTGTCTGTTAGCAATAAAACAGTCATGTGATTGTGGGGAGAGTAAATAACAATGGTATAAAGGATTTAAACTGTACTCTTCTCTTTTAAAGTATATTCTGTGACAGTTATTTGTGTTTTATCTGTTTTGAAATTTAATATTTTTGTATACTTTTTATATGCATTGTGCTTTATAATGAAACCTGTCTTGCCTTGATTTTATCTGGGAAAATGTTGTATATTGGGTAAAAAGTCCCTGAACCATTGACAGATAAACATTTTGGCCACAAGGGGTCATGAATAGAGTGTAACAGTAATATAAATAACTATAACTGATGGATTATCAGAAAGTCAGACATTATTAAAGCTGGAGAAAGTGATATATAAATCAGAAAGTTTCAGTGAGTACTTCTAATTATAGCTGTGCATGTACTGTGTTCTATGCAGCTATAATATTTCTTTCTAAACCACAACCTAATATCCCGATTTCCATAAAAATCAGTCATTGTAAACATGGCCTGATGAAACCATTTATTCCTGGACCTTTTCTGATTGAGCACAGTATGCCCTCATAGGTCGGGTAACCTTCGGGATTACAACCTGAATGGTTTTATGTCTCGCTGCGAGCTTCAACAATAGACAGCATGGATGCTTATAATAACATACGATTACCTGCCAAAGGTTAAGCTGATTTGGTGTGCGGTGAGCTCAAATCCTAGAAACACACACACACACAAAAAAAACTTTCTTAGCCAGTTCGTTAGGGCCCACAAATGATCAGATTGTCGCGTTGTTAACATAATAACATCTCAGCGGTGAAATTACTACATAATGTCACTGCAGTGGATTCACCCAGGAGAACGGGAGCAGCTGGACATCCGCAGAACTAGACATGTCACATATTGCGCGAGTGATTAAAAAAACCCAGCGTGGCCTAAATATTTCCTCACGGCCTGGTTTCCTCTATTTTCACACATCCTCTGGTACTGTCACATCAACAGCACCACCCTTCATCTTCCCCCTCTCGCTCCATATCGCCCCTTTTCACATTGTGGTCTCAGATGTGCTCATTCAATAGTCAAACCCTGATAAACTTCACAAATACAATTTCCCATCTCAGTCAAACTTCTACACACAATGATTTATTCAACATGAGGGCTGGTACCGCTTCAGGCTTTCAGTGGTTCACCTCCTTAAGGTTTGGTCTCAGCGGTGTCATCCAGCCCTGATCTGCTGCAATCGAGAGTGACAGTCGCAATCAGAAGCCAGACAGCCTTTACATTGAGGTTAAGCTTACCGGGGAAAAATGCAGGAGCAATAATAACGCCGCTATCTGCACAGAGACACCTCCCCTGTTTTTATTGTCTTTCCACATCAAGGACTCCTGCGGATAGTGATGAGAGCAGAGACTTGAGGGGCCTCGTGCGGTTTGTGCGTGGCCTGGGACACATCAACCTCCCTCCGGTCGCATTGGAGTGCGAAAGCCCCTGTCAACATGGCCGACGCTGGGGGCTCATCTTAAGGAGGGAGAGAGAGAGAGAAAGAGAGAGAGGTAGATCTCCAACAGGGACAGGGGAGGCAGGAAGCAGGAGTAGTCCAGGTCATTGCGGGATCTGACAGCGGAGGGCAATGCCAAGCCTCATTTAGAATTCACTCCCAGAGACGCAGCTCCTACATCTTTTATTGGAGGGGAACAAAAGAATGCCGTGGCTATTTTCACATGAGCGCAATTTTCTTAAGAGCGGCATCTAAAAGCCACAAGCAGGAAGCCGAAGTGTGCAGGAAAGAAAACAAAATTTGTCTTTAAGGGACAAAGGAAACTCTTGGTGCTCATTACTGGCTGCTCGGCGCTGCTGCAGTAGAGGTTCTCACCCTGCCATTGTTCAGGTCAAGAGGCGCCTCAGATGGATAGCCAGGAGAGATGTCTGCAACACCTCCAGACAAATCAATATCTACAGTATATTCTGCTTTATTTCAGCTCTAATAGTCTAAAGAAGTTATGCCTGCTTTCTTTCTGAGTTTTGTTTAATTAAAGCACATATCCACTCATGTGTTAAGTCTAATTACACAAAAACAATATCCAAGTTGCTCCCGAAAAGACCTGCCACGTGGAGGAGCAGAGGAAGCGTTTGAATATCTGAAATGAAAATGGAAATTGCTCTTGCCGCCTCCTACTTTTGGTCAGCAAGCATGATTCAAAAACTCATTATAATTCAGTTGCTTACTATTATTACACTGCGAGGGTAAATAACAAGATGGTGTGCAACTGTTCAAAAGGCTACAGGCTCATGTTGTTCACGTTGTGGGAGAATGCAGCTTTTGGGTGAGCACAAGAAAGCAAATGAAAGCCTGTCTGCTTCTATAACTAGCAGCAACGACTGAAATAAATTTCTGTTTATGTCAGTCATAAAGCAGCAGTTTGCGAATACTAAAAAACCAAACATTCAAAATGAAGTGTAGCCTGTCTGCTCTAATATTGTCTGGGTAATGCATCCCGCAAGCAATATCGTACACATCCGCTTTACTTGCTTTTTGCTGTAACTGTTTGTGTGTGGCATAAATGCGACATAAAAAATTACCAAGGATAACATTTTGAGGATAAATTGGGGACCTTTTTTTCCAATACTTCCAACTGAATGCTTTTAAGGGGAATATTTAACTACAGAGTACAAGCTAGCAGGTTTCAGTCCAGCACTAGGTCTGTCACAACTATATCCACCAATTGTTCAATGTAGGAAAGCTAGAACAATGTTTTTCTGTGCTCAATATTTGCCGAGTGCTGATTCTTTGCACTTGTGGAGAACTTTAATGAATTGAATCGAATAAGCAAATCATTATGGACCCTTAACGATACACGTGTGTTTATAATTCTATTTGTTTATTGCATCTCTTTTTCTTTACAATATAGTTCTTAGGTTCTGTCCTGATTTAAGGTTATTTTGTCAGTGGTACAAAGTTTCAATATTATTGTTTATCGTGATATTTTCTGTAGCAATATATCATACTTCAAAATGTGTTGATGTGTCAGACCTATCCAAGACACTTTCTAACATCGGCAACAGTTATGACAAAGCCCGTTAGACATTAGGCTTCTCTTGTTGGAGAGGAATACGAGCTTAATTCATTTAGTTGTACATAGAGATCAATTTATTCACAAGGGTATATATACATAGTCTGTGAAAACAGCTGTGAAATGCTGCATTCTGCCCTTGAGGAGAATTACGGTAAAGTAAACACTCTAAACAAAGCCTGTGAGCACTGGGGTGCGTGATTCCTATCCTACAGAGCATCCAATGTAAATGATATCAATTAGAAACCAAGTCAGGATCTGTCAGCATCTGCTCCACTAATACCTCTTTTTAATTTTAGCAGCGCCTTGATATGTAACTGCAATACTAAATCATTTTGGAAAATAGTCTTGGGAACTAATTTAGAAGGTGCTTTTCATTTTTCTTTGCCTCTAAGTTTGGTAGAACAGCAGGTATGTGTGTCTGTAAAGATGTCTTTATTAAACACTTCTTATTAGGGTGGTCTCTGAATGGCAGCACTAAATGTCCGTAGGTTCAAAGGCAGAGCTAGTTAGCCTTTAGCGTCTCTCGCTCACAGTGGGATGAGCAAGATCAATCAGCCATCATCTGTGAAATGTCAGCCATCGGTTTTGTTTTTCCATCAACAAAGGCTAAACCGTGGAAAAGACGACTCATCGCTGTTAATTATAAAGCCCATTAAGTTTTGATCTGTGTGAAAGCTCTGCCAATAGGAAGGTGCCATTATCATCCACCGTGGAATGTTTTCTTGGGTTTATTCTCTCAAAATCTGTTTGTCAAATATTCCAATGCTGTGTGAGAAACAAGTCAGATGATTTGCACATTTCAGAAGTCTGTAACGGTCCATATGGCAGAGGAACAAACAATGTAGTAAAGGACACACCGCAGATGCTTTGGCCATTGGCATTGATTGGTGAGGCTGACAGTAACAGAATAGAGTAAGCTGCTTGTCAAGATGTGTGATTGCACTCAACGGTCTCCTCGGACACTAAATCATCCATTTCATCTAAATCATCTTTTTGCAGTGAACAGCATCGCCGGTGTAATATATATATATTTTTTCACTTGATGAAATATGTGTACAGGGATGAAACAGAAAGAGATTATTCATGGAAAATGAAATCAAGTGTTAATGTGATAATATTTCTTTGCTTTCACAATTCGAAGACAATGTGCTACATCACTCTCGCTGGCACCTTGAATCCTTCACTAGGTCACAACACAGCAAAAAGACACATTTAGAAAAGGAACAAGAGCCGAGTCTATATTCATGAATCCTGTTAATGAAACATGGAGAAAAGGCTGATGCTCACGAGGTTGACGTAGTCCTAAAACTATAATTAACGGCAGCGTTGCAGTGTGGCTTGCACTCTTAACTCATAGCAAGAAAGTTCCAGGTCCACGCGAGCCTTACTGTGCATTAGCATGTTTCTCCCCGTGTCTGGGTGGGTTTCCTCTGGTTATTCTATTTTCCCTCATCAAACATGCACCATCGAGAATCCTAAACTAGGGTCCTGACCAAGACTACACCAAGACCTGGAGACCTGGGTCCCCGGATGCTGCACTGCAGGTCTCCCCAGTGTTGAAGGATGGATAAAATGCAGAGGACAAACTTCCCTACAGGGACAATAAAGTGTACCTTAACTCAATTTTAAAATGATAAGTGCATATAGACCCAGCGATATTTTAATAGCATGTAGTCCTACTCCTGACAAAGATCAAAACCATTCTAAAACTATTCAGAAGAGCTCAAAATGTGTCCTTTTAGAGAGGTTTTATTTATCTATTTTTTATATCAGTATTGATGCCTGCTCCTATCTGTTTAAGTATAAATTGCTTCTTGGTATTGTTTCTTTCTTTTCTTTTTTTTTTTTTTTTTACTTATTACTGACCGTATCCATTCTCATAATATCCAGGCATTTAGGGCATTCTTGAGCAATAAGTGTATTGTGGCACAGTTTATACAGAGTTTACTCCTAAACTAAAAGACATAATAACAGAATATAAAATTTAAAACAATCAGCAATTAACATTAACATTCAAACTGAAAAAGAATCACTTGGTTCTCAGAAAGATATTATGCGGTTCAACATGCTATTTTTGCAGGTTAAGCTTAGACCTCACAATTAATTTAAAATGTTTCACAAAAAATATCAGGTTAAGCCTCTCAGCATTACAGCAGCAACAGAGCAACACAGTGAAACAGAGCCTTGTCACTACTTTGCTGATAATTGTCGTCTGCTGTAAAACACCGAAAGCCCCATATGCGCCTGACAACACATGGCAAAGCCCCTTCTCCTGTCCCGACTGTGGAGATCTCACTCACACCTGACTGCTCCCGTTTGTCCCAATTGAGAAGGAGACAACATCTGGAGCCGTACGGTAAGAAAAGCTCTGAGGACAAAGGCGCTTCACGTGCACGCTCACCTCCGCGCGCACGAACACAACAAGCCCGGGGTCATTAAAAGGTAAAGGCCTCACTGTCTGAAGCAAGGCACGCGTCACAACACATTCTTATCACTGTCAAAATAGTGGCTGCAATATTAAACCAATGAAGGCTGCTTTCAACAAATCCCCTTTCACAACTGCTTTAGGTTGTTATGAATCAAGGGCAAAAAGGTGGAAATAATACTTTTTTTATTTGGGCAACTGTAAAAACACAACAGTGGCACAAAGTCAGATGGAAAAGGGATTTTTTTTGTAGATTAAACACAAAGAAACTTTAAGGCACCTGCTATTAACTAATATTATTGTTAAAGGCCCTGTACCTGATTTTTACTGTTTTGAAACGTGGAAAACAGAACTACTTTGTGTTCAAGTCTTTACAGCAGTCAAATGCAAACGCAGTTCCAGCATCCAAAATATTCACAGCGAGAAGTTTATAAGCAATTTTCATGCGTTTTCTGAGCCCAGAGCATCACGGACAGTTAAGATAACAAACATTAGCATGCTAACGACACACTTCCTGCTCCTCTCATAGGATAAAAGGCTCTATAAACAGATGCAGAGAAAACATTGTGGTCTTATTTTCACCAACACAGATTTTACTTTAATACATGCAAAAAACATCTAGGTCTAGTTCTGTTTTTTCTGTTTGACAACAGTAAAAATCAGGTACAGGCCATTTAAGTATTACCCTAGTATTACCTTTATAACTTCCATTCTTCTTCAAATTAATTCTGGAGTCCATTGGCAAAATACAAATTCAAACACTGGATAAATCATATTCTAAAGACAACTGGCGTCTGATGGGTTTTTTTTAAACTGATTGCATAAAAACAGGGGATTTCCAGAGGCTTCCTTGAAAATGAAAATACAGTTCTCCAACTCACTTTCAGCTTCACCTCAACAGCTACAAAAACATGTAATTTGGGAGACACTGACACAATGCAATGTTTCTCAAACAGAGAAAAAAGTAGGAGAAAATAGAGTGATCAAAAAAAACACCACCTAAACGTCTTTCATTTTCTTGTGCATGTATACAGGGTTTCCAAGGAGACATCTGCATAGCTCTGTTTTAAAATCTTGTTAAAAATATATGATAATGAGTTAGAGGGGTTGAGCAGCTTCTGTCTCCAATATTTATGCACAGCTAAGGTAATCGCCCCCAGACTCCTCCACACTTAACACACAGATCTCTTTCCTCATCTAACTTCTGGCAAGATTCTCCCTGTTTACAGTATTGTGACCGATCTATGCCAACAGTCCCAAACGAATGCACATTCAGGGAGGAGAGCTGAGACTTTTTAAAATAAGCGACTGTCACCAAAGTAAAGGAGACCATTCATGCAGCCTGTCACTTATGCCACGTTGACCGAGTGTAACTTGATCATTCCATGCTTGTGTGTGTGAGAGAGTGAGGCAAGCATGATGACAACCAATTAATTCAGCTCTTGGGGTCTGGCTGAGGAGGAACAGTGACTTGAGGCAGCATTAGTCATGCGCTATGGCAGCAGTGGCATCAGGGAGCGCTTATACACTTTTAAGGTGACTCTCAGTGTACGTTGGTGTGTGTGTGCTTCTTCATTTGTGGTGTGTCTGGCTTTACTGCTGTCCTGTCATCCTCACCCATGGGACCCAGCATGAAACAGCCTCATGACTTAAGGATGCCGCAGACGGTGTTGAGTGCAGCCCCAGTGTCAAACTTCCAACAAAGCTTTTAACAAGCACAACACAGCAGAGTACTAACAGCTCGTTCAAAAACTATCACTGCGTTTACCCCCTACAACTCACAAACAAACACTTTTATTAGAGACAATGAAACACTGGGGCCAAGGGACAGCGATGCTTTCCAACAGGATGTATGTACTAAAAAAAGAAAAAAACTGATTAAATAAGCTGTCAAAAATATATGCTCAACTAATTAAAACTCCACCAAGACACCTTTAGAGGCAGATGAAGAGGCAACACACTGTTACTTTGGTACATGTGAAGGACACACTTTGTGATTGCATTTCATTTTCCTCATTATCCATCAACACTGACCATGAACAGCCTGTGTAACAGCTTGAAATGCTCTGTTTTATTACCACAACCAATCACAAGGTAATGCTATACTCTATGAGCTGTATATGTCATTTGGAAAACTTTTAGTTATATTCAGACAGTGGGACAGTATTTTGAACTGACAATTACTTATCTATAAAAAGGTGCAATGTTGCTGCCACATCAGATTGTTTTAGCACTTCTAAAAATGTTAGCCCTTCAATCACATCTAAACACGTAAGAAATGCCTGCGCCTAAAAAAGAACATCATATTTGTGTGTTATTTGGTTTTGTTGGTTGAAAGGCTATGTGGTGCCTGTGGTTTCATGACCCTTGATTTTGCTGGAGAGGACTCCAGAAACAAACGATGAGCAGCCCAGTGTGTGCTGCCTCAGCCAGTGCACTGCTTACAGAGGGCCATTAGCCAAGGTCTGCAGCTGACAGATGAAGGCCCCCTAATGGCGCCAGATCACACTGTGATTTACAGTCTTTATATTTAACCAGGGAGAGATTCATTATTGCCAGTGAATTGACAGGTTCATGGAGGTGAGGGGGTTCCTGACTGACATTGCCATTCCTCACAGAGCTTGTGCCAGAGGGCAATGCTCTGACCTTGGGATGCCAGGCTTGTGCTGCGCCCAGCTTCTTTTCTGCTGCACCTCCCTGCTCTTCCCCTTTAATAACTCTCCTTTATTCTTGGCAGGGATGCCACTCACCCTTGACAAGTGCATAGCCCAACAATGGTTGTCAAAGGAAAGCAAAATTTTGCTGTCAAACAGAATTCTCCGGTGTTTTTGATCGTGGTTACTTTATTGTAGGCCAGTGTGTGCTAGAATGAGTGAGTGTGAGGGAAAACAGGAGTCGCCCAAAGCCAAAACCACAAAAGCTATGATTCCAGCCCTGTGCTTTAGCGATGCCCTGCAGATGTCCTCAGCCACTTTTTATATCTAAAATATTGTATCTGAGCTTTTTTGTCATGTTGGTTGTTGTGTTGGGGCTTTTTGGGTGTCATACCTCATGAGGGTGACAGTCCGCAGCTCTTTCCCCAGGTCACGCTCAGTGGTGTATATTTAACAACAAAAAGAGAAATCCATTTTCCACTGAGGAAACAACGACCTGAAACAAAAAGTCACAATACAGCTATGTTAGGTTCAGAAACAACAACACTTCCAAAGGCAATCCGGTGGTATAAATACTTGAGCTGCCTAGCATAAAATGCATAGTCTACATACATTTTTGGTGGATGCCAGGTCCAAGAAATGACAGAGGGTGTTCACCCATATTAATAATTATAATAAATACTGCAATTGTATTGCGCTTCACAGGCTTGTTAAACCTCTCAAAATGCTACATCATAGTCAGTGGTGGTATGCTACTTCTGTAGCCACAGTTGAACCTGGGCAGACTGACAGAAGAGGCAACACACTTTGGTACATGTGAAGGACACACTTTGTGACTGCATTTAATTTTCCTCATTATCCATCAACGCTGACCATGAACAGCCGAGGCATGTTGGGTGAAGTGATGTGCCCAGGGGCACATGAGAGTATGTACTGACTGGTCCAAGCGAGGTTCAAACCTTTGGGTTCAAACCTCAACCTTTGGGTTGTGGATGAGGGCTTTACAGCGGGTGCTGGTGTCAAGGTCCGTTTTGTTACTTTACCTTGTAAAAATGACTGATACAGTGTATTGAGGAATTGTCTTTAATTACTGGTGTGGTATTTGGAATTACTGAAAAATTAGGCAGAAAAAACTACAAAGATTAAATGTCAACATTTAAATTATTCTTATTACTTTTTTAAGTTTGTTTCTCACAGAATAAATGGTAAAACAAAATGTGTTATTCCATTTATTCCAAAATACAATGCAGCGCATTGAGCAGTCTATTTTGAGTGGGAAAAAAAGCTAATTTAGAGTAAAAGCCCAATTCCCCACTATTCTGAAGCTTTTCTCTCGCTGCAATTGGAACTACAGGGAAGAGCTGTTCACATTGGCAAATAATTGAGCTATCACCGGAATAACACATCCTTTATAGCGCTCATTCCTAAACAACATCTGCCACCTCTACGCCTCACTCCAGCTTTAGCCAGCCCCCTCACCTTTTCCACTGCTCTCATCCATCTCCATTTCCGGCCTTCTATAGCCACGGGCCGACCTATGGCACAGCAGCACTCTACACTTGTAACCTGTGGATCACAACAAAAACATGGCACTGACCAACTGCTTTCAATTTATTATAATAAAGGATTCATGTTTTAAGCCAAATTAAGTTGTTTCTCATGAACTGGCCAATCAGTAACATGTCTGCTTCAGGGTCAAATGGGGCTGGTCTTTAAACCTGAGTAATAGTCTATGGCAGAAGTTCTTATATTGTAATATGTAGGGCTGTAGTCGACTAAAGAAATTCTCGGTCGACTAAAGACCTGCCGACCGATTCGTCAACTAAAAGGGGGTGTGGTAAAAATATATCAAAACTATGAAGTATTTCCATGCATCTAACCCAAACTGCACTCAAAAGGCCTCAGCTGCAAAGGAATTCATGCAAAAGATTTACAGATAAGTACTACGAATCTGTGTATTTATATGTTGGACTCCAAAATCGTCAGCAAACTCACTCCATGTCTTCTTATTTGTGCTGTTTTTGCCATAAAACTCCTTTAAATCTAAATAAAATAATGGATTAATAAAACTGTTGGTCGACAAAGACACCATCGACCGATTAATCGATTAAACAACTAAAGGTATACGGCCCTAGTAATATGCATAGTTCAACAGCTGGTGTAATGTTTGCTGGAAAGTAGTGTACACCTTCCAGTAAACAATACATTGTGGACCTATTTTTACCTCTGCCTCAAGCTGAGTGGTTATCCCTCAAGCCTTTCAGCAAGAAGACCGTTAGGTCTCAAGACAAACTGACTCACAATCTCTATCTGAAGGGTCTGTCTTCTCTGTAGTACAGTCTGCCCTCTTCCCACTCAGAGTATGTATGTATTAAAGTGAACTGATACATTGTTAAATTAATGCATATGAAAGTAAAGGACTCCCCTGACACGTGCCCAAAGACAAGCCTTTCTCTTATCCCTAATGCAGAATAGCTTTTTTTTTTTTAAATGTATTTAAGCTATTTACTGACTGGCACCTTCCTGTTTATATATGCACATCCAGTTGCACACCAAACAAGCAGAATGTTGTTTTGCTCTAGCAGGTCGCTGTTATGGACCATCGCTGACCTGCTAGTTAGTTTAAAGTTAAAGTGGCACCTTTTAGACTTAAGGCGAGACACTGGAGGTGAATACGAAAGAATCTTAAATTTGAAATCAATTTGAAACTTCTCTTGCAGTTTACTCACATAAATGTTAAGAAAAGATTTATTTCAATGTTTTCATCGTGTAATTTTTCATGTAGAAGTAAAGCACTGTATATGGAAAAAACTGCCAAAGTTGCACGTTTTGAGGCATTTACATCTGAAAAACGGACCAAACCGAAGGTTTAAATTTCTTGGTTCATTTTGTACACATATTAGTTACAAAACAATTATTGAGGGGATTTTGAATATCTTATTTAGTTTTTCATTGAACTAGATCGGACCGAAAATTGGCCTAAAAAGTAAAAATTTGACTCTTTTTTGTTTAAACTTTAATACAACAGGCTTTGAATTAGTTATCAACAAACCCTTTTGTAAATTCCATCAAAATCTTGTTAAGTCCAAGACTCTAAAGTTTGGTGTGAGAGTTGATGCTACTTTAAGAGGCGAGCTTTATGTTTCTGTGGGAGAAAAATGCATTTTAAGAAAATGGCCTTTGAAGTTACAATGTCCCAGAGAAATCTATGGATGATGTGGATTCAATAAATTAATAAAACATATTGGAACATTTTGTTGTTTCCTCCTGAAAACTTATGTGCTGAGAGAGCAAACTGACCAAAAAATAAAAACATTGAAAAAATGTGTTTAGTTTTGCCGGTATGTTCACCTTAACATAAATTTATCATGGTTTAATGTTGTATCGAGAGCACAGCACTTTCCTTCTGTGATTGGTTATCAAGTGATGAACAAACAAAGAATAATTCATTAATTAATTGATAAACTGTGCAAAAAGTAGAAGGTAAATTAATATTACATTTCATTGCTTTAGAAGTTTCTCCCCCACATGTTGTTATAATAAATACTCTGCTGCGGGAAGATTATTCTCACCGATTTGGCATCCATGCTTTGGTGAAAGTCCATCCTGATGCCAAATTCTCCATTTTATCTGGCGAGAGACCAGTAGTGTTCTGTGCTTCGATTAATGTTAGTAAGAAGCTTAACTAATTACATTGCACTCCTTCATTAAGAACAGAAAAATAACATTTGATGAAAACTGCTTTATTGTTGGAAAATGATTACACGTTGTAAGTTTTTCCCAAATGAAAAACGGACACTTGTGATGGACCAGACCAGGCTGGTGATACCTTTTTTAATTAGATTCGATGTGAGCTCCACCAACTGGCAATGCAGATGGAAACCAGTGAAGGATTATAACAGCTAAATCAGCGCTGCTCAGTCAAAGACGCTCCTTGCCATACGCGCTCTCTCACTCCCACCCTTTCAATCCTCTTCTCTTCTCTTTCCACCCTTTAAGAAGAGAGATCACACCAATCCAAAGTGTCAGCACGGGAACAATTAGAAAGCAGGTGCAGTAAATTGCTCTTTTCATAATCTCGTGTTATTTATACCTGCCCCCGCAAAACTGTGGACATGCTTTGCTTTCTCTGTCATGAGCAATACATTTTTTCCTTCTTCACACAAACAACCTATATTTAATAATAAGCAATGCAGGAATATGCAGCTTGTTATTGCACAATCTCCTGCCATCAGCCTGCTTGGCCTTTCTGACAGAGACATCACTGCTTCTCAATCCAATTACACTAACCAACCATAGAAAATCCATACTGAAGGATGATGAACCATCTTTACAGAGAAATTACAGGCCTTGCACCAGTATAATTGAAGCTGGATGTGGCTGTCATAACTCATCTAATAAAATAATTTCAGAAAAGTAAACCTATGACAGTCAGACAGACCATATTATATTTGTTTATGTGTCTGAAATGTTCCTTCTACAGTGGAGTGAGACACATCTGGATGAATGCAATGAACAGCACAAAAAGAAGTTGATCACCGCAGTGTATTCAAAGTAGAAGCTTAGGAGTTACTGAAGGTCATGCACTTTGCAACGATCACTAAATGAGAACATCCTTGCATTTTTTAACTGTGTCTACACGACTTAATAACAGCTTCCCCCTCATGTAGCAGGGTTTAATGTAGTCCACAAGGTCGAAGAGGTCAGCGGACAAAGTGCTGCTCATTTTGAATTGGCTGACAGACTTGTACGTCCCTCAGCGGTGCGCAGAACACTACTGCACTCTAGTGGTGGTGAAGAATATGAACGACACGATATCAATTAGAACCATCCACAGTCAAGGGCACTCACTATGTAAACTGGCCCAAAAGTAGATGAAGACTTTTGACAGACAGGATCAAGTTGAGAAACGTTTTGTGCCATGCTGTTTTAACATTTAATCACATTGTCAAGTGTGTTTTTAGATTCAATCATGTTTTGGCCTCTATCAAGTGGAATGTAATCCCCAATGAACTCAAACCAGGCCTTATTATGATAAGATTGCCATCTCTGTCCTGACGGTAAAAGGCTTTCTGCTTGTTGACCACACGTACCTCTGAGATCTGCAGCTGCCCAGACAAAAGGGTCAGAATATCTCCTGTGGGACTTGTCTGGCAGACGCAGTTGTAAATAGACCTGTCAGCTCTTACAGATCAATTTCGTTTGATAGGACAGAATACAACACAGTTGTATTCATATATAATATTATTAATGTCCATGACTTTCAAAACGTTTGCTCTATAGAAGCTGCATGTTGTCTCCATCTAGTGGTTTAACATAAAATAACAACAGCTCAGACTTTCACAGTAGTTGTAACTAGTTCTTTCATTATCTTTGTTAATCTTCATTTACAAACATTTTTTGTATCAGAGGAACCTAGTAAAGGTAATTTAGGCACTGCTATTTTAAATAAAAGCCATCAATGAACATGAGCCTAAGTACCTGATTTAGGTCCTTAGTTGTTGTGACCAGTGTTTGACTTCAGTCCAATGCTCCTATTAAAAGGAAAAACATGAACTGATTGAATGTGTATACCGTTTTGCTGTTTGATAAGAATAAGCTTGAAAGTGTGACCATTTACAAATACATAGTTTAAAGTGCACAAGTTGGATGACACATTTTACTAAAATGTAGTGAACATGATCATGTTAATGATTTTACAAAAAAATGTACCTATTTTACCCCAGTTTGACAATTTTGGTGATGATCTGGCAAATACTTATGTCTGAAAACACCTTTAGTTAGTTAAATGATTATTTAAACTATCAGAATAATGTGTCAGTTGTGTATCAAATGCATTTTCATGTACTGTCACTTATTGATGACATAGATAAAGGGGTTCAGTTGAACTCGAACTAGAAGCACTACTTCCTGTAAATTTTAACTTTCATTATCTAATTTACTCACAAATGGATACTTTACTCCACATCATAAAACTATGATAAATATTTACCACAGGGACAATCCAACAAAACTAAGTAATCATTTAAAAAACATGAGAACCTGTCATATGATCTTTAAGTATAGCAATATCAACTACAAGACAGGACATAGAAATTTCCATCCAATCAGGAATTACAACAACAACATCATCATGTATACTACATTTAATAGCTCTAACGGCAGATGTGATTGTGGCATAATTTTGTCCTGTCAGCACATTATAGCCTAAACATCTATAGAGGATCAGAGACTTTGTCCTCTGCTGACAACTTTCTCACTGCTTGATGCTGGAGTGTCTGGCAGTCTGTTTTTTTTCTGCCTTGATGGACACGGCCTTTGCAGCCTACTCCACATTTGCCTATCTGCCATATGCTGTGCTGGTGCAGGAAAGGGGGGCGCTCAGTAGAAAGTGCATTTTAAGCCTGTCATGTATGAAGGGAAACCCAGCTCATTAAAACTGAGCTTCTTTCTTTTAACATCAATTAATCATTCTTTTATCACCGATGACAATAACATCAAAAGTGACAGAAAAAGACAAACATATGCTTAAGCTGATATAAAGCTCATGATTGAACAGGAAACAAAGGCACAAAGATGTTCAACAAAAGCTCAAAGTCAAATAAGGCTACTGTGTAATAATTATTATAATGGGTTGAAAACTTTCTCATTTCAAGTAGGTTATATACCTATTCTTTAGCATTTGTATATGACAGTGACTTATGTGCAATGGGCCTATGTGCTTTTTAGTTTTCATATTTGCTCAGATGAGACCCCACACATTATGCGTCACTAAGACACAATATTTGACCTCATTACATTAATTAAATACATACCTTTATTTACAGGCTTAACCCGCTGGTCGTGACTCACCACTTGCCTATAATTTGGATGGCCAGTAGTCAAATGTGACCCTTTATTTCACTTTGCTTTCATCAAGATAGGCCAGCCTAATGCCTACACGCTCCGTCGTTGAATGCTAACAGGTTTATGTTTGGGCTAAGCTCCTTGTTAGCCGTGTTAACCGTGTCCCTGGGACTTTTCAAAGAGACTCGCCTTATTGTCTTCTTTAATAATGAGACTCTTGCCCGGGCTGGTCCTGGAGAGGCTCCTGAGGACTCTGACGGGAGCCGCACACGGACACTTCACGCACATCATCAACACAGGTCATCAGCTCAGGTCACGACCACGTGGCACGTATCTCGCGATAATTATGACGATAACGCCAAAAGTGCCCCGTGTGTTTCATGCCACGTGTCTGCAGGTGTAAGTGGCCTAAATGAACAAGAAATAAAACCGCATAATCCCAGTTTTATTGTCCTTAGCTGCGCCTCACCGGACCTAACCATTAGCTTTAAGACATGACCTCCATAATAAACCCCCACTTTACAAGAATATTAGGCCTAAATCCATTTCCTAAATTAATGAGGCTGGTAATTGGGCTAATTTGAGAGTGGAACCCCGGCCTTTCTTTCTGCTCAGAGGCACCTCCATAGTTTATTTAGGGTGTGGGGCATAATTACAGATTGCTGTCAGAGACATCAAGAGCTCCCCTATGCCTATTGTAACAAAATGGAAACAGCCTATTGTGAAGAAATTAAAGCCTCTTTAATAAAGGCAACAGAACAAAACTAACATGAAAGTCAAATAAGGGTTAGTGAGGGAGAAAATAAGGTGTGCCATTTGAAAACATTAGGCTACAGATCCATCATTTTGTCATTTGACTTGCCTCCTTTATAGGAGGGCTATTGTTGGTAAAGGCTACAATTTCACTTACTTTGCTCATGTTAAGGAACTTTACAAAATAATCCATTGAGCCAAAAAATCACTAATGGATTTATTTATTTCATTTTGAGCGCAGAGGGAGATGGAGTAGTGTGAGAATACTAACCTTATTCTAAAGTTAACAATAGTTGCAAGCATACAGGCTAGAGATTATGTTGGCCTATGCCTATTATACAGAGGTCTAACAATAGCTGCTATCACACATTTAAGTTATTGCTTTTAATATAAGTGATTGCTTTTAATAGGCTTGATGTTGGCGTTAACCATACAGTCGTAGTAATACTGTCATACTAACAAACTACTATTCATGGGATTTAGGTATGAATCATTTGGACCGTTGCAATTTTAACTTAAATTGTTCGTACCTGCTTGCCAGTGCCCGATCCTGGCAGATCTTGGAAGCCAAGCAGGTTGGGGCCTGGTCAGTGCCTGGATGGGAGACCACTGGAACACCAGGTGCCACAGTGGGACGACTGGAGAAGGAAATGTTGCCGTGTCCTTAAGCAAGACACTTCAGCCACATTTCCTAGTATGAGAGTGGTGTGTGTGTGAATGGTTAGTGGTGGTCAGAGGGACCAATGGCGCACACTGGCAGCCTCGCTTCCGTCAGTCTGCACCAGGGCAGCTGTGGTTGAAATAGCTTACCACCATCAAGTGTGGAGTGAATGAACAATGCCATGTGAAGCGCCTTTGAGTGTCCAGAAAAGCGATGTATAGTATAATATAATGCTTTATTATTATCAAACATTCTTTGGAAAATCGTTAAAATTATGCCTATAAAAAGAAACTAAAACTCTTGAATAATAATTTTGCCACCTTTGTTACCTCTAAACTTAGTAAACACTGTCACATCATGTTATATGCACAGACATTGTGAGACTACAAGAGCCTTGGTTGATTCAGTTGAATTAATTAAATTGCTGGGGACCAGCTGGATCATGGAAAAGGGTTTAAGATGTCCCTTGAGAAACAAGGACAGGTTTAATTTCACCAGGCCTGCTTCATTTACTGTAAATTTGACATTATGTGTCATTATTAATGGAGCTACACCAAGTGATTCCATTGAACGAATGGAGCAGCATTTCTGCAGCTTATTATGTAACAAATGTATCTGCACGTTGTATTTTGTTTTAACACAATTCATGATACCCCTTTTTCCATTTTCCTGGATGCCTGCAAGTAGTTCACCAACACTGAATGCAGAGTGTGTGCAGACGACTGTTGAGGATACTGCAGCTGAAACTCTGACCAGAGTTGAGATCCATCTTTGAATTAGCAGAAGATTAACAATACAGGCTATAATAATCCTCATATGTGACATACAATGGATTAAATGTAGCCTATTATTACCTATCCTTTTTATTGAATGTATTCATGGGTTTCAGAATGATGAAAAATAAGTACCATTTCAATGGCAATAGACAATTTAAAACAAAATGTCCATTCTTTTGAATGGTGAAAACAAAATATTGCAATATACCCTGTAAGCGTATTATTAGTATTAGTATTTCATCAGTATTAGCATACTATTAGTATTATTAGTGTTTGTATTAGTATAGAGATTAACCTAAATGCAGCTCAGAGGATATTTTCTCTGCAGTTGCATTAAAGGGCATCCAAAGCTGTAAGTTAATTAGCTCCCAGCAGAGCTTGTAGGCCAAACATTTGACACGAGCGCATCCGTTGGTCGCTCGTGTTGTCCGTACCCCCCATGACGCCCCCTGCCTGTTGCCACTATAGACCCCATCAGTCTCTTTCTCAGGGAAGGTCACGGAGGTTGACCTCAGATATGTTGCTCACACCTCGGACTCCTCAAGCGCATGGCCCACACCAGATGGGAAGTGGAGACGCATTTTTAAGACGCGCACGCAGGGCTACAGGCTGTTGCCCTGGCACTATATGGCTCAAGGAATGAAATATTCATGTAGCAAAAATGAATGGACGCCCAGGGATCACGAGCGTGCCCATTTATTCAACTACATGTTGTTGTTAACTGTGTTGACCGGGAATGGCGCGTCACGCTGAATTTCTTTTCTACTGCCTCCAATTGTCACACTTTCACATAAACACAGACCAAACGCACGAGCTGGTGCAGGTCGCCCCACGAATCTGGGAAAGGTCCCCCCCATTCTCTGTAATAGACTGTCTAATGACTGATTAGCTCCTGTCGACTGGTCCAAGCTGAGATGTGGAGGCGAAACAGCATATGGGAGACGTAGTGGCTGCGCGCTCTGACAGAGGTGCGCGCGGCTGCTGTGGGGTGCCAGGGGACACCAGCTGAGAGGCACGGGGCCCACGAGTGCACAGCCCACTGGTCTATAGGACTCGACAACAGAGTTTGTAGCTACAAGCATTTATTATTAATTTATTGTATGCCAATGATATCCTGGTCTCACGCGTAATGGTGCAGAAATTCTCCTTTAGAGTTGACAACGTATCACTTCCTTATTTAAGTAGGAGTGTCCATGGTCTTGCTCTCCACCTGTCTTTTATTATTCTTCTTTAAATAATCCCAGAGATTGTCCATTTTAGAGAGTTTGTTCTTTAGCCTATTATATTTGTTCAACTTAATGCCAATAAACACATAAAGTAATGTTTGTTTTAATTATTTATTCAGTGAAAAAAGTTGTGTTGTGTTCATCTGATGACTTTTTTTTTTTTTTTGACGCTCCTGAATGATTCATGCTTATGGGGATCAACTGTTTAAGCATAATAACAAGGTCGTGATTGAATTACAAAGCACAATGTGTGAAAAAGGCGAGGCTCTGTCTAATTGTTATGTGACAAGAGGTGGTGTGCGATTGGCTGCTACCTCGTGAAGCTGTCAGGGAGCAGAGGGGAGTGACATCAAGGTGACACTGGGAGGGAGGCTTGGGATATAAATTGCCGGTCCAGTGTCAGCACATCAGCAAACGAGGATAGTTTTCTCTTTGACGTTTTCTGCAAACTCTCGTCCACCACAGTGATGGCTGCTAAAGCTGAAGTCCTCAGCTGGACAGAGTACCCTGAGGAGTTCAGTCTATTGCATCAGGCACAGACTCTCCAGGCGCAAATCAACACCAAAGCGTGGATTGCTTCAAATTCCCTGCATGCGTTTTCAAGAAGAGATACTTCCAGTGAGACGGTAGGCCTTTCACTTGTGCCCAAACTTCCAGATCCCTCCACTGGAATCACACACCAGAACAAAGCAGACGATGGGGCCAAGGCTACTCACTTTGGCCCTCAAAGACACAGACGTGTCGCAGCCAATGCGCGTGAGCGCAGAAGGATGCACGGCCTGAATAAAGCCTTTGACGAGCTGCGGAGCGTCATACCGTCGCTGGAGAACGAGAAGAAGCTGTCCAAGTATGACACGCTCCAAATGGCACAGATTTACATCACCGAGTTGTCCGAGTTGCTGGCAGGAGTGGTTCGTCAGGACTGCGGGAACACAGCTGATAAAGCGCCCATGAGAAGTCTACTTCACTCTTTCCATCCTGCGGATTGTGCCCAACAAACAGGCCCCCGTAGCCCGGAGCAGAGAGACGCGTCTTCATCTGTGGGACACTTCATTATCCTCGGGACGCAGTCTGAGGCGGGCATGAGCTCTGCGCACAGCAGTGATGGAGAGTCCTCTCACCTCAGCGACTTAGAGGAGAGTCTAAACGAGAGACAGTAACAAACACACTGTGCCGCTGTGTTGTTGGAGCGAGTGTCAGGGGAACAAATGCTGCGACTATATGTTCTGCATATACCGTATCTCCTGTCATAAGACGCTGCTCTGCTGTGTAATAATGGACATCTTGAGGCCAAGGACTCCTCAGGGCCTTCTCTTGCACTTTACATGGGATAGAAACACTAGTGACATGCCTCAGAATAATTCATTTTATATTTATATTGTTTATTTTATTACCATGTTTTTTCTATAATAAAGATCTGAAACAGTCAAGCTGTGCTCTGTCATATTTTACTATTTCAACGCAGCTTAGGAGAAATCTATTTCTGCTATACAGACTTCTGCCTGCAGGCCTTTTTATAACACCATAAAATGTAGGTTTCATTTTTGTTCATAATTTTTAGCCTATTGACATTACTTACTTATCAGCGCTTTGCTCTTCACTGGGTCTTTCAACTCAGAGTGAAACCGCATCAAACTGTAGAGGTGGGTACTTCAAAAGCAACACTGCAACAACAACACTGCTAATTATGCATTATGACTATCTATCAAGGCTTAAATAGCTCTTTTTCTTGTTTATATAATGGCCTACAGAGGATATGTGGGACTGGCTGCTCCTGGGGGGACTGGTGCCTGGAACTTTGCCAGGTCTTTAGAAATGATTTCAGCTAGACGATGTTTAAAACTAGCAGAGGCCTCTGAGGGGGTAATTTGGCCAGTGTACACGACGCCCTGCTCCTCTACCATCTTATCCATCACTTGCATTTGAGTACCACAGAAAGGATGCGCAGAATCACTCCTTGCTTGCTGTTGTTGGTACCGTGGTTTCGGAACAGGGCAGGAAGCAGGTTGCACTGGTGTGGTCACAATGGATTGACATGAAGATGTTTTGTCTTTTTCCACAAGTGAATACAAGGCCTCTGAATCGTCTTTAAATTGGTCTTTTGTTTGGCCTGGCACAGATCTTGGCAGGTTGTAATAAATACTCTCCTCCATGGTATAATCTAAGTCTTCAGCCTCTGGGGAAAAGACAGGGTCATCCTCACCCTCATCTCCCTCTCCCGCTGCTTCTTCACTGTGGCCGCAATGAGCTTGGTCCACAGACAACTGCCCGAAACAGTCAGTGAGACTGCAGTATTGGATGGTTTTGTCACCTGTGTGAGCAGAAAGTAAATCTTGGGTGCTCGATGGGTCAGTTGTGATGGGTGACTGGACAGTAGATTGGTCAAATAGTGCTTGTTGATTGTGCTGCTGAGAAGTTGATGTCTTCTCGGTGCACTGTTGGCATATTATTTGAAAGATGTGCTGTGCTTGTTTGGATAAGAAGACAAACTTTCCTGCGCCTGACTCACAGCGTCGACCCGCTTCAATGCTGAATCCTCCCTGGAATCACATGGATAACAAAACAAATAAGTGTACTAAAGTTATATGGGACTCCAATATGCCACACCATTCTGACCTTCATCTCAGAACGGGCATAACCGTTTTCAAGCTATAGGTCCATACGAGGCAATCTGCATTCCACACATTTGGGTACTGCTAGTTATACTCTGAATATGGTTATATTTACGATTTGACCAGAAATTTTGACAATTTTTTCCCCAGTTTGACCCTTTTTGTGAAGTTTACAATTGTACTTCCTGGTTAGACATGAGCAGCTGGTAATTCCACAACTGTTACTTAGCAACCATATTGTAAACAAGGGCCAAAAGCCATTTAAATTATGTCATAGACGTGATTTGACAAATAATAATACCCGACAACACCTTTACTTTGTTTTCTGACAGTTTAAATAATCATTTATTTAAACTGTCAGAAAAATGTGTCAGTTGCGTGTAAATTGTCCCTGCCTTTTGATGGATGTCACTTATTGCTGAAATAGATTAGATTAGATTTTAGAACTCAGCTCAACTTTCTGTCATTTTCATCTTTTATTTTTCAAATTTTCTGATGTAAAACTATAATGAATATTTACCACATGGATTATCCTACTAAACAAACTCATAATTAGAAAATCACGACAACCTGTCATACTTAATAAAACAATCGCAGTTTTATATATGCTACTGTTATCACCGTTTGTTTAAAAGGCATGACAGGTTAGACTACTAATTTCGTTAAAACCTAGTTAACATGATTATATTTAAGAATGAGCTAAACATCTTGCCTCTAATTGTCCCTCAGTTTGAGATGTAGTTTTGTGCTGTGATGACGTATATAGGTATTAATTTTAGAACTCAGTGTTACTTCCTGTTTCCACTTTTATTCACACTTAACATTTGACAGATGGAAAAATATAATACACATTTACCAGGTACTATCTCACCATAATCTTTTGAAAAACATAAATCTGCCATTAGCACTCTACATTTGCAAATTTTTTTTATGTAACATTCACCTGCTGCCAAACAGGAGTGATCATATTAAGACGGTGAGGTGAGTCCTAATGTTGGTGCTTGGTATATTATCTCTGTCATTTTACCTCGACTAGGCCGTATTTCCGGAGCATCTTGTAGGGCCAGTGGTAGATGACGTCACAGGTGTTGGAGTCGAGCAGCAGCAGAGCGTCGTCCTCGGGTGACATCAGATAGTCCCCAGTTAAGTTACACCTCTGAGACGCCTCTGTTGTGCGAACAGTCACCAGGTGGACATTTGGTGGTTGTGTTGAATCTAAAAAATATAACAGTGTTGAAGTCCATTACACAGGAGTTCCCAAACTTTTCAGTCCAAATATCTGTCAAATATCAAGTTCTCCTGCAGGTTACTCACATAAATGTAATGTAAAGTCATTTAATGTGTACAAATGGCCAGAGTTGGGACATAAGCTATAAATCTGAGAAACTGATTGCTAGTTTACATTTTTCTTCAGTTAGCTGACATATTAGATACAAAGGATGGAATGGATATAGTTTTTAAATAAATCTGGTTTTAAATCAAATATCAACAAATCCTTCCGTACGATCTGTCAAAATCTTGTTAAGTACAAGATAGGACAGTTTGGTGTGTTAGGTGCTACTTTAAGGTTGATCTTTATGTGTCTATGGGAGAAATGGGAGAATGTCCCATAATGGAAATAGGGAAAAAGAGTTTTGCCTGTAGCCCCTGAAAAGCTTACTTGTACTGTTAAAAAAAAAAAGATTAAACGCAGTGTCATGATTCAAAAAAAAACAAATCTCATTGTATTATCTCTGTGCACTGCCAATTTTGGGAACCACTGCACTGCACTGTAAAAAAGTGCCCAAAGTTGCAAAAAAACAAAACAAAACAAAAAAGCAAGAAAGAGTCAATCACAATATCATTTCTTGCACTGAGTGTTCATTCATACATTCAAAACAAATCTATGTTCTTGCTTGTTTGTTTTTTTAAAGTACACTACCATTTTCCCATGAAGAATACAGGTCGTTGTCCTCCATGATCAGGTTGTTTCCTCTATCGAAAGCCCCTTTGTCTGCATCTTCAGGATCCTTCTGTGAACACAGTGGCATTGTCAACATAACCTGGAGTGTACAGAACTCTCTTATCACTTTTTTATGACTCTGAGAAGTATAAGACATTTAGAGAAGTGGCAATCGGCACATGTAACTGCATGAACTTCCTCATTGTGATATCGCTGTTTGTAGGTACACTTCATTATTCCCTTTCTCTTGAATAAAAGTGAAAAGTAGTTACCTGGAAAGCAAGGCGACAGAGTGCACTTATCCAGTCCTGGGGCGTTGGAGAGGCCAGGGTATAAGTCACTGATGTGGTGTTCAAGTAAAATGCTTCACAATCTGTTGGACAAGACTCTTTGGGGGCTGAGGTGACACTGAGACAGTCACTTAGTCGCACCACCTTTCTGGCTTGTGCTTTGGGTCTCCCTATTTTCTTCTGTTCATACATGGCTGCAGTGTTGCCGTCCACTACTGTGTACAACTCAATCCGACCCACGCCCATAGAGCTTGGCTTGTAGAGGGCTATCCATATTTTCCGCCAGGTTTTCTGTTGAATAGAATAAATTATAGGCTTCACTTTCTAACAATAATTTATTAACTGCTTCATTAATAGAGATATGCAGAAAGAAACCATTATATTTGAGAGACAGTTTTTTTGTGTAAATAAGATTTGTTTAATTTTAAGTTCAAATTTTCTTTACTACGGATCTGGCAAATTCTATTGTTTTGTTATTATTGTTTTGTTAACCTTACTTTATTTTAACCATAACAATAAAAACGTTTTTTAAAAAAATAACAAATCAATGGTCTCTCTAAAATAATGATAATAATAATCGTAATTGTATTGCCTCATACTCTCCTGGCCCTGCTTTTGTTTTGTTTTGTCCTTGGCCAGTCTAAAATATTTTTACATTGAAAAATATAAAATAGGTGGTTTGTGCATCAGAGAAATCATCTTTATCAGTTTCTCTGGTAGTTAGTTCAGATCGATGCAATCTTCTGTGCTCTTAACATATAGATTGACTCTATAATTTGAATTCTTTTTTTTTCAAATTTGTGTTAAAATATAGGGAACCAATGCAAACGCAAGTGATGTCACAACTTTCACAGTAAATTGTGACAATAGATGTCCCTAGTAAGGTTGGTTATAATCATCAATATCTGATATGAACTTAATTTACGCTCCAAAAATAATAAGCACATTTTAAAATTATGGCTTTTACGCGACAGAAATTTTTTAATTTAACATCTGAAGGTTGGATTTCATAAAATTGATGGCATAATACAAGTTTGAGTTTGTACTCCCATATGGTGTAAACTTTGTCACAACAGTCAGCAACAGCTCTTCACCAGTGAGACAAAACAATCTTCATGTTGATTGTATTTCACTTTTCTAAATTTTTAAAAAATAAATAAAGTTTATTTCACTGTTTGGGCAGCATATAAGTTTTGTCTCAAATGAGAATCACCAGAATTCAAATTCTACTTGCATAAATGGTATGTTTGAACTATACATGCTTGTTTGCCACCCCAACAAAAGTTATTATGAATAAAACAAATTCAAACATTAAATGCAAAAAGGGGTTTTCCATTTTCCCGAAAACCTTGAAAAATTCAGTTCAGTTTGCTGCTGTAGTATAACTTGTAATTAAGTTACAAGTTAAGTTGCCAAGAACTTAAAATTGTGAAAGTACGCTTTACTTACTTTACCAAACTTTGCTGCTTGCAGATAGAGCAGCCCCTCCTTGAAGACAACATCCATATCTGTTCATGTGTCTCACTCGTTCAACAGAGAATTGCTGGGGGCAAAATGTCACCAAGTTTTAAAATGTTCATTTAGTTCCTACAGCATTTAGAGAGTTTCCTTTACGTCAACAAGTTTCACATTGTATGTGCAGCTGCCCTCCTCTAACAGTGAGAGAAAATTGTAGTCAAGTCAAGTCAAACTTCCCTTTGTATTATACATAATGTTGTTGCAATTTCCTTTAAACCACAATACACCACACCTACAAAAAACAACAACAACAAAAAAACGTCCAAGACTCATTTATTTACAACATAATTATCTAATTTATAACAAAAATATGTAGTTTGTTAGGTAGAAACAATGCACTTCCTTTGTTTTATACTGAGACATTTCACTCTGCATTGTTTTTAGAAACATATTCACTTTCACTTCCTTTTCTGAAAGAAAGTTTTTAAAAAGGTCTTTAAAAGTCCATTGAGCTGTGGGCCAAGTAATCCTTGCGGCCGATGTTGGTGACCTGCTTTGTCTGCATCGCCTCCAGTTTGGGACAGTCTGTGATGCGATGGCCCAGACCACCACAGAATGTACAGCCCCTTTCGCCTGAAAACACAAATAAAAGGCTTTGTAAGAAAGATAGAAAAAAAGAATAGAAATAGAATGAAAATAGATAAAGAGACAGTTATGAACCTCCAATATCCAGCATAGTCTCGTCGCCCATCTGCAGCACCTGGAGTACCGGAGGAACCTTCTGTTTGGCTTCAACCAGCAGCGCTTTCAGGTCCATCAGCACTGACTCATCTGTGAGGCATGTTACATTAAATAACACAAATGTACAGACTAAATAGGTCTAACAATCAACTTATATTATAAAGTGATTAACTTACCACAGCCTTTATTGATAAATGTTGTAGCAATTCCAGTTTGTCCTGATCGACCCGTTCTTCCAATTCTATGTACTGGTTAAGAAAGGTGGATTAAATAGCTACAAAAATAACAAAATCTACAGCTCAAACTGAAAAACTATTTACCGTAGTTTTCAATTTCCTCAGGCATGTCATAGTTTACTACATGTTGTATAGCAGGGAAATCTAAACCCTTGGAGGCAACATCTGTAGCTACCAAAACGTCTTTTTTCCCTTCTTTAAATGCTTCTATGGCTTTAGTTCTTTCCTCCTGGTCTGCAACAAAATAAAGCATTTCCATGAGATTTAGAGTAACAAGAAAACAGGAAGCTATAATTAATATAAATGTCAATGTTTACCTTTGCCCCCATGAATAGCCACAGCTTCTACGCCTTTCAGCAAAAGATACTCATGAATAGCATCAACATCTGCCTTCTTCTCAGCAAATATCAAAACCTGTGAACATAACAAGAACGTGATGTAGTTGTAGTACGGGTGTCATAACATATTACATTACATATTAAATATTACATACAGGTGGTGGCGTTTTCTGTAGACACTCCAGCAAGTAAACCATCTTAGCCTCCTCTTTGACATATTCCACTTCCTAGAAACACATATAATATCCCATTAAAGAGAGAAACATCACACATAGAACTACCAGGTAAGCAGAAAGGCAGACAAAACTGTACCTGAATGACGTCCAAGCTGGCAGCACCTGCCCGGCCTACATTAATAGTAATTGGCTTGACAAGTGCACTCTTGGCAAAGTTTTGGATCTTCTTTGGCATAGTAGCACTAAATAGAAGGGTTTGTCTTTGTCCCTGTAAGAATTATAATTAAAATCAGAATTCCAAAGTGTAGCATTGTTTAATTTGTTCCCTTACATAGAACATAACACTTGATAACAATTCACATTCACACACTCACCTTGAAATAAGAGAAAATGGTTCGAATGTCCTCCTCAAAGCCCATGTCAATCATCCTGTCAGCTTCATCCAGAGCTAAGTAGCGGCATATATCCAAACTGACCATCTTCTTCTGCAATAAGTCCATGAGTCTGCCTGGAGTCGCCACCATCATATGGACACCGCTGTATTTACACAGAAACCAGTTGCTTTAGAAAAATATTTTTCATTCAAACATTTGTGAGTGCATGGTGACTTACTGTTTTATTACTTCCATCTGTTCCTTCACAGACATCCCACCAATACAGAGGGCAGTGCGCATCGGAGGAGCTCCTTCCTCTTCCAACAGCTTGCAGTAATATTCAATGATGCCATGTGTTTGCCTTGCCAACTCTCTCTGGGATAAGGAAAGAAGTAACATTGGATACAGTGTTATTTGTGGAACAGCATTGTTGCTGGAAATTCTGCTGTGGATTTGTCTCACTGATGGACATATGATGAGACCATAAGGTCCTTCACGCTTAAAGAAAGGTAGTCGTTTCTCCTGCTCCAGGGCAAACATGATAATTGGCAGAGTGAAGACCAGCGTCTTTCCAGAACCAGTAAAAGCAATACCAATCATATCCCGACCAGAAAGACTAAAGCAGAACAGACGTACATTCAAGAGGTCAATTGTTTACCAACATCAAGAGTGTGTAAGTCACGATGTTATGAATCATAACAATGTAATGTATCTTACACAGTAGGAATTCCTTGTATTTGGATGGGTGTTGGATGTATAATGCCTTTCTTTTTCAAGCCTTTTAGTATTGCTGTACATAAAAAATAACACAGTCAGTCGTGTTGATGTTTGTTTGTTTTTTCTTTCTTTGGAGAACATCCAAGCCAATAATACCTGGCGGAAATTTCATTTCTCTGAAGCTTTTGATTGGAGGTGGAATGCCATCACCGTCAACTAGAATGTGAAACTTTCTTCTTACTCGCTCATGTCTTGTTTCTGGCATGTTCAGGATGTAACGGGGTGCAGCCCAACTGTAGAGATGGTTATGTAGCGTTAAAACAACATAGTAATAATGAAAGGACATACTTACGTATCTCAGTTTAGCCTACCTGGTTTTAATCGGATCATCATATATGATTCCTTTAGCCATTTCTTTCACAGACATTAAAGCTAGAAAGGAGACATAACATTTTATTTTAATTACTTTCCAACCTAACTTTGTAATAATTTTACTGATTTTTTAATTTAGCCATTAGTATTTGAAGAGGTATACCTCGGCCTTCTGCAACGCTCTCAAGAATCTTTTCTTCCTCTTTAAGTTGTTTCTCTTTGGCAGACTCCTTACGTGCTGTAGAAATAACATGAACAAAATGCTACTATATGGACAAAGTAAGGTTTGGTAAAAGAGTCAGTAAACACCTTCAGCCTTTTCCTTGAGCACTTGGTGCTGGTCCAGAAGACTGACATTTGAGCGTGGCCCAAGACCCTCTTCTTCATCTTTTTGTTCTTCTCCACTTTCTTTCTGCTCCTCGTCCACTGCCTTTCCTCTAATACGCTGCAACTTATGGAGCTGAGAGAACGTAAATATGGATCATCATGATTAATTCATAATCTGTATTAAATTTGCTATGATAACACACCATTTGTTGTTTTCGGATTTTGACAGGGACATATGGGACGTAGTCATCGTCCTCTGATCCTTCGGAGCCCATCATCTTCTCTTCCTCTCCAAAGGGCCGCTGAGGAAAACACATCTTGTATATAAACAGACTCTCATGTTGATTAATCAGTTCTTTTTACACGCCCTGATATGCAATATTATACATCTAAATCTAGTTTAGTGTAATTTGTTTGCTCTGGTACGCCACAAGAGGATGAAAAAACATATTTTGCTAATGCTAAACATAGCTAGCGTTTAACAAAACAAACAAAAAATGTTTTATTTGTCTTACCTTCTGAAGGCGAGCTTCGGACTCCATTTTTGTTAACTCAACGTGATCCTGTATGTTGATATATGAATGGAAATACGTTTTATTAAGTATTTAACGTAGAGATAGCGTACACATGTTTACACTACAATCAGGAGCTCTACGGATACTCAAATGGGTCAAACCTTTGCAAAGACATATGACGCCCTCTTCCGTTTAGATTGTATTATTACTACTGCAATAACATGTTTGACACATATAAACACATTTCATTTTCATTAAGGCAATAATGCAAAATTTTGGGTTCTGTTTATCCCGCAAAACGGCATCAATATTTAATCTGTGTACTATCAAATATAAGTATACTTTGACATTTTAACTCTGTAACCACTGCTGCAGACACAGAGCTGTTAATGCCACAGCACAAACTGTGGCATCCGCTTATGTCTGGAAACTATCAAATAGCAATATACAGAATGTACACAATCTGAGCAATAGCATATAGAAACTACCATTCACAAGGACCAGCATTATATTGGATCATGTAGGTGTCCTGATTTCATTTCTTCCGGTTTCATAAATCCCAGATGACCAACTCTGGCAGTCAGTAGGGATGAAACAGAACCCCTGTGAACACTAATTACAATTGAACAATTGCTTGTATGAGATAAGATAAAAGATCATGTATGTACAAATATTTTGAAACTCGGTCTTTTCAAAGTTGGCCAATGCTCAGGTTGAAATTAGTATAAAAAACATTTTATTGTCTACTCAGACAAATCAAATGGGCAGAAAGTACCAATGCACAATGTATTGAATAATGAACAATATAATTAAAGCACCAAACCTTGCTGATTGGAATTCATAAGTTTAACAATTCTAACATGTTGTGATAAAAAACATTTTATTTCATGTAAGTTATTTGTTTACATACTACATACGTAAGCACATGGATGCAGAGGATTTAACAGACGTTCCTTTTTGCATCTATCAGTGAACATTGCAAGTAATAGCAAAGGGTTACAGTTGGCCATGATCTCTGCGGCCTGTCTCAGTTTTTAATAGTTTCTGATGTTTAACCGTGGCGCCGTGGCTTTGTTCAAAACAGAAGAAACCAGGGAATAAGAGAAGGCCTCAGGCCAAACAGCACAGTTCTGAGAGTTTGTGGCGTCATACAGCGTTCATCTGGCACTCGTACAAATTATTGAGCTGCATTGGAAGGAACCTTTTTCAGGCTGAAGTTGGACCAATTCACGGCTACTTTCTGTCGAGTTTGTTTCGCAGAATCAAGGCAAAACCTATAGGAAATACATGCAGACATAAAAAAGTAAGTAAACAAACATTTGTGGAATTTGAATACACACTGACCAACATAAGAAAAAGTGATATGGAAACAAGAATACACAACTATACGTACACAGATGTGTCAGTTTTCATTTATTTGTGTGCTAAAATCTCCATTGACACCTATCCCAGACTACTCTGCACTGCTATGATAGAATCACCCACCTTTTGAAGTATTCCACTTCTCGGTCAATTTCATCCATTTCAGTTGGGTCCACATCTTTCGGAAGAAATACATCATCTACAAAAACGAAAAGATAAAACATAAAGTTGGGTATTTGAGTTAACACAAAGATTTTTTGCAATTAAAATATTCATACCAATTGCAGTGCTGGATTTTTCACCTTTGTTCTTGTTCTTCTTATTTTTACCCTTCGCCTGTGTTAACTGTTGTCCATTTGCTTGAATATTGGAATGGGCTTTGCTCTCCATGGTCTGTTCAGGCCGTCCCGTTTCTGTGTCCCCTTTTCCCTTTTGTACATTAGACATCCCACCATGTGTTCCATTTGTGGCATTTCGTGGTGGTTTGCTCTCCTCAGTTTTCTTAGGCCCATTTCTCTGGTTGTCTGTTGAGTGCTGGAGGTGTTTGCTTAAATTTTTTGAGCCATTGGATAGAACTTCTGCTCCTTTTGAATCATTGGTTTTATACATTTCATTCCCAGTGAGTGCTTTGGTTGTTTTATTGGAGTTTTGTTCTGACATGTGTTGATCCAGTTTTTGCTGCTTTTTATTTTTCTTTGATTTTGGGCCACCATTACTAGGTGTAGTATTCTTCAGATCAAGTGCATCCTCTTTTGATTTAGTCGTGCCTTGAGCTGGCAACTCATGAGAGTTTTCCAACGCAGTTGAAGTGCATTTTTCGGGGGAGCGAACCCTTATGAGCTTGGAGAGAGTAGGTGTAGTGTGCAACCTCTGGATGTCCTTGGTACCAGCACTAGTAGTGACACTGGGGGTTGTGGTGGTAGGATTGGACGATGACACAACAGTTCCACCCTCCTCCCATCCGTTAACCAGGTCCAAGTGACTTTTGAAGGATCCCAGGGAAAGGGGTGCAAGGTCCAAATCAATCTGCTGCAGGTCTGACGATCCATTCAAATGGGAGAGTAAATGGTTGCTCTCCAATGTTGCTGCCTTTTTAGGGAAGTCATTGACATCCAAGTTGAGATCGTACATGCTAAAAGAAGCCCGAATCGAATCTTTGATCGTATTCTTAATTTCTTCAAGTCGACTAGTGAGAAAACTGTTGACGCGCTCAAGTTCCAGCTGTGGCCAGTCAAGCAGCCGGCCAGCATCAGAGCCATCGGTAACAAGCTCCTCCACAGGCTCAGATGGATTGGATTGAGGGTCACTGCCAGCAGGACCCACGTTACCCTGCTGGGCTTTTTCCTAAAAGAAAAGTCAATACAGATGCCATAACTTGGATTGAATTAAGACTTAGTACTGCTACTGAAACAACTCTATAGTTACCTTTTTCTTCTGTTTGTGCCGTGCCCGTTTGGCTGCCTTGGCACTGTTGACGGGTTTGGGCTCAGAACTGTTTATAAAGTCAAGTAGCTCATCGACGTCCCGGTTATCTATGGCACCAGTCGCTGTCAGTTCAGAGTCTTGACGTTGAGGAAGTTCCTCTTTACGTCGCGTCAGGCGTGAACGAAGTTTCTCTCGGATTTCTGCATAGTTACGGCTCGTTGGTGCAGCTGGAGGCTTTAAAAAGAGAAATATATGGGCATTTAAAATGACTCAACTGGGCCTTTTTAAATATGAGGCGATCCCAATAGTATGTAATTAGTACCGCATTGTGTCCGAAGAACTCGCAGTAGCAGCAATCACAGTACTTTCCATCTTTCTGGTTGGTGGAAGAAGAAGCACAAGAACTCCTCTCAGAGCTACTGTCCTCATCCTCCCCCTCCTCCAATTCAGATGATGGATAGCACAACGTCCCATTTGTCAGTTTATGCCCCTTACATGCCTGGTCCCTAAGAAAAGGTAGACCATTTTATTAATGGTTGACACAAGTTAATAAAATAAGTACTTTTTTCATTCAGACATGATGTTTATTGTTGATTTTACAAACCTGCATGCCCCAGCTGTTAGATGGCCAACATTAGATGCAGCTACTGTTCCCCCACTATGTCCATTACAAGCATGGGTGCAACCTAGCATCGCTGACCCATGTTTGCCATGTTGTGTGTTCATAGCAGGAATGTGGGAGTTCTTGCATGGGCTTGGTTTATGAACTGCTGTTGGGCTATCTGGACTAGGTGAATTAAGTTTTGCTGGAGGCCCATGAAGATTTGGTACCAATGGTGAGAACGGCGCATGTGTCCCAACACCAGTGCCGGAGGTGGAGGTGACATGGCCATGCTGTCCAGACGTTGGTTTTGAAGCTAGGAGTGACGAATGCTGTGATGATAGGCCTGTCGGACTGTTGGGAGGAACTGACAAGTCTGTATGTTGGTGGTGCTCATTGGAGTGGAAGGCTTCACCTACAGAAAACACAGCACAAACGTGGGTCACAAATGGATGAAGTATGGGAGTAATATTTGTATAGCATCCATATTGTATGTAGCAATCCAATTGTATGTAGAAATACAATTATATACATAATTTCCATACCTGGTGGGGTTGGTCGTCGGCACATAGTTTTGAAGTGCTTGGGAGTGGTTTTACAATGGTCGGCTGAGGTAGACAAAGAGTTCCCAGCAGAAGACCCACTGGAATTCTGGGACGAAGGATGACTGTAGGGGCAAACTTTAGTCCCTGACACTTTAGCGGATTTCCCAGGAGCTTCATGTAGACCTCTTTTTTCATGACATGAAGATCCCGTTGTTACTCCTGGTCCTGACAGGAAATCACATAACAAAATAAATATACATTCTATACAGTGTTAGTTTTCATATTTCAGTCAAGATAAAAACTGTCCAACTCTTTGGTACTCAGGTACTAAAAAATACTGATAATGCCTAGCACACATGACAACTAATGTAAATAAGGTTAATGACTTTTACCCAATTCTAAAATGGCTTATTAGATTAATTCTTTAAATCTACAACTACATCACGTTCTTTAAATCATCCATCAGCCACCATGCGTTTCTGCCACAAACCTTGTTGGGAGTGCTGAGAACTGTTGTGGTTGCAGAGATCGCCTCCATTGCTGTGAGCAGAGTTCCATAGTCCTGACAGTTTGTGGGCCGACAGAAAGGAACTGGGGTCCCAATCCACCGTACTTTGCTCTGTGTAACCGTTTCCACAGCTCTGGGACTTACATGAAGATGAGTGAGACAATGGTACCTATTCACACAAACGTTGACATTAAATAATTTAATAGTACAGGCAATTTATGTTTACATTTTGAAAAATATATTTACAGATGCAGGCTGGTCCTGGGTGCTCCGCCTCTCTTCTTCTTCAACACTCTTGCAGCAACTCTGACAAATCCACAGGGGCACCTCTCCCAACAAGGACTGAGACAGAGAGGGCACGGCATCAGCAAGCTTTCGCCCTGATGCTTCACGTAATAACGCCTGGGATAAGGCAGGGACGGCATCGGCCAGCTTTGTCCCATGGCCCGCAGTAAGTCCGTTAACAGAGGTTGCACCCCAGTCTTTGAACTCCCGGTGACACAGAAGGCAACAAGTGTGCATCGGCTGAATTGAAAAAACAACACAGGGTGCATTTTACAAATAAAAAATTTACTTTTACACATCTTAAATCAATGCAATGTAAATTGTAAAACATACAAGTGGCACAGACTGGGTGCTAGTCAAGCATGGTCATTAGCTTACTAAAATGAAGAACATCTTTTAAACGCAACATCCTATAAAAAGGAGGGCAACAGTGGCATATAGCAGACAGTGACAATGAAATGTCAAAGTATGTTGACTTTCCACTGTCGATACAGATGTAATTTAAGTTTCTACAGCTCATCACAGAAATTGTAATTTAAAGAAATACAAATATTATAAAAAATACTACAGAATGCATTCAATCGAGATATCACCTTCAGTTCTCAGTTACAAGTTACTTACACTAATATTTGTAATAAAGCATGGCCTGCATGGCACTGTATGTCAAAAACTTAACACTAGCCTTACGTTAGCTGGTTACCAGGGTGACATGTTCATAAGTTGACGTAACATTAGTTAAACTTTGTGACTTGCGAGATTTTGCTCAATTTTGAACACAATATTGTACAGTAATGGTGAATAGGAATTTCAGCAATCCAGAGGTTCAAGGATCGCGAAGCATGCTAAGCTAAGTTATAAAGGGATAGCACACAATATTAGCAACCACTGTAATGTAAATCCATTGACTGTAAAACCTAACATTTTATTATCTAGCTTACACGCTGCAATCACTTGGATTGCATTACCGTGTTAATTCAAAGAACAAATAGACTCAAATGGGCAATAAGCACGTTTACTACACGCCAGTGGTGAGTCGGGATATCCCCGGAAAGCGCCATCGCTAAACCAAACCGAATATAAACCTGATGCTAATATAGCTAAACGTAAACACGACAGTTTATGCAGGTAACTAACTACAATGTTATTCCCACGATGAAAACAACGTAATGTTAGCTTCTGTGCCATATAGCCGCCTACAAAAGCTGTCTGCTAAGTTGTAGGCATTATTTGATTGATTGCAAAGCAAAATACTTACAATCTATAATGTGAATACTCTAATAGCTTTCAGACTACCTTTATTGATGCATAACACCGTCTCTGCGTTATTTATTGCTGTATTAGTGAAACGTAGTGAGTGGTGTTTGGTTAGCAACATGCTAGTGATAAGCCAGCTAGTGTATGGTACGATGTGCTCGCTGCTAGCTACCTGGTTCGCCCTGGTCGTAGGCAGCCGATCCAGCCCTGCATCTCCGCCGCCACCGCCAGCTGCATCGCCGGGAGAGACTGTGCTCTTCGATACGCTCTGCTTTCCAGGGACGATCTCCTTCTGAGTGACCCCCTGCTGCTTGCTTTTCTTCCTTGCCATTACGATGGTGTTTAGAAAAGGCTTTAGCGAAGTTTGCACCAGTTTAAATGATTTTAAAAACACACTTTCGTTTCTTCTCGGACCTCAAAATGTTCTCTATCTCCTCTAGTCAAGACAACAGTCAATATGGCGGAGGACTGGCACATTCAGGAGTTCATAGGTTAAAGATAGTCCTGGCAGGCGGCTTCACTCCTCAATGCATTGGCACGCTGCTGCAGCTCAGAGGCTACGAGGCACCACAACGCCATGTTTAGTAAGGGCAAAATCATTTTTACGGCTCAAATTAACATGAGCAAACTGAGGCGAGATTTTGCGTGAATAGTTTGTGTGAACATTTCATGGCATTAAGATGACGACAGGAAAAACGCACAATATTTTATCGTCAACATTAAGTTAAAGGTTATTCAATGCAGTTACTGGTGTGTAATTTCCTTCATGAACAGTGTAGAAAATAAATTTGTTTAAAAAACATGCATTTTCCCACACATTATTCTTCAACCTTTAACGGGAGGGTATGGAGATTTCTTTGTCCCCCAATAGTCAAATCAAATATTGCTATACAGATGACAACTGTAAAACTAATTTACGCTTAATTGCAAAAACATTGTACATGATGTAGAAGTTGTTGGTGGTTTGGTTCTGTATTATTATTATTATTATTATTATTATTATTATTATTATTATTATTATTATTATTATTATTATTATTATTATTATACAGTACTTCCATGGCTACAACTCAGTGTTGTTTGCCAAGTTCAGTTGTGATTGTAGTACCTCTTTTAAACCAGTAAGGGCGCAGGCCACTGTAACCAAAGACTCCGTGATGGGAGGGGCCATGTGAGGGTGAGGCAATTACGTACATCAGATGCTTTCATGGACGTCGAGGAAATCATTTTGTATAGCCCACACGAAATGTAACAAAAACAAAACAAAAAAGTGTTTGCTGAAATACATAAAACGTTCCGAATTTGTATTTGTCCAAGAGCAGGAGAGGAATACGGTGGGAATGGAATGCATTTATTTTGTTTTTTAGTTAGCTAGTTAGGCAGCTGTTTAGTTAGTTAGGTAGTTTGTTAGTTGGATCATCTTACCAATGTCCCTTTACCATTCTTGTATGACGTTTGGAGACATATACATTTTGTATATTCTTGCCTCAGTGACTGCATAATTAGTCTAGCATCGTCCTTTTTCAATGATGAAAAAGAAAGGGGACCAAAAAAAAAAAAAACGAGAACAAAAAACTAAACAAGTAAAACTGTTACAATCACTCAAACGTCATACAAAAATGCAAATTAACAATATTTTTTGTACATTTTTACACAGTCACAGCTCCACAGTTTGTAATGATAAACGGTTGTTTGTGGTGCCTTTGAACGCACCGTCAGTGTTGGGGTTCAGAGACTGCACAGAGAGAGAGAGAGAGAGGACTTGATCCACTTAAGGCGATTGACACAACAGAGGTTTGTTGGTCGAGCTTCTTATAGCTTTATTTTAACAAACAATTATGGAAGGAAACATTTGCAACATCCAGGTGCTTCTCCGGGCTGCAGAGTTTTTGGAGAGAAGAGAGAGAGGTGAGTATTTATGAAAATTGTCAGACTATAGGAAAGGAAGTTGGTTATTGTTAAGCAACAAAATGCACAATGAATGACGTGTAATGGACTTATTATTCACAGCATAACTGCACTATCGAATCATAGGCACGCTGTTGTACATTAACTTCAAATGTGAAGCATTTTATATGCGATTTTCCCGGTTTGACTCAGTGACCTACATATCGGTCGCATCATTGTACTCAAAGGCGCCAATCTGACACAATTTGAAAACGAAGTGAGCGGCACAAGAATCACAGAGTACGTTGCGCCTACAAATGACACGTATCGCTTTTCTTTAATGCAGTTTGCCTGTTTAACATTTCGATCTCGAGATCTTGAAAACATTTTACACTCAAAATGGATTGTTTTGGGATGGCGCCAAAAACAAACCACCCAGCTGACTGACTGCTGTTAGCAGTGACGTTTGTCTTCTTATTTCAGCTAAATCAACCTGATATCTACGGTTTAGATTCATACACTGTAAAATAAAAGTTGTGTTTTGTACCTCTCTGCTATTACAGCTATCTCTGTGTAACGCAGCAATAACATTAGGCCTCTTTGTCTCCTGCAGAGGCAGAACATGGGTATGCTTCAGTCCTGCCTCTCAGCCCTGGTCTCTCTGATAAGAGGAGCAAACAGAAGAGCAAAAAGATCTCTGCTGGTGGCAATAGGTGAGTTTATTACACGCAGCGTAACAATGGCAAGCAGTGTGCAGCTTTAAAGTTTAATTTAAAGCATTATTATCTTATTATTTCTGCTAGACTTGCTTGTATTAACAATATCTAATTGCATCTGCAGGTTTGCTCACAATGAGCTGGAGAAAAACAGGTAATTATAATTACATATAAGTAAACTGTTTATTTGAATTTCATAATTCATGGACTAACAAATACATATTTTTATATTACATCTTGTAGACGAGCTCAGCTAAAGTATTTCTTAGAAGAACTTAAAAAACAAGTTCCCTTGTCCACTGACTCAATGAGGAATACTACACTAAACCTCCTGAGGCGGGCCCAGCTACATATAAAGGTAAATTTAAAAAGTGTATTTCCACACCACAACAGTGGAATGTGTGTTTTATAGATTCTTAATTTGATTCCATCTGAATTTTGGTATTACAGAAGTTGCAGGAGCAGGATGAGCGTGCTGAGCAGCTGAAGGGCCGCTTGCGCTGGGAACAGAGGGAGTTGAGGATTCGACTGGAGCAGCTTCAGAGAACTGAGAGGATGAGGAACGACAGTCAGGGTTCAGCCATGTCTTCTGAGAGGTCAGACTCTGACCGAGGTACGTTCATCTGTTCTGCATCTCTAAACATTTTGTGGCTATCTTTATCTTTAATTAATATGGCATTTTGTATGTATTCTCTTTGTTTGGGACATTGCAGAGGATGTGGAGGTTGACGTGGAAAGTATTGTGTTTGATTGTGTGGACTCTGAAGAACTGCACATAACACACATGGATGCGGACCATTGTTACTCAAGCTTGGACAAGGCCTGGCTATGACAGAAGCTAACATGCTCCTACATGGTACCTCATTTTTTTATGTTGGAGGCGGAGGTGAAAACATTCCAAAAAGCATATGATAAGTTACTGTACAATCGCTTGCTTATATTGACAGTGGGATTACAAAGGACACTCCTGTCTTTTACACTTTTGTGACAACAAGCTAAATAATGTTGGTTATGAATGAACTGTTTCCATTTGCACTAATAAGCAGTTAGGATTCATAGGGTTTGAGTGGGCGTCACTTTACCACCAACAGTGTATTACTTTGCATTAACCTGCCACAAAGTGTTTCAGGCCTAAATCAACTCTGTAAGGGCTTATGTTCAAATTAAACTTAACTTATTATTTTCTATATACAATCTGCCTTAAATCAAGTTAGGTGTAGCATTTGTATTCTTTGGGCAGTAAAGTCATACTTCAGTCTTGTGTAGCATGCACTTAACTCTATTTTGTATTGTTTCATTATGTAAATTCTGACATGTACCCTCTTCTGTTGCACAAACTACACATTATGCACTTGTCTCAGTCTGAGTTTAGGACCGATCAACGAAAAACAGTGAAAAAAATACTGAATTACCAAATACAGATGGTTTGGTGTGATTGAAAACTGTTCCATGTTTATTTTACAGCTACTTTGAAGCTCAATGATTCATGTAACCTTTCAACAGCACTTGTAAAAATGTGCAGTATGTGCTGTTTATTGCTTTGTATTTAATTTCTGAAGGCAGTTTGCCTTTTCACTTTTTATGCAAGATGCCTTATTTACCATGTGTATGTATGCCTTCATTTGTCTCTTCACCCAGTAATATTATGTAGCAACTTTTGTACTGGTGTAAGCTTTTTATGAGTAAATATTTTCTATATTTATGGGCTGCATTTTCTATATTTATGGGCATATTTATCTTTTAATTTCAAAAGAGTTAATACTTTAAGCTTTGTCATAATCACCAGGAAAAAAAACACATTACATGAAGAAAAATACTTTATTGTTAAGTTGATACATATTATGTGCATCAACAAATCAAAATGTATAAAATAAGGTATACATTTTTACCTTTTTAACAAAATTTCAGAATATTTTTTCTTGAAGCCAACAATTCATGCTTTATTGCATAAACGCAACAAAGCATAAATCCTAAGTGTATAATGATTCTGGATGAATTGAACCCACCTTAGTTCTGTGCAAACTTTTGTTATCTGAAATTAACATACTATACTAAAGGGCTCAAACTTTTTTGCAAATTCATAAATCTGGTGATTATTTTCTTAGATCAATTGATCAGTTATTTTTTACTAAATTAGACCTAGATAAAGCTGAAGTGATGCTGCTTGAGGGCATCTTGACTGAGTACATTTACAGACAGATGTCTCAAACACTTACCTGTGCTTTTTTTTTTAATTCTTAAACCTATCCACAGTTTATGGCATGTTTTGGAGTCTGCAAAATCCAGACAATGATTATTCGATTACTAAATTAGTTGACAATTATTTCAATAATTTATTCTAATAATACATTTATTTATTATTATTAATTCATTATTTCATTTTAGCCCTAGTGTACTGCATACGTTTATTGTCAGCTTCTGTGTTGAAAGATTCAAGGATGATTGAATTTTAGGGACGCAATGGAGGCAGAGGTTTGAGGAACAGTTCATGTTGGCTAATGCTTTAGTTACGTTATGGGATCCAACGCCACCTTAAACTGTTCCACACCAAAACCCTTATCAGTGTAAATACTGCAATGGTTTTCTGTGGGAATCAGCCATTTACAGCTCTGGCCTAAGCCTTCGAGAGCCTCTCGCACAGCAGTCTGCTTGTGACCAGAATCAATTTGTCTTAAATTTTAAAGACATGTTAGAGCAAATCTACCAAGCAAATCTAAGCAAGTGCCAGCACCGTCTAAATCATTATATTAAACATATTGTTTCTTCTGAGCATGTGAGGCAAGTCCTTTAGCCTTCTCTTTAGCTGCCAGTGCCGTCTCTCTTGCTCGCTCTGTTGCGGTTTCTGCCAAGGTTCTCGAGGGCGTTTCACCTGTACAAGTACAATTCCATGTATAACAAAATGTTATGTTAAATTTGTCAAATTGTAGAAGTTAATCTTAACTGACCTTGCATTTTGGCCATGACATATTCAAAACCTTTCATTGTTTTTGTAACACTGGTTTTGAATCTTGCCAATCCAAATTCCTGAAAGGTAATGTACAACACTTTTATTTAAAAAATGTAAAATCTTTCATTAAAAAAAACCCAAAACTGTATGAAATTAATCATCCACTGACATTTAAGTTATTGCTGTACTGCTGGCTGCACAGCATGACAATGTAACAGACAGAGCTAGCTGTACAAAGGTTATTGTTTTATTATTTGCACCAAAATTTAATCTGTGCATGTCCAGGTGCACTATGGCAACACATACACAGACAAACTACATATTCCTTTTACTCTGTAAACGTGTACATTTTAAGGTAATAATTATCTCAATGTTTGTGAAAACACATTTAACAGCTAAAACCTGAGCAAACAGGTTTATGCAGAGAAAAATCATGGTCAAGTAATGACTTTAGTGTAATATTTAATATGTTTCAATCTAAAATTAATGTATGAAACTTTTTTTGCTAACTCCAACTGAGGCTACAAATGATATTCAGGCTAACGGACTAGCATAATTGACAGGAACTGGTAAATGACTCAAATTGGGAATGTTTTTTTTTTTTGCTAACCTGAATAGCTCTTGAGAGACCATAAACGTTGGAAGAGATCCATGCTTCTCTCTTTATCTGAGTCCAGCTGCCATTCTCAGGGTTAATGCCATACTCACACCTCTCTTCGACAGACTAGACAATGTTACAGAAACAAAGTAAGGCAAAGTAATCAATATAATCCAATAAATGTAAATGTCAGTACCATCAGGCGAGCATGAGTGATGTTCCACGTTAGTGTCGTCATGGTCCGCTTCTGAGGGTCCACAATGGAGTCCTCGATAATATACGCTAAACTGGACATTTTCTTTGGAAGGTACTTCTCCATCCATCGAGGTGCTCGGCTAGTTTTGGTCAAAAGACGTCTGGAAATAAGGCAGTTGGATGGAGTGACCTCCCGAAAAATAATGTCTTCAGTCAACACATGAGTACTGTGGACAAAAATAAAATAATGTTTACTCCATTTAATATTACATGACTACAACATGGTTTGTCATGAAAACTTCAACTGGCAATAAAGTTTCTAAAGAGGACTGTTAACACTATAATGGCGTAACAAAATGACTCACAGCTAAACTTTTAACCTCAGCATGTTGTCATAATAACACATTTGGATTACAATTTATCATGTGTTGGTAACATAGACCGTACATGGACATGGCTCCTCCAATCCAGTAATTTAAACAGAAAACTCATGCGGACATAACTGACATTCTCAATGTAACACAAACACAATGTCTGAACTATGTTAAAATATATAGGTCATTGTATCTACAACTCAAAACTGTGTCATCATTTGATTCTTGATTCTTGACACTTGATTCAAAACGTAATATTACAAAAGGCCTATTTCATAATTTCGTGTTAGTTCAATTTGAAATCGAGCCCCTTCTTTACCTGTAAGGGTTTGGGTATCGCTGCCAAAACGCAACACAAACTTGGTCCCAGGTTCCTTTAAGTAGATCTGCACAGCAGAAATACTTCACCATTGTTCCTTATGTTTGTTTAGGTGGAGCCTGTGGAAACAACAGCACAAACTGAACATGTTGCAAAGGCTAGTTTTCAATCTATAACTTTAAAACCAAAAAACTCCTTTTATGGGTCAATTTCCTCACGGTTTCCTTAATATCATATTTTAAGGATACGCCGATTTAAGACAAGCAAAACATTTGCTATTTTATTAAAGACAAGTATTGAATTAAAGTGTTTTGAGTGTCACAAGGGTCCTATAAAAGATAAAAGTTGGCACAGGCAGGATTACAATACTACTATTTAGCTCCTGTCGTTTGTCACGTCCGCTTTTCCCCACAGCATTAGCACAGCTAGCATTGAGCAAACAATGTCAATTAATGAACAGCTCAGCGTGTCCAATAAAAGTCACATATAACATTTTGAAGAATAAAACCACTTTCAGAATTACTTGCTGTTCATAGATGGCGGTCAAGAGATGAGAGTTATCGGCATATTCAACTCGTTTAGATGATAACTTCTCCATTCATCCCTCCAGCGCTCGCCAAACGTGACGGTGGAGATTGAAAGGTCAAACACCAACGACATTTCCGGGAGACGAGGCGTAAGGCTCTGTTTGGACTGCAGGGGGCAGCAGAGCCCTGTCTGACGACCATGAAACCAGGCCCGTGACTGTCACTGCCAAACTCATTAATGCGTTGTATAGATATGCCAAACAAAAAAGTACGCCGAAGAGTTTGTTTTATTTGACACATGAGGCACTACATATTTTGGCCATTTAGAATACACCCAGGCGTTGTGGTTATTAGTCTATTATTTCTAAATAGCGTATTTGCATTCATAAAAATGTATTGAGTCAACTGTTTCCCCACAATATACAAAATTTTAATCAAAAATTTTAAATATGTCCATCGTTGCAATGAAAAGATGAAGATACAACATCACAGATCAGAGGATCTTTTGGACTGAGCAGAACAGCCCAATATGAAAACCCTTTCTTTCAATGAGGGTTAAATGTGACCACAGTAAATATAAATAAAACATGTTTTTAAAAATATTGTCCTTGCAAATGGAGGTAGTGGAACAATAAATTAGACAAACAATAGTATTTGAGCACATTTAACACAACAATATACTAAGGTCAAAACATTTTATACACATTTAACATATTTTCATATCATTGACAATGGAAGGATCTTTACATAAAGCAAATTTGCATGCAAAGCTTTAAAAAGCCTACGAGTATGAGAAATTAAGACCATTCAAGTTTAAAGGCTTGATTGAAAGAACTCCATACCACAGGCCAGAGCAGAGTGTTATCGGAGCAGTATTCTACAGATTATATTTCAGACAGCTGTTGGTGGGTGACCACCATTTCGACCATTCAGAGTCTGCCTTCTTGTAGAGCGAGTCCTGAAAGATCCCTCTGGGTGAAATGAATCTGGCTTGTCCTCACACCGGAAGACCATGAGGAAGCCATTTCTGTAGTTTTTATTCATCCACCCATACAGCAGAGGGTTGGTAAAAGTTGAGCACATTGCCACTATGTGAAACACTGTATATATGAGCTTGTACTCCTTGAATCTGAGGACTAGGTCCAAATCACTGGCCAGTTGAAAGGCATGGAAAGGCAGCCAGCAGATAGCAAACACAACCACAACCAGTGCTAACATCTTGGTGGTTTTCTTGCGTCGGTTAATACTGTCGTTACGCGTGGATGGGCTGATGTGATTCTTTAGTTTCACCCAGATGCAAATGTAAGCGTAACTGATGATTGCTAAAGGAACAATGTATTGTAGAAGGAGCATTGAAAGACTATAAATTATACTACTGGTTCCATGTGGCCACATCTCAGAGCAGACAGAAATGCGGAGGTTAATGGAAAGGATTTCCTCATGTCGATATTCTCTGAATATGGCTAAAGGTGCAGCCAGAACAGCAGACATGGTCCAGGTTAGTGCCATGATAATGAAGCTGGAATTCCAAGTTAGGCGTCTGCCCAGGTGAAACACAATGCAGCGGTATCTCTCCAAAGCTATAACTGTCAAAGTCAGGATTGATACATGCACACTCAGGGCCTGAGCAAAAGGAACTGTATGACATAACAGGGCTCCAAACTTCCACTCATCCATCAGTGTGTAAACCAGAGTGAATGGCAAGCAAAAGGTATCCACTAGAAGATCCGCCAGCGCCAAGTTTGCGATAAAGAAGTTGGTCACGGTTCTCATATTTTTGTAACGCACAATCATGTAAATGACAAGAGCATTTCCCAACAGTCCCAGAAGGATGATGAGTGAATAAGCACTGATCAGTGTAATCTGGACCCAAAGGTGCTTTGTGACGTCTGTGTAGAACCCCGGAGGAAGTACACCCATAGACCCATTTTGGAGCATCGAATCGTCAAAGTCATATGCCTCCCCTTCTCCTGTGCTGTTGGACAGGTCTGGTGGACTCATTGTGACAGGAGCCCCTTAAAGGCAGCAGGGACACCTAAATGATATAAAAACAGATTATGAAAAGAGTGCAAATGACTGTAAACTCAACTAAATACAAATGCTATCTTTCTGCAAACAAGTCCTGTTTAATGAAATGAGCTCAAGTCATTAAAATTAATGTACAATTTGTACTGTAGGTAAAATTATTACAACTGAACTGAACATTGACTTGTCTAAGTGGTTGCCCAAGGCACCGCTGTGTTATGAGGGCATTCTGAATATCTCATCAATTGAATGATCGTTTGAATAAGCTAATTAGAGGATGGATGATAATTCAAGCATGTGCACAGCACACATATTCAACATTAAATGTACCTTTGGGTGCTTTTCTTGTAGATATCGGTTATTTCAACACAGGTCCCTGAATGAATAGATAGATTAAAAGGGAGAACATTTTGAACAGAAGGAATGTGCCAATTTATAGTTGCTCTATTCTGCAAACTGCCAATGTGTCCTTATAATGAAATGCATTGTGTGTGTGTGTGTGTGTGTGTATATTAATTGTTGTATATATACATATATATATATATATTCATTCATTCATTTTCTACCGCTTATTCCCGTTAGGGGTCGCGGGTGACTGGAGCCTATCCCAGTGACTTTGGGCGTTAGGCGGGGTACACCCTGGACAGTGGCCAACTCGTCGCAGGGCTGACACAGAGAGACAGAGACAAGGACAGACAACTATTCACTCTCACAATCATACACTAGGGACAATTTAGAGTTGTCAATTAACCTACACAGTCATGTCTTTGGACGGTGGGAGGAAGCCGGAGAACCCGGAGAGAACCCACGGTAACACGGGAAGGACATGCAGACTCCACCCAGAGAGATCGTGTGATGTTGGGGTGGTTCAGAATTCGAAACCACGATGTTGGGGTGGTGCGGGATTCGAACCCACGATCTCCTTATTGAGAGGCAGAAGCTCTAGCCGCTCTGCCACCGTGCACCCCTATATATATATATATATATATATATATATATATATGAACATAATTATTAAGCACATGTTAAGCACAGGTCTGCATAACCAAGACATTACATGTTTGCATCTTTAAAGCTCAAGATCAGAGGCTCTACAATGAAGAGAAAACGTGGAGCTCTTATTTGACACTATAACAGTGCCAGACCCCAAACACACGGGTTGTGACAGAAGCAGACGGTGGGCAGAATGCAAATAACACGTGCATCAACCCTCACCGATCTATGACTTAAAGCCCGTCTGAGGATACATCACCACTTCTTATGCAATGGGATTTGAATGAACCAACTGAAAAACAACCTGCGCTCGTACGTAACTTAATTGAAGTTATTGAATGGTGTTCTGACCCGAAGTTTGAAACAAGCGATTCATCATATGGGATATTCTGTGCACCTGTCCGCTAAAACCATGGCCATCCACTTGTTGGCAACGTAAAATCTTGCTTAATTTTAATTAGCCCCAACACTTCCATCAACCTGTGGAAAATGTGTTAATGCAGCGTCTCAGACCAAATGCGAGCCTGATTTAACTTCATTTATCGAAAAATGAGATCCAGGAATTCAGACTCACCTTTCCCACTTGTGTCCTTTTGCATGCGCGTCTTTACTCCCGAGTGAAACAGGGCAAAATCCCGAAGCTCCTCCCAAACTGAAACAGCGAGTGCGCATCTTGAGCGAGCAGTGTGCGCTCCGTGCAGAGGCTGCTCTGTGACTGAGTGTCCAGCAGCAGCTCTGCGATTGCACATGGAAAGAAAAAAAACATGTCCCATCTTTATTTGCGCTCATCAGATTAACAAAACCACACACAACTGGAAAGCCTACGTACAATACCAATACCAAAGATTTGGTCAGATTCAATTTAATAGGCAATTTGTATTAGGCTATAGATTGGGCTATAAACAACGTAGGTAATAAAGAGAGTCCACTTCAATATAACACTGCACTCAGAAGAGAAGCAAATTATATATTGTTGTGGAACAGTGGAGCAATTATGTCTCAGAAACTACCCTCAGATTAACATGATTTCCTCCTTAAACAATCTTGAACATTAGGGTTAAAATGTCTATCGCATCCAGTTTGTGAGACGTTTCTCAAAAAAAAAACAAAAAACAAAAAAAACAAAAACAAAAAAAATATATATATATATATCAATGTCCAGGAGTGGCGCATTTTTATTTTTACAATGAACAGACTTCTTCTATAGGAAAATGTTCATTTCTCTTAAAGCCCCAGTACGTAACCTTTTCACTTATTGCACTGAAAAACCTACAAAAAACATGCATCCTTGCTCAGAGGACTTGTATCTCCTCAAAGCTGACTCTTATTACTTGCTGCATAGGAATATTTGCCAATAATGCTTCACAGTATGGCTAAGATTGTGTCTATCTCTTTGGAGAAGTATGGTTTTAACTTTCTATTTTCTTGGAATCATGGAGGAGACGTACCACCTCCAAAAAATGAATGTTACTTTAGCTAAATTATACAGTACATAAATCATGAGCAAATATGACAACAAAGAAAATAATCAAATAGCAAAACGCTGAGCCATATGTGAGATGTGACACAGACTCTTCAGCTAACGATGTATATGTATGTCTCGATATGGAAGGAGTTGAGTTTAATTTGATGGTGCTTTAAGACGTACAGTGATTTACTAAACATGGGTCATTACATTGTATTGATGTGCTCATAGTGCAGGTTTGTGCTGGGACAATCAAATGGAACTTGGCGTAAATTCAGACCAGAAGAGCTGACTGCGGCTGCACCTTCCTCCACCTCTCCTCCTGCACCTCAGTCTTCATTGCTGCATTCTTTACTCGTCCTCTACTCTGCACCGATCATCGTCCAGTCTTCAACCCACAATGCAGATGGCACTTCCAGTTCCCCACCCATCTCCCCCTCAGCATCTCATCCTCACATTGTCTGTCCTCTGCCTCTTCCTCTACCACCACCAACAGTGTCCAGGCCCTGGAGGAAGACATTTCCTAAATGTCATCTATTCTGCCCATGTGGCATGCCCATCGTCGCCATGTCTTCTGCCGGAGGTCGCTAAAGATATAGGCCTACTTATTTAATAATGCTCTTCTAATGCTTCTCTTTTTCTCTCCAGGGTGAAATGTAGAAAATGAAACTATTTTTGTTGGGGTTGGAGGAGACACAAATCCCACAAGACGACACACAAGACTGGATCAGTGAGAACGACAAGACGACACTGTGACGTATAGTATAATTAATACATTGTGCTGTTCAGTCATTGCCACAATTTTTTTTCTTTCTCTTTCTTTTATTTAAATTTTTGCTGCCATTATAATGTAGATCGTAGACAAGGTTTGGTCGTCATCTGCTATTGTCAGAAGACATTGTGAACTTACTTATAACAAAGCCTTTTTTCAGGTGAAAGTGCTCCTAGAGGACAGGGCTAAGTCAGCCTTGAGCAGTTCAATTCAAGTGTCTCTGACCAGTTCTGCAGATTGACAATGTCTTTTGGACTGAAGTTGAAACGTCTTGATTTTTAAAACTGTGTCCAGGTGACTACCGGTCAAACCTTGTCTGATATGGATCACTCTTGGATGAATGAGGGATTGTACTGATTTGTCATTGTAGAACCACAATGCGGTGTTACTCACCAGTGCTTACATCTTATTTGTTTGTTTGAGCTGAATACAATTTATATTACAAGATCATTCTTCATATGAGAACATCTGTTTTATCTTACGAGATCTTGCGGCATGAGATCTGGTCCCATCTCTAATTTTTGTGGGTCCTTCAGAAGAGATGATTTCTGCTTTACCTGTGCTGTGCATTGGGCAATGCAGCATGCATCTAATTAGAGAACACAGTACAACTCCCCTCCATATGGCAAGGGAACTTAGATCCATCTTATCACATGACCAAAATCTGTGAGCAAATAAAACATTCAGGCTATTTGATTAAACAACATTAGAACATGGCTGTGATTAAATGTGTTACAAAAACTATGCCATAGTTATTAGTATCAATTGTATACTTCAGCAGTGTTAGCCAGACTGTATTAGGTTAGGCCTATGTGATTTTGAGAGTCCTTGTCCTTTGTATTTCTGAATAAAAGATGCCATTTATGTTTCGTGTTAAAGCTAAACTCCTTTGAAACTTTGATGAGCCAACAAGACAGTTTGTTCTGAAGATGTGCCTGTTTCTTTATCACACAGATATTTGGCAAGTTCAGAATGCATCCAACAGTAGATGACAGTTTTTAATTCTATCACAATTAATACACTCATTTATAAAGATGGCTACTGTGTGAAGTCTGCAAATTGGTATTCCTCTGGCAAACATTTGTGTGGGATGCTTCATTCTCCTTTTAAGTGTGGTCAACAAAACAATGAATGCAAGCAAGCTAATCTGTCCGGAAGCTTTTTAATTGATTTTAGTCACTTTGAGCGTTTTGGTTTACAGCAGCAGGATGATAATTGCAGCTAAGCCTATTGTACTGTTAACATACAATAATATAGACATGAATGACTTCCATATCTTCTTATTCATTACCTTAGGTTTGTTGAAGAAAGGCATGAAAGAAAAGAGGGAGCCAATAAAAGTAATGTTTACTTGATGATATCTGTTTTTGCCAAAAGACACTTGAGAAACATGACAAGAAAGCTGACCAGCCTGTGTGTATTAAACTTGTAACACATCAGCTGTTTAAACAGTAAAACGCGGGGACCAATCACATCCGCTGAACTTCGCACATGCGCAGTACACAGGGTTTTTCCACTTCTTGGTGTGACAGAAGAACAACAGCAGAAAGACCAGATGGAGGCACTTTGAAGTATTTCTGCAGATTTTACTCCGCATAACAATCACCGTAAGTTCACCAAAGTGTAAAATTATTACTTGTCCTCATGCTTTTATATCCTGTACGTGTTGATCTAAAAGCCTCATGTTTTACTAGTTTGCATGCATCCCGTGCCAAAACAAAACATCAAACGACAAAAGCTGTTTAATCTGCGCATACCACAAGCTATTAGTCTCTTCACTTCGTGATTGAACATCTTATTTTAAACCGTTGTGGAAATGTACAGTGTTTGAACCTAACATTGTTTTTTATTTTACTTTTCATAGCTTACGTGATTGAAAGTACACGTTGTTCTTTGGTCAGCTGACCTATGCCAGGGAGAGTCACAGCTCTGGGTGCGCCTAAGTTTCTGTTTCCTTCACTTTCGTCTTTTGTTTGTGCACAGACTTTTTGAAGAACCAAACCCTTCGCCATGGCTGCTGCTGCTGCAGAGGAAAACCTGCGAGAAGAGCTGACATGCGTGATTTGCTGCGACATGTTCCGGGAGCCCGTGATGTTGGCGTGCATGCACCGCTTCTGCAGGCCGTGCATCACCAGGTACTGGAGGGGGACCATTCTGGGCCCCGTCACGTGCCCACAGTGCCGCAAACCGTTCCACGACACGCAGCTACAGACTGACTACCTTGTGACCGCCATGGTGGAGAAGGTCAGGGGCTCCTGCTCATTTGTCAAGAACCATGAGGTGAGTTTTAACGGTGCAGCAGGTATAACTAATATAATGAATAATATACTAAAATATACATTTCATAATTCTAAAATAATAGTAATAACAACAACAACAACAACAATAATAATAGCTTTATTTATATAGCACTTTTCTTAACAGAGTTATGAAGTGCATTACATACAAACACAGAGATATAACAGTATAATACAGAATAATTCATACCTTTGCTATTGTGCAAACACCACAGTAAAGCACAGATAATAGCAGTTCAATACTCAGTGATTTATGCTGTGCTGCGGTTCAAATGCTTTTCTGTTTAAGTGTGTTTTTAGTTTGAAGGTTTCTACAGATTCAGCATTTCTTAATTCCTCATAGGGAACTCCAGAGATTTAGGAACCAAAAGCAGGATTATTTCTGTAAACCATTTCTAAATGTATGGTTATTGCTTGTTGTTAAAAACATCAGCTGCAAAAAATCAATAGCAGAATGAAACTCTTTTGCAATGGTGGAAAGTTATGAGGTACAAAAGGAAACCTATAGTGTATTTAAGTATATTATGTTTCTGAATCTGCTAAACTTAACATTTTTTTACAGCAAATACTACTACATTTTTGAACTGGACAGAAAGGTAAAAAGTCTTTGAGGGGTTATTCTTGTAGCACATTTATGGTGATGTTCAGCTTTGAGTTCAAGTCTTGGCTTTGAGCAAACAAAAACATATACATATTAAACATCTAGAAACATTGAGACATTCAACAAAAAATGTCACATTTCAGTCTTTAATAATTTACAAAAATCTTTGCATACCTTTTATACGTATACTTTTACTTACAGTATGTAGATATTTTATATGTGTTGTATTTAAGTGAACAAAACTGAGTACTTCTTTCACCACTGTTCATTAGTGTCTATAATTAGTTATAGAAGTTACTTATTTTCTCTTCTACAGCTCAATCTTATAGTATACTCCAAAAAGTTTGATTTTGTAATTACTGTGCCGAGCTTCGGTGCAGACCTATAATTTCCTCTTCAGAGCAAATGTAATCAGTTTCTCTTTCCATTTTGCTCTCAACGATTTTGTGGTTTGCCTAATACAATAACAAATGTACCCTTCACAAATATCTTTATTTATTTAACACTAGATCTACTCTTCAACATGTCCTGCTTTAACTGCTTGGAGTTCACACCACACATATTTCTTCCATGTATTTGGCATTCCCATAGCTTTAAAACACAATACAGAGAGTACAATTTAAAGCCCTGAAACATAAAAACTCTTACACGTCGTTCAACACCATAAAAGCTTTTGTTTTATCTGGATACTATGGTAATTAATAAAAAGAAACGTATTTATATTACTTTTTGGAATCACATAACTCTTTGAAAGCAAAACGATTGCCTAATTAGAAACATGAGTAAATTAGTTAAGGAGTAATGAAAGCATTTTTGGGCACAGTCAGACCCACTCACACACATTCGTTACACTTATTGTTACAGAAACAAGTTAAAGAGGCTTTGGACAGTCACCTGCAGAAACGAGAGGCCATCGTTGACATCATTGACAAAGACCAAGACAAAATGGACACCATAAAGGTACTCTCTCCTCCTGGATCCCATGAGGCAACAGCACTTTACAGATAAGGGACCACTTGCCCCTCTCTAATGGCTGTTTACAATATATCACCGTGTAGTTACAGGTGCTATGATATTTTGATCTTAATCGTTTTGTGTTTGGGTGTGTTCCCTCAATAACTGGTTGTACTTGTTGTTACATAATAATGACATATGATCATTTACTAGAATTGGACTCACATTAAAGGCCTTGTACTTGATTTTTACTGTTTTGAAAAAGTGAAAAACAGAACTAGTTGATGTTAAAATCCGTCACGTGTATCGTTCACTTTCCTAATACAGTCCCAGTATCCTAAATATTCTCCTCCATGAGTTTATAAGCACTTTTCATGAGTTTCTGAGCCCAGAGCATCACGGACCGTCACGGTAAAGTTAACAAACATTAGTAGGATAAAACGCTCTATAAACAAATGCAGAGAAAGTGCTGTGGTCTCATTTTCAACCGAATAGATGCTTTTACAATATCTGTATTGGGGCAACACAGATTTTACTTTATTACATACAAAAAAAAATCACATATCACACATTAACTAGTTCTGTTTTTCACGTTTAAAAGCAGTAAAAATCAGGTATAGCCTCTTTAAGGTAGAGCTGTGCAATTACTAAAATCAAGCTCTAACCATTTCAAATTATCAATTGGTTGTTTTAATCGAGATCGAGGTCTATAGTTAATCCTATATCAGTAAAAGCATGTCATTTGGAGCAGAGCTTAAACTTCAGAGGAATCATTTTGATTATTCTTTGTGTTAACTGGCTCTGGCAATGATCATAAAATGTGTATTCAAATATAAAGACATTGTGATAAAGTTTTTTTTTCCATATTGCCCAGCCCTACATTATCCAGATTGCACTACACAGCTGCTCACAGTCAGCGTCGACAGAGACAAAAACATCTGATGTGTGCAGCAGATGGATGATAAAGGCAGCACATGCCATAGTGCTGAGCAGGAAATCCTTCTTTACTCAGACATAATCATTGTTTGATGTTCATATGTTTGAGTGATAAGCTTTTTACTTTCATGTCCAAATGTTTTGAACCAAATATGAATTGCAGTGCCGCACAAAGAAAACATTTGTCCATAGCGACAAATAAACAAAAACAAAAAGTCGAACTGGAAGCACAGTCCATATAGACCTTGTCTCATTGCAAAATGATTGACAAAATAAGAATTCATGGATAAACGCTCACCAGGCTCCAGTTTTCTTGGGTTTCATTACTGGCCTTCATAAAAGTGGGTGTTTAGTTTTTTAACATCGTGCTAAAACCTTTGAATAATGTTGCACGTTAATTACACATGAAGTCTAATAACTGTGACAGCTTATCACCTTCGATTAAAAAACCTAACCTTTATGCAGAGAGTGTCGGCTGATCTTGAAGTCCGTGTGCGAGGGGAGTTCAGAGCTCTTCGTCAGCTTCTGCAGGATGAGGAAGACTACGTACTTGAGCAGCTCAAAAGGGAGCAACAGGAGGAGCTGGAGAAGGTCCGTCATCATCTTGAGCCCGCAGAGAAAGCCCTGAAGGACCTTGATGAGAACATTAACGTGCTTGAGAAAGCCAGCAGCACCACTGAGCAGACCACAATGACCCAGGTAATGAGAGGGCTTCAATTAGCAATAGTCATTGCCTGTAAAATGTATGCATGTCTCCGGGGAGCTGTCAAACTGCAAATTACACTCATTTTCTTGTGTTTGAAAGTAAGATGATTTGACTTTAGTATTGCTTTGAAACAACAATAGCTAACATCATTTATGTTTGTTTACTTCCCCCAGCTCCCACAGCTCAGGTAAGCTTCATTTTACTGATTGATTTAGTGCTTGTGGCATTTATTCATCTGTCAAATATTTATCTGATTGTATAGCCTATTTATATCCGCTGCCATTTGTCGTGAAAACAAATGACTCGTAGTGGCTACAAAATTAATGTTTTGTTTTTATTCTTGACAGGCCATGCATTCAAGTGGAATTGGCTCCAGACTTTGATGCAAATGCTTTCAGCCACAAATATATAGCCCCATTACAGTACATCACATGGAGAAAGATGTACAAATCTCTGAAGCCAGGTAATTTCCTCTTTGTATACCTCATTAGTTGCAATATTCAGTTCAAAATGAGACCTCTTGTAACAATGGCAGTGTTAAATCTTACAATCACAACTGTATTTAATAAAGATGCTAAGGAGGCGCCAACAATAGGATGTTTCTATTCAAATCCTCTTTTGTTAATCTGTTAATTGTTTCACCTCTAGGTCCTTCTCCATTAACGTTTGATATCAACACAGCACATCCCAGCATTACTCTCTCCCAAGACAAGACACTGGCGGTTGAGAGCGATACTCCAATTCCTTACAAAGCACACCATAAGCGCTTTCTCCAGTGTGTAAATGTACTGGCAACACAAGGTTTCCACGCAGGCCGGCACTATTGGGAGGTGGAGCTGGGATCCAAATCCAAGTGGGACCTGGGCGTGGCCTCTGAAGCGGTGGACAGACATGCGCGTGTCAAGTTGAGCCCAGAAAATGGTTACTGGACACTCAGGCTGCGAAACAAGACTGAATATTTTGCTGGAACACAGCCATGGACCCGACTGCGCCTCAGCTCCCCGCTGCACAGAGTAGGCGTGTTCCTCGATTGTGAAGACAAAAGGGTGTCTTTCTACAATGCTGATGATATGGGCCTTATTTATACGTTCACGGACGGGCCACGGGGCAAAGTGTTCCCCTTTTTTAGCCCATGTATTAGTAATAGTCCAAAGCCACAGCCTATCCAGCTGCTCCACTATCCTCCAGTCGCCTTGTCTGTCTAACATGGCCACAACCAATAACAACTTTCTAAGTGTAAGAGAGGCACATTCTTATATTGACCAAAGACGTTTCTGGCTTACACATATATGTCATTATAAATAGAGCTTCTTTGTTGAGTTGATATAGTCATTTCTGCAAAAAGAAAACATATTATCTCATGAACAAATGGATTTGCATTCTGGGAAATTATATTTTTCAAAAACATGTTATGCTACATCAATCAAGTGCATGAAATCGTATTTTGCAGCAACACTTATAAACAGTTGATCTTTGCTATAATAACTTGACTTTTTGTAGGCTTTAATCATTATACATCATTACAAGGGGTTGAAATAATTAATTTAGGTAATATCTGTAATTGTTGTTTTAGCATGTTTTTTTTATCTTGCCATCATTGATTCATTTATTACTGTTATACAGTATTTAGAACACAAATTTGTAACAAATCAGCGACACTAGCACTTTTAAGTGTAATCAGTTAATCGACTGTGATTGTGCTGAAGCCAAAAATAAAGTTAATCACTTTCAGTACATCACAAAGCGGTTCTGATTCTTTTTGCAGCTGTGACACAACAGCACATAGACGACCCCACTTCATAAAACCAAGGATGTTATTAAGAATCATCAAAGTGAGTAGTCCAGCGCTGTGCTTGATGAGAGTCCAAAGTCATTTAAAACGTGTGACAGTGGGAAGACCATGTTGAGTCCTCTGCACCTGGACTGAAACTTGTGAATACATGAGCCATCTTCTGACATTTAAACCGCATAAATAGGCGGGTTTTTGGTTATCTGCACAAACACAACGGAGCACCAGCGTCCTGTTTCCTCCTGCCAGGTGAAGGGTCAGATAAACAGTGCGGCCCTTGGGGCAGGATGCTGCTGTTGCCTCCTCTGCTGACTGGAAAGTGTCACAATCAACTGCACCCAAATGAGATTAGACCTTCCTGCACACTGGCAGCATGGGTGTGCTAATGCAGATTCTACTGTAAATCACACATTTTAATGTTTAAATCTGTGCAGTGGATTTGGCACTGGCCGAACTAAATGACTGCAACAAACCAGAGATAATTGAAACATTGATACATATTTTTGAATTGAGCTGTTGTAAAAAACAAACTCACTTTTCACATAAAAATGCAAATGAAATTAAGGTTAAGGTACTGTAATGTAATAGGTTAGGAAGGTAGGAAGGATATTCTACATAACCAGAATGAATACATTTTTCAACTGTTGAACTTTGGTAGCAGAGCGATGAGAATGTTCTACAGCAAGATTCACAACAACAACCAACAAAAGCAGTTCAAAGTGGCACACGGACATGAACTTGACAGCGAGTAAAGTAGGCAGAATTTGTCCACATCCGCCGATGGCCAGCGGCTGTGGGCCATAACATGCTTCCTGAACTGAGGATGGGCCGGATGAAGCTTTGACACTTCAAGGACAGGGCCTTGAGTCAATGCTGTCTCTGTGGAGCCAGCAGGAATAAAACAGAGCAGCGACAGGTCTATTGTTTACTAAAGCTACTGTTAAAATGACAATCTTTGCACATTGCGATATTTTTATAAAAATATTTATACATGGGGAACCCTTAATGAGCTCAGTACTCCATTTATCTGGCAATCCGAGGTCACTGTGGATCAACTACCAGGGGAACACTTTAATTACAACATTTTATCACTGCAGCATTTGCAGGTCTTTGAGGGCTGCTGTAGGGGCAGTGAGGGGTATGGCTTCATGTAACAACAGCATAATCCACTTTAAGAAACAGAGCAATAGCAGTACCATTTATATTAATTAACTTGAGCCATAGTGGCCAACTGCTGTTCACTAACCACTGTAATCATAGTGGCAGTGAGAAGATGATGGTGGATGATTCAGTCAGATTCACTTCAATAGCCCCATATTTGAAGTAAAAACTCAAGGAATCATTTGTTTTCTTTTCTTGGTTAAACAAGGCTATTCAAATCTCAAGTGAACAAAAAAAAAACTTGTTTCTGGAATCGACTGTTTTATCTTTGTGCCCTTTTCCATTTCAAGACCCTTGTTTTTGTGGAACAGAACATTACAGATCACTAACAACAGGCTGCCCCTTCACACGTTGAGCTTCCCTGAGGATGAGAGAGGGCCGGCACAGTTGGCACACATCATCTCCGGGCTTGTATCCACTTGGACATCAGAGAACTCACTGCTTTAACCCTCTAAGCAAAATCTGTGGTGGACAACTCTCCAGACGACAGCTCAGGTTCAGTGGTTGTTGTGCAAAGCGATAAAACTAGTCCTTTGTGCTTTGAATCAACAGTCAGTTAGTTGATAAACTGACGTGGGAAAGCACTGATTAGAAATGCTTTCAGAATTAAAAAAACAAAAATCAAAACATGATTCTAATCTCAGAAAAGCTATATTTGGGAAGTATTAGTCCTATTTATCATCAGTGTACTTGTTGGGCTTTAAAATGTTCAAGTTAAAAGACTATCTGTGAATTGTAATTGATGTTGAAAAATGCTTACAAACAACATCAAGAATAAACCAAGATGACAAACAAAACATACAAGCCTAATGGGTAATTATAATAGATTCCTGGGAACCAAGAAGACAGTTTAAAGGTGCACTGCTTAACCTTTCTTGTATAGGGTCCGTCACCGGCTTGGTACCATGGAGATGTTTTTATATATCTGTAGCCTTTATTTAATTACAAATGGTTTTATTGTTAAAAATACATTGAAAAACATGCATTCTGAGCAATGGAGAGCAATAAGGAGCTGTGGGACATTCTAAGCAATTGCATAACATCTCCATGGAGACAAACAGATTACATACCCTCAACCTAAAAAGTTACATAGTGCATCTTTAACAACCAATTCTCTAAAACAAGCATTCAAAAGGTAATTTAATTTCTGCCACATTCTGTAAACATGATTCAAGAACAGGCCTATTGATGCGCGTTTTAAGATGATGATTATGGTTATGCAATGAAATGTTGTTGTTTTTTTTTAGTCTAATTGTACTTTTAAGTACAAATGCATTTTTGATTCAACTCCCCCGTCTGGCTACCAAGCTTTAATAGATAACGCACATGCAGCAATGTTTAGCTCTTTGATAAGAAGGCTACAACTTGTCCAAAGTGTGAAAGAGTGCCCCATTCACTCACTTCTCTCTTCAGTTTAGTTTTATGGACTGTCCGGTGGGTGTGCAGCAGGCGTGTGCACACGAGCGCTCGAGTTACCAGCTAAGGAAAGGGAAATCATTGTAAATCCCATTCAGGGCCGCATGCATCCTTTAGACAAAACGGAAAAAGACATGTGAGCGAGAGAGTCCTTTCCTCTGCGACCGGAGCCGTTTTACTGGACACTTTTACGCATCAGTCCCGCGCCACCTGAGTCTGGCAAACTAACACCTTTCCAACGCCGACAAAATAACACAGGATTTTTTTTATGTGAAATTAAAAAACGTATCATTTTTGTACAAGACTGGACCAGAGATCTGGAGATGAAGGCAGAATTGGCGCTTTTCTGTCGGACTTGGATGGGACTTGCATGCGCATCAGGTGAGCAAAGTTTGGCACGCAACGTTTCCGATTTGCCCACTGTAAATTTCAGCTTTAGATAACTTTTTGAATAATTATAGACTACTAATTGTTGATGATCTCTGAAGTGTAATAAACCTAGAATTTAGCCCAACATTATAGCCAGCTTTCCATTTTAATCAGGCGAAAGCTAGGCCCTTGCTAATTTATGTGATCCTCTTGTTAGCCCTGTTGCAAATGAGAAATGGTGAGATTTTCTTTTTGCCTTGAGAGTGATAAATAGCAGAGTAATTGTTGACGATGTGGCAGTGAGAGCTGGTGCTGATGGTGTAGGTATGCACTACATCATAGTGGGAGTATGAGGGGGTCATACAAGTGTAAATCTTTTAAGGGGAGTCTCTTTAACTTATCTTGTGATGTAAATCATTGGCTGAAAAATAAACCCACGGTGCAATTAACTAGAGTGGGTTTGAGAAAATGCTGCTATTGACTGTGTAGCCTGCGTTATTGGCTGCTGCAGTTTTATCCACTGACAAGGGAAAGCCTGCATTTGTGAGTGTTGCAGAGCAGCTGTTTATAAGGAACAGGGCATATTTTCATGATGGGCCTTTGCCATATGGCTGGTCACATAATAACTCCAGCCGCAATACATGGCTTGAATTTCATAAATATAAGCTGTAATGACTGGTTCCCATTAAGAGGGATAAACAATGACAAATGTCCTTTTAATGCCCATTGTGTTTTTATTCAGCTAGTACTGCAAAACAAAATCATTTTAACACATGCATTTTCATGTTATAGTTATTATTAGGAACATTATTAGGAACATTTTTGTTTTGTTTTTCCAGTGGGGAACAGCTTTCATACACAACTTGATTGTGTATCAAAATACCATTTGAACTTCACACAAAGAAATTGTCAGAGTAAGCTATCATATATTTTGAACCCCGTGAATTTATAATCATTCAAATCTTAATGATAAATATATATTCTAGTACTCAGTATAATCGAATGAATATGCATTCAACAAAGTGTTGCAAATATAATTTCCCTGCCATTCAGGCTGGTTTGAATGACAGAAGCTCAGAACAAATTCACTTTTCAAATCCAGAGACCTCAGTTGTAGAGCACTTTTTTATATTATTAGTTTATATCATCAAATACTGTGTGATGAACATTTCAGGTATAACAGATTATTAGCTCCTGAAAGTGGATATCATTTATATGGTTGATATGTTCAGTGCCATCACACCGTCATCATATTCCTGTTGCATTCTGCATCGTCTGTTTGATATTAATATGCAGCTTAGAAACCCTCCCTCATTAGGAAGCTGCCTTAAGTCTCTTTCTAAATGGGAGGACTTGATTGAAAGCTATTGGTGATGTTGTCTCTAATAGCACTGCACTCAAGATTGTTGCAATCAAAGACTGTACTTGAAAGCTGCAATGTTTCCCTTAAAGCTAAAGCAAAAAAAAAAGTTTGGTCAGGGCCGTTATTGCTTGTATTAGTCACATTGCACGATCAGATCATCTCAGAAATCTGACTAAACTTGGAATATTTTGGTTGTGGTCCTTTGAAAGTTGTTTTAGTCCACAACAGCTCAGGATCGGACCTCACAGGAGAAGACCCAGCATCTGCCCTTAAATATCTTGGAGAATGCTGGGAAGACCTCCACAGTGTGTAGTCCAAATAAATATAGCTCTTTTCTCACTCACTACCAGTCAAAAGTGCCCTCTCACTCTCTCTTGAGCCAACCTCAAATATCACTACTGCTGACCGATAAGCTCTCTCAACGCCAGGAATCTGTGTCGAGTGCCAAATATGTGTCTGGGTTGGTGCTGGATACGGACGAAAAACATCTGTGGTATTTTTGTTTTCATATTTCTGACCCCTCTGTTTTTCCTGTGCCCATTCTTCATGTTGTCCAGAGTATTAAGATCCAAACCACTACCATTCACAGTTTATATAGCTGTAATCCCCTTATTGCTGCATGAGTCCATACATCACTGTAAGGATGAGCGATTAATGTCGTTTAAGCCGCACTGGCCTTGTGTCCTTTGTAAATTGTCCCTGGGGGGCTGGGGGTCCCTGCTGTGTAAATTAAATGTTAAATCCAAAGCTGGCACACTTGTGATTAAGCACAAGGCACAGTGCATTTTTCAGTTTAAAATATATATAAAATAACATTTCAGTCACTCTGTGCTGTGATTTGACTTTGACTAGTTTTCACACCTGTGTGACCTTTCTGTTTCCATGACCTGATAATAAGAGTGATGTTCATTTAATTCTTGAGCTCTAAGTGTTGAGTGTTCAGTTTGACAATGACATGCTGGAGTTTATGAGACTCACGTTTCAAAATTGATACAGATTCTAAGGAAAATCTCAGTAATTTTGATTCGACAATAACAATGATATTTTTCCCTTTTTTATACAACATATTGTAATTTCAAACACAACATAATACCTTACTAAAGGCCAAAATGTGTTCTAATATTTGTTGCTTATTTTAGTCTTGATACTTCAAATTATCTAGTTTTGATAATAGTTTTAGTATTGAGCTGGGCATACATTTTTTTACCCTATGTTGAACAAAGAAATGTAGTAATGTACGCTGTGAAAGTAGAATAGAAGCACATAGGTTCAGTTAATGCATTCCCTTATAGCTGTCATTATGATCTGTCCTTCAGTGCCGCGTGTGCTACACAGTCTGTCAGGAGCAGTGGTTCCTTGGCTGAAACATTCAAGCACAAAAAACAAAAAAGTACCTTCCTGTTTCATCTTAGATCTAATTTCCGCGCTGCACTTAACACACTGTTTCACAGTTTGACTTTTAAAAGACTCACAAATGGTGGTGCTACAATTTCAGTGCTCTTGCCCTGTGGCAGAAACATTTTCTTTACAAATGCCTTGTTCACATCTGCTGCCTTTTCGTTGATGAGTTACCAGATGTGAAGGGCCATCACACAGTACAAGATGGATTTTGTTTCAGTGAGGAACAGATTCTTGTAGTACAACTCTTCACTGTCGTTGCTTAGGAACAAGCATTACTTACCTATTAGTCGAACTCCCCTTTATATTTCTTGTTTACCCTTCGGCCACAGCAGCACTGGGTCATATCCACCCGCATCACCTGTGCAATTATTTGACTTTAGATCGAGATTCAGACATTTCTAATCAATGATCAGCTTGGGTCTTTTTAATCGAGGTCCACAGCCAATCAGAGTCCAGGCCTTGGAGAATGAATGCCAAAGATTAAAAGTCTGTATTAATGTAACTTTTCTGGTGGAGGGTTCATCACCCACTTGAGCCCATAGAGATGTTCTTGTTTTGCCTGGAATGTTCACAATATGGCATTAAACTTGCATGTTTTATGGTTCAAACTCATGCATACTTATTGTGAGCAGGAGCTCTCGTTCACAGATCTGATCTTTTACTTGCCTTTGTGGGATACCTGTTTGTTTCCATGAATACGGATGAGTTTAATGCCATACGGTGGAACATTATCAGCAAACAAATACATCTACCCTGTGAACAAGCATGACATTTTTTCACCCAGCTCTATATCCACCTCTACCTCAGTTTTATAAGAAAAATCCTTTGGCCAAGCTTAAGGAAATTGCCGCCTCCTCATCCCCAGGCACTAAATATTTGACCTGTCACTCCCTACTTTTCCCCCTTTTTCATGGAAACTTAAGCTGCCACATTGATTTAGCTGACTGGACCAACTGTCTTCTTTATGACCTAAATCATTGGACATTAAGTAACAAGCGTAGTAATGTGGCCCTCAAAGCCATAACAGTGTGACTTTTATTAGCGTGGTATAAGGATCACAGCATGGCCCGACCTAATCCATGACACTTTTACTTACACTGCCCACAGAACTGTCTTCCTCAGCACTCGGCGGTTTACACGGTACAAAACCCAGCAGAGAATATACTTGCTGCTTCACTGCTTCTCACACTAATGAAAAAAAAAACCTGATGACCTATAAAAGTGTGAAAGGGGAAACGGAGCAAGTGTTGGCATGATCCAGCAGGTACAGGAAAAGATTTACTGAGTGACTGTGGTTTACACATAGGAAGCTTTGCCCAGATGTTTCGTAGCAGCATCCTCAACACCCCCTTCAACACCCGCTCCTTAGGCAGGATGTTGGGATGCCAAACCCCCCCTTGTCTCATCACACGCACAAACACACGCAGCAGCGGAGAGGACAGGGACGCTCTGAATGTCAACCTCTTCATAGTAACAATGAAATCAAAGCCGCGCTGCCCGTCTCCCTGTCGCCGGCCTCGCTCCAGCCTTGTGTGCGCACGCAGGAAGTTGGGCTTTATACTCTTCGATGTGCCGGGTCTGCTGCGTGGCCTGCTGCCCTCCCTGTCCCTCAATGGACACGTTTCTAAATTCTGCCAGTTCAATAACAGTAGTAAGTCTGTCACCTTAAGTGCTGCTTGAGAGCTTAATTGAAAGAAGATGAATGCATTTGCCGTCTTAGTCTGACCTTCCGCGAACTTAATGTTCCTTAGCGACTTCTGTGAAAGCTTTCAAAAGTTGTGTTGCTGAAAAGGTTTTTTGACTCCCGTGTCGCATCCTTTCAGCCCGTCGATGACTCCAAGAAAAGCTGTATTTGTTTACACAGCGCTCCTCTTTTCCTTTTCCTGTCATGTGGCCCATCTGAGACAAAATGGTGGAAGTGTAAGGAGGCTATAGCGGCAACATCGCTGTCGCCCTCGATGAAAAAGGGAAGCGGCAGAAGCGTGAACACATGACAAAGAAAACAGGATATTTGCCTGCAATGAAAAACAGTGTCTTTCGTTCGAGCTTTAATGTGGCCTTTGTGGTGCCTTATGTGCTGCTTTGATGCTCTTCACTAAACCCCTTTGCCTGTCAGAGGAGCTATACAGGTTTAACTGGCTTATAGTGCTGAATGTATACTGGCGTCTTCTATCGAACTCTGTACGACACAGATGAGATGGTTGGAAATATAGGATGGCATGTCCAATCACCCATGACTCACCAAAAGGATAAATGTATGGTCGACTAAAGAGCGATTAACTGAATCAAAAGGGGAACAGCGGAGTTAACAAAAGCTCACAAAATTATTAGAATCTTGCCCATAACCATATATTCAAAGAAGTAAAAAGCATGTGCCTCGGACCTTTATGACTGAATTTTTGCGCATGCACTGCTTTTTTTAGATTGCAAGTTCTTTTTTTTTTTCCTGTATCCAAATAAAAAAGCATCTTTGTGTGTGAAAATACAGATTCAAGTCCAGTTACTCTCTCAAAACACCTAACTCAAAACTCAACTAACTCTTTCCTTGCTTTCTCCTCTCTGCTTTGGTCCATATAAACCCTTATAATAATAAAATATATACTTGACTAATGCAAAATTGAAGTCACTACTGACGATCAATCAACTAAAGTACACATCGATTTGCAATTATTACAATGTATTGCTGTCTTGTTTTGAAGATATGCTAAATTAAAATATTGAGTTGATAAAAGATAGACTTGCTGTGTAACCTAATCTTTCAAACGCAGACGAAAGATTAGGTACAGTCTATTCAATTCTGTGCAATACTGGAAACTCAACTGTTTATGTGAATAATACAGTTACGCTTTTGCACATTTCATTTTAATACAATCTGATTATCTTTAAAGAAAAGCCACAAAGATAGTGAATAATTCCCTTTTGTTTTTGTCGTCTTACATGCTGAGTTTAAATTGACATATCTTGGCTCCAGTAAAAAATTCCACTATCTTAGATTCTCTACTTTGCAGAAAACGTTTGTCATTTTCGGGTCAGACTCATAAATCATCAAACAGGCCATTTTGAATAAGAACTTTGTAGCCTACTGCAGCAGATGAGTAAGGTTTTCTGGAAGTTTCTGTACAACATAAATTTGAGTAAGGATCAGCAAATATTTGATGTCATGGACGTTGTTACACAGTTTTTAATTTATTAAGAGCTGTTTCTTGGCGCTCTCATATTATATTTTAATAGAAGCTGTTAACAATATCTGGAAATAAGTGAAAAAGCTTGTGTCAAAACTTCCTCTACACACATCATATGTATTAATCAGAAACTCAACAGCTTTGAGTCACATCCTACAGTGCACAATCAAAAAAGTACATTTTTGCCTTCAAATCTCCCCAAACTTTCTTGTAAATCTCACTTTGATGTATTGAACCCTGTTGCCGTTAAATGTCAAACTAAAGTGTGTATACTTGGTGTGTTTGACAGTTGGTGTTGGAGGTGCGAGGTAAAGACCGAGGAGCTGTGAGGAGATGGTTTTGTCACACATATCTCTCTCACTGTTGTATTTAAACAAACACAACGGGGCTCTGGCAATCTTGTTTCCCTGGCACAGCAGCTGGTACACATTACTCCCATCCAGGAATGAAGTCGTCCAGCAACAGACAAATGACATCTCTCCTAAACTCATTAGTCAGTTTTTCACAAGGACGAGCTCAGCCGAATGTTTCCTCTTCAACGAACCCCGTCAAACAGCTGCCAATGAAAAGCCTGACAGCCTCATCTTCTGTAATTACTCAAGTCAAAGTTTAGTTTTTTTCCAGCAGCCCCCAGAGATTCTCGTTTGCTTGTGAGCAATGAGCCTATCATAGTTCATGAAGTCATCCGGGAAACAATTGTGGATGTCAGGCAGTGTTAAAAGTGCATTTGTCTCTCTGACGGGCTAAACTTGTTGTGTGTGATTGGACCACAGCAGAATTATGTGACACTGGCAAAAAATGTTGCCATCTACAGTATCTTTGAAGCTTTTACGGTGAGTTGTTCTGTGCCGGTTGTAGCTTGTCATCCAAAGCCGCCGCCTTATCTGGGCAGAAGCAGCTGGAATGCATGGGAAAAGAGGGAGATTTTTCTGGCCCTGCGCCTCAGCTCACATTCGCTAGGTGTTTGACTATGAGCCAGTCGCACTCATTGTATAGGGCAGAATAACACTGTCTGTCAACTGTGCATAGAGAAGTGACGGCGTCGCTACAATCGCAGGGCAATGTGTTTCGTTTGGATAGCTTGCTATTAACATTGGAACTTGATATCAGTTTAGGAACAACACCATCCTCAATAGAATAATAGAATCACACTTTACTTTGCCACAGTTTGCCGTAATAACCTTAATGAGCGTTCAACCTTGTTACAACAGCGTTTCCTCGTCATTTGTTTACTCAAAGTTGTATTTTGATTGATTCTTGCATGTTTGAGTAATGCTGTATTGTCCAGCAACTGAGGCTTGAGTGCTCAGCAAATCCCTGTTTTCTCTTTCCCCCATATTAAGACTCCGAGTGAGATGTAGGATTCTCAGATGGAGCCACCTTAAAAGCAAACAAACATATAAATGAAAATTTGATGCTTGTTACAATGAAATGTCACTTTGGAGTTCAATGGACCTGTTTCTATTGCTTAGCCATTCTATTGTGGTTTACAACAAACAAAATGTAAAATGATGAGCTACTTAGGTTGTATTTCAATACTAAGTACCTGAAAAAAGCATATGTCTGTTGATGCTGTTGATTTTCATTTCTATTGAACATGCAGATTAGGTATTTGCACTTTTACTTTTGAGCTTTTCATCCAGGATAGCAGTGATTTGCACTCGCAGTATTGATCCAATCGTTTTTCATCCTCTTTACTGCATCTTCCTTAATGTATTTAAAAGTAGAATCCTTTTATCATTATTGCCATCACCCACACTGGATCTTAGTTTGTTTAAAAAAAAAACGTTCAACATCATCTATGCTTTTATTTCTTTGTGCCGTTGTCTTCAAACACAGTGCTTCAGTCCCACTAATAACTTCATCCTTGTATTACTGACCTTTCTTTGAAATGCCTTTGTAAATTGCATGTGGCAAAAGCATTTTTCTGTCGAGTGCAGTAAAAATTGATGCCTTTGATAAACAAACACTTGAACTTGAAGCACTACTTACTGAGTAGTTTTAGTTATTTTCTCCTCCTCCATATATTAAAAAGCTCACCTCTTTTTATAACTTATAGTGAGTGTGATGGAGTTTGCAGCAGTGCAAGGTCACTGCCCATACATTGCAGAAATGCTGACTGCTCTCGATAAGTGAAAGTGCTGGGCAGAAACCCCTTACAAGAATCATCGCTCCAAGTCTTTGCTGTGTTCAGTGCATATTAAGATAAATGTTCTCACAGAGAGGCACCAGGCATGACAACGCGCACATCTGTCATGGTACATGAAGCCCAAAAGGTCAGTGCAACCAAATGTGTTTATTATGGGACCAGAGACGCTATCAGTCGAGGACCGCAGTGATTTCTATTGTTTGCTTTTCTTTGCTTGTCACTTTACATGGCACTACATTAGGAGCTGTGTGTTTTTAATTATATTTGACAGCATGACATACATCTATTAATGGGATGATGATTATTCTCACCCTATTTACACAGAAGGCAAGCCTCGATGTGCGCTGTCACACAGTTTGAAAACAGTGACTTTGACTTGATGTATTACATCCATATGGCTACATACTGACAGCACTCTTGTGCCCTCAGTGAAGTGCTGTGAGGTCTCCCTGCAAACTTCATCAATCAGCTGCAGTCAAGTCAGTGGGTGTTTTGCCCTTAGTCATGAGCCAAAAGTTTGGGCAGGTGTGAAAAATGAATGTCAAATAAAAGTGGCTTAATTATTACAGCATGAAAGGTCAGTAATAGGTCAGGATGATTCATTTTGGAATGGATCCTAGTTACTGTTGGAGCTAGCCCAAGAGTGTGAGTGTGAACAGTATGAGACTCACTAAAAGAACAGATGAGGAGTTTACATATATGTTTAGTATTCTTTGTGGTGGAAACGAAGGATTGTTAACACTTGAACTATCTTTGTATGAACTAGCTTTGTGCGAAATGATTGTAGTTTTGCTCTTTCTCAATGAATTTGTTATTTAGGGAGGACAGTGGGGAGAGAGTCATGATTTGAAAGTGGTCCGTTCAAACCCAGACACCGTGTCTTTGTGAATGTGGTGTGCGAGGGAGTGTTTGTGGTGGGGGTCGCACAGGCCATGAGCGCCGCGCTCATTGCCACAGTATAAGGAGCTTGGCATTCAGCGTGACTGAGAAGGATAAGGGCTTACTGTAGAAATTGGGAATATTTTCAAGCCAATAAAGTGCAACAGCAATCATTTAATCATTATTTTATTCATTATTATTATTTTTATTTTGTATACAATATGTCCTTAGATGTTCAAAGCAAATTAGACTTGAACTGACTGACTTGGTGCACTTTTTAACTTTTGATGGTGATATTGCTTTGCCTAGAATGTTCCACCAACTTATCTATCACCATGGAAACAAGCAGGTGTTACAGGTCAGATCTGTGGATAGGCTCACTTTTTTTTTAAATTGTTGACTATCTTATTATTTGTTACTTATTATCTGAACAATACAAGCTCTAAAACACATGCCAAAACATTTCACAATCACAAAGACAACAACACTGTTAAATTTGTGATTTATGCGCACATCAACCATAGGCTACACTTTATTCATCAATATTCACTAGACTAGAATGCATCTTTCAGGTATTTTTTAAAATATAATATTAATAAGACACTTATAATTGAGTAATTCAAGATATTCCTGGCAAAGCAATAACATGGACACAAGCAGATGGCATGCCTTCCACCCGAAAAGTTCCATGGTGCACCTTTAACAGACAGTAACAAGAACAGACATGTGCACCTTAGCCACACTATAATGACACTATAATGAGAAAAGCCAACAGCACGCACACCGACCTGTCTCAAAGCAAATCACTGTGAATAATACCGGAGATGTTTCTATGCTCTCCAGTGTGCCGTACATCAGCTACACCTTGACAGACGAATCAGTCAATCTTACACTGCAGGCCGTGGCAACATCACATCAGCCAAATCTCCACCTTATTCCTACAGGTGCACTCCGAGCCCGCTCCCTCAGCTCGATCAGTCCTGACATTTCACATGGATTCACAATTTGCATGCTGTCTGTCAATGCGCGATTACTGAAGCGATTGTGCAAGAGGCGTCCATCAACTATTTAACCTCAGAGCTCATCACTCAGAGCGGACATCCTTCAGACAGGGAAAGCATATTACACAACATTCGTCTGCTTGACACGTTCTGCGCCGTTCTTCAAAAGGCACACTCAGAATGCATGGCTTGCAGTCTTACAAAATGTTCATGCAAAAACTTATATCTTATATCTATCTATAATATTAATTGCTGATTGAATCTACAGTATCACCCATGTAGTCAGCTCCACGCCATTGCTCAAACTACTCCATGCATGAAGGGTCTTGTTCTTTGTAACCAAAATGGAAACACGATCAATTATTACTTTAAAGGTGTCATATTATGCTTCTTTCTCCAGGTACTTCGTATTGAACTACGTACAAAGTAGATTTTGTAAATTACAATATTGATCGACTTATTCATAGAAACTGTTTCATTGATTTTCTGTTCAAAACAACAGAACTGATAAGCCCCGCCTCTTGATAGTGACATTTCACTGTAACAAGCAGCAGTTTGTTTGCCTGAAAAATTCAGAATGATATCTCTGTATTTTTATTGACCATATTCTGCCCCGCCCACTTTTGCAGTTTTTTGCACTTTTGTTGTAAACGCACTCCCGTTCGACGAGAACTCTGTTAAAGCTAATGACGAACAAGGAAAATGTCTCGCCGCTAAAATGATACATAACGTAGGTTGATTTGTGTACAATGTTTAATAAACACGAGCAACAACAAGTCAACAACGCACCGATTTCCTGGTCAGTCTGAAAATGGCTTTTTAGTCCATGTGGAACTTATTTTCTGTTGAGCTCATCTGCTCCATGTAAACTAATACAACGGAAACAAGACAGCGGCGCGTACGGCAACTTCAGGAATAAGGTGAATACCAAGTTCAAATGGGTGTGATTGTCAGGTGGATCAGCCAATCAGGGACAATCTGTGTCAAAACAAACATGACTGTGAGGAAAAAAGAAAGGCTTTATGCCTTCACATGAAAAACATTACATGTTTCTGCAGAATCAATGAACGAAGCATAAAACTGTTAATCTGAGGTGAGACAAGTTTGATTTTGAGAACTGGAAAATTCCACAGCATTCCAGGCAAAGTGACACATCTCCTTGGAAGCAAGCAAGTAGCAGACCATCCACCAGAAAAGTTTCATGGTGAAACTTGAAATATATAATATGCAAAGAGTGTCTCTTCATGTTGCCACAGATGTTTTGAGGTTAGTGACATACAGTCAGCACACGTCAATTGAATTAACAATCCATCAGGGCAGCAAAGACAATGATTACATTTAATTAAAAAGAAATAAAATTGTGGTCTGCTTAACAGCCTTAACCATTATTATTACAAATGATTACGTTGAATTAAATTGCAGTCAGAACATTTCTGGTGACCTCAATAAAGCTTTTTGATGGACTTTTTTTTATTTCCAAGTTAAAGTTGCGTTCACTCTTTCAATGGCCAAAGCATGCTTTATACAGGGAGTGCAGAATTATTAGGCAAGTTGTATTTTTGAGGATTAATTTTATTATTGAACAACAACCATGTTCCCAATGAACACAAAAAACTCATTAATATCAAAGCTGAATATTTTTGGAAGTTTTAGTTTTTAGTTTTTAGTTTTAGCTATTTTAGGGGGATATCTGTGTGTGCAGGTGACTATTACTGTGCATAATTATTAGGCAACTTAACAAAAAACAAATTTATACCCATTTCAATGATTTATTTTTACCAGTGAAACCAATATAACATCTCAACATTCACAAATATACATTTCTGACATTCAAAAACCAAACAAAAACAAATCAGTGACCAATATAGCCACCTTTCTTTGCAAGGACACTCAAAAGCCTGCCATCCATGGATTCTGTCAGTGTTTTGATCTGTTCACCATCAACATTGCGTGCAGCAGCAACCACAGCCTCCCAGACACTGTTCAGAGAGGTGTACTGTTTTCCCTCCTTGTAAATTGCACATTTGATGATGGACCACAGGTTCTCAATGGGTTCAGATCAGGAGAACAAGGAGGCCATATCATTAGATTTTCTTCTTTTATACCCTTTCTTGCCAGCCACGTGTGATGGAGCATTGTCCTGCATGAAAATCATGTTTTTCTTGAAGGATGCAGACTTCTTCCTGTACCACTGCTTGAAGAAGGTGTCTTCCAGAAACTGGCAGTAGGACTGGGAGTTGAGCTTGACTCCATCCTCAACCCGAAAAGGCCCCACAAGCTCATCTTTGATGATACCAGCCCAAACCAGTACTCCACCTCCACCTTGCTGGCGTCTGAGTCGGACTGGAGCTCTCTGCCCTTTACCAATCCAGCCACGGGCCCATCCATCTGGCCCATCAAGACTCACTCTCATTTCATCAGTCCATAAAACCTTAGAAAAATCAGTCTTGAGATATTTCTTGGCCCAGTCTTGACGTTTCAGCTTGTGTCTTGTTCAGTGGTGGTCGACTTTCTGCCTTTCTTACCTTGGCCATGTCTCTGAGTATTGCACACCTTGTGCTTTTGGGCACTCCAGTGATGTTGCAGCTCTGAAATATGGCCAAACTGGTGGCAAGTGGCATCTTGGCAGCTGCACGCTTGACTTTTCTCAGTTCACGGGCAGTTATTTTGCGCCTTGGTTTTTCCACACGCTTCTTGCGACCCTGTTGACTATTTTGAATGAAACGCTTGATTGTTCAATGATCACGCTTCAGAAGCTTGGCTATTTTAAGACTGCTGCATCCCTCTGCAATATATCTCACCATTTTTTACTTTTCTGAGCCTGTCAAGTCCTTCTTTTGACCCATTTTGCCAAAGGAAAGGAAGTTGCCTAATAATTATGCACACCTAATATAGGGTGTTGATGTCATTAGACCACACCCCTTCTCATTACAGAGATGCACATCACCTAATATGCTTAATTGGTAGTAGGCTTTCCAGCCTATACAGCTTGGAGTAAGACAACATGCATAACGAGGATGATGTGGTCAAAATACTCATTTGCCTAATAATTCTGCACTCCCTGTATAAACACATAGAAAGCACAGACTTGAATGCATGAGTTTGACCTCCCAGAGAAAAGAAAGTAGCTGTCTGTGTGATGTCTCTCATACAGTATATGGCAGAGTTTAAAAATGACAGCACTGCCCTTATATTTACTTTTGCCGCTGGCGTGAGAGTTGTGGACGGCGCGGATGGGACTGGAACAGTGGACAGGTTCACATCTGGACTCACACAATATGTTGAGAAAACTGTACCTCTCCTTCGGGACAATGTTAAAGAGAGCAGAAAAGTAGGGAAGGAAAGTCCTGCTGGGATCACGCTGCGAGTAATTCAAGGAGCTTTTCCTTTAAACATGTTTGTTTTATGTCAGTGTGATTAGAGCAGCACCATGTAACACTGTGAGAGAAAATAAACAGCAGTCACCTCTAAGTTATTTTCAATCTATCAAACTTAATAGTTCCCCAAAGAGAAGGTGTATAGAGCGATGATTTGTGACCAGATGGGGTACAAGAACATTAAATCTATGCACTTTCAAAGCCCAAATATTGTTTTTCAAAGTTTTTCGAAATGAACAGCAAAAAGGTTCCTAAAAACATGTACCTATTTGTATTTTGTTACATTCAAAATGTCAGCGTGTCCTTTTATTGTTTATCAGTTGTAAACAAACAAAAAAACTCAGAATTCAGGAATCAATGACTCTCTGTCTAAACATGATTGAAATATTTACAACACACTCACCTTGCTTTGTGTGGACAACAATCACAGGCGTCCAAAGCTTTGGGCGATGAAGACTGGCAGGCAAAAACAAAATTACACAGCTCCAGAGAGAGTCACTAAAGATTTCCTGTTGTCTCCTAGAACTTAATGACGTGTGGACGCTTCTCAATGTACCATGTCAAACACATTAAGTTGTTTGTCACTAAAAGTTAAAGGTTATATTGGGTCGTAGTGACATTTTTAAAAGAGTTTCATTGGGGATCTAAAACACGAGCCATTATTTCATTAGTTCTATTCCCTTGAGATCACAATTCCCTAATTGCATCCTAAATTCACCTCTTGGTCAGACCTTTTGTTCTTGATAATCTATGATCCTCAGTGATGTCAGGTGAGGCATAAGTCCTGATGACACTATAAATCATAGACGTGGGTGTGGATTCTACAAGCGCTAATAACATCCAGAGGGAGGAGTGGGTTTGTGAGAATAACTGTATCAAGACCACTTGCATTTATTTAAAAGGTTATTTTTTCAGACCCGAGTTCATTTGTTTACTTGACAGTCAGCAGCTCACTCCATGTTGCTGTGAAGCTGATTTACACGGGTTCTGGAGCTGTCTACTTACTGGCAGAGGCATGACGACAGTGCCATCTGCAGTCCGACTTCTTCTGGACAGTATCTCAGGTGTGATAGAGTAAAAAGTCCCTCTCGTACCAGTTTATCGACCCGTGGGGACGTTTCTTCATTTCAATTGCCTCCTTAATCCAGCAACGATGTTTGTTGTCCTCTGTGCCAATGATGTTTGCTCCATCCCAACATCACGTGACACTGAAGACGATTGAGAGTGAGCAGTCGAAACTGTCCGGTAAAACAATCAAACTAACTCTGCTCTGGAAAAAGATTCATTTATCAGTGGATGGATGAATGGACTGCCCCTTCAGTTGAACCTTTTAAATCTCATTTAAAACTCACACTTTTACGCACCACAAAATTATTTTTACTAATTGATTCCTTATTTTAGGCTATATTTTTATGATTATCTGTGTGCTGTATTTTAAGTCTGTTTTATTTCATTGAAATTGTGCTGATTTTGTATTCCGTGCACCATGTTTGAGACTTTGTGTTGGTAAAATGTGCTACACAAATAAAGTTGGATTGCATGAAATGGCAATGTCTCATGATTTAACCACAATTGCTCTGACTATGTGCTATGGTCAAGGTGACTTTTTGCAATATTAGCTCATAAGTGCTATTGTTTTGTGTCACAAAGTGTAAAATGATTCTCCATTCTGTGTTTTCAGGTTTGGTGATTGGATTTTCTATGACTCCACCTTTGCTTGACATTCCCAAAGACGACCTTGTGATCCCGGTTTATGAAACACTCAGAATAACATGCAGGTATTATGTGAATCCTGTTTTTAATAGGTTATTTAATCAAGTGAGGGTGTTTAGTCACTAGAGAGATACTCGATGATTTGTTTTATAGCCATTTCTCAGATGTGTTATTTCAAGTTGTTTATAGAAACTGAATGTGTAAATTAGGGCATTTGGGAGTCAGTCTAATGCAGTTAATTGTCAGAGTTTTACTTTAAACTAAAAGCAATAACATGCATTTCAGAATCAGTTTGTAGAATTTTAATTGTCTTCACAAATTTAAACGTCCAGCCAGCAGGGACATCTCCCTTTTGTCATTCATATCCACGTTTTTCATTCATTTGACACAAGCGCACTAAGTTCCTGGGCATGCAGCTCATCATTGGAAAGCTTAAATTCTCATTCTTGCTTGAAAACAAGATGGCTCCTTACAAATTGAAAACAAAGCCATCATTGTCTTAGACCTAGCTTGTGTCATAAATGATTAAAATAAGCATCTTTTGTTCTTGTGAAATCTTCGCTTAGTCCTGCCAAGCCGTCACTCACTTTGCTGTTTTCTTTGTGGTACTCAAGTCTGCTGTCTTTGGAGCGATCCTGATTGTTTTGGATCCAATGCGGCCTCTACTAGTTTTTTTGCTCAGAGAGTCACTAATCTCACATGTCATTTTCAGTCATCACTATTTGCCGTGTCTCTAATGTGGACATTTAAACAGGGGCAGGTGGTGAAAGTGCAGCTCTCGGTTTTCAGACAGACATTATGATTTCGCTCAAACTACTGTGGGGTTCACATGGCAACCTGTAACTGAGTTTGTATGATGGGTAATGGGCAGCGTCTGTCCCCCGCGGACTATAATAGACTTTTGTCATCAGCTTTCATATCATAAAAGTGTCTGTAAGCAGAGTTACATCAATCTGAGGGTGTAGATTCAAAAGGGCACAAGAAATATTTTTGGCCAAATTGAGTTATAAATGTCAAATAAAAGTTAATTTTGTTAATTCACAATAGGATGGCTTCAAAAGTGTCTCAAAAAGATGGTATAAAAAGTGCACGTGAATTTACAGTTTTTCTTAATGGTTTTGACACATTCTTTGAAACTTGGTTTAGTTTGACTTGATTCAAACCTGAACAGGAGCCGTAGGTGGTCAGTCCTCTCAAAAAACAACTTGAATTTTTCCGGTGAAGATAGGTAAGTGTAATTCCCAACAGTGAAACATTTCAGGCAATGCAATAACCTCATGGAGACAAGCAGGGGGTGGATCTGTGAGGTCATTTGACTGAAATTTCAAATTTCACACCAACTCAAAAGTTCCTGCTTTTTAATTTATATATTTATATTTATATTACCCTCAGCCCTCTTTGCTATATCTTTAAATGTATATATTTTTGACCACGTGTAGAGGACAACACACACTGGAGTGGACATGGCCCGATCAGACACTGGTGGCACAGGAGTTGAACATGCGGCAGGCGCAGCTGTCCTCCAGCACCACCCAGAGACAGAGGGGGGCAACAGTCAGCGAATGTGAGGGTCAGCCGGGACGTCCCTACTGCAAGAGGCTGGTCCTGAGGGGCGCCCAGGCCAAAGACACAGGCTACTACCGCTGCTACTACACCAACGTCAAAGCCATCACTGACGGGACCACAGCTGTCAGTGTTTATGTGTTCATCAGAGGTGAGTCCGCTCCATCAGATAAAGTTATCATTTATGTGCAAATACTCAAATTATACACTTGTTAAAAAACTCTCTTTACAGATGGTTCTGAGGGCCAGCAAAACTTGACTATTATGACTTTAGTGCCACCTTTACCTTGGTTTATATATATTATTCAGTTCTTTAAAAATATATATATTTTAGTGTAGCTACTCAATCAAAGGTTAACCGAAAACTTGAAACAAGGGTTTGCTGGCAGATACATTAAAGCATAGATTAGATGACTTCAGAGTCTCTTTTGCTTAGACCATTCATCTTTTGCATAAAGGTTTCTACTCTCAGTTTGACAGGATACTCTGCAGAGCCATTTTCGGTCCAAATGCAACTTGTGAAACTATAAAGCTATTGATCTCCTGTCTTTGTGGAACCAGACTTTAATTTCTTTCTCAGCTTTATTGGAATCTTTACAAGACAGCCACAAAGCAGGAATCAAAATGTCTTGTCTGGCTATTACTTCAGTATCAAGGCAGCTATTGCATAATTCCTGAAGTTAGCTGTTCACTTTCTGGGTGACATCCCCGGGAGATGAATGCTTCCAATCTTTTTGATATTCACATTTGTAATATTCTGAGAACAAGGCTCTCAGTTTTGTCAGACATATTCTGCTCATTTTGTTAATGAGTTTTCCAAGTTTTTCTACAGCAAAACTTATCTTTTCATTTCAATTTGAGTATTCAAACATATTTCAACTTTTGCTTTTTGTCTGTGAGAATCACCATGTCTGTGCACTGAAAGCAAATGAAAAGAGCAAGCAAGGGCCATGATTGTCATTTGCTGCTGAACAGTTTGTTCAAGTGGATTGACTGTTTATCTTTTTGACAAGGTGCCAAAATAGTTTGCAATTGTCGCTGCAGGGGTCTGATCTGAGGCGAGCCAATTGGTGCTGCTAAATCTGAGCCAGCGTGTGGGACAGGAACCCACTGGATTTTCCCCCTTTGGCGCTCAAACACAACACACAAACTCCCACAGACAATCTCATGTCCCTGATGCGCCTCAGGCCTGACATTCCCACTCCACTGCAACTTGTAATATTTCAGCTTTAGTGATTTATTGTATTGGAAGAAAAATTGAAACAAGATTGCGAATTATTTCTCTCACCTGTGTGTATTCAGACCCCCTCCAGCTCGTCATATAAGCTGTTCATGGAAGCCATTGTTTGGTTGATAACAGTGTGAAGTGATAGACAGTGGTGCTGTAAGGAAAATAACAGAGCTTATCAATGGTGGAATAATAAATAAGAAGAGAAGCAAGCTGTATGTGAACATTCATCATTGGCTGCCTTACAAAAGTCAGAAATATTGACTGGGAGGCTGAAGATAAGCAGTTTTGTAATGGTCTGTGGGAATATCAGGTTTGCAAGATAACCGCTGCTATGTGAATAGAAGGTACATTAGCTGCTTCCCAGCCCAGCCGAGAGAGGCAGGTGATTGTACAGAGGATAAAACACAGGTGGTAAGTTTTCAGCTGCAGATAACATGAGACAAACACCACAGAAAGGATTAAACCAGGTCTATCTACTTATCGGCAGACTTCCAACACCAGTGGAAAACGATCTGCTCAGAGAGTTGTATTTCTTATTACAATCATCCTGCACAGAAATGGTTATGATCCGATGCTCATTATGCGACATCTGGAGGATGAGTTCAGAGAGATGGTTTGGTTCAAGCCAAGCCCGGGTCTAGGGGGTGCATTACAACCGCATCCACTGACACAACTCATCCTTCAACTGGTTTCTAATGCTGCACTTTCTGTTCAGACCCGGAGCAGCCCTTCCTCCTGAGAGCTGGTCAGAACTCCAATCTGGAGACCTTATTAATCAAACGCCACTCCACACACGTCACTGTGCCATGTCTGGTAACCGTCCCCGATCTCAATGTGACCCTACATGTGGTTTGTGCCTCTAACACTTTTGTCACATGGCTCTTTCTGAACAGAGCCCTTCAGAAGACTGACAGAGCCATTATTTCTGCGTGTCTCTGTAGTATCCCACTCCTCTGGAGAAAGCTGACATGAACTGGAACAACAAACTTGGCTGGACTGTTCCTAGACATGTGGTCGACAACCCGATGGTGTTCGGAGTCATGTGTGAGGCGACACTGAATGGTAAACATTACCAATCAGCCTTCCTCATCCATAATACTGGTGAGTCACTTTCCTTTGCTCAAATACCAAAACTATTTTAATCAAAACTATTGAATATATATACTTTTTAACTGAAACATAACATCTCTGTAGTCAGCTAGACAGTAATTCTCAGTGTGTTTATTTGCACCTTGAAAAAATTCATTCAAACCAGCAAGGACCAGGCCACAAAACTATAGGCCACGATTACTATATTAAGATTTCTTTTCGACACAGTTGTTTGAGGGTCACACAGAGCCTGCACAACAGCTACAGTCCTAAGGTAAAGGTTAAGAGAAATAAATGCCATGAAAAGTATCAGGGTCATCCACTCCCAGCATGAACAGTGCGTTTAGTGTCATCCAAACATATATTTTACAGTGTACTATAATTAAAACTATGCAGGAAACAGCAGCCTGTACAACAGTTCAAAAACTGATATGAGAAAATGACATGTTTTTGGTTGAGCCACAAGGCTAGCGCAGTGGGATTTCTCTGCATGCTCCAGCTGCCTTCAAGTCATGCACTTTGACCATAGAGAGTTCTGTGAGGTGATGCGAATGGGTATTTGTCACATGTTCTGCCTTTTCTGCCCTACTATTCTTAAGCAAGCTCCTTGACCCAGCATTCTCCCGGGAAATCTTCCCTACCAGCAACGGGACTTTTGTTAAACAGATAGAATTCTATAGTACAAACAGGATTATCTGATTTTTATTAAGTCTTAAAATCATACAAAAGATATTATACATATATAACAAAGTAATATAACAACTATATTCTGCATGCTTCTGCAACTCTCTTGTACATAAACACATTCCTTCATACATCCACACAGAAGAGTTTTCCTGTTTTGAATTATACCAACAATAGACTGTGACATTATGTTGCTGACAGAGCTGAGCTGTGTCACAATCATCAAACCAGTCGTGGCATGACTGAGGTGGGTGTGCTACCTGTCTCCACAATTCTGACCTGTAACTTGACCTTGTGTGGCGATTCCTGATTGTCTCCATGGAGATAGAGAAGTTTAATGCCATACTGTGAAACATTGCTGGTGAAGCAATAACATCTCCATAGAGACAAGCAGGTGGTGCACCCTCAAACAAAAAAATGACACACTGCTGCAGCACCTTGAAGTTTAACATCAGGAAAGTAAATGTTCACCATATCTAATTAGGAGATAAAAAGACACACTTTATTTTACATGGAAGTCAATGAAGTAATTACAGCAAGTAATGACAGGTTAAAGGACTGCTTCCATTAAGTTGTTTCATCATAAATGCGACACATTTTAATAGGACTGCCTGAGTTATTATCGCAATAAAGTTAAAAGAACAGACAAAAGCAAAGATCAGGGCATAATTAGGAGCTAAATAAATGGTTTAAATGGTGCCTTAAGGCGAAGTCAAATTGCTATTGAACTCTAAAGGACCTTGTGTGTGCTCTTTTGTCGCTTGTGCGTGAGATCGTTTACCTCTCACTTTGGAGGGAAACTTATACTCACCGCTGCCGGGCCAAAAGTAACAGCCGCATCACTCAGAGAAGAAAGGGGAGAGAGTAAGAAGCTAATGGACCATTTAAACCATCACACAATCACAGCTTGCCACCAAGACACTGCAGAGGAACATGTTTTTCAAGTAAAAAGACACACAGAGGCCACTATCAAATGCTTTTAAACTGTTATCCGAAATCACTGCTTCCTCTTGCTGCCCCCTTTTTAATTTCCTCCTCTGATGTACAGCCACACGGAAGAGGAAATGGAGTGAAAGACAGCTTATAGATGTTTCCCAGGTCTAAAAAGGCAACTAATTTCCTGCGGGGTTGAGAGGAAGGAAAAAGTGCTGACAATGTCACAGTGACCCTTTTCACTGTCCCCCCTCACTGATATTTTGTCCTCCCCCTTTTCACCCGGGACAGGAAGTAAGGTTTACGACGTGAAGCTGTTTCCTGAGGATCCCGTGGAGCTGTTGGTGGGAGAGACGCTCACCCTGAACTGCACCGCGCTGGTCGAGTTCAACACCGGGGTCGACATCAAGTGGGCATACCCGGGGGCAGAGGTAACCAACAATATCCATAATACTTTTTGCTAAAATGATCATGACATGAAAATAGAAGCTTCAGTTTGAGTTGTTTTGACTAGTTTCAATTATTCTGGTTTTCAGACCTAGATATGACTTGAAAATCAGTTGATTAAATTTTGTCATAGATTATATGACCTTTCGTTCTGTTCCTCAAAAGCTTTTGCTAAGCTCCTTAGATTAGATTAGACAGACATTACTATATAATATTAAAAAATATTACAAATCTAAACCTTTTTTTGTGCAGTCGTCATTTTATTACATCCCCCAGAAGAGTGACTTTAATTATTTGAAGCGCAATTTTCTTATTACTTACTGCATATTAACTGCACTTCTGGGGCCATTTGGGAGAGTGCATTAGGAAAGCCACATAAGGATACCTGTTTGTGTGCAGTACGGATGTAAATATGTATAATGCCTTCTTCTTTGCGGCTTGTGGCGCTCTCGGTCAGATGAGTGGATGAGTATTGTATCGTCTATGGACCTGTTGATGTTGTCTCTTTTCACTGTGTCTTTTTTATGTACAAGACACTGAAGACAATAAAGGCTCAGCGCTTATATCTGACTTGACTGGCAAATAAATTCACTTGAAATAAGAAAATATGTTAATCCAGTGGGAAATTGTAATCTAATGCATCAAATCTACTCAATATCAAGATTAATATTGCAAAATTAGCTCAATTTAAATAGTGTGGATACTCCATTGCAATGTAAAAAACACAATATTATCCTCTCATCTGCAGTCAAACAGTGTAGTGAACGTCCAGCCGCACAGAGAGGCCCTGTCACACGCCACAGAGGCCGCCAGCATCCTGAGCATCCCCAGTGTGAATGTGACTGACTCAGGAGCATACGTCTGTAATGTCACCAGCATGGACTCCACTGAAACAAAGCTTATGCATGTCACTGTGCACGGTAAGGACACTTGCACAACATGTTTAGAGAGATGATGTGGTTTCTGGGTGTCAGGGATGCACAGTAGCACCGGTTAGTTACCATGGCTTCTCATGGTCAATATACTGTCCTTAAGGCATACTTAGACCTTTCTTCCAGTGTCCAATATATCCATCTAAATTAAAAAAGATGAGTGTGTCTATAAGTGTGAGCACACTGACTTTAATGACATGATCCGTCCAAAGTGCCCTCCAGGTCCATAATTGCTATGCACCGCGGCCACCGTGGCTCTGTATGTAGTGAAAGGAACACCTTGTAAGATTCCAGGTAGTGGTTACGCACCAAGGAGATATACATTTAAAACCAAACCATCAGAACATTCTTCATGGATTGAAAAGTTTTTTGCCATTCTTTAGAAGTTCAAGACAAAGAAAGAACATATTCATAGAGGCAAGCGGGTGGCGGACTCTCTTTGCATGTTCTTGTGGTCCTCAGGTGCTCAAGATTTCCAAGATGAAAAGTCGGAGTTCCAACTTGTTTGCATTCATGTGTTTTAGTCTCAGAAATGCTGGATTTGTTTGTGACCAATAATATGCTCTTCAACAGCGTGCAATGGAGCAAAACAGTATAATATGTTGTTGTTAGCTTTCTCAAAAGGTAAACATTAACTAGTTATTAGTTTTGGAAAACATCTCCCCTTCTATTTTAAGCGCACTATGTAACATCAACTGATGGGGATCCACCACCAGCTTGTCTAGGGCAGTGTTTTTCAAGCTTAAATAAGTCAAGGCACAATTTTATGGTTGAAAATATTCTATGGCATCACCTACTAAAACATGATCAAATCACACCATTTAGGGAAAATGGTGTTTTAATGTGTGTGTATTTAATGTAGCAAATATTGTCAGTGCAAAGCACATTTTAGATTTTGCAACAACGATCATTTTACTTTCTCTTTTGGTGAAGAAGTTGCTCAAGACTCTCTAAAATAGTAAATTATTCAATTAAATCCATGAATCTGATATTTTTTCATGGCACACCTGGCAATTAAAATCATGGGTCTAGGACAATGTTATTGCTTGCCTGTAATGTTCCATGTGAAGTTATACAGTGTACCTTTAATTGAATCAATAGAATTGCAAATTTGTGATTTGCAGGATATTTACAACTCATATGTTTTCGTTTCATATTTATCTGACTGCATTCAAACAACAAGCTATAATAGAACAAACAAATCAAGCACTGTGTTACTGTCTTTGTATTGACAGTAAAGAAGAAAGTGTGGTTTGCATTTTGAAGTTTCAACAAGCAGTTTGAAAGCAATTGTCTTGTCCAAGCAACAGTGTTTATTTTGCAGAAAAGCCATTTATCAACCTGGGCTACAGAAATAGCCCTGTTGTTGAGGTAACTGCTGGCCAGAAGTCTGTAAAGATAAATGTGAACGTGTCTGCGTACCCTGCCCCTGAAACAAAGTGGTAAGATTTAGTCTCAAACATGTACTTTCACTGTCCACGGCCTTGAGAAGTGGTCAGCAGTTATTTAGTTCATTTTCAATGTTCAGGTATAAAGATGGAAAGTCGATAAATCTGCGCCCTGAGTTCAAGATAAAAAGGATAAGGATGCATTCAAACCATGCACTGGAAATCAGAGATGTGTGTCGAGAGGACGCCGGGCTCTACACTGTGGTGCTGAGGAACAGTGCAGCTGGACTGGAGCAGAGACTCAATATCACTCTAGATGTCAATGGTAAGTCCTTCATACAGTATCTTTCACTACAGAAACATTCACCCGTCTTACACTAAGCTCAATTACTGGATGATATTATCTCATATGTAACATGTTGAAGAAGGTTTTTTTTAAACGTTTATTTGTAATGAGTTAAAGAAAGTTAATGTGACATGAACCGTTTTTTGTTAATCTCAAAATCACAACAGCAGTTGCCTATTTTACTGCAATCCATGTGAAAGAGGGACATGAGATCACAGTTTACAGTCTGAAAAGAGACCATTGTTGTTTTGTTCCAGTTGTCCCTCAGATCCATGAGAAAGAGGTGGCAGAGCCGTCCAGCCCTTATCCCAGCGGCAGCAGCCACATCCTCACCTGCACTGCCTTCGGGCTCCCTGCTCCGTCTGTGAGCTGGCAGTGGAGAGACTGGGGTCCCTGTGTCCTCAACAGCAGCATGATGTAAGGAGACCACTCAAAGCAATTTCATGTACTCGAAGGCTGTTATAGAGATGGCCACAATGCTTTAAAGTGTGTTTTTTCTCCTTGGACTAATGGTTCTTTATATAAAAACATGATGTGAGAGAAAATCATACAAAGGTGCTTTAGGTCAGTGCATCATTACATATGTTACATATCTGTTCAAATAGCTGTATCATAATTATATTTTAAAACAAGGCAGCTTCAAACAAACTTTTTATGAGCTTTTATGATTTAGATATATGTCTGTGGATTGGCATATCCATAGACATACAGTATATCTAGTGGTAATTTACTGAACATTATATACTTAATACAAAGAGAATCATAATGTCTTTGTATTATTTGATATGATCTAAATAGATGGTTCACAGTTTTAAAATATTGCTATTAATAATAACTAACTAAATAATTAAAATGCTTCTGTGTCTTTCATTTAGAGGTGAATATGATTGGTTATATTACCCATTTCACTAAAACACAGTGGACATGATTATATTTAAGATTATCCTCAAATGTATTGCCTATTTTTTCCCAGTTTACAATTTTGTAAAAATTCGACTTCCTGGTTGAACATGAGCAGCACATGTGATAGACGTAATTCCACAACGGTTACCTAGCAACCATACTGTAAACAAGGGCCAAAATCCATATAAATTACACAATAGTTATGATCTGACATGTAAAAATATCTGAAAACACCTTTATTTTGTTAAATGGTTGTTTAAACTGTCAGATTAATGTTTCAGTTGCGTAAATTGCCTCATTGGTGTTTTGGATGGAACATCGCTTATTGAACTCAACAGTATTTCCTGTAATGTTAAAAAATATTTTACTCTTTTCTTCATGAACTGAAACTATCATTTATATTCACAACAGGTATTACCTCACCAAATACAGTCAAAATGAGAAAATCCTAAATACCTGTCATACGTGCTTTAAATGCAATCACTTTTTACTCCATTTCCACAGTGTTATTGACTGAAAAGTTCCCAGTCATAATCAAGTGATTTTCTTTTATCCCGCACTTCTATGCACTGAACCAAAAGTGTTTTTGTGTAGAAGACAAAACACCAGTGCACCGCTCTTGTGCTTTAGGCATCAGAAGGCTAGTTACCTGACTGTGGATCAGATAATGGCTTTGAAGCAGCATGAAGTGGGAACAAAATTATGAGAAGAGGTCAGCGTGAGAAGAGACCTGCAAAGAGACAGAGGAGGGAAGAACAGCCTGAAGATTAGCAGCTCAAAGATATACAAAAAAGAGCAGAATTGTAGCAGGTGGTGGGCAAATGTCCCTTCTGGGCCACCATCCATGTGGTGTCTGTTCACACCTGTTGCATCTTGGTTTATTCTTCATCAACCCCTTGTTTTATCACACAGTGGGGGCTTTTTCTCGTGTAGGTTTCTGCTTTGACATACGCAACAACATACCTCTGTACTCTGAGTAGGGATGTCACGATATAACAATTTTATGTTACGATTATTGTGCAAAAACACTATTTAATGATTATTCACCATTATCAAGACATAATAAAATGACAGTGAAATCTTTCATTTTCTTTTATTCCCAATTCCCATTGTTTTACACTATTCCTGAAGTTTGTGACAACTTGCAGATAAAAAAGCTCTTTACATTTAGATTTTTTTTGGGAATGTAGATTGAATTAAAAATACTATGATTATTGTTTTTATTTCTTATGACTGTGACTTGAATAATGAAGATTACTAGCTAACTCTAATTCTGAGATAAACCGCGTGAGTTCTGTAGATTAGCTATACACAATCACACAGGTTATTGCTGGATGGCCTTGGGCTCCCTCTTCTCTCTTTTCGCTTCATAAAAATGCACTCCCTTAATGTTATAGTGGACCCCTAGGACAACTACACAAAGGAATAATTATGTTCTTGTCCCACGTTGCACACTTTGTGATCGTTTTCATTCAATACCTATCTATGCAGCAACCTCCATTATTCTTTCCCCAAGGTTTAATCTCTGTAGTTTTTCGCTGTAGACCTTTGAAGAGAGCAGAGAAATTGAATACCAGTCAGACATTAGAATAGTTCTATACCACACTGAATTCACTCTTAATACAATCAAAGTGTTGCACGGACATATGCACGGCCACAGTGTTTATATATCTTACTGGCGAAGCAACGTCAAGCATATACGTTTTTAAATGTTTTATTTCTGGGCATCAGTTTCTTGTTCTTGCCAACATCTTATTGACTTATAACCATTCAAAATAAAATAAAAGATTCAGTTTTAAATTGGTGATTGATGATAACGATCCCAGTTTTTGATCTTATAGTATAGTCTTATACTTCTTTGAAAAGGGCAATTTGCTGATGGTGTTTTAACATTTCAAAACACCTATAGCCGCAAACAAACAGCCTGATGCCAAACCTGGTAAAGCTTTGTTTCTGGTCATTTAATATTGCACCTACAGACCAATTACATTTGACACTGGGACGCCTAAGTCTTGGTTGTTCAAAAGCTTTCTCCGGGCTCCATTTTACACTATGCAATCTCGGCTTCTCTTTTACTGGAGGTGATCTTGCTGCTTGTTGTCTAAAACCAGTATCCATGTAATGCTGTCTGACAGGAGGTAGCAAGCACTGATTTTTATTTTGGTTAGACTACATTTAGTATGCCTCTAGGGTGTTGAAATTTTAGTTGGAGCCAAAGCCATTTAGTATCTGTTTTAGCAAAGTCTGATTTTTTATTAGAACTTCTTTGCCACTTTCACTTTAGTTTGTTTATGGTTGTCTTATAAAATATATTTCACAACAACTTTTCCACCATTGCTAAGTCTCATGGCTCAAAAGTTTGATTCAATGAGCGCTGTTAATATTCTACCAAAACACACATTATCAATAATTAAATGCTACACTACAGTTTGACATAAAATGCATTATTAAAATGACTGCACTGTCCACATATGAGGTACTTGTCATGCACATATCCGCTTGCTTCAAATTTGTGGCTTTTCTTAGTTCATACGTTTGAACTCTCTGCTCTGAGGCCTGTGGGATGACTGTGACCCCACCTGCTGCTAATGCAAGGTTGAGTCTTCAAAACTGAAATCAAAAGGAAAATCCTATTTCATGTTTCATTAGTTCTGCTGTGATGTTGGTGATGTGGTTCTTCATGATAGAAATTGACTGACTGTGGTTATTTTCATTAGTTGCCAACACTCTTCTTAACATAATTGTCTCGGGTTTTGGATGTGAGCTGCTGGATGGATATGAAATACAAGAATGAGAATTTGTGAATCGGAAAAAAAGAGTCTAATAAAACCTCTGATGAAAAAATGTCTGATTTGACGTGCCTCTCAAATGCTGCCTATTGGAGTCTCATGTGTTGTGCATGTCAATGGGGCCGCCACATGTCAGTGCTGTGTCTGTGTCTCTCCAGGGGGCGAGCAGACAGGACCGGCCGCAGCGACGGGACAACCGACTGTCAGAACTGGAAGACTGTTATCCCCGAAAACACAGGGAACCAGATCGAGGCCATTGAAACATCCACTGAAGTCGTTGATGGCAGACAAAAGGTTTAACAAATATACTGTTTTAACAGTTTAAGCAAAATAACGCATCCTTTATAAGATATAATCAACTGCTGAAAAAAATAAGTTTGATCCACAACATCTAACGTCAGTGTTACCCCTAAAGATAGGTGCGCTGTTTCTGTATTGTTGTTTTATGTAATTATCCTAAATTTTCCCTGTAAGCAACATACCATTGTCAATCAAGATTATTTTCAGTACAAGTGTTTAGAGCAGCCTTCCTCTGCAGCCTTCCTGTATAGGCCGCTTATAAACACTTATTGTACTTTATCAAGCTGAAGATGGAGAGGAAAGACAATTGAACACATGCCTGTGTTTTTCAGTCTCACCTGAGTGGCTTTGCCTCTTGTTAGCCTGTCAGCGCAAAAACTGGGTCAAGTCAACTCACGGTGGATTACAAGACAAAAAACTTCAAAGCCGACTTTTAAAAACGTGTTTGTTTTCTAACATCTTCTTATGGCCTATGTATTATGTCTCTTCTCTCACCTCACAGATTGTCAGCAGGCTGCATATTCAAAATGCCACTGTTTCAGTCATTTACAAGTGCACGGCTGAGAACAAAGTGGGCAAAGATGAGCGACTTATCTACTTCTATGTGACCAGTAAGTGCAGCTTCAAGGACAGTGATTTTAACCCAGTCAGTGTTGTTGCTGATGTCACATGGTCAAATATTTCTATGAGCTGTTTGTTGTTTGAAATAATTATGGATCCTTCAAAAGTATCTGTCCCCATAGAGCCATAGTGGACGACAAAGTCTGAGAGAACCTTTTACATTAGCTTGTGTTTATATTAAATACTGTATACTGTAGCTGTAAAAATAGCCAACATTTGCATTTATGAATACAACTACTTTGAAGTATACTTTCTGATGACCCTTATGTCTTGTCTTCAAACACTCCCAGTTGTCCCTGAAGGTTTCAGTGTGAGCGTGTTGCCCTCTGAGAGTCCTCAGGAGCAGGAGCGTGTGTCTCTGTGCTGCAGTGCTGACAACTATACCTACGAGCGGCTGCAGTGGTACCGCCTTGACCCCCACGCCCTCCCACAAGAGCTCGACTGCTGGAGCGTGCACCTCTACGCCGACACACTACATGGCCAGCTTTCCTTTCAGGAACCAACCAACAGCTGGATCCTGGACTACACCATTGCCTCCATCCAGCTACGGGACGAGGGCCATTACGTCTGTGAAGCTCAGAGCCGACGCGCGGGAGTCAAGCAGTGCTTGTTTAGATACGTCTCTGTTAAAGGTGAAAACCAAAAGAACAACACAGAAGATAGGAACTAATTATAGCAGGAAGCACGACTCCTTGCAGGGCTTCCACAGGTCTAGTCTTTGTTGTGCCTGAAAAATAACAGGAGTAAAAATACATACTTACAAACAGGGCCTACGCAGCCGCCTCATATTCATTCCCTGGGTTGGATTGCATCAACATGTAGCGACAGAAAACAGGGCTACAGGTCGCCCGGAGGCTCAAATCCACAAACACATTTGGCCTCTTTCATGTTGTGTGCTGCTCACTGTATTTTTGCCTTAAGGAAAGATGTACATTTAATGGGGTTTCTTGACTTTTGGCCTTTCTACAATCACACTCTCCATGGGTACATTTTACGACACCTTTCACTGAGCAACATTACATAAGGTTTAGGTTTTTTATTGCCTATTTTAAACTATGCTGTTCTCTCATATGCAGCTCTGGAGGCGCCACAGTACAAGCGCAGCCTCACCAACCAGACGGTGAATGTGACCGAGTCCCTGCGAATGGAGTGTGACGTGGAGGGCAGACCTTTGCCCCGCCTCTCCTGGTTTAAAGACAATCAGCCTCTTCACCAAATGTCAGGTGCATATACGCCGACTGAGCTGTCACGCATTTCTGCAACTGTTCTGCCACCCACCAGCAGCCCAGGCAGACAGGGAGCACATCTGGGTGCCTATTGAAAGGTGGCTCACATGGATCAATGGGTATAGATCACATTCCACTTCCAGATCAGTCAGGAAGAAAGTTTAGTGAGTTCTGCAAGAGTGGGTGGCTGATACTGTGTGCCATACATACAAAGCATCTTAATGGTTTCTCATGTGGTCTTGTATTGCTGAGCATAGCTTGATTTTCAGTTTTTGTTAGCTTAAAAACATTAATGGCTGTTTCAAACTGTTTTAACACATTAAAGTCTTACATCCAATGGCCCTTTCTTCTGTCACTCAGCTTTGCTTTCAAATCATTACAACAGAATTAGAGTGAATTAGAGATAGAGTTTTACAGCATGACTGTCATTCTGCAAAATATCACTCACTTTGAAAAGTTAGATATTTTTCTTTCTGTGTCAACGATTGTAGGTCTTTGCAAGCCAACACTGCTGAGTTGCGGGCCCTTCCTCCAGTGTTTAATATGCATATCCGTACGAGTCTTGTTCGCTTCAATTTCTGCTATAAACAAGACCATTATAGCTCAGCAAAATTAATATGACACTGTGTTGACTTTGAGCAGCTCTTGTTGTATTTTACCATCAGCCTGTTATATTTAGATGAGTTGACTCCAGAGCTGTTCAGCATAACAATAATGTTTTGTTTGTGCTGTATTTATTGTTTATTGACTTGCAACTTTAGTGGATGGCTTAATTTTTGTTGGGCAATTTATGATTTTTTTTTTTTTTTAACAATTCCACCCGAAAGCGTCTGAACACACAGTTTGGAGTCCACCCACGCCAACTCACTGTTCATCAAATGTGTGAAACGGCACCAGTGACAAGGGCACGAATGCTGTGCTGTACATATGCACTGCAAACCCACAGGCCATGAGGCACGGCTCATTAGCTTCACCCGTCTATGTCTGTCTCTGCTGCAACATCTGTGGCTATGAGAGTGTGACGGGTGAAAGGGGCACGTAACAGATGATTCTTCCATGGGTGGCAGAGAAAGGGTGTCGAAACACCAAAGCTCCCTGAGATAATGTGGGGCTATTTAAAACGTATTTCCATTGATTTACATCTTTTGTGAAGGCATCCAGCTGCAGGATTCAAACCGCACATTGAGTATACAGCGTGTGAGAGAAGAGGATGCGGGGCTGTACACCTGCATGGCTTGTAACCAGAGAGGCTGTGTCCATGCCTCGGCTGCTGTACGAGTTGTTGGTGCGTATTGAGTCTAAAAGACAATATCAGCATGGTTGTTTCGTCTATGCATGTCGAAAAGCTGTAAAAATAGATTAAAAATAAACAAAACTTGGAGATCAATCTTTAAAACAAAGTTATAGAGTTATATTTCTGCACTTTTGTGGTTTATTCTATTGTCTGTGTTATGTCGTGTGTTACTCAACTCAAGCTCAACCACACATTTTTGATGGATTGCAAAAAAATAATCTGGTTATTTTATCAAGATCTGTAAAAAAATATATATTAGTTTATGTGAATATTGCCCACCCCTGTGTGTAAGGCACTACTTGTTAGACTACTTGAGCAGGAGGTTGTTGGTGCCTGTTTGCACACTTCCCAAATCATGTCCCATTCTGCTGTCGCCATTTACAGTAAAATCAAAGCCATTGACTGCTGGCACATTACATATTCGGGGTGAATATTAAATGGCTTGCTCAGAGGGTATGTTGATGAATGGCTCTTATGGTTTTCCATGCCCTAAGCCCATGAAAAGACTTAATGAGAAGATGTACATGGATGTATAACAGCCACATATAGTATATTTACAACCTGGCGATGAAAAGAAAAGAAGCTACTTGCAGCAGGGTCCATATTGAAATGTGGGCTTGGAAGCAGAGGAGCAATCACATACTTTTAGATTGTCCAAGGTAAAAGTCACATGTAGGAGAAAGTCAATAAAAACACATTATCCACTGGAATCTATGTAATACAAAAGTTGGAAACTTTTACCACTGCATCTGACAGTGTATTTACTCATTTTGTTTCTACAAAATGTTGCCGAATTCAACCCCACATTTTCATCAGACTCCCATGAGACCCTTTACTGTTGCGCCTTCCTCTGTCCACTGAACTGCCAGTTTAATTTAGTTAACATTTGCTTTTAACAAGCGTGCTCATTGTTCCATTTGGTTCTGTATCCCTCTGTTACACAGTGGGGCAGTGTGGTCTTTTGTGCAAAATGACATCTACTGACCTTGCTTTTTAATGCATAAAAATATTGACTATTTTGTTTTGTTTTTCCACCCAAGGGTCAACTGACAAGGCCAATGTGGAGATTGTTATACTGATCGGCACAGGGGTCATCGCTGTGTTCTTCTGGGCGCTGCTGATTCTCATCTTCTGTAATGTGAAGCGGGTGAGGGGCCAAAATGTCCTGTTTTCTTTTTGTGTGTGCAGAATTGATCTAATTTATCATCGCATTTTAACCTCCAAACAACATCAGAGTGAGAGAAAAGACAAACCAAGTGCATAATTTATCACAGACGGTGCAATACCCGAGTTTCTGTGTAGTCTACAACAAATTCATCCAAAAGAATAGAAGATCAGAAGGGATTTACACTTATTCCAAGATCAATTTTCAGTCCTGTGTGTGTTTGTTTACTCATTCTCATGTATCATTTCTTCTGGCCAAACCTTTAGCTGGAACCAAAAACAAGAGTTACAATCGGCATGCCAAATCAATGCCTCCCAGACCGATTCTACCTGTGTTGTATCTATGTGTATTTATTGAAGTACACACACATATCTTACATAAGCTTATTCTCTCCTTTCTGCAACACAGGTGAACCCAGTTGACATAAAGACTGGCTATCTGTCAATCATTATGGACCCCGGAGAGGTGCCACCAGACGAGCAGTGTGAATACCTGCCCTATGATTCCTCGCAGTGGGAGGTCTCCAGGGACCGACTGAGACTCGGTGAGAGAACAACAAAACATGGATGAATGCCATAATTGAATGAATGGGTGCCAGGACAAGGTGGTACTTAGCGGTGGCATTTAGTGTCGAGACTACACAGCAAAGTCGAGAAAGAAATAGCCAGACAAACAGAATTAGTTTTCCATTTTCGGGATATTTGACTGTCTCACCATCAGGCACTGCCAAGTATAGTGCTAATGCGGTTGTAAATATAGTTTATGTTCTTTGTCTACATGTATTCCTTGACTGCAATTTATTAAAAACACATGTTTTTTCATTTAGTGATTCTCATTCTTCCACATTACAACAGCTTGTTTTCAAAGAAAGACCTAAAGCTCAGTTGGTCAATGTTCATAAATATTCTTTGTTTTGGTGCCATAGGGAAGGTTCTGGGCCATGGTGCGTTTGGGAAAGTAATGGAAGCTTCAATCTACGGCATCAGCAAGAGTAACAGTCTGAACACAGTGGCTGTGAAAATGCTGAAGGGTAACAATGGCTTATACAACTATAATATAATATGTCTGCACTTTGGAAATGGCTAATGATCCTGAATAATTTAAACAGTTAAAACATTTAAGCACTGTATATTTATTTCAGATGGAGCTACGGCCAGTGAGCACAAAGCCTTGATGTCAGAGCTGAAGATCCTCATTCACATCGGGAACCATCTTAATGTTGTAAACCTTATCGGGGCTTGCACAAAACCCAATGGTGAGGCATGGTGTGATGTGGCACGGACTGTAATCCCCACTTTGAACAAACACTAGAAAAATAAGAAAAACATCTAATGAAAATTGCTAGTTTGAGTGTCTGTTTTTCAAGCATTCATTTTCACTCGTCTCTTGGAATCAGGGATGTACTTAGAGGTCATTGTACTGCCAACCTTTGATTATTCAATTTGAGTACACAACATGTTTTATTCAAACCAAGACCATTTAAAAGTGTCTACAATAGCGCCTGCTTTTCAGTTTTCTCGAGCCTTAGCACAATCTTTATTCTTAACATGCAGTGGACTCTGTTGAAATTTTCCTTGAAATCTTAATAATACATCAGTCATGTATTACATTTATATTCTTAGTACTCAAATTTCCTTCTATATAATGTGCCGAAGTCATTCTCTCCTCAGGGATATTTGATGGTAAGCTATTTTGTTAGCTGTCCTGGGACAGACTGACAGAATTATAGATTAATGTGAATATTGCTCAATGAACTGGGAAACGTGAGATTCAGACCACCAACCCTTTAGCTAGAAGTCAACCACCTCTCTTTCTGTTGCCCATGCTGATAAGACAGTAGTATATAATTATTTATCCAAGTTTGTTTGCTTGTATTTGTGCTCAGGTCCGCTAATGGTCATCGTAGAGTACTGCAAATATGGAAACCTGTCCAACTTCCTCCGAGCCAAGCGAGAGTTCTTCCTCCCTTATAGGGTACTATTGCACTATATAAAAGTTGCGCAACCATAGATTGAACAGAATATTCTTGGCATTGATTTATGAATTTTGTCTTGGGATGCACTGAACTGTTTTTATCATCCCAGGACCGCTCTCCTAAAACCCAGAGCCAGGTTCGGAGAATGATCGAGGCAGGAAGACTGGAGCAGAGAGTTCAACATAAGCCTTCTGCACCACTCAGCACTTCTCAGAATACAATGGCATCTCAGTGTCCGCTCAAAGAAAAAAGTACTGCTTATCTGAAAAACTGTATTAAATAAATAATGTCATGTTAATTTTTAACTGTGCTCCTTTTTCTTTTCTACAGTAGAGGATTTGTGGAAGACCCCTCTCACCATTGAAGACCTTATATGTTACAGTTTCCAGGTGGCTCGGGGAATGGAGTTCCTAGCCTCAAGAAAGGTTTGTTTAATGCAGATTTTAACTTAAGAGTTTGAACTATTGGTCCTCACCTATGGAACTTTGCTAAGAGCTTGAGATTTAAAAAATGAACGATACTTTAATTAAAGAATTTCAGCACCTACATGGTGAAAATCTATGTAAATAATCAAATAAATTGTCTCAACATGTAAGCAGTCAATCAGAACAGAGACCTTGTTATTGCTGTTTCTGCATTCTGTAAAAGGTCTAGCAAAAATAATAGTCGAAGGCTTCACAGGCAATTATGTTGTGAGAATCATCTTTGATTGTGCTAATCAGCTGTGTCTTGTTCCATGCGTTCAGGCTATGGCCATTATGTACGTTATGAAGCTATAATGGGAAGAGCTTGGGTTGAAGGAGAAAATGAACAATCACAGGAGGCCCTAAGCAGAACATCTTGTGCTGTAAACTAGTTGCAAGGCTAAAGGCATGCTCACCTGACAGCCGTGTGAAGGATGTCAGGTTCTGTTTGAGACACACCACTTTAAACATGTGGCATGAGCTTATAGTGGGTTACAGAGAGCAGAATGGGTGATATATTTAGTAAAATATCCCCCTAAGTCTTAGTGAGAAAATGAACAATAAACATAATTGACAACAAATATGTTCAAATATACATCTTTCCTGAGCTGTTTGTGTCCTGTGCACCTGCAGTGTATCCACAGGGACTTGGCAGCACGCAACATTCTCCTGTCAGAGAGCAACATTGTCAAGATCTGTGACTTTGGTCTGGCCAGAGACATATACAAAGACCCGGACTATGTCAGGAAAGGCAATGTATGCTGTCTTCATCTTCACTGGCTTCTTTTATCACATACCATGCAGATAGGCCAACTTTATTACGATGGTCTTTAATGTAAACCAGGATCTAATTTGTTTCCTCTTATGAGCTGTTAAATGTTTTGTCAGGCTCGTCTGCCTTTAAAGTGGATGGCTCCTGAGAGCATCTTTGACAAAGTATACACCAGTCAGAGCGATGTGTGGTCCTTTGGAGTCCTCCTCTGGGAAATCTTTTCACTGGGTAAAAAATAATCATCTTATTACATTTTTATAAAGACTGATGGAGGAGCTGTGATGCAATTTTCTCTAAGTGTTATATTGTGCAACATTGTCCTGAGGCCATGGGAAAGGCATTCATGGGTAACTTTTTGAAGCAAACTCTAAAAAACACAGTGTGCACTGGTCCTCGATTTTGTTTCAATTAAAAAGGCTTTCATCACTTCTCATTCAGGTGCCTCTCCATACCCCGGGGTGCAGATTGATGAAGACTTCTGTAAGCGCTTAAAAGACGGTGTCAGGATGAGAGCGCCAGAGACAGCCTCCCCTGAAATGTAACGTTTATTTTATTGTTCACATTCCTTTAAGCGCATCATAAGGGCCTGCTGCTGTCACATTCATTTTCTTCAAAATAAGTTCCAAATACTGAAGAGCTCCAAACGCATTTTCCCCACCAATTGTATTGTTTTATTGGAGACTTGTTTGAGTTTCTAATTGTGGCTTTACTGCCCTCTGGTGGTAGATACGGGATCATGCTCGCGTGCTGGCAAGGTGAACCCAAAGAGAGACCTCCATTCCCATCTCTGGTTCAGATTTTGGGCGACTTACTTCAGGACAATGTAAAGTTGACATTTTTATGTTTTTTGGCCTTAGCACCTACATGTTGCACTTAAATTGAGTTAAAATAAACTATAATGTTACAGGAAATGTTCACTGCTCTGAACCAGTCACAGAGCTCTGAGGATGATGGTTTTTCACAAGCTTCATCTCGGCCTCCGTCTGAAGAAGAGCTGAGGCTGACGGCACAAAGTCTGGCCACAAGGTGACACGCCAGAAAAACTGAATTTCAGGCTTACTGTGATTTTAACTATATTTCCAAAATGCATATTAACTGTAGAGTCTGATTGTGTAGGTGTAGTTCAAATCTACACTAGAGCCGGCTACAGTAAAATCAAGATTAATCCACTGTTTATAAGTGATAAGTGTAAGCTGCTATAAGAGTGTTTTTTGCCTTAAAGTTCCACAGTATGGCCTTCAACTTATCTATCAATGACAGGTGTGTATTGCCAAAAAATACCTTGAAAAACATGAAACACCACTATGAAGGGGTTTGCCCCTGGACAGATCTAACCAGAAACTTGGCTTAGAAGTACCACTACTTGTCCCTATGGAGATATCTCTGTTACATTAAAGACAGAAGAGTAGTAACGTTTCCGCCAAAAAAGTTATATAGTGCACCGTTACAATAGGGTAACTTATATCATTTAAAATATAGTAATGTAGGTAGTAAATGAATACACATAATACAATATTAGAGACAAGAAAAAAAATAACATTGACAATTTACATCTTCTGTTTCTCATAAAATGTCCCATTCCTATATGCGCAGGTATTATAACTTTGTGCCTTTCACTGGCTGTGTGCTTGTGGGACCGACCAAACAAAACCAGTCCAGGGTGAGGACATTCGACGAGTCCCCTTTGGAATTACACCAGCACAAAGTCCCTCAAGTATGCTCTATATATTCTCTTTTTGCCCACTGTGAAAATGGCACTGACATTTGAAAGTTTGATCTCTGCAGGACAACCAAACAGACAGCGGCATGGTTCTCTCCTCAGAAGAATTTGAAAGAATTGAGAGCCGACAGGGGGAGACAAAAAGGTACATCTGTAAAAGTGCATCGGAAACTGAAAGAACTAAAATAACTAGAAGAACTGAAGTGAATAGAATTGATGACTCAACGTGAGATCAGACAGTGACATTCACTTAGACCCGTGGAGCCTGGATGAAAATGCTATGATTCAGTTTCACCATGTTCCCAATTTGCATAAGCCATTTTTCACAGGCAGAGACAGAATAAGAGTCTATTTCGTGATAAAAGCTAGACTACAAGGCTAATAAAGTTCTAAAGGATTACAATTGAGGATTATAATTCAAAGGAACAGGGTGTTTTTAGTTATCTGCCAAAATCCTGTAAAATTTTGTCTGTCTTTCAGTCGCATGGGCAGTAGCAGCAGCACAGAGCCCCTCACAGCGTCCCATGGGTCCCTGAGCTGGAGCAACGGTCACTCAAGGCCTCGCCCAAACTTCTTCAGTCAACTGTCGGGTCAGACCTTTTACAACAATGAGTATGGACACCTGTCCGAGGAGGGCTTCTGTGACTTCTTCTCTTCACCAGACGCCCTATGTCTAGCCTCCTCTAATGTGTGACAAACTAAAAGTCCTGAGTACACGTGTAAGCGTATGGACAGTGCTCGGTTTACACATAACACACAACAGGTAATCCATCATATAATAACAAAAAGCCTTTAAGATACTCATCTCAAAGAACTAACTCCGAGGGGCTGCCATCGTGTAACTGAAGCTACAAGTGCTTTACATCTCTCTAGCAAGCCACTGGGTGGCAGCATTACAACAAAAAACATCTATTTTCTAATTTACCAATGTATTTTTTTATTTTTTGTATTCAGAGTATTCTTCCATTATTTGTACAAAATGTGAATTATAAAAAATGTGACATTTATCCACTGACTGTTTTGTGTCATTTTAAAAATAATAAATCCTCAAATGATGATGATGGAGAGGTAACAGGCTCTAATTACATCCCTAAATGGGCCAATCAACTAAATGAAAGGTTATTAGTGGTTGTGTGTCACTCAGTGGAGGAGGACAAGCTGGATACCTGAGACTGTGACCGAGGAGCCAGTGACGAAGGGTAAACACAGAGACGTGGGCTGGAGTGAGTCACTCTGAGCACCTCTTATCAGAGCTGGACGCAAGCGCCGTCTCCACCAGCTGATGAGAACAAAGTCCAACTGAGGTTTCTAATGATTAAACTAGACCTAGAGCAGTGTCATCTGTACGATCATTACACCTGACTTTAATTGGACTGTAACATTACCTAACATTACTCATCAGAGGGAGGACACACTTTAATGTAATGACTATTTAAAGAGGACAAGGGAATGATTTTAAAAGTATATTCAGACAAAATATAGTGCCCTGTACTGGACATAGCATTTTAAGACAAAATAAGAAATAGATGACCTTCAGTAGAGGAAGAGGACTTTGCTCTTCATTTGAGTTAAACAGTAACGAAGTAAATAAGAATATAATTGCCATACGACATACACAACAAAACCATTTCAGCAATTTACTTCATAAAGTCTCAGTAAACAAATCTATGTCCCATGTATAAACAAAATGTCCAAAGAAGAATCTTAACATTTTACACGTTAAAACCAAAAATTGAAAAATAATCTGGTCAAAAGCGATCAGGACCCACATGTGATGTAATCAGCGAGAAAAGAACTGACATAACCGAACATGACAATGACAAAACAATTTAGTCTGATTCAGACTTTACAGTTACACGCCACATGGTGCAGTTTTATGTTCAGTAACAGAACTCTTGAAACTTTCTTCATCTCATAAATAATACAAGATTAACACTTCCTTCAGTAACTTTCCCTTGTGGGATTCATAACATAATATACTAAAATTTCACTGATTTTCCAAAATGCGTTTTTTTTTCTATACTTTTTGATTGGTGAAAAAAAATTCCTATTCATAAATCAGTCCCATTCTATCTTGATTCTAAAAATTGTCACCGGTTTGAACTCTGAAACTGAGTAGACTTTTCTGGCACAACAACAAAACAGTCTTCTTTTACCACTCGACATCCAAGAAGGAAGTGGACATCTGATATCGGGCATGTCACTGGGCGAAACGCAGCCAGGGCATCTACGAAAGTGAGATTCAGCCACGTAGCCTGGTGGTCAGATCAAATGTGCAAACCATTTCATCAGTCAGTGTGATGAGATTTTAAAAAGAAGGTCTTGATTTAGCTCACAGGCTAACGTCACTGAGCACAAGGGGAGCAGGTCTCAGGACATTTTGCCAATCTGGATTTTCTTCCACGCTTCTGATGCCGTGAAAATACAGGAGTCGATTATGCCCGCCACAGTGAACGTCCCTCCTACAATGGCACATATCTGCAACAAAAAGAAAGACAAATAAATAATATAAAACAAGTGGGTCCCAGCACTCTTAAGTTATTAATAGGTTGACATCAACTGGTTACAACAGACTAGTTTGAGGCAGAATCTATCAAAGCTTGACTCACATACTTAGGTTATGACTCACGATCACACTGTAAGCACACTCATCTCTGATCCAGGCTAAAGTCACGATGAACTTAAACAATGCTCAAGACAAACAATGGAAAAGCTCATGATTGAAACAGCTAATTTGATCGTGACGCAGTTATCTGTCAGAAGGAAATCTTGATTTCTTACATCATGATTCAAGGCCATGTGGCAGAGACATCTATGTAAACTTAGACATTACTCTTCACAAAACAATAGGATGAAGACATTCTTAAGCCATTATGATTAAAGTCAGTTTTTGGAAGCCTAGTGCACTGTGTACAGAGGCAAAAAGCCCACAGGTTACATCATCATCATTAACTATTTCTGACACTTATATGGTCCAAAGTTACAATTACTCTATTATTTTCGCTTGAATATTAAGAGAATTACCACTTCACAGTGATTGGTAAAATACAACTGTCACTCAACTGAGGCTGCACTATAGAAGTTGTTAGTGGAAAAAGATATGTGCCCATGTTTGAGCAAAGGACTGGCAAGAGAAGAGTATTTTTAATGTAAAGATCTCCGGGTTTTGGCAGATCGTCACTGGGTCATCTCATATTACATTTACATATTACAAACACATATTACATTTATGATAACCTTTCAACATTTTAAATGTTTTATATACTCCATTAGTATTTTACAAAGGCACACTGGTCAAACAATATCAAGATTTGTCAAGTGTTGTTATGAGAAGAAACATCAAGATTCTTAATGATTGTTGGCACTATGACCAGAAACTGCTCAGCAAACTCCAAATGGAAATTATGCCTAAATTTGCTTTCTTTAACAAGCTTTATGAAATACTTTTTTATTTGAATGAAAAAAAAATTACTATATAAAATAAAATGTACTTTTTTGGAGTGTAGATTGAACTGAAATGACTCACTGATGCTGACTACACTTGCCATGAAACTTGTCCCAAATGACTGTATTCAAGAACAGAACCAAAAATTGGTTGCTCAGCTTTCGGTGGGAAATGCGACTAAATGAATGAATGATCTTCAGATTAGAATAACAGCCATTTCTTTTTAAATTAAGAACTTACTGTTGTTATGAATCGATAGAAAGGTTGTCTCCTCTCTGTGTACTTGACTGTGATTGGACTCAGATCATATCTAAACCAGATGGCAGGGATGATCCTGCCCGTGTGACTGTAGGCAACATACTCCTGTTGGGACAAAAAACATGCTGATGATATCGGTGTGTGCTTTGGAGGTAAACCTGGTGAGAAGGAAATGAATCAAAACAAAGAAGGGTAATCCTATTTCTGATAGCTGTCACAGAGATAAAGTCCCTTAATTTAAATTTAATCTCACGGTTTTACCACATGATAACTTTCAGTAGAACTACCTGAGCTTTTATGGGACTTACGTGATTCTTAATTTAAAACTTTCCTCACACCAACATTGCCAATCAGACAAAGCGGAGTTACACTGTTGTAAGTCCAAACCCATCAACAGTTCGAAGAAATGTGTTTATGGTCCATTTACGTCTAATTTCCAGTCACAAGGGGTGAGCAATTACTTCAGGGTGAGTGCACTGGTAAACAATACAAGCTTAGGTCACATTTTGGGGTGGCCTTGAACTGACTCTCTAACACTCTTTAGGCAGAATAGGTGATTTCTGTACATAATCTTTGACAGAACAAGTGATTTTTGCATGTACCTTTTAGGCAGAACAGTTTATTTTTGTGTCATACCTTATTGGCAACAGTGTACTGATAGGAGAACCTCTGTTTGCCCGATAGATCTTCATAAACTGTTGGGACAATCTTGAGGATGTAGTCGTGGGAGGCCAATGCTGTCAGAAAAAGTAACTGCTGTAAAGAATGTACTTTTGGCAAAAGGTGAGTCACGCAGCCCTGATTTTAAGTTGAAGTATCAGCCGTTTCCGCTGACCACTGCCCATTACGGCGTCCCGTATCATGCGTCATGTCAACACACAGTAAATGTCAGCAGAGGCTTTAGTGGGCACAGGTGCTGTACTTACGGTTTGATGAAAGCTTGTCAGCGCCTCCCAATGCATTAAACGCCCCTTGTACCTTTTGTACCTGTGGACAAAAGAAAGGAAATGCCTGTTGTCATTGGGATTAAAAAGGGACATACGTTATTATGCAAAATCAACTTTAATGAGCTTTTAACCTCATAACAAATGTGTTTTCTCGTCATCAGTTTACTCAAAGTTCATGTTTGAGTGCATGTTTGAGTAATCCTATATTGTCATCGTCACTGATGCTTAAAGGATCAGAAAATCTCTATCTTCAACAACCCCGCATCTCCGCCCACATGCCTGTACTTAGTTGTGATATTTGTCAAATTAAGACTCAGAGTGTAACATTCTAAATTGCCACTTTTCAAAAATAGAAACATGTAAATGATAATCAGCTGCTTTTTACAGTGAAATGTCACTGTGACGAGGCGGGGATTGTCAGTTCTGCCGTTTTGAACAGGAAATTAAGCCGTTTTAGATCAATATTGAGGTTTACAATGAACAAAATGTAAAATGATGATCTCTTTATGTTATAGTTTAATACTAAGTACCTGAAAAGCATAATCTGTCTCCTTTAGATGTTCAAATCCAGTTCTTAAAACGTGAGAAAAAACAATGCAACACTTTGAATTTTTTGCGTTACCAACCTGTAGTTTTTCTCCAAATGCAAGTTTATGGATTGTGTGGGTCATGTCTGGGTTTTGTGGCTGGGCTGTGGCACTGTGGGTAGAAACGTGGAAGTTTCCTGGTACCTACAAACACACAAATCCACAGATTAACCGAAACTAGAAGAGAACTTGCAACACTTGTTAACCATCTGCCAACTCAACAACATGGACCTATGGAAACTCTGTCTGGTTTGTTCGGAAAGAATAACACACATTTACCCTGTTTTGCATACTTTAACTGCAGTTCGAGTTAATCATTTTAAAAATAATGGAAAAAGTGACGCAAACAGCAGGAATGAAGAAGTTTAGCTGAACTCAGTTAATAGAGGAGGAAGAAGCTGGTTCCTTGTTTAACCTTTAAATCACAATGCATTCAGGCTCCACTTACTTTGTTGATGCTAAACACTCCTTCAAAGCGACAGCCAGTGCCCTGATTAAGAGGAACCTTCATGGAGTTGTCGATGTGACCGACCTCATGGCGTCCCATCTCATCTTGAATGTCCAGGCCCACCACTGCAAAACACAGAATGAAACATAAATGAGTTATTGACCGACTTTAACATAAAAATAAATGGCAAGCTCTATTATATCAATGATAAACAATATGGTTTCCACTTTGGGAGCAGTGATTGCAGCTTATATATTTCTATTAGGAGCAAAAAATGTCTTGTTGTGTTTGTTTGTATTAAGACTGGGAGAAACTGGATCATAAGACACAATAGTCTCTTGAATAAGGGTAAGCGATATTGACTAAAATGTAAAAAAAAAATTTTGAGTATCCCAATAATGATTTGTGTTAGAAATGTGTTAAAACATGTCTTTCAAACGTATTAGTTGAGGTTTAATTATCAGACAAATGTGAAATATGTGTAAAATGAATCACAAAAGTTCATTAATATCACTTTATACTCAAAGTTTACAACAGAACATTATTCATTTTTTCACTTTGTGTCGCATTTTTTACTACAAACGAGAAACTTGATATTCAATTTTTGCATATCTTCAAGTCAACATTCCCGATATTATCCAAATTTTGGTTTAATGCCCACTTTACAAATACTGACTTGTATACTGCCCTGGCCTCCTCACGTTGTTTGAATATACAGTGGTTCAGTCTGCTAATAGATGTGAATCTTAAACCAGGCTCATGTTTACTGCTACCTTTGACATTCAAAATGAGCTGAGACCAAAATAAAAATATGCTGTATAAATATAAGCACATGTGTCTGAACGTGCTCCTTCTCCTTATAAAGCAGGCCTAACTTTGTAGTAGAAATGTGTCAATGCAAAAGGGACAGGCGCCAGAGGAAATATAATGTGTATTTTGACTTGTTCTGCTTTTGTGTGATGTCATAAATCATAAGACAGCACTTAAAAATGTCAAAAGAAAGTTAATATTAGACTACCACGAGATCAAGGTCAACTTTCCATAAAAATACAATCCCCTTAAAATGTCAACTGTGTGACAATATAATTTGTTATGTAGATTTGTATTTATTGCCCTTCCTGTATCTCCCACCAGTTTCTGAGACTACAGTGACACAGAATGATTATTTGATCATTTTTGGCCCAAAACAGCAGCAGCTTAAAGTATAATGTTGTTTATTCAAATGAAACACTGCCTTCATGACGTAATTTATATTGAATCTTGGGAGGGAATGACCTAAAGAGGCTTGTCTGAGCTCGAGTTCCTGAGACTCCATATTTGTGCAAAGTTTTGAACAAATTATCAAAGCCACTGTACAATCACAATGAGTGTCAATTGGACTTGAAATAAGCCTGAGGTGCAACAGATGGGCAGCAGCTGTGCGCCCGCGTGCCAAAGCCTCGCTCAAACCAAATCTGGACCCCATTTTGCGCCCAAGTATTTATTAGCTTTGCCATTTTTGGAGATCAGTGCGATTGAATCAACATGTGTGTTTTTGTGTTGTAGTTGACTGTATAATCTGTCACAGACATAGTTTCAAAGGAGAGTCACGTAGAGCCGAGGGAGTTGTATTCACTGGTGCACTTTTTAAAATAATGTGTTTTAGGAGAGAACAGTAATGTTAAAACAGCAGTCGATTTGAGTATAATGTCCATATGTGCCATACAATGAATTAGTTATGAAATCTAAATAGAATAAAATTTAATTTATTACTTCCCTCAATTGTTTGTGTGTGAGAGAGAGAGAGAGAGAGAGAGAGAGAGAGAGAGAGAGAGAGAGAGAGAGAGAGAGAGAGAGAGAGAGAGAGAGAGAGAGAGAGAGAGAGAGAGAGAGAGAGAGAGAGAGAGAGAGAGAGAGAGAGAGAGAGAGAGAGAGAGAGAGAGAGAGAGAGAGAGAGAGAGAGAGAGAGAGAGAGAGAGAGAGAGAGAGAGAGAGAGAGAGAGAGAGAGAGAGAGAGAGAGAGAGAGAGAGAGAGAGAGAGAGAGAGAGAGAGAGAGAGAGAGAGAGAGAGAGAGAGAGAGAGAGAGAGAGAGAGAGAGAGAGAGAGAGAGAGAGAGAGAGAGAGAGAGAGAGAGAGAGAGAGAGAGAGAGAGAGAGAGAGAGAGAGAGAGAGAGAGAGAGAGAGAGAGAGATGTTAGGAGTTTCCCTTTAACGATTGATCGGATGATATTGTGTCAATAAGGGTGTGCCAAAATATAAAAATACTGTATTTAACAATACATTTGGTGATACAGTATGATATCATAGGCTGCAGTATATTGCCATGAATTATTTTTGGAATCATTTACAAAATTATTTTGTGACAGCACCACAAATGTGTTGCTTGTTTAGAGAAAGGAAACTTGTTTAGTCAAAACTTTTGGTTCAAAGTGGGTGTTTCATATTAGGTTTGTGCAGGTTGGTGTTTACCAAACAAAACACTTTAAAAAATAGTGATGTACTGAAAATATCATGAGCAATAAATAGATTATCGTATTATCACAATATTGCGATATTATGGTATTGCAAGCAGTGTATCGTATAAAATTGTGAGGAAGCGTGTAATTCCCAGCCCAATGTCAAACCAACAAAAATATGTTAAAACATGTCTTCAAACGTATTCGCTGGGGTTCAATCATCAGAGGAATGTCGATATCACCATGAACCCTTTTTTAAGTAAGTCAACATAACTTTAATTTTCAGAATCAGAATTACTTTTATTCTTTGAACTAACTGTAATTGATACATTTGATATTCAAAACAACATTCTCATGATCTAAACTCGATCCTCTCCTCCAAACTGGCTGGCTGTGGATCTCACAATTAAAAAACCCCAAGGTGATCACTGACGGTTTGAACATTACGCAGCCCTACGTTGCTGTATTTTGATAAGGCGTTCTGTGTACAGTAAATGGGACACAGTGGTCTTTATGTTAATTCCAGACCAAACACAGACAGGGGCCCATTGCGTCGACTCTGGTGTCATCTAGAAGCATGCCACAACAGAGCCACGTAAACAAACCATTATGTGGCCCTGATAGTCCTTTTATCTGCCTTATCATTCATCTCCTGCCTGTGTGTTGTGTCACACTGGAGGTCGCGGTAAACCATCCGAATTATGACATAGATAGTGTACGATAAGATGTCAATGCTGCTGCCAAATAGACCGTAAACAAAAGTACAACAACATGCAAACAGGAAGTGCGTTGAAAACAGGTCAGATAAGTGCACTTACAGTCACAGTGAAGGTTCGGCAAACTGATGTTCAAACTGACTTCTATCTTCCCACCGCTGTCTTTGTCGGGGTCGTCCACGTATAGTTCATTTACTCTGGAGGGAAGAACATTTAAGTCATTTTACTTAGGAAAACATAACACATATGTGGGGGTTTAAACCTTAGGGCAGATTAAAATGTATCCAAGTCATAATTTAGGAATACCTTTTATGGTTATATTTGTATTAGCTAGTTTTTAAATTGATTAATAGCCAGGTTTCATAATGATATTCACCATCTACAGAACTACATAAAAAGTCTAGTAATTTTACTTTGGGATATCAAGAAGGTATAGAACTTTAGTGGAAAGATTATTATGAGAAGAAACAAACATTATGCAATTATTGCCAAAACAACTGAAAAATTATTGATTTTCCATTCCCATTCTCTAATAGTTAATATTATTTGTCCATTATGTGAGCAGCTTTATTAAATCAAACTGTCTGAACCAAAAAGTCAAGTTAATGAGGCACAAACCACCAGAAAAAAGTCAAGTTACATTTAGTTCTAGTTTTTTGGAGTAAGGTTTGCTTTGAAAATTGTCACAATTACTTTATTTTAGACCTGAGCAATCACAATTAATAAATCAAATAATATAGACATCCCTGTTTCCAGTTCACCTCACCATTTAAACTCTTGCTATTTTGCCTTTCTGACAACTTTGCTCATCTGTCTTTCTCACATAGTTAAAAAAAGGCATCAACGCCCTATAGAACATCACACTTTGTCAGATTAAAAGGAGCATTCGTATGTCATTCATTGAGTAATTTCCTTCCTGTCTCTCCCTCCCAATGTCATCCCTTATTACAGAGCGCCAAGGGGCTGACGCACAAAGCCAATTTCCTGAGAGAAAATTGACTCTTTTCATTGGTTACACCATTGGCCCGGCGTAACGAGGGCTCCGACAATAATGATGTCGTGTCTATTGTGTATTTTGGGCACAGAGTGAACCAGTGTGATGACAAATTAACAGTAGTTTGATATTGTTGTTGATCCAGGATATTACAAAAGGGCGCACACAAGGTTTAGTACTTACATTTCTGTGGCAATGAATCCAGTCAGCTCGGAGAGAAATAGAAAGAGGATGAAGACGCAGCAGAGAATGGAAACTGTAGGTAAAGAAGAGGGAATAATGAACAGCTTGTTTGCACATTTAAGTCATTACGATCAAACAGGGATTAATGGGCACGGTGCGTTGGGTTTAATTTGACTTGCACCGGGAGATGATGCAAATGACTGCGTGTAGGAATGGCTGATCTAAGCGCTCGACATTAATGAAATCACTGTGTCATAAAACTGTACCCTAAATAGCCGTTTAGTGCTGGTGTTAGCTCTGCCATTACGCACGCTTACAAAGAGACTCCTACACTAATTACACATTAAATGCCAACGCGACGGGCCGCCATTACAGCAGATCTGTTTGAGAGGTGAGCTCATGAGAAGCTTGTCCAAAACACGGCTCATTCAGGGTAAAAACACACCACGACAACAACAGCTTGAGATGAACTAAGGGGAGTAACGTTAAGAAGAAGTAGGTCAAACACAGGGGTGGGTTTGACCAGGTAAATCTACTTTTCATTTACTTGAGCAACTTTTTGAAGACATTGTACTTTTCAGAGTAGTTTTCTGACACCTTACTTTTACTCCTACTTAAGCAACATTCTGTTTGACATTACTTGAGTGAAGGTTGTGGTTCCTGTTCCCACTTTTGTTGCCATAGATTTACTCAAAGTGTTATATAAACAACATAAACTCTTACACCGTACCTTCAGATATAATTTATTTTGGGTCTGTTTTTTTTTTAAATACCATAATACCAATACCAATACCATAATCTGTGCATTATTTCATGTTTTGTCTGTCCAAATACATTAAATCAAGTAATAAATCATATTTCAAATACATTTTAAGGCCAAACAGTTACTCAGTACTCAAGTATTCTTCAAATTTGTTTTGGGACACTACTTTTAACTTCTACTTGAGTAATATTATTTTAAACTTTAAGCTCATATTTGGCTGCTCTAGCCTCCTCACGTCAAAGTAATGTAGAGCAGAAAAGGTCAAGCATGTGTCGGTATCTGCTTCACTTCATGGGTCAAATTAATGTTGTGTCAAGATAAAAGCGGAGGGAAGCTGTGGTATGGAGAGAGGATCCGAAAGAAAGCCCTCACTCAGCAGGTGAGTCGTGTTTACGTGGCAACGGTCGCTGAGGATGGCCGCGTCACATGACCTTGTGGTTGGCAGGGCGTCAGAGCCAAACCTGCGGTTGGTGCAGGCTTTACATAAGCTGATGTTTAACTCACAAACAATAGGGTGTGTTGCTATGACACACAGGCCACTAATTCAAGTCCACCAAACAGTAATTCTTGCCAGGTTACAATAGAATAGGATTAACAAGCCTCACAACAAAGGGATTAGAGATTTAAACCACAGCTCCTCACTGGAAACAGTTTATCAGACATGGGTGTATCATATGTGCCCATGTCAACACTGTTCCAACAGAGAGGAAGCTTTCTCACTGGAACAATTGTAGTACACTGAATACTAGCCTTGCACTTTTATGTAGTCATTTCCTCTATTCAACTCTCACGGAAGGCCAAACTCAGATTTATCATTTTAGTACGACCACTATCTGAAATAGAGTATCTTTTGTCCTTGAGAAACTCAAAATGTATAACAGATGACATTGTAGAACAAAACATCTCTAAGTAAACACCGCAAAAATTTAGTGGAATGCGGCCTTTACATAAACGAAGAAACAAAAGCAGATGGAGGTCACGTATGTGAGCTTTTGTAAAAGAGGGTCTGGTCGCGTCTCTTGTGATCTGAGCAGGGTGCAGCCAAACTCTGGTCTGAACTCTGTGCTCTCAAGGTCCAGACAGCGCTCTCGAGGTGTGGAGACAGGAAGGGAGTGGGCCATGTACCGGAAGTGCTTCCTGACATACTTCCTATTGGGTGGAAACTGCACTGTAGCATTAATGAAAACATTCCCACCAAAACCATTCAGGAAACTGAATGGTCTGTTACAAAATGACTACTGACAGCAAATCTGTTTTAACTTATATTCTCCATTACTAACTCCAGCTGACAAACAACCGACTGGCGCCAGGAATGCATCATCGCATACTTTATATCGTGAATCAGCAAATAATCAATACTTTCTCAATTTAAGAGTGGCTTTTAGATGACACGTTGGAAAACACAAGGCCTGACAGAAAAACTATTCACAATTCCCACTGATGACTTGTTCAGGGCCTGCAGCAACAAAACACGGTCGTTATCATTCCTGCCATACCGGTTACACCACGGCAGGTAGAAAAACACAACCTGAGAACACACAAGACAAGCAGGCACTTGTCTAATACTTTTGGAATATTCCTCGAATACTCCGCCTCACTGAAGGAATTTACTGGCATTTTATTCACTACAGTTAATGCCATAAGCCCATGGGAATACTATGTTTATGATTAAGGGAAGATTATTAAGATGTTGTTGTTCAAAGGTGTCAGGTGTTCTAAGACCTTTAGATTAGTGAAATATCATAATGTGTCAGCCTCAGGATATATAAAACTTTAGAGACGTTTAAAGAGTCATTATGTCTGATGTTTGACTCCTGTGATCTTAGGATAAAATTATTTTAATTTCTCTGCACCAAAATAAAGACGTTAAAAGTGAAAACAGAAGTCACAGAACGGCATGCTTCATAAAATGATGTTTGGGCAGGTATATTTAATGGTGTAATGGATTAAACTTTACAGTGTGTACGTTAGATTCCACATATTTTTGTGGATGATCAAGCTACATTTTAACTAAAAATGGCATAAACAATTAATTATTTAGTATAATTATGCAGAGTATAAGCAAGTAGCCTGAAGTAAAATGTAATATCTTTTAAAGACTTCTTAAGCCTTCTTCAAACACATCAATCACAACTTTAATAACCAAATTGTTAATAAATTGTTGTGCTTAATGAGTGAAAGGAAACCAATGCTTCAACACGGTGGTGGTGTAGATTGGATTGCATATATTTCTGTGGATGGGCAAGCAACAATACTACTAAAATGGCATAAACTCTGCATAATTAATTAAGTAAATGTTTGTTGTTTTTTGCCAGCTGAAGACTACTTACTGAAGGCTCCTGTGTACGTGGGCTGGGTGAGATCTTTTGGCACTTTCCTGTAGATATCAAATCTGCAAAGATAAAGAAGAAAGGTGGAAAAACATAAGAGGACATGGTGAAAAGGGAACGCGCTACAATACGTGCTGAGAAAAGGAGGAAACTGTGTCCTCATCGGCCTGCGTAATATTACAGAAGTGTGCTGGAATGTTAGCTCTGGACCGGGGCCCGGACGAGCAGCGGACAGCCTTTACAGGACAGCAACTCGCTCTCTCAATGTGGGCTTTGTGACGCCGACCTGACCCCAAAACACAATCTGTATAAACTCAGAGAATACGCAGGCAAGTCGTGCAAAAACAAACAACAAATGCCAATCTCATCTAAGAATATTTCAGGCCTTGTGCCAATGACAGTAATAATACCAATCAGTTGAAACTTTGCTGAAAGGTTGTTGAAAGATAAGATAGTAATATGCCATCTCCTCGTCTCCATGGATATGTTATTGTTTTGCTTAGAAAGTTTCACAGTATAGCATAAAACTGATCCATCTTTCATTTAGATGAGGGAGATATATTGAAAAATGATTATACGGCAATTGTTGTTTTGGAGGTATGCAAAATTATTATTAACTATTATTTTGTCTGTAATTAAAAGTACTAAAAATTACTTCAAAAAAACAGAAACATCTAGTGTCATCTTACAAATAAGAATGATATTTCTGCATCTTAAGGCCCATTCACGTTTTCTGCTGAACTTGTTTCCACACATTTAGAGGCACATTTTAGCACATTCCTGATGCATTATTAAAAAATCGTGTGAATATAGTATGGAGGTAATGCAACAACAACAAAAAAGAGAGATTTTGCTACAGGTGTTTTCATTGCTCAAACATTCCAAGATAAACATGCATTCTTTCTACCACATGTCTTTGTTTTGTGCCGTCTAAAGAAGGAGATAATACGGGTTTTCAGTTTTCTTGTGCATGTCCTTTTTGGGGAGTGAAAGCAATTTCACCTCAAACTGCCTACATAAACTCCTCCTCCTCCGAGTGTGGACCCAGGCTGAGGTGCAGTGCACTTTGGGAGCTGCTTATGGAGTTCTCACAGTGAACACAGAGAGGAAACAGGACAGTGGGCTTCCTGTTCTGCCCAGACCCTTGCTGTTTAGTTTGTTTTGCTACAGCAGTATTTATGCTCTTTTTATAGCTCAGAGCCTCGGGTGGCTTGCCTCATATCGGCCACATCTATACGACTTCCTGGTCTTAAGTCCCATTGCACTGAGCTCATCTAGAGGCAAGTCGGTCAGGAAGAGCAGGGCGGACAGTAGACAATAGACAGTCCTGAAGGTTTTGCATGGCCAACCAAGTATACACACTTATCCAATACTTCATAAGACGTGTAGTCTGGACACCGTTTTATCTTCCAGGGTTCAGAGAAGCACAGTCACAATTATTACTAAAATTATACCGACTTATTCAGTAAAAGAAAGATGGAACAGTATTTTTTTTGGAGCTCAGAATTTATCATTTCTTTGCACTAATGGGAAACCTTTGTTGTTGTTTTTTTGGTAATACATTCAAATTTCAACTGTAGCTGGCTGAATAATTAATATACCCATAAATGATGTTAACTAATTACTAAGGAAAAATGTTATGCACTTTTTGTATTGTTACTATCTTATAAACATGCTCTTGAGTCCCTTAAATTTGCCATCTCATGTTTTGAAACAAAACAAAAACATTATGCACTAAATCAGAGGTGTCCAAACTTTTTCCATCGAGGGCCACATATTGAAATATAGACCAAGCGGAGTGCCACAAATCAATCGTGAAACATTCAAAAAAGCTGCATTTATCTGATGTTTTAAGCGCACATTCAGTCTCATTGCCTTAATACCAGGTCTGTGCTGCACCAAAATGTTAGTTATTTAAGTTGGAATTGGAGAAAATCTGAAATGTGCTGTAAATAGTACTTATCAGGACAATGTGGGCCAGTTCACCAGGAAGACTAAGGGCCAAGAAAAATTGGTCTGAGGGCCGCATTTGGCCCCCGGGCCTGATTTTGGACATGCCTGCACTAAATGAACATGTTTCTCTGCAGTTTGCCCTGACACTTACGGAGTGTATTCAGCCAGTAGATGACGCCCAGCACTTACACAGTTTAGTTATCACTTTAAGGGACTGCATGACATGCAGTGATCAAGCTAGTAGGTACAGTGTTATGGGTTTAGACGGCAGAAATGATCAGAGCAAAATCGGAAAAAACATCATTGATTGAGGGAGTTCAGCAGGGAGTATTTATGACGGTCGGAGGGGAAATGACTTTCTTACTTTCTTACTCCAGGTATGTTTTTGATGACAGAACATTGCAAAAAGCTCAAAAAATTCACTGTACCATAATGTCCTTTAAAAGTTGCATTTTATATTTGACAGCTCATGTTTTCACAATATGGTTAATTTAGAAAAGGGTTTGCTGGGAGTGTTTTGAAGTTATAGGTTCCAATTCTGTCTTTTTGCAGAGTCACACACTGAAATGAATAAACACTTAAAGATCAGGCAGTGAACAGTGAGCTGCAGGTGGATGTCACTTTGTGGGTCAATGCTAACGCTAATGCATAATAAAGGTAAAAATAAAAACAAATTAAATTAAAATGAACGTAATCTATATATAAAAAACAATCATGCAGTCTTTAGATTTTAATTGGTTGTTCCTTTACATTTTAGGTTATTTAAAACGTGAGAGACAGCTTATCCAACTGTAGTAGCATATATTCAACATTATCTTTTAGCGTAATATTTTTTGTATCAATAAATTGCACATCTAAACTTGTTATTGTGACAAGCCTCCACATGGTCGTTGAAACATGGCTGCTTACAAGTAAGAGAAGGGCGGGGGTGATTCACAGTGGACTAAAAAACATTACACTGTTAATCTGAGATGAGTTTGATTTTGTTCTAAATGATGGATGACCAATGAGTTTGTTTGTTTCCCAATGTGTCACTGAAATAAACAAACCTGATTGCACAGTTCTGTCTGAGTTTGGCCTGAGACGCAGAGGAGGAGGTGACAAGACTGAGAGACAAGAGAGATCTCCAGCATTGAATAAACAGAGAGAGAGTCACTGTGGATCCCAGGCTAATGTATGATGGCAATCCACCAGATAGGATTTGTCTTTAGTCGACTACAGCCCTATCGACTGATTAGTCGACTAAAATGGGGAGTGGCAAAAATATATCAAAACTATGTAAGTATCGCCATGAATCTGACCCAAACTGCACTCAAATGACCACATCTGCACAGCAGCTCATTCAAAAACAACTCTTTATACAGAAAAGTAGATGTAAACAGTGTATTTACAAGTCAGAGATGTATAAATTAGATTAAAGTCATGATTAATATTAATATTAATATTAACATGATGATAAGACACCATCGACCAATTAATCGACTAAACGACTAAAGGATTTCAGCCCTACCATGTGATAAAACGTGAAGGGACTGGAACAAAAAAGTACAGTAATATTACTTTATATCCTTAAAAAGTCACATTGCAAGCTTGGTCCATTTATATTTTAAGCTGCTGTTGTAGGCTTTTTAATTAGTTATCATTATGACATACTTTATCTTGATACCTAATTTGTCATATCTATATAAAAAAAATTGCAATATTTAAAATTAGGCAAACTTTATTGATTCACAGAAATTATTCTGACACTGTAGCTCTCCCATTACAATATAGTAGAAAAAAAAAAGACTGTAAAATAATTATAATAAGTAACAAAATGTTAAATCGTAGAGTTTCCCCTTTTGGTTGACTGAAAGTGACTCTGAACGCACTCAAAGTGTTATTACAAGAATGCTGAGAAAGAAGTGAGCTTGCATTGCCAGTTTGACACTTTATTCATTTAATCGTCATAGCAGCCAGACTGAGCAGCCCTCGATGCCTTAAAAAGACAGCACTGAGGATCTAAGTTTCCAAAGCGCTCTGTGTCTCTCCACTTTCAGTTGCAGCATATTGGTTGGCACATATTTTTAGCTGTTGGTTTGAAGTTACATTATTGAAGCGATACAAGATCTGTCTCTAGTGGTCACATGTGCCTCGATGGACAGCTTTATGTCTACTGTAAATAGCCACAACCGGATGTAGGTCGTCTGGACGTTTAGAATCTGGACACAAGATATGGGGTATACGGATGACGGTTTAAAATGGATCAGGGTAATGTCACTACGATAAACATGAACGCCGAAGCAACTGGGATGCCCTGTTACTTTCCGTGGAGATAGATTTGGTCATTTGTAGAATTTTCAGGAAACAGTCCATGAGTGACTCAATTAATTGAATGAATAAATAAATTAAAGCAATATTTAATTCATGGGGCCTTAAAGTGTTGGCTGTCAGCTTTAACTTGAGGAGACAAACAAAATAGAGGAAGGGTTCAGTGCAGATACTTTTTGAGCCCCTGGTAATAAATGAAATGTCTAATGAGAAACAGGATATCAAATCAGTTTTAAAAAATTGCATTATTGAGGAGTGACGAATATTTCAGCATCAAATCTTCTGCTTCAAAGTATTCATTTTGTATTGTAAGTAAACTTGTTTTTATCTGCTATTGTTCTCTCGGTAGCTTATTTACATAGTCCAAAAGTGTGTGTGGTTTGACCTCAGTTTCAGCTCTGAGCTCTCATGAATATTCACCAGATACCTTCTGAGAAGACGTGTGTGTTCCAATTGACGTTGGTTGTTTACTCGGATATCATCACTTACCCTGTGCTCACTGCTCAGATGTTTGGTTATGATGACAATAAGGACAAAGTGTACCAGCATTTCCCTTAAAGCGCCACTAAATAAACCATATCTCACAAATGAGTCATTTCGAGTCCTCTGAGTGTAGCTGCATTAATACTGAGATCACACCATAAATTACAGAGGCTCCATGTGCGCAAAGCTTTAATCTATTCATGTGCAGGACGTAAGTGCACTTTCAGTCAAAACGGTGGTAAGGCGAGGTGTCGCTTCAAGTGTAATGCACCGATAAAAACATTAAGTCTTGCCAGCGCTGGTGTGCGTGTACATGACCTAACAGCTCTGGCAAACACTACACCTCAGCGGCCACACGACTACACCTACGTGAGCAAACACATGACATAATGTGAGGCGCTGCCAGAGCAAAACACTTTATACCCACGACGTACATACAACAAATGCACAAGACCCATCAGTGAAGTCATTACTCAAACAAAAACGGAACTGTACTGAGTAAGAAAGTCTCAAAAATACAGTATGTTTTGCAAGAGTTTCCAGAACTTCACAATGTCGGTAATCAGTGTTCAGTTTCTGCTTCAAAGCTGACATTAGGCACTAATACCTGACACAGCAAAACCATTAAATTCTTCCCAAACACTCATAAAATTACATTTCTTTTTAAATAATTGTCAAATAAAATTACAGGTGGGCAATGAATAATGAAATTTAGAAAATATCTTGAATGCTGTTTTGATGCAAAATTTGAATATTGAGCAAACCGTTCATGGCAAAAAATGATACAAATGGAGTTGATTAAAAATCAAAATTAGAAGTTGCGTTGTAAGGATATAACAGGTGAGATTTATGCATTTTCGTGATTCATTCACAGACTGAAAGTGTTTAAAGACATGTTATTACACATTTCTGTTGGATTTACATAATATTGTTCGACTATTGTTATTGTGATATTGCGATACTTTTGCCAATCTCACCCACACCTAGATAAAATACAGCGGTACAACTGGGCATTTCGTTGTTTAACAACGAAAATGGGGAGCTTTCCACTTTGGCCACCAGTAAAGTCAACATTCAATTACCACTAGCACATTTTTCCACAAATATGAATAAAAAGGACAATTCAAAAAGGGCATTTTGAAACATATTCATCATTTACTAAAGCTATTCAATTAGGACCACGTGGTGGCAGAATGCTGAATGCCAAATAACAACCTCTCATCGTCTTTGTAGGTGATTTTAACACAGTTAAGACAGTATTTTCTAGGGATGCTGATCCACAGAGAAATTGCCGAATCGGACATCAGTTCCAATATATTTTTTCAGTCGAAATATGGATTGGGCAAATATATTAAAATTATTAAACTATTAAGAACAGTTACACAACACATATGGATGGATGGATGGATGGTTAAATGCCAAGTATAGAAATTGGTATCGCATTTGAAAAAGCTGGATCGGTGCATTCCTAATTGGCAAATGCTTTAATCCAATCCAAGCATCACTATCTAAACTGAAAAGGCTGGGTCGTGCATTTCTAGTATTTTCTCAAGAATCATGGTTTTGCTGCACTGGAAAAGGAGTGTAGACTCACCCCAGAATGAACGAGGTTAGGGTTAGTAGCGTGTCAGGGTTGTGTGACAATGAGTCAACCTGTTAGTAGCCTAAATTATAAATAAACATCCTTTACTTCGATCAGGGCCGTGCGTTTCTTTGCCCGTGACTAGTGTTGACGTTGAGAGGTGTGACTATACGCTTTTTTTGTGTGTGTGAAGTTTCAATGGAGTGAATGAGTCACTACCAGGAGCATCGCAGAGGTCAGTGTTTATTGGAGCCTGTGGGCACTGAGCTGAGATTGTTGTGTATTAGGGGTTTGCTGTTTGAAACACAAACAGGGTCATTGCATCAGTGGATGTAAACTGATACGGATAACTTTCTCTGTTGACATAAGGAAGTGTTGGAAGCCTTGGAGCCACAAAACGAGATGATACGGCGCAAACGTCAACGCAAAACTAGACACACATTGACAGGAGGCAAACATCCCTCCTTCTCTCTCTGGTAATGAAATAAAAGCCATCCTTGGTGAAAGCTAACCCCACAGATCCACGTTGACCTGACTCCCACATGAACAACATGCTAGTCCGCTAAACGCCGCCTCTGTCCGCGCACATCTGCAGATCACACACACCGGACACTCACCTCCGCACATCGAACGGCATGGTGCTGTTTTCACGGCTCACGCAACGGGAATTTAACCGGATAATACTATGAACAAAAAACAAACATAAGAGAGTTTCTTCGCCGCTACCGTGAGTTCATCGGTACCGGGCTGACGTCAGCATAGGACGCTTTGCAAAACGTGATTGGCTGAGAGGAGCGGTTCCGGGTTCCTCGTGAATCTCCTTCCGATCAGAACAAAACTTGGAAATAATTTCTTTAACGTATTTTATTTTTTATTTAAACTGTGCGATTCTTATGGTTAGTGTTGAGAAATGAATAAAGAACCAACACAAATAAATAAAACCGTAAAAAATGAATGACTGAAAAAGGAACTAACGAACCAATGAACGAACTAACTAACTAACTAAATAAATAAATAAATAGTGGGTGTACACTCATAGACCTATGAGACTACTTAAAGGTGCACTGTGTAACTTTTCTCCATCTGGTTTTATGTATTTTGTGCCTGGCATTAACCTTATCTATCTTGGATTCATTCAATCCCGAGTTTTTATTGCTTAAAACCTTGAGAAACATGCATTCTACCTGTAAAATTACCCTAGTGGCAACGCCTTCTTGTCTCTACAAAGATAATAAAGTTTAAATGGACTGTACCTGATTTCTAAATAAAATGTTCTACCCCAGCACAGATATATTGAAACAGTTCTTGTAGGGTCAAAATGAGACCGATGTGAGCTGTCTGTTAAAGCATTTTATTCTCCGTAAACCAGGATGTTATGATGGTGCGCTGTTAACACATGTGTGTTTGAAATGAGATTTATGAAATTATGAAAGTGAGGTATACAGGTGCCTCGCCGATATGGAAGAAGAACTATATGCAGGGCTGGTTACCATGTGACCTGCCCATGATGTCACCCAGGCTGTGTCTGCTGGGGGACAAAGGACATACATCTGAGCAAACCTGTGTTCACTGGACTGGTCACATGTGCTCAGCTTTTATTAAAAATGTAGAAGGAATCCCATTCATGCGTTTTAACTTTCTCTTATATGCAACATTTTGAGGACTTGTTCCCATTCAAAGTATATTACATTTTGTTTTTAAATGGTAATTTTGATTGCAACAGTCCTAATTTTTCATCCTTGTGGAACCCGTGGATACTCCCACACTGAGGGTGTCGGACAGTGGTGCGAGTGAAAAGATGTTGGGATTGATGAATGCGAGGGATGAAGCGCTGACTGAACACTGAGATCGGTTTGTTTGTAAATGTCTGCAGTTGTCTAAATGTGTTTATATACTGTAATTGTATCCCTTTCATGTTTTTAATATTTTTGTAATTATGATTTGTGTTCTGTTATATTTTTGTTTTATTTAACTAAGCGATAATTTTTTCGATTAGTCAACTAAGTCAAACAATTACTTCTATTGTACATTGAGACTTTACATTATCAGCCAAATAGAGATGGTGACTCTATGGTGACTGAAGGCTTCTAGAGTGAGAATATCTAAATAAAGTGTATCATTGTTGACAATCAGTGAATAGAGAATGCACTTATGAGTCATGAGTTTCAATCTGGCTCTTCAGTTTGCATCAGTGTCCTTCCCTAGTCCCATCCGCACTTCGCATTATACCGTCCTGTTTTATAAAGACTACGGGCCAAAATATGTGTTAAAAGAAAAAGAAAATCAGAAATTGTCCATAAAATAGTGTATTCTTTTTGACATTTGTTTTAATAATACCATTGTCTTTGTCATAAAATGTCTGTTTGTATGTGTTTTAGGGCTAGGGTACTATGGGAGAGGATACTGGGCTAGGATGATTATTTTTTATAGTCGACTAGTCCTGATTAATTGATTAATCCAGCCCAACTAAATAACACATAAAAAAGACTTATGTATTTGGAAGACTTGTTATAATTGTGCCAAAATCTCTTATCATATTATTTTTTAACATCATCTCTCAATGAAAACACACAGTTTTGCAGTAGTTGAAACTTTGCGCTCCTGTTGTGTAAGCCAAGCTCATCCATGGACAGACCCTGTATTTTCCCTGAGACAGTTCAGTGTCGCCTGTAGTGACAATGTCAGTAAACAGACTCGATGACAGCAAGCAACCGTGTGGTGGAACCGCAGGAAATACCTCTTTGTCACCCTCTTTCACTTCCTGTTCTGAACCTGAACACAAACTTATGCTGGTAATAGGAATAAAAATCAAGAAAAATTACCATCCTCACAGAAGTTCACACAGCCTATTTTAAAACTGTAATTGTGGGTGGAGTAAAGAAAGAAGTGAAATATTATTTTAGTTTTGATGAAAGAACAAAATTTTTAAACTGACAGGGCAACATAATAAACAAACAGGCAGCAAATCAGTTTTAACACTAGAACTCTGGAGTTCTAGTTAAAACTCCCAGAGCAGTCATTTTGACTGCTCCTTTCATTTCAATGTAATTTTTAAATGTACCCATTTTTCATTCTAGGGCCGTTACTCCCCTCACACTTCCACTGGTTTGAATGGGAGCAGTCAAAATGCCTGCTCTGTGAGTCTTGGTGTAGTTTCAGAACTCTGGGAGTCCTAGTGTTAAGTTCCTCAAGAGAAAAGAAGCAGCCAGTTTGCCTGTCTCGTCATCATGTTTCTGTCTTATGCCAGTAAGACACAAGTGAGAACACAGTGTTTTGTACAGGGAAGGCTGTTGCATATTGACCCGCCTGATGTAAAGTGTGTAACATTCCAGCCTTACGGCATGTGCCGGTTGACTCATCTCACAGAGCAGAGAAGTTTTGCACTCTGTTGTGATTGGTGCAGTTTCTGTCTTCAAAGCTTCCGCTCCCATCCCCCCTTCCTCTCACAATAACCTGCCTATTTCCTCTCACCTGAGTAGAACAGAGCTGAGCAGTGTGTATTTCAGTTCAGTTGATAAGAGGGCAGAATGATATGTAGATTTGTGTCATAGATACTGAAAGTGAAGACTACTTACTTTTCTTTTGTCTGCCCTGTCTCCAATAGAAACACAATCAGCAACATTAAAGCCGCAAAGCGGCGATGATGGCCCTCGCCCCGCGCGCGACCGCCTTCCCAAGCGGCCTCGGCCGGTCCCAAACCGCCACGGGGCACCGTCCTCCTCTTCTGAGCGTCACTCGGGCCTCCGTAACCCCCCCTCCCCCCAAGCGCCGTCCCTATAGAAGTGCATAGGCGGGCACTGCTCTCCAAAAGTGGCAAAAGCATCCAAAACACGGCTTCGATGTAATGAACTTATTCGATCAAAATGCTGTAAATAATGCATCTGCCAAGTTTCACTGACTTTGCTCGAAATAATTTAGGGATCTCCATAGACTTATGAAATGTGTCATAGGAAATGAATGGGGGATATGTGTGCTCCCAGAGTCAAAACAATACAAAATAGGACATCAATGTAATAGACTTTTTTGCAGCTTTTGCCGCTTCAAAGCAGTTTACAAGATTTCGTGGAAATTAGGAAATGTTGGTACTTTTACGTGACCAGCAGGGGGCGCTATAGTGAAACCTGCTTATGTGCTCCTGAGTCTGTTCCGTTTAATATTTTATTCTGCATCGGTGACTACAGTTTGGGCTCTGTAGGGCAATACCTGTGGCTAGGAGAGATATTGAAATTAACAGGAAATTAAGGCGTTTTTTCACAGGAAGTCATTACTAAACCACACGAGATAGGCCAAAAAAATGGCAGATTATTAAATTCCAATCTGTCTTGATTAGGCACGTGTACGTTAGACCAATGTCGGCCAAAAACCCTAGGACAAGTTCTCAATGGAAAATAAAAACTTAAAGTGGCATTTAAAATTAAAATCAATATGGCCGCCATGTTGTTGGTCTGACGACTGAGCACCGATTATGTTTTAGGGTGCTTTGTATATGTACTATCACTGTGCCAAATTTTATGGGCCTCCTCCAAAGTAAATGTGTCTCCCTCTCCATAGGCCTCACCCAAAAGGTGGCGCTGTAGAGGCTGTTTATGAGTTTCAGGAAAAATACAGTTATGACCCATTAATGTCCCTTAAAAGGAGTCACTGTATTAAGTTTGGTGGCTGTCCTGCAGGTTTTAGTTGTTTTTTATTGCAGCCTTGTGTGAATAGAATCAGACTCCCATAGAGAATGAATAGGAGCTCTGGGGGGCTCTAGAGGCAAAATTATGAAGAATAGGGCATGGGTCCCATTGACTTTTTTGCATCTTATGAAGCATAGAATCATCTCCCCAAATTTGGTGTAAATCGGACAAGCTTGCAGCTTTTAACTGAACTGTAGGGGGCGCTATAGTGATTCGTGGTCCTGTGCTCCCTAGTCTATTTTGTGTAGTATTTAATTCTCCATCATTGGTGGCAATTTGGACTCTGTAGGTCCAGTCCATGTGTCTTTGAGGAGCACGCCAAGAAACAGGAAATAGAGGCGATTTTTCACAGGAAGTCATGACTAAACCGCACGACATAGGCCAAAATAAAAGGCCGATTATTAAATTCCAATCTGTCTTGATTAGGCACGTGTACGTTAGACCGATGTTGGTACAAAACCCTAGGACAAATTCTCAATGGAAAATAAAAAAGTTAAAGTGGCGTGTGAAATAAAAATCAATATGGGCGCCATGTTGTTGGTCTGACGACTGAGCACCAATTATGTTTTAGGGTGCTTTTTATGTGTACTATCACTGTGCCAAATTTTATGGGCCTCCTCCAAAGTAAATGTGTCTCCCTCTCCATAGGCCTCACCTAAAAAGGTGGCGCTGTAGAGGCTGTATTTGACTTGCATGTAAAATGGTGTTATGGGGCATTTATTTTCCTTAAAAGGAGTCACTGTATTAAGTTTGGTGGCTATTCCTCACTGTTTAGTGGCTTTTGCTGCATCTTTGTGTAAAGAGAACATATTCTCCCATAGAGAATGATTAGGAGCTCTGGAGGGCCCTGGAGGGCCCTAGAGGCAAAAGTGTGAAGAATAGGCCATGGGTCTCATTGGCTTTTCTGATCAGGAGGCCGTCTAGGATTTGTGTGCAAATTTTCAAAAATAAAAGTCAAAGTAATTGTTTTTCTCCCCATTGTAATTTAGTGCGCTCCTACAGGTGGCGCCGTAGGGTTGATTGTTATTGTGCGCACATAAATGGATTCAGCTGCTTGACGTTTACGTGTGTTTCAAATTTCATGTCGATCGGAGAATGCGTGTGCGTGCAGGAACTATTTAAATGATTTCGTGAGTACTCTTTGCGCCCCTGGTGGCCAACGGTGAAAAATGCACCATATCACTAATTCAGTTTTTTTCATGGCGCCCTACACTGGACATATTCCCCAAGTTTGGTCCAAATCGGACAATGTTGACTTTTCACTTAATAGGTAGGGGGCGCTAGCGAGTACTTTTTATTATTTTTTTTTAATGCATTACATTCAGATCATAATTACACACTCGTGACTGAAATTACAGCTCTGTCAGTCCAAGCGTGCAGCCGTGACATGCGATCGGAAAAACAGGAAACGAAGGCGTTCTTCGATGGCGAGCCACGGCGAAACCATTTGAGATATCCGAATAAAAGTGGCAGATTATTAAATTTCAATGCGTGCCGATCGCATAAATGTGTGCCAGACCCACGTCGGGCAAAAGCCCTAGTCCAAGTTCTCCGTCAAAAAAAAAAAGTCAAACTGGCGTGGCGACTTCGGTCCAATATGGCCGCCGTGCGCTTGGTCCGAGGGCCGCGCTCCAATGTCATGTTTTGCTCGGTTCACTGTTCTCTATCACTGCTCCGAGTTTCGTGCGCGTCGGGCAAAATTTGCTCGTCCCATTTCCCATAGGGGTCCGATTCGGGCCGGTGCTGCTCGTTCGGTTCGGGTCGGACGCTCTCGAGACGCACGAAATACGAAATTTTTTTCCGGGCCGATCGCGACTATACCCCCATTGAAGACTTTTCGTGCATGTTTACTGGGTCAAAAAGGGCCGCGAAGAGTAAGAAAACGCGAAAAATAATAATAATATGTAAGAAACCGACGAAACACAATGTCCCTCGCCAGTTTACTGGCTCGGGCCAATGAAGTACAAATAAACATACAAAAAAGCCTCTTGAAAAGTAGTAAATATACCAATGGATAAACTTGTCACATAGATTAACAAACAGGCCTAAAAACATACAAACATTACGTTGTACCACTGATAAATATCAATTTATTTTATAACAACTTGACATCTTGAATATAATATAATAAAATAAAATAAAAATAATTTATTGGAATGATTTTAAAAATATAACCTATGTTAAAGTAATTTCAAAGTGTATAGAAAAAAATTCTACAACACTGTGCTGTTGTCATACTGTAAATGAAAGAGGAAGTGGAATATCAAACAGATTGGGCAATGTAACAGCAGTGTTTGGAGATGTGCTTAGTAAACACATGTTTCACAACAAACCACCTCTGACACACTGAGTTTTAGGAAGCAATAGTTCAAAAACCTGTTACTAAACATTAGTTGTCGACTCTAGATCATTCCCCTACTTTTGGTTAGATGGGTCAACACTGAGTAAGTAGACCAACGGCACGCACCCCGAATCAACAAGATTTCCCACAGTGAAAAGTTGACATTATTTTGAGATAATAGATCCAGTGGTTATAATTAGGTCAGAATAAAATGGTGAAAAGATGTCCATCTGTTCTTTTATTCCTGGCAGTGTTTTGTTTTCACAGTGTGGAAATTTACTGGACTTCAGATTTCTATACAGTGATTAACTTTTATGGTCAGCCTTAACTCTCGCCGCATTGAACACTATGTACCTATGGCCAATAAAAACAAGACTGAACGTTTATGGCCCTAGTGGCAGATATTTACCTATTATCTTGTTATTTGTAAACTCTCAGGTGAAGAGGCAAAATAGATATCTAATTAAACACATGAATCATCATGGAAAATTTGGCACATTCCTGGATTCACGTTGGCTGGCTGCAAAAGTAATCCATGTTTTGTTGGATTTTAGTAGCTTATTGATTAGTTTGATGATCTATCTATCTATATGGAATAGAAAACACTCAAATATAATTGCAGTTTGACCCCTCCTCTGTACAAATGCACACGCGCTTGTGGTTCCGTGGTTACATTATGACACTGATCCACAACACCAGACCTGCTTTAAAAAGTAGCCAGTTAACCTTATTCACAACCCACAGACCATAACAGTACGTGCGCTGGAGCTCTGCAGAGATGTCCCGCTTGGTACGTCCTGCTCCAGCGGGCCCCTCCACTGTGCGTGATGACGTCTGTTGGCACTTATTCAACAGGGCGGGCCTGTGACGTCAACCATTCACAAAACCCTATAAAAGCGGCCGTCAGGGAGTCGAGAGCAACGCGCAATTAAAGTGACTACAAAAAACTTCAACAAGAAGAACTTAAGAAGCAGTAACAACTGAGAAGAAAAGGAATATCTCTTTTACAGTTTTTTGCTCATATTTCAACTCCTCCACTTAGAACAAAGGACTCCCGCCTGACTTATCAGAGGAACCTCTCCGACTCGTCCCGCTTTATGTATTTGGATCTACTGTTCCATTCCCGCCGTCCTACTATGGTCATAATGGAGGTCCCGACTATCGACTGTGCGTCCCTCCACGCGCTCCTGGAGGACGACGTCCCGAGCTGCCTCGTGCTCGACTGCCGTTCTTTTCTATCTTTCAATTCGTCCCACATCACGGGCTCCTGTAATGTCCGCTTCAGCACCATCGTGCGGAGGAGGGCGAGAGGAGGCCTGGGACTTGAACACATCGTTCCCAACGAGGACACGAGGAGCCGGCTGCTGTCCGGAGACTTCCAGTCTGTGGTGCTGCTGGACGACCGGAGTTTGGACTTGAGCCAAGCCAAGAAAGACGGGACCCTCACGGTGGCTGTTACAGCTCTCTGCCGCGACCCATGTGGAGCTCGTGTCTTTATTCTGAAAGGTAAGGAGTAAAACAAATGTACTTTCATTTCAAACTTTGCGTAAACTCTCAGACCAGCGCGCGGTTGTGGATCTCAGCTGTCACCACAGTAGCAGCTGCTCTAGGTGTAAACAATGTTCCTAAACAGACCCATGAGCAGTTGTCGTCTATTTTGAGTCCCGGTTTTAAATGTTGGCGTGTCTCCGTGCTGTCATCTGACCTCTGTATTATTCTTAACTTTTACAGGTGGATTTGATACCTTTTCCACGGAGTATCCAGAGATGTGCACCAAACCCACCCCTCCACAGGGGCTCAGTCTGCCCCTCAGCTCCAGCCACCCAGAAAGTGCAGGGCCAGGCTGTAGTCCGTGCAATACCCCCCTTTATGACCAGGTTTGTCTTAATTATGGGCTTACTATACTTTTCAAACAAGCTTTGAAATTGTTATTCATTGTACTTTGCCACTAGTGTTCTGACTTTTTGTTTATTTTTCTGCTATGTAGGGTGGTCCTGTGGAGATCCTGCCCTTCTTGTACCTTGGCAGCGCCTACCACGCCGCCAGAAAAGACATGCTAGATATGCTGGGCATCACTGCCCTTATCAATGTTTCTGCCAACTGCCCAAACCACTTTGAAGACTCCTTTGAGTACAAAAGCATCCCAGTGGAGGATAACCACAAAGCAGATATCAGCTCCTGGTTCAACGAGGCCATAGAGTTTATCGGTGAGTGTTTATAGCTGCCATTTAAGATCACTTTACACTTTACAAATGCCAAAATGTGAGAGGTCTCTCCCAGCTGTCACCTCGCAGTCTGACGGAATACAAACAACACTCCCCTCCCCCTTCTTCCTTGTTTACTTCCAGATTTAAATTTAAAAGTTCCCTCCAAAACTGGCCAGCTGGCTTGGCACAGGCTCCCACTATTACAATAGCGATTACATCATCATTCCTCAAAAAGAGAAGCCTCTTTTTCATTGTGAGGCAGAGTCTCCATGTGGGTTCTGTTGTGAGGTGGCTGGTGGGTTTGAAAAACCCCCTCCACACACCGCTCTTTGTTCCCTGGGAACAAAAGGCAATTTCTCCTCAGTCACGGCCGGCCTTCCTCCAGATCAATACCCCCAGTGGGGGTCTGCTCCCCTCTCTTTTGTTTGCATTCAGACGCACTCCTCAGAGAATTGGCCTCCAGCTCCCGCCATGCACCCCTATTAACACTGTTCCTGCCTCCTAATGGGCCTTGTTGAATATAAATAGACACTGGATGTGTAACGAGTAAATAGTTCTGTGCCTTCCTGTAACGGTCGTTTTTCCATGTTTTATGCCCTCATACATATGTACAGTTGACTAATCCTCCGTGTTGTTTCCCCACAGACTCTATCAGAAATAAGGGAGGACGTGTCTTTGTTCACTGTCAGGCCGGCATCTCCCGCTCCGCCACCATCTGTCTGGCCTACCTGATGCGCACCAATCGAGTGAAGTTGGACGAGGCCTTTGAGTTTGTCAAACAGCGCCGCAGCATTATCTCCCCAAACTTCAGCTTCATGGGTCAGCTCCTTCAGTTTGAGTCCCAGGTCCTGGCCACCTCCAGCTGCTCCTCGCAGGCAGGAAGCCCGGCCCTCGGAAACACCAGCACAGTCTTTAACTTCCCCGTGTCCATCCCTGTGCACTCGTCAGCGGGACAGCGCTCCTTCCTGCACAGCCCCATCACCACTTCACCCAGCTGCTGAGACAAACAGACTTTTATTACGGACTGAATAATGAACTGCTCTGAACTACTGTTTGGTTATACTGGTTATCACTAAATAGTTTGGGAGAAGTTCACTGAGTGGCCAAATCTTTTGGCTGTACGTAGGCCTTAATATTTCATTGGGAGACTTGACGGCTACCAACAGACAGTATTTTTGTTTAACCCCATGTAACAATGTGAGCAAAACTTCACAGCTGTAATGAAAGGGGAAATGGTTGGAAGTCAATTTTATTGCATTTGCCTTAAGATAATCATTTCTAATCATCCAAACTTGTCTCAGGAATATTTGTTTTAATGGTCAAATATTTAGTCCTTTCTGGTAGAAGTGGCACAAAGATCTTTTACGCAGCTTGGACAATTGACGTAACCTTTCGATGAACAATGAATGTATCCCCCTTTGTTTTTGTCGTTGTAGATGTGGCACTTGAATCTAAGGTCAATGCTCTATCATTACTGACACATGCCTTTGACATTATGTACCCTAGCCAAGCTAAAACTGACATGCTGAAGAAAACTGACCAATGAATACCTCATGTTTGTACTGTGTACTGCAGCGCTGACACAGAAGAACCCCAAAAGACTGAAATGGGGATGTTGTCAGAAGTTGTCAGAAGTGACTGTAAAACTGACATATTTATTTAACAAAAGTAATATATTTCTTGATATCTATTTTTACAGGTTTGCTTTTTATACTATACTGTTGAATAAATAATTGAACTTTTGTACTTAATTATCTCATTTTTTTTTCTGGAGTTGTATAGTTAGTATAATATATAGTGTATTGGGAAAAAACGAACAAGCTGAAAGGCAATTTAACAACATAAAATGGGACTATACGTAAATGTTATCTATTTGAATTATCCCATTGGCCAATCCATGTGCAAAGGAATCTTATGACTTGCTTGTATCAGAAACTTAAGCCCCACCATAAGGACCATGACATCACACGGCAGAGCTTTGTTTTGGCCACGTTCTCATGTCATTGTGCAAGGCCCGGAGAGCGGCAGGAGGTCGAAGCATCACCCAAGCAGACCTCCTCCCCTCTGCAGCCACAATAGCAACAGCTGCAAGGCGTTTGGGAAAAGTGTGACCACTAAAGAGTGTTGAAGGCTCTGAAGAGGTCCGGCCTTGTGTCCTGTGCCACACACACCAAAGGGAGGTGGAGACGGGGACCGGGATGTGAAAGGGAAAGGAATATGTTTGGGTTGCAAATTAGCCAAAGCACAGCCAGTGTGACCCTCAGAAGTGTGAGAAAAAACCTAATGGGTCCCAAAGGTTTTCAACGTAACTTCAAATTGGAAAATTTAACTTGATAATGCTTGATTCTCTTACAAAATAAGTCTTAAATGAGTGAAGTCTGTGTCATGCAAAGAAGCCATATGTCCTTTCTGGGCCAGGGTCCTTTCTGGGAAGAAGACTTCTAATTTTCTGCCTATTGTTGCCATCAATACAAAAATGAAAAATTGTGCCGCCATGAAGCGCATATGACAGATTATTGAGTAAAGGTAGGGGAAGCAATTGCTGTGATAATGTAATTATTACATATTTTAGCATTTATCACAGCAATAATGATTTAATTTGAAAACTTCCACTTGGCCCAGACTGGACATCTTGTCTAATACCCTGAAGTTATTATTTGATTAATTGATATAAATAGGGTTCTTTAGTTAATTATAATGCATTAATAAGCACTAGTAATTTGTTTATTAGCACTTACAAGGCATTTCAAGCATGTACCACTTGGTTATGGAAAAAAGTGTCATAAGCATCTCTGCTCTTACAATAATTTTGTATATGGTTTATTAAACACATGTTTCTTATAAACATTTATAAGGTATGATAAGCCATCTATAAATGCCAGTAAACATGAATAAAAGCAAATGCTTATTAATACCTTATAAATAGTTTCAAAGGAACATTATCAACAAATTTACAACAACACTTTGATTTTGTTCGAAAAGGTTTAAACTCGCTCCAAGTTCTGCCTCTTATGAATGAGATGGGAATCTGTTCTGTATGAATGTCTCTTCCTCCATCAATGTGTTTTAGACTTCATGAAACTTTCAACTTTTCTTTAAATACGGCAACACATGCTAAAACTATGATTACTCTCTTATATGTATTATAACACCAAACTAAGCAATAATATTAATAAATACAATATAATAATAACCTTTAAGTATGCACTAGTATTTACACAAACTCAGTCTCTCACCAGCCAGTTCCCTGAGAAATTCACTGATCTGTGGTGACATATGCACGCCCCCACTCCCCAAAACCAGCCACAATCTGCACCCCCTTTGTGTCATTGGACTTCCTGTTGTCCCGTGTGCCGGGGGGCTGCAGTGTCTGTGTCTGCATGCGTGTGAAAGTCGTTAGGCGCCTTTTATGATACGAAGAGGGGGGAGAGGTTATCAACTGGCAAACCAACGGGATTAGAGCCCTGAGACAATGAGTGCGGCTTTGAGACAAAGTCAAGGTGTTACTATCGGAACATTAGTCAGAATAACAAATAACTAACCTCACATTAACTGGCAAAACACAAACAAACCCTCAATATTTGTTGTTTGGCAGGTTTTTCCAAAAAAAGGTACATAAACTGTGTGCTCTACAGCAGTGTGTTGAACTTACATTGACGATTTGCTGTTTCATTTAGCAACTGAGCTCTAACTTTAACATCAAAGTCCATTTAATTAGCAGGATCCTATGAAAATACAGATTAGATAACGTGCCAGACACCAGTGCCGTCAAAGGATAGCAAACACCCCACCCTTTAGCATGCTGTCTGTGCTTTGTGACAGTCGCTCTGTCGACATTGAAAGATTCATTTAATGCAGCTAACATGAGTCTTTATCACCAGTATTTTAAATATTAGTGTAAAGTTTTTGTAGTTATAATTGGTGTCACCTCTGTAATACATAAGAGTATCCATTTACCTCTAGTAACCAGTAAGTAAAGTTATATAAGTTTGGAAAAATTGTATTTTTAGTGTTGTCTAAGGCAGTGTTTCCAAGCCAGGCGAGCACTGTAAAGATAAATGTTTCTTAAAGTTTAGAAATGAATTGAAATAAAGGTTAAATAAATAAATAAAAACAAAGGGGATGGGGACCCTTGAGGGTGTGCGAGCACTTGCCAGGGCTATTGGGAATGATTTCAGATTTAAAAGAAAAGTAAGTCTTTGAATCTAAAATGTTCTGTGCTGTACATTTTTTGTGCTTAATAATGTTTCTATATGATTAGTTTGGCACGAGTCTCTCTCAAACAAGAAAATATAATAAAGAATTGGCAATATACTATAGATTTTGTTGTTATTTGGTTCAAAATTGAGCCAGTTTTTGTCCTGATGTGGACATGGCTTGGTCCTGCTTTAGGCCTTGTTTTGTTCTGATCCAGTTTCCAGTTTAGTCCTGCTTTAATCCCAAATTTGATGTGGAGAATGTAGAAGTGTGAACGCACTCGTAGAAACACAGGTTAACAATATAGAGGCTGCTCAGAGTTAGGAGGTACTTAAGACGGATGAGGCTGAGAGGCACAGGTCTTACACTCACACTTGTCTGGTGCATTCACACTTGTAGTACAGGTTTGTGTCTCGTGCAGATGTGGTGTGCGTGCAAATGTGAACGCAAGAATAAAGCAATAAATACATAACATTACAAGGTTCCAAAATCTTTGAAACTAGAGCAGTGCAATATTTCTCCAAAGTATCCATAGCACAATCTTGACTGATGCAATAACCAATATCACAACAAACTAAATATATTGCAAAAAACACCAAGGTTCTTCATCTGACAAACAACACTTTCAGTCGAAATTTTCCACGATTTTGTCTCTGCTTTGCCTCTGTTAAGTTTTTATTTTAATATAACTGAAAGTATTGTGTCAATGATTAGTCGACAAATCGTGACTAGTCGACTATGAAATATAATTGTAGTCATATTGTGATAATATCTGGACTATACAGACTCTAAAACACATACGAAAAGACCTTGGCAATATTAAATAAAAACGTGAACGAAATAACTATTGCTTAATTTCATAAATAAAACACTTTGTTCGTGAATATTCTCTGTCTAGAAGCCTTCAGACACCTTATTTCAGTGTATTTAAAAATTCCCGAGGTACAAGAGAAATAGTTGTTGGACTATTTTATTGAAATATTGCGGTAATATCAATACTGCAGGTCTTGACTGCCAGATCGCATATCACAAAATTCCCCAAAAGAAACTGGTAAGGTAACTGAAACTGGCGAAACCACATATAGAAAGCAATACAATGAGGCCTCACTGCTGAATGTACTAGACGGTGATGATGTAACATGTGCAACAACAGGATAATATTCCCTTTCCTAATTTAACACGACCAACCTTCCATTGAGGACGCACCATTGGCCTGTCAGATATACAACTAGTGTGAATGTGATTAACAGTAACGCTTCAGTACTTACACTCACCCTTCATAGAGCTCCCAATTTGATTAAGTCTCCCAAACGCACAGAGAGGGCCTATAAGCCATATTCCACAGATGGATGTCATGTGTCCCTGTCCTCACCTGCTGTAAATCTAAAGAGGATTACCACAATGACGACAGGCCTCTGTGACATCCTCGCCTCTGCTGTGGCTTGTCCTAAACTTGACTGCAAACATTCACTCCTAAGTCTCTCCATGTGGTTTCCCTTTAAAAGAAAAGGCACCATGACGCAAGCAAAGCAAAGAGTTAGATTTGCGTGATATAGAAAGAATTTTTTAAAATATACACAGTAGACAGGCAAGCTCCGCAGAGAGAGCTTGCGTTGCATGACAAGAGCGGAGATAAGGGCAGACTTTTCCCAGGATAACATCGGACTTGTACAGGCCAAGGAATGTTGTCAGGATATAACGTATGTATGCTGTGTGAAGTGGCTTTTCCTCTTTCTGAAAGGTGAAACAATGGAAGAACTATGTTGACCTCACTTTGGCGTGTACTAGAAAGCCAACAGTCGACCTGTGGATAACAAGTAAATATTTCAAAAATGTATAAGAACAAGTTTGGGTACAGTGTAAAACAAAACGCACTATCTGTGTAAGTTAAACTATTACAGGGGAGTACCTTTGTAGTCCGTTCCTGAGAGTTACAAAAGCAGGTCAATGTCAGTGATGATCCACGACGAAAAAAACAAAAGGGAAAGACAACTGCGAAACTGACATTTGTTATTTTATAATAGTCATAAAACCTTTTCCTTGTCTCAACTTTTTGAGACATGTTCATAACAAAATTTCATAATATGTTTTTGTAATTGTTTTATCTTGTGACACAAATGCATTAAAAATGAATACTTACAGTACATTTATAACATAAAAAAGGCTACAGAAAGAAGAATATATTCTATAGACTAAAATAAGTGTTTGAACATTTCCTCTTTATAAAACTTGTGTTGTAGTTTGGTGTGAAAACATTTATGTACAACATGATAAATGCAAATGCTCAAAGGTCAGACCTTTTGGACCTTAACGACCCTAAATGCAGCCTGTATTTTTCCACTGGGCCTGAGGGCTGGTGTTGAGTTCTCGGCCAGAGTTAAGATCCTGTGTGGAGTATTTGAAGAATGTGAGGCCTCCTGTCTTCTACGCTCGCACAGTCTGCTGCAATGATGTCACTCCACAAGAAAATGTAAGGAGCGAGCAGATGTTGTTAGGTTAAGAAGAGCAGCGTGTGAAAGTCAGATTTATGAAGGAATGGCATGAAGACACAATGTACTCTTTGTGGGTAGAGGAGGTGCTCAGTGATACATACACTGAGAAATTATGTGAATAACAGCAAACCCTCTTAGATAACAAAGTATATCATTTTGGATATTAAATGTCTGTAAATCAAGCCAAAGCTTAAAAAAAAAAAAAAAAAGGTGGCTGCAATTAAGTCAATGGAAAACTTGAAAGATAAAAAAAACAAACAAAAAGAAGATAGACAAAAAAAAGACAAAGCCTAAATCAGGCTAGACATTTATTATTGAGTAACATGTCAATCCTTGCACTGCTTGACTCTTAAAAAGTTCAATAGTCTGTTACAGTGGTTCTCAATGGTCAAACGGAGCATGCCTAGTTTGAGAATTGTGGATGAGCGCCCTCTTGTGGGGAAGAACTATTGCTACAAATGTGTGCCATTAAAGCAGGGGTCTGTTTTGTGTTTCCATCCCAGTAAGTGAATTGTAAAAACAGACCTCCACAGGCTGTGTATACCTAATAATGAAACATTTTATCTTTATACACTTGTAAAAAAAAAAAGCTATGTCAGTCATTATATGACTCTTTAGGATGAGAGCTGATTGTTGTGCAGGGATAATACCCCTGTTGCACTTTTGTGTCTGAAAAAGCTGTGCTAGTGGACAAAAAATCCATGCGTGTGAATACGAGTGAGACGGGTTTGTGAGAGCTATTGAGTTTAATACCTACTTCTTTATTTCAATCTTTGAAAATGAGTTACCCCTGCTTTAAGGAAGGAATTGGGACTGACTGATTACAAGCTGATCCCTGTTCCCTTTGCCCCATAACAAACATGCTTTTTATGTTCAGAACTGCAAATATAAATGCAGGCCAAAACACAAATTTACCATCTGATAAGAACATCATGACATGGAATGGACTGAAATATCGACTGGGGGATGTGCCTACCTAAAGATAAATTAGCCAAAAAGCTTTTTTGAAAACATATTTGTAAAGAAGACATTACACAAAATGTGACTTCATTGTTATCCTATAGATTTGTAGGGAAATAACTCTATAAAGCATTGCTTTATGATTTTTTAAAAATATTTTGCACAAAATGAAATTATGAAAATACTGACACAAAATGCTTTAAAATGATGCAGTTGTGCCCCCTTGAAGATCAGAATACATTGCATCTATTGCTATACACCATTTCTTATCTTCTATGCCTAAGTTGAGGGAAAATACTATAACAAATCATACCTAAATACATGGCCTCAAAATATTAATAGAAAGACTATTGGCTACTCTCGCAAAACAACAACAACAACAACAAACATACTGGCTGATTTCTAAACATGGTCTGTTAGATTCAAATTCAGTAAAGTTTGATGACCGGAGTACAGCCTTGTTGGCATTAAGTCAGGCTGGACTGTCAATAACACGAAACTGTTGAACTAAACCGACTCTGAGCTAACACTGGACTAACTGTGATTATTAATGATTAACGGCATGGCTCACACACACATGCACGCACGCACGCACCTACACACACGCACGCACGCACGCACACACACGCACGCACGCACACACGCACACACCTACACACACGCACGCACACACACACACACACATACCTACACACACGCACGCACGCACACACACACACACACGCACACACACACACACACACGCACGCACACACACACACACACATACCTACACACACGCACGCACGCACACACACACACACACACGCACACACACGCACACACCTACACAAAGATTGTTAATAAAATGACATTAAATACGTATTTAAAACATGTTTCAGTTATGCTTTTCTAACAAACCCATGTACATAAATCAGAATTTCTTTTATTTATCTCCAATACGTGCTACCGTTAAAAGTAAGAGCAGGCTTGTCAAAAATAAGAAGTACAATTAAATATCAGTATCCCAATGGAATAAAATAAATTTGTCCAAATATATAGTACCCTCACAACATATTTACATGTTCCTGTAGAGCAGGGGTGTCCAAACTTTTTCCATCGAGGGCCACATATTGAAATATAAACCAAGCGGAGGGCCACAAATCAATCACGAAACATTAAAAAAAGCTGCATTTATCTGACGTTTTAAGCACCACCACGTCTACATTCAGTCTCAGTGCCTTAATATCAGGTCTGTATTGCACCAAAATGTTAGTTATTTAGGTTGGAATTGTAGAAAATCTGAAATGTGCTGTAAATAGTACTTATCAGGACAATGTGGGCCAGTTCACCAGGAAGACTAAGGGCCAAGAAAAATTGGTCTGAGGGCCGCATTTGGCCCCCGGGCCTGAGTTTGGACATGCCTGCTGTAGAGTTTTGAAAGTGAACTTAAAGTGACTTGATAAGGAAGATTTAGAGCACAGGGTTCAGTATTTTTTTCTTACTGTGATGTTGATATTATCATATTTTATTTCAGCTTTTTGATAACTCTATTTCTTCTGCTGGTCGGTGGAAAGAATTCTGCTAACCAGAGTTGATGTTGCTGTTTTCAGCTGAAATCACCAACCAACACAAACTGTAGCACACTTTAACATCACAGCTTTTGTCAGTGGTGTAAAGTCACGTAAGTTTCGCTTTATTAATGTAGACTTTATACAGTGTGAATATGAATGAAATTTGATTAATGTCACGTGAATGTAGCTACCATGAAATAATAAAATACAATTCTTCTTAAAAACAAATAATAAATATAACTCAGTCTCTTGAATAGACATGCTGCAGACTTGAGTTACGCTCTCCACTCGATCAAGGACAGGAATATTACCAGACCCTCCCACCTGACCTTTTATAGCATGAGCCCCTGCTTCTGTCGCAGTCTGTCTAACGGTCCACCACACACACGCACACACACACACACACACACACACACACACACACACACACACACACACACACACACACACACACACACACACACACACACACACACACACACACACACACACACACACACACACACACACACACACACACACACACACACACACACACACACACACACACACACACACACACACACACACACACACACACACACACACACACACACACACACACACACACACACACTGCTCCACGTGCCAACTGCCCCCCTCCTCACGTTACACTTTATTGGAGCGAATAAAGAGATAACACTAACCACGTGCTCCTGTTTACACTGCTTCAAATTCAGGCGGGATTCTGCTCTGACTGAAAACACACACTTTCAGAAAACCCATAGCACAGACCAGTTGCTTTTTTCTCTAGTGTTAAAAACAAACATGGGGAATAGTCAGTCTGGCACGTGCACTCACCTGTGGATGTCAGGTGTGAACAACAAAAAGCCTCAGAAAATGACCACACAAGGTAAGATCATTTAAAGTGAATATTGTACTAACAGTGTTTTTAACTGGTGAGTAGATATTTGAATAATTTTGATAATCTAACTACTGTATAACTACTGTCATAAAGAATAAAAAATCTATGAAGTCTAACTCCATTGAAGCATCAGAAACACAAATTGTTTGTTGTGAATCTAGTTTTTAGCCTTTTATAGTTGCTGTGTCGTTCTCTGCTGGAAACTGGCACTTTTGTTATATTCTATTGCAGATTTTAATGAATGTGCCTTGTCCCTGTCAAATAAATAAATATCCTGGGGTTTGCATGTGGGTTTTAGCACTACATCATAAGTGCAGGTTAACACCAGGGCCTGGTTGAGGTCCGCCTCCTCAGAGTACAGTTCATGGCTTAAGAGACTGATTAATGTGGCGTTCTAAGTCATAGAATTAGTGACACACTTTTGCAAACTACTACATGCATTTTCCAATTCGGAGTAATTGAGTGGATTTCCCCATTTCCATGTTAATATGTTTTGGATAAATTTAGACTACTTGTGGTTCGGGTTATGATAATACACAAGAAATGATATGTATATTTATTCTGATTTGCTTGGCCACATCTGGTATTAAATATAGCTTACCGTTTGTTGCTTTGACCAGAATATATCTGTCTTTCATTGGCTGTGGGTTGGGTTGACTGTTTTTGAGGGCACCACACAGACCTCTACTGATGTCATATGTTTACCAGACCCCCAGGGGCTGATGGGAAAAAGAAGAGAATTGTTATGAAAATAGAAAAAGGGAAGTCACTGGACATGCAGCAGTTTAATCCAGAGGGACAGAAAATAAACAGGCTTTGGAAATCTGTACTCTGAATGTTTGCAGCACTTCCTTCTGGACTTGATTTGTTTATGCCTCAGTGTTCTGAAAGGCTTTGCTCATAAAACTCAATCTATTTATTTAGACATTTTGTTCATCTATTGTTGAGTGTATCAATTATGCTGAGATTATGGTTCAAAGAAGAGACAAAGCCAGTGAAAGACTACAACCACTGCAATCTAACATGGAAAGACTTTCTAATCTACATGAAACAGCAGAAGTACAAATATTGGTTAGGTAATTAAGTTGTACCTGTTTAAATACTAGCAACTAATTTGGCCAAGCCTTTATCCCTAAAGGAATTAAAACAGTCTAAATACAGTTTCTTACCTCATATTAGAAGTAAAAATAAGGTATACAAAATTTGGCCCCAAAGAGCAAACTTTCTAATAGCATTTGCACCATGAACATCCGCCTCTTATTTGTCCAGACTAGAGTTTCCCAGTAGAGGGCGATAGTTCATCACATGCAGCTCAATCTCAGGGCGGATCTTCTGAGAGCACTTCAGGACCTGACTTTGGCAAACATGAGGATGAGTTCATTGAATTATTATTATAGCCAGCTACTATGCCTATTTTCCCCTCTTTAACAGGCCCGCAAGGAGACAAATAAAAGTTGCACAGCTGAAAATTCATCCCACTGTGTCTTGTTTATGAAAGACAGTCCATGAATGGGCAAATGTACACGTTATTGCCTTCAGAAAAAGTTGTCTGACAATATTTCACATTTACATCTATGTGACTTAAATGTCTGTGTTTGGTCTGACAGCCATAATGAGCCATCTGGACTCATGAATGATGTTTTTGAACACTATAATGGCAGTGGAGAAAGCTGTCGCAAAAGCCCAAGTGTTGAGTTCCAGAGCAGACTTGATGTTTAACACAAAGATCCATCACCATGACGGTTTCATCTGTTGTTTTTGCGTCTTTACGTCTTCACTGGCTTCTGTCAGGTTGCACAAGTGTACGCAGAAGCAGGTGGACATGAGCTGCTCCGTGTTCACATGCAGCGTTTACCTCAGGAATCATTACAGGCCTGGTTGTCTCTGGCATGTCAGAAGGCTCCTTAGGGACTGAGTTAAAAATTCAGAAGTGTCTTAATTATTGAAGAGCCCGTACGTGCTTGTGTGAGGTGGTAAAAATAGAAAAGGATCAATTATAATAAGACACTGAGTGGAGCTGGTTCTATCTGTGGGTGGATCATTTCTATAAACTTCAGTCCATTTTAGTTGCAATCAGTGTTGGTCAGATTACGTTGTAGAACTAATTTAATTACTGATTAATCCTTCGAAAAGTAATCACATAACTACTCTGATTAGTTAATTGCATTAGATTAATGATTAATATACGTTACTTTGTAAAAAAAAAAAGACAAGAAAAGGAAACACAAAACTCAGGAATACATTTACAAACATTATGAAAACTTCACATGAACTAAATATTCTGTAATTTAACTTGATTTCATCCACAAAAAAACCACCACAGAACACAGCAGAGTAAATGTGTACAGTCCCCCGTAAACAAATATTTGCATTTGTTTTGGTTCACAGCTGAACTTCTGTCTATGATAAGCCAATGGTCGATACACCACAAAAAATGTATTCCCTCATATTGATCTATTTGAATGTGAATTTCTTGACTATAAACAAATCATACTTTTAATAATTGCCATTTAAAATAAACCAAATAAGGTCAAAAGACTGAGAAATGCATAAACATCTTGATCTTGATTAAAATTGAGTTAACTGCAAAGCAAAGCAGAGTGATTGACATATTGAGTTGACATTATTCTGATAAAGTAATTGCATTTTCTGTTAAATGGCCTACACACTTCTGATATCAGATTTAAATGCAACAGAATTGAAATGTTTTTCCACTTTCAAACAAGCATTTAAGAACTAAAACTTGTAATAGCTTAAGTTACTGTCAATAAAGTTGATTCGGCCCCTGCTTCTCACTCTCGCTAATAGCCCTATAGGACAGTAGATATGCTTTAGGAAAGGAAGTTCTCATATTTACGAGTTCCCAAAATAGCGCCGCGTCACCCAGAGCTCTCAGTGTATCAGTGTCCTTGTCCAAAGCATGGGGCCCCTCACAAGGCGCCCGCATGTGTCTATGTGAGGCTACAGAAAACACAGATTCACAAAATAATCAGTGAGATTAATATAAGACATGAGTAAGATGCATATAAGAAGTGAGGACTGCAGTACTGGGCGAGTGTGTGCAGTATAGACAGGAAAAGGGGCACAGATGGCGGAAGCTCATGTGTTAAAGGTGATCCGGGTGACTGTGAAACTGACCCGTCCTGCAATCAAAGGCGGCGCATTACATAACATGCTGCTTATGGCGCTTTTGTCATCCGTCTTGTCAATGGAGGCTAGTTCAACCTGTTCAAGTTGTTCACCTGTTTATAGCCCCAGACCCTGGCAGTTTATTGTAAGATGAGCTCGGGGACGTCCACTGGCTTGTGCCCCTCGCGGGAAAGTAGTGTTTGATGTGTGGTATGTCTGCAGTGCAATCTGCAGAGCTGAAGTACAAGCTCCCTCCAATTATCAGGTGTGTTTTAACATGGTTTACTGGCACAGCACTCGCAACGGTTATGATTAAAGTGAGTAGGTTTCCCTCAACAAGATACTGTGATCAAAGAACTGATAGGTGTGAGTGTCAGAAGGGAAATGAAGCAAGCTCAAGTGGAAGACTCAATCAAAAGAAATGTGTATAGAATTCACTTTAAGATAAATGCCATAGACCTATCTTCTATTGTTCTTACTATTCTTTGCTTTGAGGCCAAGACAAAATAATAATGCTTATACTTTACACCTATCAAAAGAAAGCATGAACCAAGACTTAATTCATAATGAACAAATGGTTTATTAAGATTGAGTCAGACTTAGTTACTTACTTGATTAATACCCTTTAACTCCCAACCCTAACCTTATAATCAAGTAGTTACTGAGTTATAAACTAAACCTTTTGTTTGTTCAACTAATTAAATGTAGTTATTATAAAAGTTAATGTTTACTAATGTACAGAAAACTATCAATATGGTTAAGTCTATTTATTAGGAGAGTTTACAAATGTAATTGGGTAAAAACAACCTTAAATGCATGTTTTGAAAATGATGATTATTTATTGCTATAATGTACTGAAATACCCAAATTTACTTCAACCATTGCAACACGATAAAATGAATGAACATCTTCACTCTACTGTTTATAAATTACAGATTCAGTTATTCTACGGATTAGATTATTCATTTGCAGGCAGAGCAAGATCACACATTCATCTATTCTCGACTGCCAGACACAAAAAGCTGAGGACAAATGTAAGTTCACACAATACATACCTCAAAGTCTCTGAGGACTGCACAATGAGCTTTAGTTCAGACGGAGGTGTGGTGCAGGTCAGTTATAAGCCCTGAGCTCCAAAACAACCTGGTGAATTAAATAAAAGAACAAAGACACTGAGAACAAGGCAATCACAGCATGTGCAGATGATCTGACGAGAGAGCTCATCTGACACTGCAGTTAATGAATTTATTGATTTTCTACCAGTGTGCCAGGGAACACTTTAGATATTGCCAGGTGTGCCTTGAATGTCTAATTCATTAATTTCACTGAATAATTTACCATTATGGAGGTGTGCCGAGTAATTTCAATCAAAAAAGTGTGTCGTGACTCAAAAAAGGTTGAAAAATACTGTGTTAATTTATGGTTTGTCAGATTAGTTTGGTAGAAATGAACATGTTTATATTTTCAAATGTATAAAAAAAAACCTAAGAAACTAAAAGCAGCTCAGATAAAATAGATGTTGTTTTTGGACTGGGGCTCTGCTCGGGTCAGTCGAGTGAAAATGATGTGACTCGAGGCAAAAGACAGACAGAGTTAGTGCCTTTTTGGGGATAGAAAGTAAACTCTCAATTTTTGAGGAGTTTGGCAACATTTGACAGGACAGAAATGTAGACTGGAACAATTTATGCCGATGCGTGTTTGTTTTTGTGTTGAAAAGACTAGACACTATGAAGTATGTTAGCATATTTCTTTCTGCGGCCGCTACGTCAGTCTCCTGATGTGGCTGTGGTGCTAAAAGGGCAAAGGTTTTACATAATATGCTCCACTGATTTTTAATACTACCAGATAATATCAACTGCTCGATACGATCATAAATCTGAAATGTGAACAAGCTAAATGGATATCTGTTCCTAAGTGATGTCAAACAAAATTGCATGAATCAATATTTTGTGGCAGTCGATCTTTGTTATTTGTATGGACCTGACAGAATAGAGCTCTGGACCTTGAAACTGTCCTTGTAGAGCACAGTGGAGCAGTCCATTACACCCACAGGAGCCTATGTTTCTGACAGTTGACATAAATGAATTGTGTGTCCAGAGCCAGAGAGAAGGTTCATGTCATCAGTGTGAAAATACAGCTTTTAAACACTTATTTCTGCTCATAGGCGCCCCTGTTTAAAGACTGTGAAAATGTGATAAGCATTTTTATGAGGTGAAATATAATTCTGCTTCAGTTCAATTGGACAAAGTGCATTTTAATGTGAAATCAATGTGTAGTAAGGGCTGTAATATAATAAATTAGAAGGCAAAAAGAAAGGAGCTCTTGCATGCAGTTTTGAGGAATTACATGGTGACTTCCAATATTTAGCTCTAAGCATAGAATATAATTTAAAATGACATTATTAAGGCTATCTTAGGCTATAACGACAATTCATTCATTCATTTTCTACCGCTTATTCCCGTTAGGGGTCGCGGGTGACTGGAGCCTATCCCAGTGACTTTGGGCCTTAGGCGGGGTACACCCTGGACAGTGGCCAACTTGTTGCATGGCTGACACAGAGAGACAGACATGGACAGACAACCATTCACTCTCACATTCACACACTAGGGACAATTTAGAGTTGTCAATTAACCTACACAGTCATGTCTTTGGACGGTGGGAGGAAGCCGGAGAACCCGGAGAGAACCCACGGTAACACGGGGAGGACATGCTGACTCCACCCAGACAGATCGTGTGATGTTAGGGTGGTTCAGAATTCGAAACCGCTCTGCCACCGTGCACCCACTATATATAACGACAATAATTCTAACAAATAGTGACTCCAATGTTTTTTTAATGCCAAAGAGAGCACCAACAAAAAAACAAACGCAAGGTAAATTAAAAAAAAAAAAATCTCTTTACATAATACATCATGATTACTGCTAAAAATGTTTTCTCCCATAATCCCTAAACTAAATCAAGCATATGATTCCATACAATATAAAGCCAAGAATAAAAATAGTTTGTTTGATTCAATATCCTTATACTACACCATAATTAATTCTTTATATCTTTTTCTAAATCGAATAACACCTAAACATGTTTTGATTTCTTCCTTAATCAGCTGCCGATTATTCTTTTGATTACCCGATTAGTTGTTAGAACGCAGTCACGTGACGGAAAGATTTGTCTAAATTTGACCCACATGAAGCTGAAGTGAAGTAGTTTGAAGATCCTTTTGGAGTACTTCATCAAATACTACATTTACACATTTTCTGCATCATTGTTATGCAATTGTGGCTCAATTTTAGTCACAAAACTTCTTTTCTCAGCTCATGGCATATTTTGGAACCTGTGTACACACCATGTAACGATTATTCGATCACTAAATCAGTTGACAATCATTTCAATAATCGATTAGTTGCGATTAATCAATGATCTTGTCACAACCCTAGATTATTCCACAGAACCACAAACTGGTCAAAGAATGGCAATGTAAAGATGAACGGCTCGAGTCTTTCTCACGGTTCTTGTGAAATGAATAACCTTAAGTGGAGGATACAGACGAGGTAAAGCTCATAAAGCACAAACCGGAAAACTGGCATTGTATGGAAGTAACAGTAGCTGACGCTTGTACACAGAAAGCAAAACTGTTGTGAGCTAAAAGGAATGTCTGTGTGTTATCTAAAGTGATGCCTGGACTGCACTGTTACTTAAGCGCCGTGCACAGACTGTCTTTACATGTTCTTGAACTTCGTGGAAAGCATGAGTTCGTCAAAAGTGAGACAGGTGACTGAACCGGGACAAGAATAGAAGAAGTATGTGGCGCCGTAACCCAGGGGTGCTCCCCGTTGTTCAGCCTGTTCAACATTAGGACCTGTACCTATGACTACTCATGTAAACAATATGGCAACACAGCAAATATTTCAATTATACTTTATTTGAATACTTTTATAATTACCTCAGTGAGAACAGGTGGTGCTTGTTCTTAGAAATCCTGATTTTCTGGGTAACATATTAAAAGAAGCAACAAAACAAACTCTTTTAAAAGGTGGAATTGTTAAAAGCCGCAGCCAGTGCAGCTCAGCAGTTCTTCAAACTGCTCGCAATTCTCTTAATGAGATTTTGGATTCTTTTCTGCTAAATTTTTGGGAGAGGGGCAATTTGGAGGTTGAGATCTGGGAGCCCGAAGGCAAACTCTGACAGGCTTTAAATGAGTGGAGGAGCGTATCCTCTTTGAACCACGTCATAAATTCTAATGAAGTTAACAGGCTTAATTGGGATCTCCTTAAATATAGGTTTGGGTTTTAACGTGTTCTGGAGGCACACCGCATCTCTGCTGTATACGCCTGAGACCATTATGTGACTGTGTGGCACTTTTACTGTGTGATCCTGCAAGAAAAATCTTGTGGGCAACTGCAACAATTCTTCTTCATGATATTATGCCACAAAACACAACATTTATTTTTTTAGAATAAATGTGCACAATGCTTAACACCGCTCGGACTGTGTTTGTGCAGTTTACAGTGTCGCAGAGGGATCAGCTTCTTGTCGTAAATTTTAACGTCTATTTCGAGAGGGGACAGCCTGTCGTGAGTATTCTGAGTAAGGCTAAGGATGACAAAGACCTTGACATATACTTCTATGTTACTGACAAGAGACTGGCTCCACCACAGAGACACTGAGGTCATCAGGTTGTCTTCTGCGCGTTTAAAAAGTAAAGATTACATTTCTTTTTGCCAATTCCAAAGATAGATAAAAGAGCAAATGACTTTTACTGAGTTTGTTATTATTGTGAGATACAACAACCTATGGCTTTCTCTCTGGATACATTTACATAGGGCTGTGTAATTAATCAAATGTAGGTAAAAGGATGTTGGAAGAGTAAACATTGGTCTACAGCAAGGGTGTCTAAACTTTTTCCACCGAGGGCCACATACTGATATTTAGACCAAGCAGAGGGCCACAATTAAATTGTGAAACGTTCAAAAAAGTTGCATTAATCTGATTTTTAAAGTGCCACCACACCTAAATTCAGTCTCAGTGCCTTAATATCAGGTCTGCCTCACACCAAAATGTTAGTTATTTAGGTTATAATAGTAGAAAATTTGAAATTTGCTGTAAAAAGTCTTAGGACAATCTGGGCCAATTCACCAGGAAGCTTGAGGGCCAAGAAAAATTGGACTGCGAGCCGCTTTTGGCCCCCGAGCCTTAGTATGGACATGCCTGGTCTACAGGGTAAAGACGTCCTATTGACTAAAAGTTGGTGTGATAAAAGCTATCACGACTATGAAGTATCTCAATTTATCTAACCCCAACTGCACAGGAAGTCATTCAAAAACAACTATTTATAGTGAAAAGTACCAATAAACAGTGTCTTTATGTTAGAAATGCATAAAATGGATTAAACTTATGATTCACTCCAAAATCTTCAGTTATATATATTCGCTCCAAATGTTCTCCTTTTTGCTGCTGCCGCATAGAAATCCTAAATAAAAGACGTAATCGACTAATATAATTTTGGTCGACTAAGACACCATCAACCGATTCATTTTCTGAATGACTAAAGACCTAGTGACCTAAATGTGATTATTTGTGCGTTAATAAGACATAATAAGATTGAATCAAAAACTGATAAAATAAGAAATGAGAACCTTCATTTGACCTGCAATGGGGAAAGTCAAGTGTTGGAACAATCAATATATACAGTCAATGGTTGCAACGCACTGTTCAAGAACAGCAGGAGGATAGAAACATGCAATAAAAATCTAATTAAATATATATTAAAAACAGATTGAAATCTAACACAAAACTATGCACGTATAGCAAAAAAATAAATAAAACAAAATCTTGATTTATTTCTTTGTCATATCTCCCAGCCCAGCATTTACACCTGCTCCGTCCTCAGCTGATGAAAGCAGATGACTTTATATCAAGACTTGGCATTGAGATTTCTTATAAGCATGTCATTCTGGTTTCCTGCAAACAATAGTCACAAACTCAACCAATACATTGTGTCTGTAGCATGTGCCAGATTAAAGACCCAAAAAAGTGGTCCGTGTTGTTCTGGGCTTGCACTGTTTCCTGCGCCTCCTTTGGTGGTGCATCCGCTCCTCATCCAAAAGAACACCAAGACAATGGGCCAGATGGAGGAAGAAGTCACTCTGTGCATCTGGTTAAACGCATTGAAGAGATGTTTTTAGCTCGTCTCCCACTGACAGCAACCCTAAAACAACATTTTAGTGGAGTCTGTTTTAAGTTTGTTTGACTTGTGAAGTTTACTCATAATGACCTTCCAAACCCAACAGTCCAACAGTCACGAGAAGCTAATTTTCCCAGTTACATAACAACAATTAGGAATGTACTCATGGCATAAAGGCTATGACATTTGCCCCCTAACGTCATCACTCGAAGCAAAGCTAACTACTAATAGACAGCAAGTACAATGAGGCTACAGTGAAAGGAGACATTTTGAATTTGGGTTCCATTCACCAACAAAAGTGTGAGGCCATTTGCTCTGGCTTGACCCAATTTAAGAAGATACAAATATGTCAAAGATTCAATAAGTGCACCATTAGTTTATGGGATGGATCTCTGACCACAGGTTCATAGAGCAGAACAGGCTCAAAACAGTGGCAAATAATAGGCAATTAACACTTACTCAGAATAGTGGATTATCTTTTCACTATATTTAACAATGAATTTATGTATTTATTTTTATTTTACCTTTATTTTACCAGGCAAAACAGAAACAACAAATTCTTATTTACAATGTTGGCCTGAGAGTGTTAGAGAACACCCAAGGGGAATGGGGAGGAAGTGAACACCAGAAACAATTAGCTTTATCTAAAACACACATCATTCATTATTAAAGCATTGCATTTAGTCCTTCAAAATGTCCTTTAGGTCACATTTAAAAGCAGAAAAAGATCGTATAGACTCCAGTTTTAGCAAGTTCTAAGACAAATTACAAAACAAAATTACATGAGGCCAATATTTCAATATCACGGTCACCATTTCTTGTTTGTAGGCTGGATTTCAAACACACTCAGTCTACTCAAAAATGGTACATACAAACAGAGGGAGTCCAAACTTAAACATTTACAGAATTACAGTTTGGGCAGATCTCAGCAGCAGTCCATTGTTCCCCCAATTTACACCACTTACAGATGATGCATTTGTCTGTGGTGTTTTTAATTTAGTGAGATCTGAAATTGCAGATCTTAACCCAACCATGCAAGCATTTTCTCTGCCACAGCATTTAGTCTCATGATCTGAGGATTTTGAAAATTAGAACAATCTGTGAGGGCACTGAGCACAAGATCCCTGGAGAAAATTAGTTTAAAATGTTGGTCGTTTTGCATGTATTGTTTTGTATTGTTTGATCTGGCATTATCAATGGGAGGGGATTTTTTGTCAACAACAAGTACATGAGTCTGATTGGATTTTGAAGCAGGTGTTTACTCGGATGGCCTGTTAAAGCAGATAAGATGACGCATGCTTATATTGGAAACATATGGGGTGCATTGTACTCAGGCTGCTGTGTAATTAAAAGCTTTGCGATATAAATGCTGCTGTAATTGACATACCTTTTTATTGAAAGACCAAACTGAATAATTCATAACATAAAAGTAGGTGAGCGATGTTATGACAAAAAACTAACTGGACAAAAATGTACCTCGAAAGTGTAGAATGATTACACAATACCCTTGTTTTAAAGGTTTATTGCGTAACTTTACTGGTGGAGTTTTGCTGACTTGTTCCACAGACTATCTAGATTAACTATTTCTTTCTATTTCTCTACTTTTTATTGCTTTTATATAATACACAATCAAAAAAGAGGGTGTGAAATGTCAAAAAAGACAAAGAGTAGTCTGTATTAATTCAGTCTGGCATATGTTGCCTCATCTGTTCCGTTTGTCCCAATGTCAATGCCATTTTCAGTCAATGTAAAAGTTATTCATTCCATTTTATAAATGTCTGATGTTATTTCAGTCCAGTCCTTGATAGTCGCCTCAGTCCGTATCATCCATTTCCTTGTTGTTGCTTTTTTTTCTGCAGCACATTCATCTATCATCTATCTATCTATCTATCGTTACCATTGTTGGAGTTTCACACCTGAGATACAGATGTTTTAAAGTCGAATTAAATGTCGGAGTCTGCAGTGTCTCGTTAATCTCAGTCCAGTGTTTATGAATAATAGGACAGTACCTAAACAGATAATAGGCTCCCGATACGAATCCCGATCCCAAGCTTTTTAGTCTAGACTCAATACATATTCTTTCAGACTGGCTTTTAACACTGAATAACAGTGAATGTGTTTTTGCATTTCTATTTGAATTGTTTGTACTTCATTGGAAAGCACTTTGGTCACCTTGAGTGTTGCAAAGGACTCTATACAGAGGCTGTATATTGACTGATCGATTGATTGATTAGTGAAGTGAACCTCAACTAGTTCCATGAAGACAAGCACATAAGGCAAAGTTACAGTTACAGTTACTATGGGGAGGTCAAACCGCTTGTAGAAATGCGTGTATGTCAAAAAAAAAAAAAAAGTAAAAGAAAACGCAAGATAGTCATACGGTGGAACATTCCAGGCAAAGCAATAACACTTCCACTGAGACAAAATGGCGGACCGTCTGCCAGAAAAGTTATAATAAATTACAACGCAAGTTCTCTTCTTTTTCACCTTTTTGAATTCCTTTATACAGTTGATTAATTCTACATTTGCAAACTTCAGATTAAAAATATTTCTGAGCTGGAGCAACAATTTCAAGGTTATCTTATAGTCAAAAGAGAGTCCGTTCAAAGTAGACATTAACAACGATGCTATGACTCACTCAGCCCATTAGACCAGTGGCTGGGGATTTGGACAGCAGCCTCTCCTCTGATACTTTAAGACCACATCTTCAAGTAACCATCTGCTCGAAGTTTCACTCAAGACTTTCTGTAAATCTAACACTTGGCCGTCCAAAGAGCAGTCGCTGAGCTGCTGAGCGTGGCAACAGTCCGGTTACCATGGGCCAAGTTTCCCCGAGTGTGCCCTGTTTCTCTGTAAATAACTGTGTGCTCAGCTTGGGGCCTGGTACTGCAGATGTTTGATCCACCAAAAATGGGAACAGTTGGCAAAATCGGTTCATGTCAGTTACTTACAATACTCTGCGCTAAGAGTCCTTCACCTACTTATGTCAGTGTAAATCATCCTACATATTTACATTCACTGAGCTAAATACATGGCTGGAGGAATGAAGTTTAGATACTGCTGTCACACTGCTCTAAATGTAATGTGTTGAGCAATACAACTGCTGGAGAAATCCGTGTGTCAGCTCTTGGTTGGCTGCAGATGTGTCCAGGGGCTGCTCAGCTTTTGACACGGTGCAAGAGGAATAGGGATGACATTTCTGTGCTAACTGTATCCATAAGTCCACATCCTGAAGCAAAAAGACTGGGATTGAGATTTGGGTCAGAAAAAATGCTGGCGCTGGATAAGAGCAATGGTGTTCATAAATATTGTATGACAAATATTGCATACTGAACAACAACATTTGATTTGACTTCAGACTTGGTCTAGTAATAAACATGTATATATTTGAACTGTTGTTGAATTGTTCATAGTTGTGATAAAGATCATTCTAAAACTGGTCAGGAAAGCTCACATTTTTGTCATAATTTTCAGTATCAGTACTTGTTAAAAGTAGTTTTGATACTAGTATCAGTTAGTATCGGATTTTCTATACTTTTGACAGGCCAAGTGCAAAGCCACTGTCAAATTAAACACATACTTGTTATTGGTCTATATGTTTGCTTTGACGTGTTTGCTTTGAAGTGCTTCTAAAGAGTATTTGAATTTTCCTTCCACGACTTATATATAAATGACTTTACCAAGAATCACGTCAAATTGATCAAGCATTTAATGTGATGAAAACAGTGGACAGTGTTACCCAAATGCACCTTTGAAGTGAAATTGTTTGTGTGTGTGTGTGTGTGTGTGTGTGTGTGTGCGTGCGTGCGTGCGTGCGTGCGTGCGTGTGTGTGTGTGTGTGTGTGTGTGTGTGTGTGTGTGTTTGGAGTTGCGTTGGAGCACCTCAGGGGAGCAGCACTTGTTACTGTGGCGCTGCTGTGTTTACAGGGAACAGGGCTTGATTGCATACTCATATTCACTTCCTGTGTTAATCCCCCACTTTCTGAAACCAAAAGAACTGCAGGGGAATTTCACTTCCAAAATACCAAAAAAGCTTGCCATTTATAAAAACAAACATGTCGAAAGTGCTCACTGCTATGTTAATCATGGCACCTATTTAATTTTGTACAGTCCTTTTCAATTTCACTAGACTATATTTGCATTTTATTTATCTCAAGCAGGAGTCTTTTAAGAATTCATAATCAACTACACTGAGCTAATTGTAAAGCCCTAAAATGCACTTGTGAAGACATCTTTGGGGCTCCATGTTACTATTCCGCAGTATAGTAGTTGTTCTGTTATTGTTATTTGTTATAATTGCATATTTCCAAAACCTCAATTAGCTTCCTTCTAAAAGTCAAAAATGATTAAAAAATATATAATAATCTAGACTTCTATACACTAACACCATGCATGAATGAAAAAGATGTGTCCAGTATGTGTGCAAAGTGGCAGCTAGCTACGGAAACCCAGAAGCACATTTCCTCCATTTGTCATATGTATCATAATTGCCAAACAAGGGAAACTCCGACTTCCAGAATATGCTACAGAAGTGTCCCCTTATTTTTCATAATCTGTTTGGCATTTATACATATTTTGTACTTCTGTTCAGCCTTTAAGATAAAGATTCAAAGACAGTTTGAATCCTTTTATCCTAAAGTGCTAAAGGCCCCTGACCAGCTTCTCTGTGGTCCAGAAGACAGGAAACAGCTTGAGAGGAGCAGTCAAAGTCGTGGGAGGGCAAAGGATGAGGGTGGGAAAAATGAAGGGGATTTCCTTAAATGTCGCTCAAGCTTTTCACCAAAATGACCTTATCTGTAGATTTCACATCAGAGTACGTGGCTGTGTTTTGATTGCCTGATGACTGGGCAATTTACCATAATTTAGACTTTTAGATGGTTAATATTGGGTCATTGGACAGGTAGAATCAAAAAGAACAAGAAGTCATGGGCTACTCTCTTTTGCATGTACAAGTAAATTTATTATTATTTTTCTTCAAACGTCCCATATAGGCCTACTACTCAGTAACTGAAAGTGACAGTTCAAAATCAGAGTCACAAGTAAATAAACCATTACACTAAACAATAGTGTTACAGTGTGCAAGAACTCTGCTGTCATCCTGTCAGCCCCAGGTTTGATGTAGTGGACCACACAGTCATCAAGCCTCAGCGTCAGCCTTCAGTTCATTATCCGGGGCATTAGCGGCTGTGCGCGTGAGAGGGAACCCTGCTCACTGTGTCTTTAAAGGCGTGCAGTGGGGGAGCCTTCACCAAAGAAAGGAGGGGGAGCTGTGCGCCAGTTGGAGGTGTCCGCTTGTCGCTGTGGTTTGGGCTTGACATTAAAGACGAGTGCGTCCATCTCTGAGCTCGGAGATGAGAAGGCAGGCCCTTTCATTGGCACACATGCACGGGTGCTCTTCGGAAATACATGGATGGACGCACGGACGCGTCAATCGGATATAAGTTGCCCACCGGTGCAACGAATTTCTGGAAATAATGGGGAACACGACACCGAAGCCATTAATAGGTAAGAAATGTTTTCATCTTGGACCCATTGCTCTGTTTGAAATAAACACGCGAGCGGCATGTCTTATGGAAACGAAAATGATACACATGGCTCATGTTCAGTGGGGTCTTCTTCACCGTGCGCTGAGGCGCGCTTCTGTCGCGGCGCAGCTGAGCGTAAATCCAAGGCTGAGGAGCATGTCCCAACTGCCCACTGTCTAAATGCACGCTGGAATGAATCTAAATTACATTCATTTTTAAAAACAGTTAAACCATGACATTGGCTATATACGCGGCGGACAATACTGTTAGATTGTATAAACAGAGCCCGAAAGAGCATGAAAGATGTGGGGCCATTAGCTAGAATATGATTTTTTGGTAATGTTTCTTTTTGTCAGGCCTTCAAAAAGCACAGTTTTCTTTGCAACTAATGTAGTTTCTGTACACAGCCTTCTGGCACCATACTTGTTTAGTTGCTGCCACTCACTCGCTTGTTGCCAGAAATAACATCTTTACAGTGCCATGCATAATTGGCATTATTATCTAGTTAAGTGCCACATGCCTTGCAAAAGCACGTATTGCCAATTACCACCTAATACAATTTCCCTTCATGAAGCACATTATCTGATAACTAGTGCCTTTATATCACTTCAGAATCACTGATTTACACCACCCACTCGCTCGAGAGCCGCTGGGGGAATCCACAAGGTGAAATGATGTGGTTCCTGCCACTAGAGCCAGCTGACGTAGGGTTTGGACGGAGAACTGTTAGTCACAGAGGAGCACACTGGCAGCTTAGACTCTGGAGCTCCAACTGGATATGGTTTCAATTAACAAGGAATTGATAGAAAGATCTGTTCTTGTGCGCTCTTTTTGTTTGCAATATATCTTCCTACAGTACACCATCCCAGTGTGAGAATATTGGATGCTTATATGTCAACAAGTAAACAAGTGGTTTCTTTGAGGTTGCCCCATGCTCAGATAAATTTATAAAACAAGCCAAGTTAAATAAATATCCCAATCACTGCCGACTTGTAGGTACATTACACAGCGACCATCGGAAAAGAAACGTCAACGAGGAAAAATTAACCAAGGGAATAACAAGGAGATACAATAAATAATAAATATTATCTTGAGTTTGCATCTCTTATCAATGACCTGTGGTCCCCAAACAAGTCTTGTGCTGTCTTATGATTGTATTTGACACGGCTTCCTCTTTCATCCTGACACACACCAAAACAAAGAGATTACACCACTCCCAATCTTCAGTCGCCGGTTATGGTGAATGTGCGTGAATGCATTTTAAGTTGAAGTCTTTCTTTTAGCAGCTTCAACAGGCTGTCTGTTTTTGAACATCACACAATCCATGCATACAGGGGGCACTGTTTATCTTGAGCTTGAATATCGCCGCTATCTCAAAGTACATCATAAGCACCCCCAGTCATTTCTGATTCTTCACATTACTGGAACAGAGCGCATTTTGTGAACAGCTTAAAAAGCATCAAAGTTTAGAAAAGAACAAGCTTATATCCAACCTGTGGCACGTCACGTGATTTGGAAACGGTCTGTATATAGTTAGGCTGCTTGACATTGAGCCCCATCTAATAACATCAAGGGACTCCCAACTGTGTCGTTCTTTTCATAGCTTTCACTTTTCTGAAAAGCTATATTCCCCTAGTACAAGTTGGGGGGCACGTCATTTGAGATGTTACAGATGTTGCTTGCTGCTGCTGCTTCATAGTTTAGAATATAATCAGTGGTAATGTCTAATTTGGGAAATGTTCTATGGAACATTTAACTGAGGTATTGCCTGTACTAACATCACAATACATTTAAACAAAAAATGCAAACACAAGATTTGATACACTTACAACCTTGTTTCAGTATTGTACTGCTGCCAGGCAATGCCCTTCATTTTGAATCTGTATAAAAAGCCACATTCATGCATCCATCTTGCATGATTTCTAGGCCTTGACTGATCAAATACTCATCATCAAATCATTCTTTGCCCAAGTAAGAACATTGCCATCTATGTGACTGACGATTAGGATTTTATTCAGACATTCCCTTGCAGATCATGAATATAATCATGTTGGATCAAAGGGGCTATTGAGAGTATGTTTATGCTGTAGGCCAAAAGTGTGTACTGATAGTCCATATTTATGAAGATTTTATATCAGCCTACCATCCCAATTCTAACTCAAATCAACAAATAGGTGGAATATTTTTGTATATAAAAATATAAAAACAGAACACCAAAATATTACTTTTTTATAAGGAAAAACTCTGACCTACTAATTGCTACCATTTTAAACATCTAGTCCTGGTCATTACAACCACTACTACAACTTCTCCTTCTACCGTCAAAGTGTTCATATACTTTCCATCTCTGTAAATATGGAAGTGGTCAAGAGAGAATCAAATGTAGGTTACATTTGTTGGATGTCTGTTCACTGTCACTGTGGGAAAGGAAGTGTCTCAGACCATGGGCTCCTTTACATAACAGGCCCCTGTCCTCAGAACCAACTGTCATGGACCACTTGAGAACAAGTTATAGTGTGTCGATATGTTTGCTGTCTTTCCAACAGCTGGCACTACTGAAGCTGCTATTTTGACCTTGTCTTCAGTTATAAAAACAGGCCTAGTTTGTACATGCCACACACTGTACTCCTTTATTTCTGACGATCAAGTCAATGATAGCTTTGTTACTAAAGCTTTTATCTCTTATAATAAAGTACTATTTGCATTCTGTTCTTTGAGTAGACACAACTTTACAACCCCGCCCCGTGGCCAACAGACAGTATTACACCCTGCCCAACAATGGAGTGGGCGTGGAAAGAAGGACCTCTGCTCCTCCGGTCAACATTAACCTGGAGTCACCACGGTTTCACCCTCACGCCAAAGGAAAAAACATCAGGCTGGATGGGCAACTTCGACGAGCCACACGTAAAAACAGCTTCTGTAATGGCATCACCTTTAGCCACAGACCGATCCATCTCTATGAGAAGGTATGGGTCACCCTTTATAAATCACAACAAACAAACATCCTTCATAGGTCACACATCACTAGTTCACCACTGCTTCTTAAACTGCAAAAGAAATGTAGTTGGTATGAGGAGTTCACACTGATACTGTGAGAAGTGTGACTACCACTACTGGAACAGCCATTAAGAACTACTGCCAACTTTTCCAGTTTTTAACTTTATAATAACTTTAGGACCCAAACTCCCTCCATAAGCTACTGTGAGGAGTAGGGCGTTCTGTGATCATATTGTGCATGTCTTTTTTTTCAGGTGCGTCTTCGTTTGACTGGTGTGCACACAGGTTGGAGTGGAGCTCTACGATTTGGTTTCACAAGCCTTGACCCCAATGAACTTGTGGCTACAGACATCCCCAAATACGCCTGCCCCGACCTTGTGACCCGTCCCGGTTACTGGGCAAAGGCTCTGCCTGAAAGACTGGCTTTAAAAGACAATGTACTGTCCTTTTGGGCAGATCGCCATGGACGTGTTTTCTACAGCATCAATGATGGAGAGCCAATCCTTTTCCACTGTGGCCTCAGCATCGGCTGTCCACTGTGGGCCATCATAGACATTTATGGCATCACTCAGGAGGTCACACTGCTTGGTAAGATTAATAGTTTTTCTTACCTGTTTATAAGAGCAAAAAAAATCAGCTTTGGAAATCCTTCTTGTCATGTTATATAGGGACGAATAGGGCTTACAGCATTGAAATCTAGGAAACTTATTTTTTTATAGGGACAACACATTTGAAGCTAATTTAAGTAAGGACGTGTGCAGTGGAGAGCAGCTGTGTGTGAAGATTCATAGCAGAAAGATTAACTACTGGTTGACTAATTAGCCTTTATCTCTTTTAAACATCAACAAAGAACAGTCTAATGTGACTAGGTAAGTGAGAGATATTGATCAAAGTCACTCTTATCATAAATCTTCATGTTTTATTATTCTTATCATCATTTGAATCACTATTTCAACTTAGGAGTGCTCTCGTACTCATTGGCGGTGTTTATTCTCAGTTTGACAGACGCTTTGACCATGTTTGGTCAAGGCGGCGGATCCCTGGAGCTTTTGGTGAGGGGCCAGTGCACTGGTCTGCTTCAGCATCACTAGAAATAGTAATAAAGGAATGTATCATGGGGGGACCACTTCTCCATAACTGAGTGCTCTATAGCCTACTATAACCAATCCAAATCAGCTGTAACAGTAACTTGAATAAGCCGTACAAGTAGGATGAGAACAGCTTTGGAACATTTAGATACATATCTAAAATAATGATCAATCAACCTTTCTTTTTCACAGACCCATGCTGTGTTCTATTGTTTCATACCTTGGAACTCGTCTGTGAAATAAAAAGCTTATTCATATTCAATTGGAAGACCAAATTAACTTATTTGAAGATATCTAATATCATCTAATTTTCCCCCTTGAAACAATAAGCCCTATGAAGGGTTAAAACTGTACAAAAAAAACTTTAGAAGAACTAACCTATGTTAATCATTTGCTGACAATGCAGAGCAACCAGAGGATGATATTTTGAGGCCAATATAAAGGGCAGATCTGAATATTTTCAACAAATAACATGAATCTACTATAAACGCAGTCTTCTTCGCACTTAAGTGTTCAAGTAAGTCTTTGTGTGTTTCCTTCAGACCCAAAGAAAATCTCAGCCTTTACTGGAGCTCAAAGGCAGATAGCCTTCCTCTCTAAAAAGGACCATGGGCTGCTTCCCCGGACGCTTGAATGTCATACAAAATGATATAATCTTCACACATTGGCTAAATAGTAAAACATGTTTTTATCTTCTGCCACAGAGAGTACGTTTGCCGAAAGTGTGGGGCCGAGCTGCCTGAGCACGGCCCGACTCAGTGCCTATCTGCCCCAGAGTAGCCATGACTCAGCCAACTACAACAACAATCAGCTGGAGAACAACCAGGCCGCCGCCAAGATGGCCGACCTCCAGCTAAATAACTATACACAGCTAATCCCCTGCTGCTCCACCACTTCCTCTACCTCCACTCCCTCCTCTGCACCCACTGCCTCCAGGGTGGTCCGCCCGGGCCTCCCCGCCCCGCTGGACAATGACTTGCACTTTCACCCAATCCGCGGCTCTGACGTCATACTGTCGGCTGATCGCTTGGCCGCATGCATCCACTTTCTGGACAGCAGTCGGACTCTTGTCTTCGGTGACCGGCCCCTCCATGTGGGGGAGACTATTTACGTGGAGGTGGGTCACTTAGGCCTGCCATATTTTGGAGCACTACTGTTTGGTTTGACGTCATGTGACCCTGCGAGTCTACACGCTGCAGACCTACCAGCTGATCCAGAGCTGCTGCTGGACCGTAAAGAATACTGGGTTGTCCACCGAGGCATTCCCATCCCCTGCTCTGGAGATGTGCTCAGTTTTACCTTGCTGTCCACTGGAGAAGTGCACCATGCCATCAACGGGGTGGGCCGTGGACGCCTGCTCTGTGTGGACTCCTCTCAGGTTCTCTGGGCCTTCTTCACCCTCCACGGTGCTGTGAACAGAGTCAGAATACTGGGTAAGACTGGACAAGTATGTCAAATGTTGTTTTCATGTATGCTTGCACTTTGAACAGTTACAACAAGAGCATTATATGGCAGGCTTCATACTACAACTGCCACAACTACAAGCGGTTTTCAAGATGATCAAAGTTGCTTTACATTTTTGTGAATTTGGCGGTTGTAAGCTTCTACTTTAGCCATAGCTGCCCTGGGAAAAACTGACACAACAACGTTAGCCATTGCTGCCCCACTGTGGCACATGGTTACCCAAAGGTCTCCCATCCAATTACTCACCAGGCCAAACACTGCTTTGCTCCCATCAGGCATTGTACAAGGTGGTATGATCAAAAATGGCCAATAAATAAAGCAGAGAGACCAGACATTTCAGGCATTCATTTAGCATTTCGCAAATTACTTTTTTCTTATTTTTCAGATGATGATTACATAAAAGGTCAAGCCACTGTAAAACTACAAAGATGCATATTAAATCTAACTAATTAGTTCTGCGTTTTACTTTTACATGCAGAGCTTTTCCTGCTTTGTTCAAGTACACGTCAATATTTTTCTTTTTATTCATGACAATCTCTTAACGTTCACTACCTGTCTGGTGGCACAGGAACACTGCAGCCCAGCCCCCTCCCCAGCCTCTCCCAGAGCAGCAGTCCGGACGACAGTGACTCGGACTTGGCCTTCACTGTGAACCGCTCCTCCTCTGCCTCGGAGTCCTCCTTGGGTGAGGCACACAAATCCACAGCACTATCACATGACCAACATCAAATGATTTTAATGGAAGTTGGGTTTTACGGTTTTCTGTGTGTGACTTTTTTAAATCTGATAGCATTAAAGGAATGCTGTGGTGAATAAATCTAAATGACTAAAATAGAAGGAATGTTAGGCGTATAGCATGTAGGTTTTCTAGTGGAGGGTCCGCAACCTTCTTGGCTCCATTAAGATGTTATTGTTTTGCCTAGAAGTTTCCACAGTAAGCCAATAAACAATAACTGTCTAGCATCTGTTTATTTATCAGTATTTTTATGCTTAAAACTACCTTAAAACCTGGATTCTTACAGCAATTGTAAAGGCCTCTTTTTTGTCTACATGGAGATACTTACGTTTACTGTGGAATATTCAAGACAAATCAATCATATCTTCATTAGAGACAAGCAGATGGCGTACTCTCTTCCAGAAACGTTATATCGTGCACTTTTAATTGAAAACTGATAAACATTTTCAACCCGAGATTTAAATTTAAAATAGTATAGTTACATCCCTTTCACAAATACAGTGCTGGAAAGTCTGTACACTTTGCCAATGCCTTGCAAAAAACTACAAAAATGTCACTTTAACTCAGTCAAGCAGAATGAGCTAATTGAGCATAATATTCTCTATATGAAAGACTGTGTTGTAGAGCAGGAGAACAATGAACCCTCACCAAAGTCTCCATGTCTGGTACATCTTAATCCTTCTCATGTTTTCCCTTCTCTTCTCCCAGTGACAGCCCCCAGCTCCCCCCTCAGTCCTCAGGTCTCGCCCACTATGGCCGTCCCGGAGCTGCCCCCTGGTGGTAAAAACGGGGAGTGCACAATTTGCTTCGACCAGGAGGTGGACACTGTCATTTACACATGTGGGCACATGTGTCTGTGCAACGAGTGCGGCCTCAAACTCAAAAGACAAATCAACGCCTGTTGTCCCATCTGCAGAAGACCTATCAAAGACGTCATCAAAACATACAGACCATGAAAGGATGGCATCTTGAAGGACATTTGAAGGTTGTGGGACAGTGCACATTTAGGCGCCACTTCTCAGGCTTGATCGATAAGGACACAAGCCAAACGTGGACATATTGTGCCTATGGGAACATTTTGTAACATTGCTAGACATGATATAGGTATTAGAAACGTTTTGATCTTCTATAAAATGCACACTCGAGCTTCAATTAGTGCACCTATTTTATATTTTTATGTGGTTTTGTCCTGTTTCACATAATGAATAATTGCAGAAAAACTGCTGTGAATATATTCCTATGTCATTTTGCCCTCCGTGACCCCAGTACCTGTGCTTTAGACTTTTAGTGCCTTAGGTATGTCACAGCTGTGTCCAACTTCATATGCTACAGGTCCTAGCCATATTTTTAATGTACAGTGAAAAAGACTGCTGGTAAAAAGGGAGCCAGACCAGGAACGAAGTGACAGGTTGAAGAAGTAAGATGTTTTGACAAAGATATTCTTGAGAAAAGTGTGTTTGAAATACGACGGAGAAATATGTTTTGCACAATGACATTTTAATAAATGGTATAAATGTGACTATATTGTCCTAATTATATTTAAGTTTAATTTGATTAATTACTGCACATACACTTTTAATACACTTTTCACACAATTAATAAGGAAATTATAAGGAACCCAAGGTAAGTCCAGACTGTTCAACTTCACACACTCACCTGTCACTCTCACCCCTGAATTTATTTGAAATAATGTGAGGTTCTAAAATAAAAAGAAGCTTTGGCTGAACAGAGGGCCAGTAGACACAACCCCCGGTAGCTCACAGCCTATAACCTATAATGTTAATGCAGAATACACTTTAGTTTTGATTAGTTCAATCACTTGAAAGCAAAAATCACAACATGAGTTCACATGCATTATACTCATGGATGTAAATATACTGAGATGCAACAACTTCATTCTGGAGGGTCAAAGGCCAAAATGTGCAAAAAGATAAACCTTGAACATAATTAATGTGCACCAGATATATAAGGTAAAAGCTCAAATAATGACGTGTAATTTATCGTTAACACCGAATGCGTCACGCCGAGCTGGGCACAGGACGGCGCTGTCTCCACACCCTTTAAAGTGGATCAAGTGCAGTTCAGTGCAACGCTCATAAAATGAATGAACCAAACGGACTGTATGGAAGGAATATCTGCAGTTGAAGGCAATGCAAAGTTATAGCCGACTAAAACAAAAGAGAACTCATTTCAAATCAGATCATCAAAGTCATATAAACAGTGGCGTGCCATGAAATCCCACAGATGGGCGCACGTCCCTTGTATCCGAGTCCGGTGCCCTCTCCTTTCCATTACGCACGGCCAGGAGAGCGTTCACATGGCTTCACACTAGCGACGGGGCAATCCTGGCAGAATGGAGCGGCGCTCAGGAGCGGCAGATTCAGATTCAGAGGGCATTCAGAAGCGAAACACGAGCCCCATCATCACCTTTTCTTGTAACCTCGACGAAAATAGTTCAAGATTGTCGCTTCGCGTTGGAGAAGTAGTTCAATAAGAAGTTGCCGGAGGGCCCCTGAGGATTCTTGGGGGTGTATGGAGTGTTGTAGTTCGCAACTATGGCAGCTTCGCCCTAAGGGGACATGGATTTACAAGTGAAGGATGTAATAGACGAGTCTGTGAACAGTTCTATTCTGTCCCTCCAAAACAAGAGCAGTGACGGCGGTGTGAACGCCACTTCTCCCGGAGTGTCCACTGCGCTGGCCAGCGTGCTGATCTTCACCATCGTGGTAGACATCCTGGGCAACGTGCTGGTCATACTGTCCGTGTACAGGAACAAAAAGCTCAGGAATGCAGGTGAGAGACTTGACCTTCAATTACTTTGGTTAACTTTCACACATTCTGGCAAAGGCTAATCTTTTCTTTTACTGCACTGCATTGCACAACTGTTGAGCATTACTATATTGGTGAAGTATCACTTTTCATTACACAACTTCATTAGACAAATGGTTAAGCAAATAAATAAAATAAATAAAGAATTATCATTGTTACTTTTTAAGGGGAAACAATTGTTCCATGTATTAAATATAAAGATTCTAAGAGAAATGTTAGGCTTCTTTCTAAAGCTCCCATATTGCTTCTCAAGGTTGCATGTCGCTTGCCACTTTCATCCACTATCTCAATTATGTAATGCACAACATGCAGTGTGGCCTCTGTGTTTGACACTAATCAGTAGATTTGTGAACCGTGCAGTTGTGAGAGCCTCTCCTCAGCTCCCCTTGCCTTGTGTCTCCTTCATATTTCTTCATAAATAATAACACTTTCTTTTTGCCTGTCTGCCTGTATCCTTGGTTCTTCATCCCCAGATAAATCAAATCCTTCCTTTCTTACACACTCCACATCAGCTGTATGTCCCGCAGCGCCAAGGTGAGACTCCCACACTATATGGCTCTTTTGCCCTTTTCAACACCAACTCATATTGTTCAAGGTGATATCATATTTAGTCTGTCTTAGAGATTCCATTATTATTACTATTCTTCAGTTAGCAATTTTGATAAGGCCATAAATAGATTTGTTGATATATAAGCACAGGCTGCTGGACAACCCAAAGAGTTAACCAGATGAAAGAAAGCAATTAACCAGCTGTAGATGTAGGCCTACAGTATCTGCAATAAATGTTTAATTGTACTGGCCAAATGGAAAGCTTTCAGACGTGTCACGGGCTTTCCCAGAAGTATGATGTTTTAGCTGAATGTATTTTCTGTTTCCAAGAATTTGCAACAATTTTACTGAGCTTCAGTCCATAAATTGTAGGAGCAGACCTGGTAGCAATATCAGTAAAAAATAAAATATAAATGTTGGCTAATAGTAATCACATTGATTGATCAAACACGTTGATTTTTAATAACAAATGTGGTTAGGGTTAAATGCACAGTGGCCATTGTATTCATTAATATTATATTTACATATTAATTTTAAGTGAATATACTTATTGCAAATAAATTGCAACACAATGGTCAACACAAATACAAATTTAAATGTATTATTTTATCCTTCAATGTTCTCGTGTATTGTGGGAAAAGAGGCTGACATACAGTATCAGGCCATGTCAAAACATTTACAGTGAACAAATGAATGAATAAGCTCTATTCATTATTTGGAGGTTAAAGCTCTTTGCCTCATTATATGCTACATGTACCAGTGGCCATTATGGCCAAAAGTATCGACAGAGAACCTCGTCAGACACAAAGCGGCCACAGTATGATGTTAATGAGAACATACATGTGGCACCGGGAAGAGGTCGTCCCGTGTTTGGCATATATTATGTAATATACCTAATGTGCCCAAAGCACTTCAGTGACACAAAAAAATGAAGTTTAGGAGTCCAAACGCTAATTTGATTATGTGTTTTGCAACAAAATGATGACACAGTTGGCTGGTCGCAAACAAGGAGGATAAATGGACAGAGGATTCACTGGTTGGCACCAGACTTGTTGCTGTGATCACATGAAGATATAAAAACAAAAACATAAGCTTAAATCATAACTGTACTTTAGTGACATTGCGATATCGTTGCCTCAGTTAGCCTGCTCACAATCCCTGCACTGTTTATACCAAGCTATTTATATAAAGTTATGTGTATAAAAATGTTTGTGTGCTGGATTTGAAAGATTGATCGGATAATGGTTGTAATATTACACAACTATGACTGTTACTGGCTTTGGATAAACTACATCTTTCATTATGTATGATTTAATGTGGGATAATGACGGCAGTGCCAAATAATTTTCGGGTGACTCTTTTCATCAGTTTTCACAGTTGTTGATTGCCTCTTGTACACAGATCTTTTTACGCTCAGTTGATTCTCTGCATACCCTCTCACCCCTCCCTAAAACAGCATTTGCTCGCATGTTTCATGAAAATAATACATAGCACGCGATGATGGAAACACAATGTTCTAGGTTTGTTGTGGCTGTTGAGTGTGGGGCTTTAATAGAAAGCCTAAGCACTCTCACAGAGCAGAAGCGTGCCACTATAGGATGTTAACACTAAACTTCTCCCATTGGGGTTGAACCAAGCTAAAAATACAGTGACAAACTGCCCTCACAGGAGCAAGAGGGACACTGAAAGAAACTGCGAAGGGCAGCAGATGGAAGAAAGGATGTCCACTATGTATGTGTAACGAAAACCAGACTTCACTTTTGCTAGTCTACAACAACCCAAAAAGTGTCCAGAGGCGAGTTGATGGAGTCAGTGGACACAGTGAGTCAGTGAGCAGATAAGAATTGACGGAGCGGATCCACAGGGGATATCACTTAGCACACTACATTAAACATGTCTGCTGTGCCCGACACTGCAATTGTTCATGACGTTCACTGTGGTGAGTAAGGAGACACAACCTGATGATATCATAGGGTCATGTCACACACCTGTGAGGACAAAATCACATGCAGAGTTGGGAGTTTAACCAAATAAATAAATAAATAAAAAGAGACTGACCAAAGGCTTGTGCCATTTAAATTTGACCAGACATTTTCTTTATGAGAATCTTCCCCACTATTTTTTTTTAAACAATGCCAATTTAACAATCTGGGGTCAGCTATTATGCCCTAAGATCTGAAATTACTAAATGATTACTATTATTACTAATAATTATGAATAATTACTAAAATAATGCCATAGCATTACAACAATACAGTGTGTATTTGAGGACATAATTTATAATGTCATTGATGAAGGTAAAATCATTCTCTGTAAAATCTTATATATATAATATATATAATATGCTCATAATTGCACTTAAAATATTGGTGAGGTTTACAAATCAATGAAGAATCTGAATACAGTATGTTTTTAAGAGTATTAGTTTAGGTTTAACTATCAGACAAATGTGAAAAGTAAATAAAAATTAAATTAAATTAAATAAAGTGCCAACATAGCTTTGTTCTTTGTTTGTTCTTTGTTCCTTGTTCTTTTTAAAATGAGCCTTTTTGTTGCTTATTTAGAAAAAGGAAACTTGTTTATGCAAAACATTTGACTTAGTCACTGTTTTGGTTATTATAAGGGGTGTATTTCATTTAAAGGTTGTGCAGGGCATGGTTTTTCAAAGAAAAAACATTGCCAAAATGTATTGGGTTCTTTAACAATAGTGATGCACTGTAGAATGTCATAAACAATATATCAATTATTGCATGTATCGCAATATAGTGAGCAGTGTATCGTGTATCGTATCATGAGAGACCATGTGATTCCCAGCCCTATTTTTTAGTATAAACTCAATATTCAAATTTTGCAAATCTTCAAAACAACATTCACGATATTATCTGCATTTCGACCTATTGCTCACCACATTTAGAGTAAAACCAAACCTGTTCAAATCTTGCCCACTAAAACCCCCTAAAGTTTCCCATACAAATATATGCTCTAACATAGAATTGCTTTTTTCATCAGCGTTTCATTTCGTCAGAGGTATATGATGATTATATTGGTCTGATTCAAGCCATGGTGCCACTTTCCAGTACGAGCCGTGAGACTGCCACATTAGCCCAGCGATGGATCCGTGTAAACCTCTGAGGATTGAATGAGAGCACAATCATGAGTTGTCAGATATTAAATTGGGTTTTTGTTTCATTCTTTTCTTGTGTTCTGCTTACCAACTTGGCCTCGGCATACATACCTTATTATGAGAAGTTGATGATGCCTAGTACATTGTGCAAAATCCAGACTTATTTGTGTGTGGGTGAGAGGTGCTTTGTGCTATATTTTTGGACAGCTGGTAGTACACTGCATTATTCTGGTGACACTAATACGTCTGTCCAGACTCTGCTGGCACACAGTTGAACAGTTGGAAACACCTGCATATACAGTACTTTGAATCAATATGACAAGAAATGTACGTTGTCTCTGCACGGACCGGTGAACAAAAACAAAAATGCAAACTGAACCCCTTCGTCACCTGACATTTTGGAAAGACTGTGTCTGTCGAGATTACACACAGTCAAAGAAAGGAAGGGGCCTGCACCCAATCAGCTATCAGCTCCCAACATGCACTGGTGGATAATAATAGCTCTTTAAGATGGAGGAGACACAACTCTATTCTTGTGTGCAGGCGTGAGAAGGACTGAGCAATATGTTTGTTAGTAATACTTCGAAGTATTAAAGTAGAAGCTGTCATCGGGAGAGCGATTGCATCTTGTGGAATATGATTACTGTAAAACTTGTGAGGCAATTGAGTAGATAAACATAATTCAGATTTATAAATTGAGTTAGCGGTCAGAAAGATCAAATGCGAATCTCTAGGACATGATCATACCGTGCTTCTATCAAAATGAAGTGGAAGAACAGTGAGCCAGGGCATATTACTGGACTCAAAGTCATTTACTCAAGGTTAACTATGTCATAAAAATAGAAGCTAATCCAGCGTGAGAGACATAATTGTTTAAATAATAAAATGATACGGCTGTTCATTGCAATTTTACCTCTGTATTCTCACATTTTTGCTTTTCGTCTAGTCCACCATACTCCATTACATATACATGTACATACTTCATAACTTCTCAACATACAACATTTTTATACCATGGTTCATAATATTATTGCCTATATACAAAGGTGGGGGAAACACTTATATATACACTTATATTAACACTTTATGTAGTTCCTGACTTAATAGAGCATGAACAGACCTCATAGTGAACAAATCGTTTATTAAGAATGATTTAGGCTTTGTAACTACTTAACAAATCCTCCAACCCTAATTCCTAACCCTATAACCTTAATTAAGTAGTTACTAAGCTTGAATCATGCTTAATAAACTATACGTTCATTATGATTGAAGTCTTTGTTCATGCTTTATGAAGGCAAATTAAGGTGTAGATATTATAAAGTGGTACAGAGGTGGGTCCTTGAGTAAATTTTACAAGAAATTGTACATTTCCTCCTTCTTGAGTAATACATTGTACAGTGTAACAGAACTTTTACTTGAGAAAATATTTCTCTTCCCACTGTGAGTAAATTACAAGTTTCAAAAGCTTTATGTTGACAATATTAAATGAGTTGAACGTTTGTGCCCTGCAAATACCACATTTTGTGAATTATTTATTGTTTTGTCTTTCCAATTATTAACCTCAAATTATAAATAAGTAGTTACGTCCCGACAGTTACGCTTACTTCAGTCCAACTTCTGACTACCATACCATCTCTGCCGATATGTTTTCCGGCTTTTGTGTTTTGTCATTTTGAGTTGAAAGAAGTAATAAGATTATGTGAATGATATTGGAATGAGAATCATTTTAAATACGCCAACAGCAAACGGCTGCAGTTCATTCAGAGTTTTAAGAATTAATGGCAGTGACACAAAGTGGTCTGACCATTTCACAGCACTGGCCCGGTGGTGTTTTAGCACTTACCTCATCCTCTTGACAATAAGGGGAGCGGGTTCATCCAGACAGTGAGTCGAGGCTGGAGCATGTCCTGATCAGAGCAAAGAGGAGGATGTCAGGCAGAAGTCAGAGCCCTGCACAATGACAAATGCACACACTGAGCACTGCAAGCATCACAAATACAATGTGACAGATTTGCCCACCGAGCTGACTCCAGGACCAAGAACAAATGCTTTTATTTTTATCCCAGTAAGATGGACAGACATTTTCAAATCACAAAACAGGACATTTGAGACACTGTTTGAATAAAATGTTAACGAAAATCTAATTTGCAAGGCTAAAAGAGCAGTGACTGTTTGTTGAAATGTGCTGATGTAAGTTTGGAAGATGAAATTAAAATTAGCTTGGTTGCTACACAACCCATACCTCTTGGGTGGACGGATTAACAAAGGCCTTGAACACTGAGGATGGATGGCCAACATGTGTTTCAAATCCACTGCTATCATATCTGCCAATCACCACTGTTGACTCAGCTGCGCAAGAAAGCACTGGACAATATGTTTATATTATAGCAACATAAAACCTTACAATGTCAAACTTTAACTCGTATTTAGTTCAGACCTGAATGTTCAAATGTATGACGTGATAGTGCGTGAGAATCAAGCATTAGACTGTGGCACTGGTAGATTTCCGTCCTTTTGGAATGTTTGTTTTGTCAGTTTCAATTTGACATCATTACTCAATTTTAATTTAATTTGGAAAGCATCCCACGTTTGTCTCGCATTATAATGTGAAAGAACATGGTCCTTAAAGTTCTGAGACACGTTTTTTATGCTTTTCGTTTTGGCTGCTGTATGTTCTTTTCTATCTATCGTTCAATCTGACACAACATTATAATTTGATTTATTGTTTTTCCCCTCACACAGAACAGCTGTACTGGCCAGTTATCAGATGTCATTTTCTATGATTCACGTCGTCTGAGGAAACCCAGTGACACTCTGTAGGTCCCCCAGAGGCAGACAGGAAGCCGTTGGTTCAAATTGAGCGATAAAGCCTCCATGTTATTGTTTATGTAATAAGTATGCTTTTTCTCAGAGCAACGACATCAACTTAATTTTTTAATAAATGTTTTCAGGCCTTAAGGTTAGGACAGTTGTAGCGTGCAGTGGGGCGATGCCCTTAACCACTGCACCACCAGCGCGCACTAACTTAATTTTATTTAAGTAATTCCTATTTCTGAAGCTTTACTTTTAGAATATCAAGACGAAAAGCACTTAAAAAAATTGGACCAACAGACAAATTATTTTAACAATTTAAAGTTAGCCTGTTCCTTAATACTATAAAATCCTTTCGTAAAAGCCTAGATGTGGGGCGGTATTCATTTATTCAAGGCAATGTGCTTAAATAGATATTTAAACAAGGTGTTCTATTTTGAACCTCAATAGAAACTACATCTACAAGACTATTATAGCCAGTGATCAAATGATTTAAAAATAAATTGTAGTGAACCAATTGCAGAACCTTTGTGAGTGAGCATGTGTCGTTACGTGTTAGTTATTCCATTTACAGAAATAAGAATGCCAGGACTATAGAAATATGTTGTGTCCGTAACCTTCTTTTTTATCAGGTTCGAAGGGACGTTTTAACAATGTTATCTTTTTCCCTTGCTAAAAAAGACAGCTCATTAAGTTACCTTCATAACACACAATGAAGTTCTTATTTTTGATCCGAGGACATAGTCATACTTCCACTGCCTGTTTTTATTTTAGGAAATGTACACCCAAGCGCTCGGGCCAAAGAAGAGTGCTGCTTCCGTTAATCACAGAGCCGCTTGACTCATATTTTGGATCTTATCTAATTCTTGTTATTTCTGTTCCTCCAGGCAACATCTTTGTGGTGAGTTTGTCTGTTGCCGACCTGGTGGTGGCGCTGTACCCTTATCCACTGGTGCTCACTGCCATCTTCAACAATGACTGGACTATGGGGGATTTGCACTGCCAGGCCAGCGGTTTTATTATGGGACTCAGTGTTATTGGATCTATCTTCAACATTACAGCCATCGCTATCAACCGCTACTGCTACATCTGCCACAGCCTGCACTACGATCGCCTGTACAGCCTGAGGAACACCTGCTTGTACCTGGGTCTCACCTGGCTCCTCACCTGCATCGCCACAGTGCCAAATTTCTTTGTGGGTTCGCTTCAGTACGATCCACGCATCTACTCTTGCACCTTTGCCCAAACCGTAAGCTCTTACTACACCATATCTGTTGTCATTATTCACTTTCTCATCCCATTGCTGGTGGTGTCTTATTGCTACATGCGAATATGGGTGCTAGTGATCAAAGTCAAACACAGGGTCAAACCAGAACAAAGGACAAAACCAAAACCGAGCGATATGAAGAATTTCTTGACAATGTTCATGGTTTTTGTATTGTTTGCTGTTTGCTGGGCGCCGCTGAACCTCATAGGCCTGGCAGTAGCTATAAATCCAAGCAAAGTGGCACCCAACATACCTGAGTGGTTGTTTGTGACAAGTTACTTCATGGCGTACTTCAACAGCTGCCTCAACGCCATCATATATGGTCTGCTGAACCAAAACTTCAGAAAAGAATACAAGACGATCCTCCTGGCTCTGTGCCTGCCGCGGTTGCTGCTTGTGGAGACGTCCAGATGTGCCACAGAGGGGCTAAAGAGCAAACCTTCGCCAGCTGTAACAAACAATAATGTAGCAGAAATTAATGTATGAAGTTGTGTGCACTGGAAACTGAATATAAAGTTGCTGATATTGAAATGTGTGCAATGATATTATTGTGTGCCTTTAAAAAGTTATTTACATCAAATATGTTTGGAATCTTTTTTTATGGGGGACACTACTTCTGTCCTGAACTCAAAACTCTTTAACTATGACTGCTTGTATATGGTCCGTTTTTTAATGCCTCCATTTTCACAAGCCTTTCAAAGGTTTTGATTCAGACGAGCATTGTACACAATAAACAGAATCAGAATTACTTTTATTCATCACCAAGGGGAAATTCTTTCTGTTACAGAAATGCAACCGACCAGCAAAAGAAAATATAGGTTGAAGATGAAAATATGATTAAACTTGTTCAATTAGTATCTCAATAGAAGCATAAAATAAAATGGATCTGTTTATCAACTTAACCCCCGGTATTAACAAACAATTGACATCTAATTTTAATAATTTTTAATAATTTTGTTAGCCCTACAACGAGTTGGCCACTGTCCAGGATGTACCCCGCCTAAGACCCAAAGTCACTGGGATAGGCTCCAGTCACCTGCGACCCCTAACGGGAGCAAGCGGTAGAAAATGAATGAATTAATTACATTTACTTTAACTTTTACCTAAAAATCAAATAAAACTAAAAGCCAGGGCACTTTGCAATGTTTCTACTCAACAGGAACAACTTATCAAGAGTGAAATGTTTCCAGTTGTAAAGATATAATCTGGAAAAGACACTGACGCCAGCCTTTGTTCTGTTTTATAGAGCGGAAAGACATTTACTGTATCAATAATACAGCGTTGTGCAGTGCAGAGAGTAAATAAATAATAACATCAACATAACTCATAATAATCCAATTAGGGATAGGGGTTATCCTTCGTTAGGCTTGTAACTTGTCAAGTATGTAACTTTTGCAATTTGCACATTACGATTAAACACACTGATATAACCAGTTCAGTGTTCTTACTACAACTTGAAACTCAGGGTTTTTTAACTAAACAGTGTTCCTTTTAAATCATAAATCTTCTTCAAATTATAATATTTGTCTTTAAGATTAAGAATATCAAGATGGGGAGGGTGCCAATCGGAACAGGTCTTGGTTGCAGTAGATAAGCAGCAGTGTACTTCAGAGAGACATAGCGGTCATGTCCCCTGACGCTGGTTTGGCCCTGGGCGGGTCTACCCAGACACAGGGAAGACTTCAGCTCTGCTCCCTCGGAGTTCAGGCCATCAGACAAAGAGAGGAGCTTTGTATGTTACAGAACGATTCTGTGCTCTGGTTTTATAGATGAACTGCTGTCACTGCTGTCAATGCATTGGATAAACAAAAGTTCCTTTAAACCTTTTAACTATGATCAATTAATTGGATTAAATGTGCAAATCCTCAGGCGTATGACCTGGAATGATTTAAAAGTCTAAAAAATAGAGAGAGGGGAAGAAATGTCCAAACAAAGCTGGCCTTCTTGTTTATTAAATGCCTCAGAGGAATGATGTGCATCAGGAGCTAGATGTAATTTTGTGATAGTGGTGGTGTACTAAAGCACATGTCATCCAGTCCAAGATGAGCTCTGACAGCACAACTTACACACAGCAGCAGCCAACTCCGAGCATGCCACATCAGGCTGGGCTTGTCAGAATGACACCGCTAGTGATATCATGTAATATCTAAGAGGTTACACACTTTCATTGGCTAATTCATGCCACATTTTTGTAGCATGTTTTGTTTACCTTCACGTTGACTGTCTCTATCTGGTGTCAGCTGCACAGGTCAAGTACATGCATTGATTATTAGTGGGAAAAAGGCACACAACACTGTTCATTTGAATCTGTCCTGTGGACTTGAAGCAGTTCACAAGCAAGCACAAGGTCAGACCAGGATGAGTGTCAGAGGAGACTGCAGGGAAGAGAGCTGTGTGAGGTCCAAATCTCTTTCACTCCGTTTTAACCTCTATCAATCTGACACTATTAACATTTTAATGCAAGATAATTGTCCCCTTTGTAAATACACGTTCCATGTAAGTATACAGCCCTGTCTTGCAAAGGTCAGTGGTTTATAAACATTATTAACTATTGCCAATAGGAAAGTCACATACAGTGAAACTGACACACTTGAGTTCATCAAACCCCAGCCCTGGCCTGAGCTCAGATGGAGTAGCACAAATGACTCTAGTCTGTCCACCTACTGCGTATGTCTTTTTTTCTGTGATTTGTGACAGACTTCTTTTTGTGCTGGTCATATCAAATTTTAGTCACTTCTTTGCTGTAGTTCATTATAGTGTCATGGGTGCCTCTTTATGCCTTTCGTATATATATATATATATATATATATATATATATATACACACACACACACACACACACACACACACACACACACACACACACACACACACACACACACACACGCACACACACACACACACACACACACATATACACACATCTCTATAGATAGATACAGATATAGAAATAGATAGATTTGGAAAAAATATTTATTTTTATAAACAACTACAGTAAACCTTGTGATGTACATGATGAGACACAAAGGACTTGAAACTAATTTTCTTTTGTAAGGGATGATATTATTTCCACAACAGCAGGAGGCTGTGACAAATGTGGTTCAAACACAATGGTTAAGCAGTGAGCCATTAGGAAGCCTAATTCTTGCATGACATGAGGTTTTCCGCCTGCTGGTCGCAGCCAGTCACAGTTCCTCTATATTTGCACAGAGGAATTTGAACTGCTCTCGCACATCACTGCATTTTACATCAGTGGGGTCTCACTGCAGGCCTGCTGCAACAACAGCAAGACTTCTAATGGATTTGAGCATTTAGTTTATCACTGCCGGTGTCCTCATGCATATGATGTGTTCTTACATGTCCCACAGGGTCTGGGTCAGAATTCTACCAGGAGGTTTTTTGTGTCAGGGTTCAAGAAAAACACTGTGGGCACTGCAGAGAGAGTCATTACTGTTGATATTTTTAACATGAATTACCATGTTTGGGTAACATTTAAAGTTTAGGCTCCAAAATTACAAATTTGCTTCTTGGGGATACACATACAAAAATATAGTCAGAATTATCATTTGATTAATTAAATTAATTAATAACCACTGGCAGCAACTTTAACGAACAGCAGTTTCATAATTAATGTGTAGAGACAGTAATAACAGTGTACCAACATTACTTGGTCAAAACAACAGGTGTGGGGCGGGCATCCAGTGTGTGAGACAGAGCACTGGTGACACATGGAATGTAACTGTACTCCGGATCAGGCAAAATATTGGAGAAGGTCATATGTCAAGATATATGAATAAACAAGAGAAAATTAGTGCATTAAAACGCGTTAGGGTCAATAGTTACCTCATCCCACAGGGAGCGTGGCTGATGGGAAGTGTGTTCAAATGGATTTTTTCATTACAGAGTTGAGATCCACCACCTCCAAGTCTACGTTCTGATTTTTTCTTTTTCCCAGAGCTTGGAGGAAGGATTTAATTAATTTTGAGGTTCTCAGCTGGGTCTCTGTCCAGTAAAAATTAGATCTTACATATAAATTATGTAATTGTAATATGAGCAAATGTTCAATGGTTTTGTTTGTAAAAGGAAGGCAGTGTTTGTTTATTAGAGTTCTATTTAAGGAAAGCTTTTCTGAGGGACAATGGATTTGTAATTTTATACAAAATGTCCAACTGAAGCAAGAGGTCTAAATGTATGTCTTTTGAATTACAATTCATGTATATGTTTTTTATTCAGAATGTCCTGTATTAGTCTGGATTAGCCTTATTATTTCTATAGCCTAAATTACTGAGCTATTGTAAATATTTGAGGCACAAAATGTTTCAGTGAATAGTGCTCTGAGCTGTTCTCAGTGGCTGTGTCTGCCCCCAGAGGCCCCTCACAGATGTATGTCTTGGGGAACCTGCTGAGCATGGGACCTGCACAAGGAAAGCCAACTGGAGCAGAAAGCGCTCCACCTTCACACCAGCGAGCGAGAGACAGAGAGTGAGGGAGTCTGCATGCTCTGGCGCAAACTGCTGGAAGTAAACGAAATGCTTAGAGTAGCCTCCTCAACGTAAGGGTACAGGCTTTACAGATTTTTACAGATATTTAATAGAGCAGGATGATTAAAATTAACAAATGGTTGATTTGATGGGAGCATGAGGCAGTCTTTTGGTGTTTAATAAATTTATGTCTATAAATATAAAGAGAGGAAATTACAACTACAAAAATTATAATGATGTCATAAATACATAAAAATTTAAAACTTTTGTTATTTATGTAATTCAACGTAATCTTTATTCTCATCTTCTGAGATGCATGCACACTTTTATTACTAACCTATCTACACTCGTGTATAAAAAGAGCCGCTATGATAATTTCCTTTCTCTGGGAAATGAAGTTAGGTCATACATAAAGTTTTTTAAAAATCGCATTTAATCTCGATACAATACATCATACATTTTAGTATATAGGTGCATGGTCTTCCCCATTAATGTTAAATATTATAGGCATACAGAAAGTTATTAATTCCTTCCTTACCACAACGAAGGCATGCTGGTTCTTTTAGATAAATAAATTGAATCTCGCGTTGTTTTCCTTGGTCACGTGACAGTCCCGTGACTTGTCCCCGGAAGAAAACCTCTCAAACATACACCATACGCACAGGAATAGCGTCATAACAGCTTTATTGTTCCTCATCTTGTGTTTTATCGTTTAACGTTTCAGAATGGACGGAAATGTAAAATCATCTTTAGACGCTTCAGCGGGTCCACCACCTTACTCCAGAGGGTAAAAACACCACATTTGTTGCGGAATGAGCTGCGTTGGCTAACTAGCATAGCATTAGTTACTTGTGAATGACTGAGCCTGTTATGATGATAAGCTTTGATATCCTGGGCTGGCGCCACTTTACCAAACCACTCTCCCACATCAATAGACATCCTGTTGTGTCTCTACACTAGGTTATTGTTGTCTTGGTGTGTTGATTTATGTCCTGAATCGTAATCTTAATACTTCATTGTAGGAATGAGGGTTCCCTGGTCTCTGCCCTCAAGACACTGCTGTTCTTCACTATCCTCATGGTCACATTGCCTATCGGACTATACTTTGCTTCAAAGGCTTTCATCTTTGAAGGTAAGTTTGATAATAGCTACTTCTATGTTGGTAATAGGAGGTCACACAAATCTTATCCGTGTATAATCTTTTTTTACACACACACATTGAGATGAAAGGAAGAAGCCACCATAGCATCTTTCTTCCCAATATCTTATCTGTGGTTTTATTCAAAGTTGAACCAGAGGATCAGAGCTTTTCAACTCTGGGTTTTGTTGAGACGCATGAAGTGCAAACAGCACTAACATTTTAAGGACACTGTATTTGTGCTCAGTTAACTTTGCCCTCTTGATAGATAAAAACGATTATTATTATTTATACACCGGTGCCATGACGCCAGCTGAAATAACACAAAAAGAGGAAGAAAGTACATTTAGTAAATTAACAATAAATTATAGTTAATTAAATTTTTCTGCACAGAAAATGTTTTGTAAATGCAGAACTGAAAAGTAAAAATAAGATTGCCACACATTTTTGTTATCCAACTAGAGAACATTTAATGTATTCCAAACTTGCAAGATAGAGCCATGTGAGCCACTACTGTATATGATGCTGGGATGAGAGCTGATTGGCTGTGCTAAGGTGCTTCACCCTGCTTAAAACTGTTCTAAAGCTATGCTAGTGATTACACATTCATGCTTGTTAATACTGATGAGGTACCAAAAGGTGTGTGAGAGCTAGGAACAAGCAGAAGGAACAATAGACTTAAATACCTACTTCCTCCGTTCATGGTTGGGAAATGATGTACCCCCGCATTAACCTATACCAATACCAAATATATTCAGTTGTGTACCAAATAATGTATTACTGTTGTGTTCCTAACTAACGCTGATGCTGGTCCTGGTAGGGTATAATGTAGAATCAAATGTGATTGTAACTCCTGTTTTTCTTTTTTTCTCTCAAGGTTCAATGAAGATGTCCAGTTCCGATAGTTACTTCTATGCTGCCATTGTTGCAGTACTTGCAGTGCATGTGGTGTTGGCTCTTTTCGTATATGTGGCCTGGAACGAAGGCACGCCGAAGGGGAAAGGCAAACATGATTAAGACTCTTCTTATCAGCCAAATGAGCAACATGGTATGGATCATGTAGCCTCCCTCTGTGGACTCCAGCATTAAATCTATTATTACTGTCAAGAGAGCTCCAAGATCTGCTTTGTGTAGCTTTAACTATAGGGTTAAAGTAGCAAAAATGGCTCTTGTCCTTGAATTTGAGTCTGTGATTTTCCGTCCTGCTGCTGTAAAGGGCTATGCAGTAAAAATTCTTCAACGGGGTTTTGTGGAGATGTGCAAGCCCTAAACTATATCTGAAGACATAGTGTTACAAATGATCAGTTAAATTTATCCAAAATGATCCAAAATACAGATGCACCAAATTATTTTTCTTGTCACCACTAAGATGTATGAAACATTTTTAGAATAATTATTCAAGATTAACTTGTTTTTGTACAGTTATGTGAAATAGTTAGTACACTGGAAAATGAGACAATTTTTCTCCTTTGTCACACTAAATATTAAAAAATATTTGACTTAGTAGATGTAGATACAGTTTGCATTTGTCAGTTATTACGAAGTCATGATGGACTAAAACCCAAAATATAAGACATTCAAAAGGATTTGCTAACTTTTTCACATAACTACTTTGTTGTGTTATTGTAGGAACAGAAATGCATTGTAGTGTGTGGTCTTACTGTTAATTTAAGTCTGTACTGTTGAGTGCTAAGTTTTTTTATATATAAAAACATATTTAAAACAAATGTTGGAAGTTTGTTTATCCATAACAGTAACAAGGGAATCCATGCTTGGTAGCACTTTGATATAGAACATGGATTGTTATAACTAAGTGCTGTGAATGAAATGTTATTCCTTTAAGACTCACTAATAAGATAAAACACGCATGCATGCGTCACAAACCAAATCAGCATCACACAAGAGGTTATAATTTTCTCAACCATCTGTTTATAAATGTGTTGCGAGCTGGTGGATGTCCTTTGGGTGTGTTTTAATTACTTGAAACACAATGTCTGAATTATTAAATAATATAAATGGAAAACTCAAAGCAGGCATTTACACACCGTCTTATAACTCCCCTTATTGAGATGGATATTTGTACAACTACTAATATTTTGTCTTATTTGAATTTGATAAGATGTACAGATAAATAGCGAACATCTCTTAAGGTCTTCTTGGAGGATTGGGCCCAGTTAATAATGTGTATAAACTGGACATACCTACGTTTAAAATGTTTACCCCACCAGCTGAGGAGACAACAGTCTGTATGGGCGCTTTGTTCTTCTGTGCACAGAGATTGATTGGTCACATGGTGGCAGCACACGTCCTGTTCCCATCGCTGAGACAACACAAGCGGAGCCAACAGACGAGCTGACAGATGCCAGGCTTTAATGGTGTTTTCTGCCTCAGAAACCATGTCAGCAGCTGATTTCGTTTTTCCTGTTTGCGTGCGTCTCTTTTCAACAACTGCTAGTGCAGCAAACAGCTCCAGCTATCAGCACTTACTCAATAGGACAGGAAGTCACAGAGGCTGGTTTTGAGGCGAGGAGGTGACGACCCTGATGATGAGTCAGTCTACAAACAGTCAAGCATCCTTTGGTGTATCCAGTCTTCAAAGCTGCACAAGATATACAGACAACACATAGATTAAACAGCTCTATAATATTACAGATTGTAAATTGTCGTTAACGTCATGTATTATTTACTCACGTTCTATAGACAACACAGTTCACTAAGCAGCCTTTCCCCATTATGTCCAGCAGATGGAGCCCTTACCAAATGGAATGGGTAAAATGCAAGACTTAGCCAGGTATCCACTCACATGTGGCGCAAAAAACAAGCAATTTTGAACAGATCTTCTTAAATTGGTATGGGCCAGAAGTTAGTTGTAAATCAAACATGTAATAAGCACAAACACATAGTTTAATTTGGTCAGGGTCAGATGCAGCTGAATGTTCAGTAGTATGAAAAAGAATGGGGAAGAGTCCTTGCTATAAAAAAAACAAACACATTTACATTTTCTTTCATTTAGTCTTTGAAAGTTTCATTCAAGTTAAGATTGATCTCTCTGTTGATGATGTAGGATAGTTTGTTTAGTATATGGTGGTGTTCCCAATAAATGCAGTGAAATATGCGGTGTCTTCTAGAATAGTCCAACATTTTGATACAGTTGACATTTTTGGCCCCAGACAAGAAGGTTTTGATTTCAAAGTGCTGGACATCCACACATAGCCATTACTCACAGTTCTCACCTGTCAGCATTTAAAGTGTCACCTTTCCAACAGATGATCACATATGTATATGTATAGAGTACATTGTGTATGTTTTTGATGTTACTGCTTTTGCTCTAGTTAAAGAGATTCATGGGGCTACACATTTCATAGAACAATGCCAGGTATTTCATCTTGTCAGACTATCAGACTATTAGTTGATACGTTGTACTTTGTGTTTTTCCTCCCTTTGTACAAATAGTATCAAATGGACGAAAGAAAAAAATATTCCTGTTAGCAAACTTTCTTTACACTCTGTAGAGGTCATCTCTGAGAGTACACTCCTCTTAAAAAACCTCTTGCCATGCGGTGTCACACTGGTGGGACATTGGACATTTTTATTTATTCCTTTTTATCTACCATCTGATAAAAGGAAACTATCAAGCTGCTAGACATGCATGATAAGAAAGTTGTAACCCTCTTAGTTACAGACAAATCAAACATTCTGGGATGAACTGGAATCAGTTTATACTCCAATAGCACAAAAGTCCCTAAAACTCATTTTTAGTCAGATTAGCTTCTGCTTTGACAGAGAAATTGTCAAAACCCAACAAATGCCCAAACTAGTGTCAGTCAGGCCTTGCTACAGACACCAGCTTTACTTCATACATGTATTTATATCTCTGCACTGGATGAACTTACTTTTTCCCCACAGGGTTTTTGTGTTTTTTCCTTGCTGAGAGGAAGGGTCAGTTGTTAAATATTTGGACCGCTTTCTACCTGTGGCCCATCGAGGCAACTGTTATTGTGATTTTGGGCACTACAAAAATAGATTGAATTGAACTGAATTGAATTTAGCAAAGAAAATATACAGAATTGAAAATCTGATATGCCCCTGAACATAGCTTGTTTCCAAGTGTAATTAGAGTAAATCAGACACCAGAGGCCAAAACTACAGAGTCTCAGCTTTACAAAGAGTCCAGCCAATAGTTCAAGCTCCAAGGGGTTCAGAAACAGCTTCAGTTTGAATTGAGGCTCATTATAGTCAGACGTTTTGGGAAAAACAGTCCCGCAAGGCAAGGGTTTTTTAAATGGTCACATATAAAGAGCTTTTCTACCTTCCAAGTGCTTTACATCAGAGAACCACAGACACACATTCATACAGCAGTGTACACAGACACTAAGGGCGGAGTGGGTTAAGTGTGTTGCTCAAGGCCACAACTGAGGCAGCTTCGACCAATACGCTGATCAGTGGGCCAGTGGATCTGACCGCTCTACTTTACATTTTTTATAGTATTAAGTAGTGTTATTTCTTTTCAGCTAACTGTAACATCTAAACATGAGTAACTTTTTTAAAAATTGTACTCTGAGTGTTTTTCGGACACCATACTTACTCCTACTTTAGTAAAGTTTTTGGTTATTCTTTCCACTGGGTAATGGGTAAATGCTTTACATCAATAATACATATGATTCTTGCACCGGTCCTTCAGGTATTTTATCAAATTTTTGTGAATTTACATTTTGTAAGTTTGAAGGTTTTTCCATAAAATCGCATTAACAGTTACCCTTTGTCTTACTTGGCCCACTACTTTGTACCTTTACTTGAATAATACTCTTTCTCTTTCTTTTTTGTTCACAACGTTTTAATAGTCTACTCATCTTTGCTTAACAGTAACCACTATAGTTTAACTTAAGACAAGTTTATTTCAGTTTACAAATATTGTTATCACAAAGTGATGTACACACAACAAATGAGAGACATAAACATCTGAACAACATTGTATTATCCAATGAGGCTGCAATTATTTACTTGTATCTGGCGCAATAAAAGTGACAGAACTCCTGAGACCAGTGCAATTTATTTCTGGGTTACATCCTGGAATACATCTGAGCATTTTTAGTGCCCAGAATATATTGCACAATGTTTCATTTCAAGTTTAGTGAAATATGTGTTGTGACATTGACAGCTAAAACACAATACTAAATAATAATTTGATTTCTTTCAATGAGGCCAAGTGCTCAATTGTCCCAACTGATTTCCCTTTCATTCTCTGTAGTTTCCAAAGCAACTAATCTTCCCTTTGGTGTAATGTCGTTTGGACAGACATTTAGACCAGATGCCCTTTCTGGCATAGGCCCTGTCATTTCTCCAGGCTTAAGGCAGCTTTTCTGATCAGGCTTCAACATTTGTTCCATTAAAATTGGGACCAGCCTATAAATGACAACAGAACAAGTTTCTTCATGTTCTGCATGAACCTCAGTAGCCCAGGCAAGCCACCTTTTAACAGTCCAGACATTCAACAAGTGTGAATGCTTCCAAACATCACATGATATCTTCACAGCAATATAAGACGCTGCCAGAGAAACGTATAGCTCCTCATATCTTTAGATCGTCTATTCTAGTCTTGTTGCTGCTGTGTTTGGTGCTGCGCCCTGGCCTGGCCTGTGTAGGCGACCCCGGGGCTGAACCTGTTCCCTTCTTGCCTTTCAGGTCAGATTCCTCTAGTTTGCTCGTACTGCTCCTTTCCACTGCCATGTTGTCCTTATTTTGTTTGTAGGCTGTTTTGCTATGGTAAGGATGGAAAGAGGAGTCTGTGCCATCCGTTATCGGGGAGGAGAGGTTGTAACTTGGAGGGTAAGCAGGCTGAACTGGAGGGTGCCCACCAAAGTAATCGTCATAACTGGGAACAATTGGCACTGTGGTCTCATTAGGGTTTTTGGAGTTGATTTCTGATGACCCCCTGTTTCTCCTGAACGTAATTCCCTGGCGACACTTGGTGAATCCCAGGTGATAGATCTCTATGAGGTTGAGCAGTAGAGACACACTGGCTACTCCCAGCATGAAGATGATAAAGATGGTTTTCTCTGTGGGGCGGGATATGTAGCAGTTCACTACATTGGGACAGGGCCGCCTGTTACACGTGTACATAGGCTTCAGTTCAAAGCCGTATAAGAGGTACTGAGCTACAATAAAGCCCACCTCAAACAGTGTCTTAAAGATAACATTAAAGACGTATGTGCGCAGTAGCTCCCCTTGGATACGCACTCGCCCTTTCGGGTCTCTTACCAAAGGATTTTTGTGCTTTGCATCTGAAATGAGGGCTTGCTTGTCCGGATGATGAATCTCCTTCTCCCTGTCTTTCTCTTTTTGCTTCTCCTCCATTCTCACAAGATGGAGGATGTGTCCCAGGTAAATGAGAGTGGGTGTGGACACAAAGATGATCTGCAGCACCCAAAACCGGATGTGTGAGATGGGAAAGGTGTAGTCATAGCACACATTCTGACAACCAGGCTGTTTAGTGTCACAGGTGAACCCGGACAGCTCGTCTCCCCACACTTTCTCCGTGGCGGCGCTCAGGATCAGGATGCGGAAGATGAAGAGCACAGTCAGCCACACTTTCCCCACCACCGTTGAATGCTCCTGGGCCTTCTCGAGGAGCTTCCCCAACAGATTCCAGTCCCCCATGACTCTGTGTGTTCAGACCTGCAACTGAACAAAAAGAATTAGCACTTCAGCTAAAGCAATAAAAAAGATTCTTTCTGGATTAAAAAATGAAAGCAAGAAAAGATCATAAGCGTTGAATTTTTAGGTGTTTTGTGATTGAGTGGTCTTTCCATAGACAAATTTAGATTTACTCGGAGGGAGTATATTTGGGAAGTGTGGACAGGAGGGAGCCAGCTTCACATTATGTTGTGCACTTCTTGACTTCAGGGCTTCAGAAATATGATCCACAAGCAGTGAAATTTAAACACTGCCACAGAGGAACATGTCAATAAGTATTCACACGTGCTATGAAGTATAAATACATCTAGAGACTGAGAAGAATTCAATGTTCAAGCTAAGAACTAAATATGAGGTGTGAACAGATCCGCTTTTATCCAATTATAACTTTAATACACACACATTTTTTCAGCATATGAAGTGTAGTTAATTTAAAATATACATATACACAATATACAAATATATACACACACAATGATATACAGGTTTTTCCCCAATTAACCTTTCAGATTTAGCAACTAGTTCTTACCAGTGACTACAGTACATTAAATATTTGTGTATGCCCACCTCGTCAGCTGATACATCTCCTGTGTTCAATCTCTCCGCGACTGCCAGGGTCCATGAGGCCGGCTCTGTCTTGACGGGCCTCGGAGTATAGCAGGCCTTTGGGCAGTGGCTGTGCCCTTGAATGGACTGAAAAGTGGATTTCTCCTGGGCCCAGTGTTGTTCACACCGACAAATCCCTACAATTAAATCCTAAAACTTGCAATTTAAAAAGGTAGTCAGCCTACCCAGAACAGGCCCGCTGCTCTGCCACTGACCACAACACGTAAGACAGTAGTTTAACTCTCGCCATGTCCAACCTGCCCTCCCCCTCACAGTTAATTTTGGCACAGGACTCACTCATGTAAACTGCCAAAGCCCCCTACTTGCTTGTTACAGTGAGTGACAGGGCAGCGAGCCAATGAAGATGACCGCTATATCTGTGCAACTTCAAGTGTCCAAACAGACTAATTATAGCACTCAGGTCTGTCCCATTAAAGGGGTGTGTACATGAGGGTCAATGAATGGAAATGACTGGTCATCTGCACTGAACTAGTCAAACGGGGAATATCAGTATAAATTAATAGTCATTTTCAGTATATTACACCTGCGATTTTAATGTAATCTATGGACAACTACAAAAAAAATAATTAAAGGACATTACATTTTGTAGCGCACATTTTTAACCCTGACAGATGCAATTTGTAATATTTGTAAACCATGGACAATGATTTTGTTCCCGGTTTAAACGTTTCATGGAGATGTGCTTCAGCAACCATATACAGTATTGTAGTTAAAGTGTTGATCAAAGCTGCTTAAGTTAAGTTCACTTACAAGAGTCTCAAAAGGCTGAACACCTCTCGCCCTTCTCAGTGGGACTCTTTTTAGTCACAGTGAACTTTGATTTGAGAGACTGATCCGTTAACAGATTGATTTCATTTTGTTTATAAGATGACAATCTCTGGCTAATCCAGTCTGCCTTGGACTCGTCCTTAGATCTGCAGAAGCAGCGTTTGCAGGCCCTTCCAATCAGATAGAGAACCTCAGCCAGGTTGAGCAGCACGCACACTCCAGACACAGCCAGCATGAAGACAGTGAAGATGGTCTTTTCTGTGGGCCTAGAGACGAAACAGTCTACTGTGTTGGGACAAGGGTAGGAGTCACACTTCACCAAGCGCACCATCTTAAAGTCAGGATAGATCAAGTAGAAGATGTAGAGGAAGGCTACCTCAAAAAGGATTCTGAAGATGATGCTGATCATGTATGTCCACCACAGGGCTCCGGTGATCTGAAACTTCTGGTTCTTGATGCGTTCGAGCTCCCGTGGGCTGCCACGGCCAGACCTCCTCAGGATCTTCTTGTCAATGTGTCGACGGTGGGCCACGTGCATGGCCACCAGCAGGGCCGGGGTGGACACCAGGATGAGTTGAAGTGCCCAGAGCCTGATGTGGGATATGGGGAAGAACTGGTCATAGCAGACGCTGTTACAGCCGGGCTGCTGCGTGTTGCAGGTAAAGCCAGACTTCTCATCGCCCCACACACTCTCTGCTGCTACCACCAGCACCAAGATTCGAAAAATGAAGATGACAGAAAGCCAAATGCGTCCAATTCCTGTAGAGTGCCTGTTTACGCCGCTTATAACGGCATAAAAGGAACCCCAGTTCATTTTCGACTCCAGGTCTGAAAGACAAAATATGGATTAAAGGTAAATATTAAATGTACTTATCTATAGGTTCAGGTTGTACTCACAGTCACATAATGCAGCTGGTCTAACTACAGTAGAGGTTTACCATAGACCTAGCCAGTAGTGCAAGCAGCATACGTGGTGCCAGATCTAAAGATGGCCATCTTCATCTATAGTTTGAGTATTCAATTTTTTCCACAGTAAGGGACAAGACGCAAAGCTGAGTGGCTGTTTAAAAGCTGGGGCGATGGCCTACCACCATGCACCGTCACAATACGCAACAGGTCAAAGCCAATTGCAGATCATTCAATAAGCCACGTGATATTCTGAGTCTGTATTAATACTGTACTCCCAAACTGACCTACAGCCCAGTTACAGACTGTCAAAGTGCCAACAAATGTTCCTAGGGTTTGCCAAGACATCTTACAATGACAGACCTCTATTGTTCACAGGACGTGATGTGGATTTGAACTACACATATTTTAACATATTCAAGGTTAAGACATTCTGTCAATCTCACAACGCACTATAGTACAAAAAGAGAGCATAGAAATATGGAATATAAAAATATGGATAATGTCTAATTACCTTAGGCTGTGATGGTACACAATTATGTGTACAGTCTGTAGAGATGTTTAAAATGTGTTTTTGTTTATTAAGTAAAGTCAAAGGGTTGGATTTAGAACAGCATGCGTTAGGAAAATGCTAATCATTCCTCCGCCACTAGCCACTGCCCTGCACCGTAACAGTCATATGCTCTTATATAAACAATTTACATACAATGGCCTTCTTTATTGAGCTGCAACAAGCCCCTTTACAATTCAGATCAAACGCCTCAATTTCCTCCTACCCCGAGGCGAAAGAAGAATCTGTGTGGACACAAAGGCTGGAGCCTGCCACATTATTTATTGTGCTTGGCAGGGCAGGGAGGGGAAGGACCGCTTTGACCTGCTGTCAGAGAGCATGGGTCCCTGGCAAACCCAGTCAAACCAATACTGTAAACTGCTCTCTGACAAGTGCTAACACTTTGTCATAATAAATACAATTCTTTTCACAACCTCTACTACATAGTTTGCTTAATGTTTTAGCTTAGCTTTTGATGTCTATTAATCAACAGATTTAATATAGAATTTTACAAGTGGTTAGATTTTGTCTGCTATTTAAAAATAAATAGCAGATGAATGGCCCATATTGCATTGTATGAAAGTATAATTTACGTTAACAATAGCTAAGCAAACACAATGTAGCCATTTGTTATGGCCTGTCAGATGACCTACAGCAGCATAATGTGCAGTGAGCAGTTCTGCGTCATTTATGACAAATGTAGGAAGTGTTGGGTGGCATGTAATTTTCTCAATGGGACAGATCTCATTTATATTTGTGCAAGGATATATCCCACTCTGCAGTCAAATGGCATAGCACTTTTATTTATTACAACAAAATGTTCAAACACTAACTGGTATTTTGAACTTCAAGAAAGCACAAAATACATTATCAAATAAACCCAGATGTATTTAAGCACCTACATTTAAGCATTTATGCCCTACAGCAAATAAAAGAATGTTTTTACAAAACAAATAATTATTAAACAATACAAATTAGTTCAAAAATTAAAAAAAAAAAAAATTAGGGCTACAATAAATAACTCTGCTAATCAATCTGTTGATTATGTTTTTCTACTAACTGCATAGCCACACTAGCCTGGCAAGTTTTTCCTCTTATGCTTTATACAGACATATAGTCTGGGACCAAGTCTTATCTCCCAGTGGCACATCAGGGGTGATTGACAAGTGGATTAAACAAATTAAAAATACAGCACAACAGCTAAAAAACAGAGTGGACCCCTAAGGGCAGCAGGTAAGAGAGGTTACATTTTTTTTCATAACGATACCTGGATATTTGAGTGAAAATGTCTACACAGCAAATAAATTACTAGATAGTCAAAAAATAATTATTTTTTCATCCCAGACGCTGCTGCATTCTAACAAAAAGCAGGCGGGGATGGCTCGTCAACCAACCAAAACATGGATTTTTCATGAACAGTTTGATTATTTCAATAATAGATTAATCATAATAAAAGTGAATTGTTGTTGGAGCACAAAAATAATTAAAGATGCATTATATAACTTGGGAGGTGGGGGATTTGTCACCCGGTGGTTTAATTAAACTACAATACTTGGCAACAGTCCCAATTTATCATCATTCTGAAACCTGTGCTCAAACACACGTTGCATGCTCACGCTGTCGCTGCAGAGTGATACGATTAACGGTTTTGAAAATGTGAAAAACAGAGCTAGTTTATTTTAAAGTCTTTATGTATCGCTCACTTACCTAATGCAGTCCCAGTATCATAAATATTCTCTAAGGTGAGTTTATGAGTCCGTCCCGTGCGCTCCATAAATAGATGCTGAGAAAGCACTGTGTTCTCATTTTTACCTGAATAGATGCTTTTACAATATCTCTACTGGGGCAAAATAGATTTTACTTCATTACATGCAAATAATCGGGTACATGAACTAGCTCTGTTTTTCACGTTTCAAAACAGTAAAAATCAGGTACAGCTCCTTTAATATACTGTGGAACAATCCACGCAGAACAAGATATTCTTGGTGGCCCTCTACCAGGAAAGTTGTGTAGAAAAACTACTGGATTTACATTTATTACAGTAATTGTCTTCATAGTGCCAGAATACTTTTGAATGAACCAAATTTAGTAGTATTAAAATCTAAGTTGAATTAACATCAGGCAAACTGAAATGTGGTGTGACAATACAATCCCGAGCTCTGTTGTCATCTTTGAAATGCCCAAGAATTAAATGTAAAACAAATTCAGCCTTCAAATTCAGTAATTTGGAAATTAGGTTACCTTCTTTTTACCTGCATAAGACTTTGTTTGCAAAATGGGCTTCTACAAATGTAGATATAGAAAGATGTGGTTTTGATCAGTACATATTTAAATCCTATGGTCCACTGCACAGTTATATGTGCATTAATGTTAACATCAACAGTTACAATACAGCTCTGTGTAAATTACTTTGAGTATAACATGAGATAAGATATTTCTCCCATTCCAAGTCTTTCTTCTTCATTTTAAGATGCATAGTACCTACAAAGTACAAAAGAGAAATAATTAAAATTTGTATATAGTTGAATAAGGGTTTGTCTGCTTGGATAATTGACATACCAACACCATTCTTCAGTTTGTTATGTTTTGCATGTCCGTTCTGGGTCAGTCTCAGAGACAGGGACGCACCTCGCCTTCAGATTCAAAAAGTTACAGAACAGTTATTTCCATGTGTACTGGCTAGGAATGGGACGGGACCTTATAAGATAAAATTGCCACAGGGTTGTGTGCACATGTTGAGAACGCTCTTGCGCTATTCATCTTTGGGTAACTGTACTTAAATGACTCCTTCACATAGAGACTTTCAGCAAACTACTTCTGACAAAGAACACTTTTAAAATCGGTAAAACTAGTTGGTGCTTAAGTTCGCAAAAATGATTGATGAGCTTTACTTCATCCATAAATTAGTTTAACATCAGAAAGGAAAGAAGCACCATTCCTTTGTGCTTTCTACGTTGTATTGGCACTTTTGGTTCTATGCTCATGTGCACCAGCACAAGTAAGCGATGCACTGTTTTCTTGGGTGGCCTGAAAAGGGCTATGTAGTCTGTATATAATTTATTTGCTAATGAGATTGGCATTTCTATGTAAGCTAATACAACCAGAAGGAGGATTACAATGGATGGCCGAGCCCAAGGCAACTTCCAGAAAAAAAAAAAAAGAATAACCTACTTTAAGAAAAATGTCTCAAAAAAGGAAGAAAAAAAGGAAAAAGAAATAGGCTGGGTTTTGAGAAGTGACTAGTTAGAAAAACATTTGAATTTATGTTTGAGAACCACTGCTTTATATTGATCAAAGTTAGGCTGTTAGATACATTTATGCTACTAAAAGCCTATATGATGAAAATTACTTAAAATTGTCATTTTTATCCCTATATATCAACACATTAAAATATATTTCACAACACAAAAATATAAAATTGTGTCTCGTCCCACCCCTGAAGATAAATAGGATATATTGGGGTTAAGATGGGCTTTCAACATAACATGAAGTGTGTATTTTTAACCCACACCACTGATATACTTTGTGTGTTTTTTGTGTTTTTATTTCTGTGCTACCTCATGGCTTGAATGTTCCCCTTTTCCAGGAAGAGCTCCACTGCGACTCTGCGTCCCTCTGGGTATAATCTGGCGTAAAGGGTTCTCTTGTGCACCATGTCTCTGAACCAATCCACTGCTTCCTCAGACCAGCCTCTGCCATTCACGGGTGACACCTGAAGGGCGTTTAACAAAACACCATGAACACTGATAAGATGTTTCCTTCATCACTAATAGGAGAGATGACCATAACTAATTAAGTGTGGACAAATGCCAATAAAGCTATTAAATTGTGCTTTAAGCATTTCTACATATGCTAAAACGGCATAATTCACTTTTTTCCCACAATAAAGGCAAAACATTACTGGTAGAACACAAAAACTAAAAAAAAGGCATCGCTGTATGATTTTTAAACTTACATGTGCTAAAGAGACTTGTACAGCCTGGAGTGGCAAGACAACCATTTCAGGGGTCAGCTCTTTTATACATGACAGAGACAGACAGATGGAGTCCCCATAATCCAACCTCTTCACCTCCACAGCGATAGACATCTCCATAGAACTGTCGCTATCATCTAGAAGTCATAACAGGCAGATTATTACACAACCAAAGAAACACTGCCATCTAGAGGCGCACTTGTGCAAGACCCTACCTTTACTTATTCCACATATCTTTGTCACTTGAGACCTGCACCATTGCTTCTGTTGAGGAAACCAGCCCATAACTTTAGTGCCAATGTCTGGAATACAATTCTGCTCCGCAAATGAGCCACTTTCTTTCCAGGTCCTGGACGAGACACAAATATTGTATCAGACACATTATAGTGTGCGAATATATAAATATATAGTTACTTAGAAATCAAGGCACAATATTTAGAACTCACTCTGTTATAATTGTATGCAGTTTTTCTTTTGCATCTGCATGTTGGATGTAGAAGTTACCAGGGTTGACAATGTGAGACACAACAACTTCAATCTCTTCAAATCTCTTATTTTGAAACTCAGGGATGGTTACAGCATTCCTTGTGTGCACCCTATTGGCAGGATCTTTGAGCATAGCGGCATTAACCCCCTGAAGTGTGTCATCAGACGGCACCAGTAGAGATGTTTCTTCACTGGACACTGAGCTGCTTTCAGATTCATAATCTGTAACTATGTCCCCTATGTCCCACAGTTCAGTCTTGGTCGCAATCACACATGTATAGGTCAAAGAGCCACCTGAGTCCACTCGTTTTAGCTTAAAAAGAGGCACAAGGTTTTCAGTTTCAGAAAGCATACCTGGGTGCCATTTAGCATCTTGTTTGAATCGGTATGCTTGTTCTGTAGTGGTTTGCAATGAACATGTTGGTGGTGGCAGACTAAAAAAAGTGTTACTCCACTCCATAACAGTGACATCAAGTGCACCTGTGGTTTTTGCCTTTACTGCACTGAGAAAGTGCAGAAGCTGAGAGGATGTTTGTTTTTGATGTTGCACCTGGATATCATCTTCACGTCCCCATTTCATCATGGGGACACCAAAATAAGGCTTACTGTAGCCAGTAGCTGGAGGTATGGCAGGCATAGGTGGTAGCAGTAGCTTGTGAGTATTTGTTTTGACAATGTCACAAGAAGCAGGTAGAACTATCGCTTTATGGGATGAGCTTTTTTCCACATTTTTTTCTTCTGCTTCTTTCTTTACTTCTGTTTCCTGCAGAGTGCTACATGTGGCTCTGCAGACAGCATCCTTCCTTTGCACTTCTGATGCAGTGCGTTGGTTTATGTATGTTTTATTGTCCTTCTTGGTACATTTTTGGGGAATGACTAAATGTTTAAAATACTGAAAGTGCAGGTTGGCTCCAAGCACCTGAACAGCTCTTCCAATAGATCTCATGATAAACATGTTCTGTAACATCGGTCCCAATTTGAAGATTTCCCTCTTCTTGATTGGTTGATTGTGATGCATTTTGTTATCACGTTTGGCACAATCCTCTTGTGATGCTGCTAAACAGTGAAAAGTTACAGTGCATTATCTACCCAAGTAAACAAGAATAATATAGTAAATATTCAACATTTTGTTTAACACTTAACTTACCAAATTTAAAGTTCCTGAGCAATTGAGATAACTTTTCGATAGCTTGACATTTTTCATCTAATGTTTCTGAGAGGTTCTTGAATGAACTGGTCGAGAAAGGCGAATTTAAAAATTCATGGACCTCTTCGTAAGCCTAAGGAATGAGAACACACACAATTTTTTTTTAGATATTCTAAGTGAGGTAAAACAGGCTCTAAATAGCTCGTTTGATAACTTGATTAATTAAAATAAAGTGTCAAGATATAAAGAAACAGCTGTTATTAATATCAAATATCTTTTCAGTATAAAAGGATTTTCTTTACTAAAATAAATTGAAAAGAAAAACATCAGTGTATTCTCGTGTTCGGAGCACAGACTGTTTGGTTCGGAGTCGTGTCAGCGCCAATCAAATCCTACGTCATGTCCTTAACCACCTTATACACGGTCTATGTTAGCGAAACCAAATGCCATCTTTAATGAAGGGGCAAAGGACAAAGGAAAGTAATGGGAAACCTCACTTTACTCTTAAAATTCTCAAGAATAACCGCCACAAATGAGCCCAAATAGCACACAACAATAGAATAAACACCAGCTAAGCTAAAGGCGACTCACCTGGTCATGGCACAGGTCCATATTCCTCTCTCCTTAAGTCTTTTAGTTGTGTCACATTGTCAGACTATTTATTTAGTTTTGTCTCTTAAGAGCTCACATTTGTTGGATGCGGAGGTCCATTCACAGTAACCATGAGGATTCAGATGATTCAGAGGACTTTAGCACCTTCTAGTTCGTTAGTTAGTTTAGTTTTCAAAAAAATGCCGTGGACTAAACAGTCTCAACGTGAAGAAAATCCTGCAGTCAGTGGTTAAAACGGACTGTTTTCAAGTTATTTGTGACTTGCTGCGGGGATATACATTGGTGGTTAGTCCAACTTGCACTGGGATCAGGAAATTTGGCCACTCCAATGGGAATTTTAAAATGGGAAATACTAAACTTAGCATTCATTTAAAAGTCTTCTGACTGTGATAAATGTATTAATCAGAAGAGACCCTGCAGTGTATATATTCTTTTGCTAATGTATCTCGTTTAGCACATTAAAAAAAGAAAGAAAAAGTATTTGCAATTTATATTTCAATACAAAAATACATTGTGATAAATTATTTTAAACATATGAAAACAGACGACATGCAAAGTAGATTAATTAGTAGATTAAAAGAATGCAAAAAATGTAAGTCGGTTTAAGTCCAATTAAACTCTTCGTATATGGGTAATATGTAAGTTACCTTTTTATTGGGAAGGTTTTCTAGTGATTTTAGCATGTCTGACCATACGTTTATGACCTGGAAGTGGAATTCTTACCTTGTTAGCCAAGTTCTCCAACTCTTTGTTCAGCACATCACGGGCATTTTCCAATAAAAACAGTTTGTAGATGAGCTGCACCTTTTGTGAGATTTTGGCGGAGGACGAGCCCTGCTGGTGTGGCGGGTGGACCCTCATTGTGTGGCCTTTGCTCCAGGTGTGGCTCTACTGCTAATGCTAACGCTAGCTATACTGTGGAATAATGTTGACTAATCTTGTACAGTCATAAACTCCAGTGATGGCGAGTATATGTAGTTTACGCGACAAGTAAATTTATGCTCCGTTTCTTCTCGCCGTGTGTAGATACGTCCAGTTGTGCGGCACTCTCAGTCACAGCCATAGTCTATGGTCACAGCTCAAAGGACCACGTTCACCGGCGCCACGATGGAAACGTGCTGCGGTCTGACATCGTCTTGGGTCTTTTTCTCTTGGAGTTAGCTGGCGGTAATTGATCGGCAATCTCACTTTGGTAGGCCAACTTTGTACCTTGAACTGAAGAAACCAATGTGAAGGCTTTTACATTTGCAGTTGTCTATTTGTCCAGTTCTGTTGACGGTGCCCTGCGCTTTCTTCTGCTTTTCTGTGTCTTCAGCCTCAGTTTGGCCGGTTAAGCCACGCCTTATCGAGAAAATACTATTTTAATTGAGCCATGGAAAACACTCACTCAGACAGCCACGTGTCATTGCTCTTGTGACATGTTTTACTAGATCTAAATAAATTTTTATCGGAGTTTTGCCGATTTTTTTTTTTTACCTCCCAGACGCCAGAGTCACGTGACCCACGGCAAGGAGACAGTAGTGAGATGCGTGTCCGAATCGCTCTGTGATTGAGGGCACTATTTTAGTCCTCTGATTAGGGCAGGATTATGTGGTGATTGAGGGATTAGAGAAGAAGAGAGTGGACATCATAGAACATTCGGACACAGCCATGCGCCGCGCTAGAGTGACGTCGTTTGCGTCACTGAAATTAGCGAATCTGATTGCTCGGTCCGTTTTGGAGTTGACTCAGGCACAGCGGAGGGCAGGGCGACCAGACTGATATGTCGTGTATAAATAATATATAGATATATCATTCTGGACTTGCCAGGCAAATAAGCATGGCTCTGTTTTATCAGTTTGAAAAGATAAAATGTTTAATTATTAGATGAAAACAGCTGCTTTAAGCTACTTTATTGATTATTTACAAGTGGGAACAATATGGATTTAGGACATTATTTGACATATTTATTAAATAATAAGGAAAATATAGTTATTATATCAGACCTTAAAGGGTTAAGTACATGCATTTGCTGCATAATTTTTAAATCACACAATAAATGACAGTGAGCACAATAATTTTTTGCTAAATATAAAAACAGCTGCAAGTAATACAACTACAAATAGAATCACAATCAGCAATTGCCCAATATTATGATTTTGTTGTTTTTTGCTCAGGGCACCACAGTAAATTGTATAATTTTTTAGATACCCTTGCATCTGAATTTTGACACCCTCAGTCACGCAGTGGGCCTTCTTCATGTCTGGCACTGTCACTTTGGACTCATTCAGTACACTCAACCATGTATTCTCACAACATTTAAATGGATTACCACTAATATACATAATTTGGACCTGCCTAGTTAAAGTATAAACCACTGACTGGTTCAAATAGTGAAACATGTTATTTCTCAAGTCAATTTCTCTAAGAGGTGAGCAGACTATATTGCTTGGCAAACTGTCTAAGATATTGTTTGATATGTTTAGCTGAGTTAAAGCTGGCAAACAGGGCAAAACTATTTCTGATATATTGAGTTCACTGAGTGTCAGAGATTTAAGACTTTTCTGCAAAGCTTCCATTGCCCCTTTTTGGATTACCATATAGGGATTGTTTCCAAGATTTAGAGAAATGAGATTGTTTCTTTCAAAAGTGGTATTATACAATATCTTTATGTTGTTTTCTCTGAGGTTTAGATGTTTCAGCGTCCTTAATTGTCTAAATGACATGCAGGAGGACATAGATGTATATTTGTTTTTTTGCTCTAAGGATGGGTAATGGTCTTCAGTGGAACAAGGTTGGATTGAATTGTCTTGCAGGTTCAAACTCTCTATTTGTAAAAGTGTCTCAAGAAAGAGTGGAGCTATATGAACAAGTTTGTTGCTTTTGAGGTCAAGATGCTTTAGTGAGGAGTAGACAATTGGTGTTTTGAATCTGCTGTCACTATAATTTCTGATATTCCACCTGATGTTATGCACACAATTATGACTAAAGTTAAGTGTCTCTAAGCTAGAGAGAAGGCTTAAAGTTTCTAATGGGAAAGTCCTAAATTGGTTATAACTTAGATCAATGTGTATGAGTGGCATCACTCTCCAGTTATAATGAAGGTAATTTTTATTTATTACTATGGGATTCCCATGCACAACCTCATTGTAAAGGACATTACATTCTGTAACCATTTCAGCTTCTGAAATCATAGCACCAATATTGTTTTGCTGCAAGTACAGATACCTCAGGCGGTTTAGTTTTGGCACAATCGGAAAATAGAGAAGTTTGTTGAAGCTCAAATCCAGTATTTCAAGTCTGTATGGTAGGTCATTTTGATGTGTAACAAAGAACTCAATAGAATTTCCACTCAGATTGAGATATTTAAGATAATACAGTTTGAAATCACAAATGTTAGCCAGGTTATTTTGAGCTAGATTTAGTTTTTCCAATCGCCTCAATGAGTCAAATGCACCCTCTTCTATATTTGATATCAAGTTGTTGTCAAAAGAAATAGTCTTCAAGTTTTTACAATCTTCAAAAATGCTACGTGAAAGGCGCTGTAAAACATTACCACTCATCTTTAGGTGATCAAGAGTGGATTTGTTTTGTAGATACAATTCCACTGCCTCATTCCCCAAACCATTCAAAGATATGTCCAAAACCTTGAGTCTGTTGATGGACTGGAAAGCCTTTCCATTACTGTGGACATTGTTGTTCAGCATGTTCCGGGACAAGTTCAACTCCTCAAGTTGAGCCAGGTTTTGGAAAAAGTCCTCCGAGATGAAATCCAGCTGGTTGGAGCTTGTATCCAGCTGCTCTAAGTATGGCAAGACAAGCGCGTGCAACCGTCTGATGAAGTTATTGGACAGGTCGAGCCTTCTCAGTCCCATGTCCAGATCTGGCGGGACAGATGAGAGGTTGTGGTTGCTCCAGGACTGCTCCTTACAAATGAAAGAAACCTTACTCATTATAAAAAATACATGGAAAACAAATAGGCCTAATGCAATCTGTGTTAGTAATATAAAATGAAACATTTCATGGTACCTTAGAGTATGATTGTCCAATTGTAGACCACACATAGCCCAGCAGCATGTAAGAGAAAACAATACTGCCACATAAATGTTTGACCATCGTGCCTTCTGTCCTGTGTCTTCTGTAGATAATTTGCACCAATGTTGCTACTAGACCACAGAAACTTAACTCAAGAGGGAAAGGCAAACAGCTGCAGAGGAAAGATAGGCCCTGATGAGGAAAACATGCATCTCCTAACTGAAGTAAAACTAGTTATTACTTTTTGTAAAGTACTGAATAAAATAAAAGCTTATTTGGTGTACATTAACATAGAAAATGACACTACCTTTTATCTCCAGATAGGTAAGCAAGAAATACAAACACAATAATTTTGAGAGAGAATTAAATGAAAAGTAAAACCAATATTATTTTTAAGAGATGTTTAAGAAAGTATATTGATTGATATTGATTTTTTTTACCTTTACAACATCCATTGGCCACCTACTGCACACAGCTCACCTTCTCTTGTCTTGTCTTGTTTCAGTGCCATTGGGTGAAGAAGCATGACTCTGCATCCAGAAATAGACTGCTGTGGTCACTGCAAGCTAGGTTGCCATGTAAGTATAGTTTGCTTATTTATTTCGTGAACACACTGCATATAATACGGTCATGAAACATGTATTGTTAACATTTAGCCGTGTGCAAATGTACATCCATTACATTGTCACATTCACTGACATTTTTAAGTGTCCACTCAAACACTGGATGTAAGAGGAAGTGTCATGCCCTAGAACACAATGTTCACACACAGTGCAGCTCAATGGGCGAACATGGTACCTCAGCAAACTTGAGGTCGCCACCCCATCATTATGTTTTGTATGAACGGATGTGTTGATCCTTCTTGGCCGATTGCAGATTGAAACATTTACCTTTTTAATTTTATGAATCTATTGGGTTGGTGCTTTATCTCCAGTAGCTCATAGAACTGAGGAGCAGCAGCTGCAGCCTGCACTCTCAGGACCTGCTCCTGCTCTCAAGACCTGCTCCCGCTCTTAGGACCTGCTTCCGCTCTCTGTGCTCAGAGTCAGATTTATCTTGGAATGAACACCAGAGGGAGTTTAAATTTAAAGTTTTGTTTTGTTGGACTCTTTTAAATTACTTTTAAATAGACATGACACAAAGCTATCAACCTGCAAATGCTCTACTTAAGGGGTAGGGATATCAGTAAGTTTTTAAAATCCTAGTTAAATAAAGGCAAAGTAAAAAAATACATCTCCAGCACACATCTCAACACAGCCCCACAGATTTTGTTCCCTCTGCAGTTGAACTCAGCATTTATATGGCCCCAGAGGGGTCTGAAACAAAACCTGTGAAACAGCCAGAACATTCACCCAATAGATGGAACAAATCAGAGGCGTATCACTTTAGATATGCTTGGATGAGAGTGACACAATACTTGTCCAAACACCAAGTAATAACCATCAACTTGGACAACAACTGTGTTTTCCTTTGTTGAAATTGTATTTCCTCGCAGTCTGAAAAGGTCCAAGGAATTATTGCTATATTTCCTGTGGGAATAGAAAAGTTACACTAATTCAAAATAACGTTTGTTTGTACAGCACTCAAGCCAAGGTTTACCTCTGCAGTGTTGACCAATTGTTTGTTAGTGTTAGCTGTTAACTCTAGAAATGCTGTTGGAGCTAATGAGACAAGGAAATAAACCCTTCATTTTAGTAATTTAGATCACAGTTTATCGTTTCACAACCAGATAATATTGAAGCAAATACTTCCAGGTCCTCCTCTGCAGCTGTTCTTCAATCAAGAGATATCTTCATAGAACTCTTTTGGAAAGCACTTCAAATCCTTAGAGAAAACAAAGCAATTAGTAGAAATATTTTTGCAGCGCTATCCAAATACTCACTAATGGCATAAATCTCAGTAGTCCTTTATCCAAGATGACTCTATCTCAAGCAATCAGTGACATACCCCCTTGTTTTAGACATCTTGGCCATCTTCCCACGGACTCCCTCATAAAGTATGCTATTTAATTGTAAAATTATGTTTTATTGTAGACAATATTTTCAAACATTTTAGATTTTAAAATATGAGCTCTGAAAAGGTATTGTTAATTACATTAAGTGCTGAAAAAGTGTTGCTCAATACTCAGAAACAAAGACAATAAACGGGGAACAAGCACTGGAGAAGCTTTATTGTACATGAATGAATGAATCTGTAGCGCTCAGACCCCGGCAGAGGAGGTGTGGCAGAGCACAAAGGGATGTTCATTGGTTGTGGTGGAGGTGTACAACACACTACTACAACTACTATTACTACAGCGGTGGCTGCATAAAATTAGTAGGCAGATAGGCTGAGGTGAAGGCGAGGCTTGCAGGCGTGGGCAATGATTGTATGATGTCCGCAGGCGCAGATGGGTCCATCAGGCTGAATTTCTGCTAAGATTCATTAGATTACCGTAGTTTAGGCGTTTAAACTATGATCTTTAAAGTACCATCCACAGAAACACAAAACAATTTAGACATAACATGAAATATTTTAATCCATCAATTCAATTTACAAAAGTATATTCCATTTTATGTACAATATGTACAAAGATGTATAAACAATAATTTTCCTACATGGCTTAATCCACACGGTAACTAAATAGCACTGTAACAAACATATCACTAATCTGCAGGGATGCTCTAGTGCAAATCTGTGCAAAATATATAGTGCTGATGCCTTGTTAATTTTCAATAGCTATTCTCTTCAGTCTGATTACTGTTTGATCATTAAAATATTGTATATCCCGCAAGGGCATGGTCGTCTGAATATGTTTAAATCTTATCACTAAATGTAATCTGATAATACCCAATAAATGTCCAAGTGCATACAAATAACAGGTACAAATGATTTGAATAATGATTTTGGATACCGGAGATTGTTAAACAGCACACTGAAGTAAATAATCATTTGTCAGCACACTGCTTTTCCTTCTTATAAAGAAATGCTGTTTTGACAGAAATAGTGACTATAAATAGAAACAGTTGCTTGATGACAAAGGAGACATGTGGCTCATCAAAGCCTTTCTCCTCACACTTGATAGATGTCAGGGGAGACATAACAGTCTGTGTTGTCCTTTTAAATAGAGAGCTTTGAAACAAAGCACAAGTCACTCAAAGGCCTTTTACACTTTATTAAATCCACAGATTTAAATAATCCTTAATTGTAGAGTCGCATAGCACAAGACTTGAGCTAGATGTCGCATTTCAACAGTTTTAATCAATTCATCAAAACTGATGAAGTCTGAGGGAAAGTTGTATTCTGAGTCTTTGGGTGTGTGTTTTTCAGTTCTGGCCAGAAGATGGCGCTTCCCCCAGTCTGACACTTCCCAGGAATGTTGTGTGGTTGGTCATACTGATAAGTGTGTCCTCATAGACAATACGTATGGATATTCTCTGACCAGCGCGCAGTAGGCTCACCCCGGCCGTATAGCAGGTGTTGAACTTGCGCTGGCCTGTTTCAATGCTGCAGGTGCAGCGTAGAAAAGGATTGGAATCCACCATCACCTCGTAGCTGGCGATGTCTGTGAAATTGAGGTAGTACACCTGAAGGAACAATTAGAAATCACAATCACAAGTTGTTTAATGCCTCCTGTGGTACAGGTGTGGCACTAACAGGTTACACACGACCTAACTTTAAATATATATTTGACAGTTATAAACTTGACATGCACGACCAGTAAGACATTTTGCTTAGATTAATTTAGCTTTGAACTATAGAACTATAGATTTAAAGAGTTACGTCAAAGACCGTACTCACTTCTACCTGACTATAAATGAAGTAGACCCCGTCCAGCAGCACCTCGAGCTCTCCAGAACGAGAGTGCATTTTGAACACGCGGTGATGAATGGACACCATCTTCCAGTTTCTGAGGATGCCTTCAGAAAGATCTAAATATTTTACAACAAAAGAGAGATACAGTCCACATAAATGCCTCAAGTGTGTTAAACCACATGTACAATTCACACATGATGAATAACTACAAAAATCTGGCCTTGATAATTTTATATCTTTATCTTTAGTCAGGCTCTGTATTTAAATCATTTCAATTGTTTTCTGTCATAACAAGAATTAACATCCAAGAGACTCACCTTCTCTCACTTGAATCGTTGTTTCCTGCCCTTGCAAGTGAACCACTGCTGGCTGAAAGACAACAATCCAAAGTTATGATGAAAAGCGGCAAAAGAGGCATTGTGAATGTTGAAAATATAATTATAAAGGTTGAATGGATATACCTGGAACTCTTTTGTTTTGGACCTGGAATCTGGAATCCCTGTAAAAATAAAGACATACTTTATCACATCTGAAATGACATGATTTAAACAAAACAAACACTGAAATAGTTGGAACATAGATCACTGCGATCCCACGGCGTGTTTGACATCTGCATCAGAAGTCTCTCTGGTGAAGCAATGAGTTCATCCTCTAGTGTGGGAATGTGCCTCCACGTACTGTAATCTAAGAACTAATCTCGGAGCTAGTGGGTGTTTTAACTTCTCTGGCTTGTGAAGAGTTTTGGCTATCTCAGAACAGTGATGGTGTCATTTCTATTTCAATGTACATACCTGCTGGGCCTTGTGCGCCCGGAGGTCCCTGTGGTCCTGGAGGTCCAGGAGGTCCTGCTGGCCCCATCACATTACTTCCTGGAAATCCAGGGATCCCAGGGATGCCCGGTGGCCCCTGAGGGCCGGGGGGGCCAGGAGGACCAGGGGGCCCCGGCACAGGCCTTTTTCTCCCTGTACAGATTAATCAATGTTAAAATCCGAACATTGTTGGAATACAAACACATAATGATGTGATGTTTTTGGAGTGGTAAATGCAGATGGGTTGATGATAAACATATAAGGGGTAGTGAATTCTTCAAGGCTAATGCTACAGTCTGCTTCTTTTGAGAGTTCACACTTTTCTGTGATAGGTTTAATCTTCCTGCCACTGAAACAGAGCATGATGGGGGGTGGCCAAAAGGAGGAGTGGGTGGAGAAAACGTCTTTGTTTGAGCATAAAACAGAAACCTCCAGATTACCAATATCACAAGTCAATATCATATTGTTAAATTGCCCACAACAGCCTGAATTAGCATGCCATTACCATTTAATTTGTGGCTTTCTGTTATAACCTCAGTGGACATTAATAATGATGTAATAGCCAACTTGTAATTTTTGTCAAACTCTATTTTGAACGGGCATGATGTGTAGGGTTTTGCAAGTCCTTTTAGTCAATTATATATGAATTACCTTTTTTCTTTTCTCTTCTCTTTTCTTTCCCCGTTGATTCTGTAACAAAAAAAGTAGTACACTACAGATATTGTTATAGGCAAAATCACAGATTCAGAGGTTGTGTGCTGTGCAGTCGACTAAAGGTATGTCAGTCTGTGGTATCTTCTAGTGTAGTAATTTGTAAGTGCGGTTTCACCTCCTCTGTATGAACAAGTGCCTTAAGCATTCACAGGCAGTGGAACTGGAGAAGATCATTAGAGAGATACTTTATCCTGCCAAAATCCTTTTCTTTGAATTAAGCCCAGATGGAGAATGCAGATGAAAGTGTGTATACATGTGTGTGTATCCTCTTACAGACACATACCCGTGTGTGATCGCGCACACAGCCTTTATAGGGCATCTATGTATGACACAAAAACACCACGGCTCCCAAGCTCAAACTGTCTCACTGCTCTTGTGTTCACCATGTTATTACAACTACAAAGGCCATTTAACCTTAAAACCTCACAGTTTGAGTCCTCCTGTAACATATGGCCAGTGTTTCTCCCCTGGCTAAATGACTGGATGCATCCGTAAAGATTTGTCTTAACGAGCAGCCTATCTCCAATCTGGTGCCCGTTAGGAGCGCCACAAACCGACACACGCGCGCGCACAGACGCACACACACATATGAGGCTGAGATTACAAAAGCCTTTGTCTGTGGCTCAGAGCAGAAGAGAGACCTGGGAATGATTAGTGTTTAGAGGCTCGGGACTTTACTGATTTATGTAGAAAGTCTCAAAGGTGAGTTTTTTCTTCTAATTTAAACACAATCACTACACAACCCCCCCTCAAGTATTCAGTGTCACGCCACAGACTCTGGAATGCCTTGTGATCATGCTGCACTTGTTGCACTCAGACATTGACTTCAAAGGCATACTTTTTATTTGCATAGCTCACATTCTAAACAAAAACTACAAAAGCTAATTCAGACATATTGAGCAGATGGTTTTGTCTAAAAACTATTGATTATGATGAATCAGGCCAGTTAATGGAAGCCATCAAGTCACATGATGGGGTTTCCCAGCAGGTTGTTTGAAACAATCTAGTGAAGTTTTGAAGTCTGTGATTGCAGCTAACACAGTTTAGTTTTGACGGAGTACATCGGCACAGTTGAAATTTCAGGGGCCTGGTCTTGTTATGACATGGACTTGTTTGTCTGCTTCAAATTGGTGAAACCCTCCCAAACATTTTGTCCCTGTTTGCAATCCAACCAATAATCATTTCCATTCTGTTAAATCTCTTTCTCTGTAAACTTGACAACAACAGTGTGGTTTAGGTGCTGTGCTTTGTCAAGTATGAACAAAGCTGAAAAAATAACTAAATAGCTAAAACACTAATAACAAATTGTTTCCAAAATGTGTACTAAGACTCCAAAAACTACTGTTAACATTGCACCAAATCTCTTTCAAATCAACAAGAGCTGTGGAAACATTGCTCAAGAAAAGACACGCTATTGGCACGGACCTGCAGAACACTGTGATGCAGCTGCTGTGCTCTTAACTACAAGTGTGAAGATTCAAGGGCTGTGTTTGTTAGAGAAATAGTTGTCGGTGTGTATTAGAATCACTGTTAAGACTAAGCATGTACCTGAATCTAACGGCTTCCCGGGACTTCTTTTTGTCCGCTGTGTTATTCCTCTGTGGTCTTCTTTATCAAGGATGTCACCGTTTCCTTGCCGCAACTTATGCTGATAAAACAAGGAACAAAAACATATGTATTAATTCGTACACTTTAAAAGACAGGCACAAAATTACTCATAGGTGAAGTGAATAACAAAGTTTAACTCTAATTATGGCAACCATAATTTCACTCACGTTCCAGGTCTTTTTTGAGATGACCTTCCTGTTGAAACCAGCCACATTTTGTGACTGGAGTGTGGACACAACAAGCACGATTTTTTAAAGGATTGCTTCAGGCAGTAAATTCATCTATTTGTCTCCCCTGTGATGATGAGCAGCTATAGTACTAATTAGCTGAAAACATTATTGTTGGTGCTTTGTTGTCACCAAAGCTTTGGGCCTATTTTTCCTAAAACGTCTGACTAAAATGAGCCCCAATTCAAACTGAAGCTGTTTCTTAACCCCTTGGAGCACAAACTATTGGCTGGACTCTTTGTCCAGAGTAGTAGTACTGAGACTGTAGTTTTGGCCTCTGGTGTCTTATTTACTCTAATTACACTTGGAGACAAGCTCTGCTCAGAGGAATATCAGATTTTAAATTCCGTCTAGATTTTCTTTGTTAAAAATATGAAGTAAAGCTGGTGTCTGTAGCAGGGCCCGACTGACACACTGCAATTGTTGGGTTTTGACAATTCTTCTGTCAAAGCTGAAGCTAAATTGAGATGAGTTTTGGAAAGTACTTTCAATTTTTTTCTGAATTTCAGTGTAAGTTCTTTATTTGTGCTTTGTAGAAACTGACTAATTCATCCCAGAATATTTGATTTGACTGGAAATAAGAGGATTACAGATGTCCAGCAGCTTGATAGTTTTACTTTTATCAGAAGGTAGATAAAAAGGAAAAGCCCAATGTCCCACTGGTGGGAGACCCGCATGGGCACAGGTTAATGAAAATGTTTCCTCTGTATATAACCCATCCTTCAATTAGAGCCACAGCGCACCCTGTCAGGAGCAGTGGGCAACTGCAATGTAGCATCCGGCAACTCCAGATCTTTATCCAGGATCTTGTTCGAAGTAACTGGATGATTAGCCTGTACTCTGTTTGTTTTGGATTGTGTTAGATTGTGTTAGACCACCATTGAAAGATATAATTCCCCTGAACAATTTATATAATAGTTTTAAGCAGAAATGGATATAATGTTCATTGAACCATTAGGTATAGTATTTACACCGTGACAACAAGGGGCCTTTAACGAGAAGCGAGTTGCTGTCAGACTGTAAAACATGTCATTGCCAAGTCATTGTCTGCCCCACTGGTCTTGTAACCCATCCTGTAATACAAGTCACTTTTGTCTCTGCAGTCAGAGACAAGTCACCTGGACATGTCTGCTCTAAAATTCACCTTTTCAAACAAAAGGTCCAAGTGAATTGAAGTTAATTTGAGAGCAATTCCCATTCACGTGGCACCTGGTTCCAGTCCAAATCAAGTGACAGACAGCAGGAATTGTGAGGAAAAAAAGACAAAGAAGAGGATTTTGGCGACACTAGTCTGAGCTCATCTATGAAAACAGGAAAGGCTTAACTCAAGTGGTGGGGTGCTCCCATGGGTGAGTGAGTGGAAGGACAAACCACACGACTGCTAATGTAACTGGCTCGGGTTGGCCTACATTTAAGTAACTCTGTGCAACAATAACTGTCCAAAGTCTCAACTTTTAACACAAGAACCACATAACATATTTGGCGTTCAAAGAATCACCATTAATAAACATAAGAAACTATTAAACCAAAACTAAGAGCTGAAAAAGGGCGAACTCTCCCAAGATTAAACTAGAACAAACTTAGAAGTAAAGCTGCAGTTGAATTAAACATACCATCAAAGGAAGCTAGCTTACCACAGTCCAATGACTCACGTCACATCTAATTCAAGCATCACATTTGACTACGAACAATATCCAAAATTGAATGTAACGCCAGTCCATGATTGCAAATTTTGGAGTATCCCCAAAATTTGATTTGACAAAGAAACTCGGCACTTAACATTACAGGACCACCCAAAACCTTCTTTCTGTCATGCGCTGCTATATTGGGGATCACTTACGGTCACACATTGGTCAGCATAAATAATGGCATGAGTGCAAGGCGCACAGACTCTAAATTGCTGTGGACAAGCAACCATATGAGCAGTGTGCTGGACATCTGCTCAGAGTTTGGCTTACTTACAACTGTTAAGCAGCGACACGTGCGTCACCTTAACATGGATCAAAAGATAATAGAAACATTGTTACGGTTTAGCCTGTTGCTGCCAGACACATTGCAGACAACCTTTGGACAGTAAGGTACAAGATGACAGCATTTCTTTGTGTAAAGCAAATGTAAATGGCCCAAAAAAGCCTGTCTCCATAGCACTGAGGGAGCTCTGAGTGTCTCATTGTGTGGTTTTGAGCATAGCCACAGAAAGACAGACATGAAAAGTTATGTTTTGATTTTTGCCATATCTCGTCTCAGATGTGGTAGCCTCCTCCTGCGGTGAATGATGGGCGGGGATCATGTTAGACACATCCCTGGTCATGTCGGGCAAATTCAATGAAAAGTGTATATTCCTGACCAGCTGCCAACCAAGTCTGACCTTATAAGCATGGGAATTCCAGCCTGAAGGAGCAGCATGCCCTGGGAGTGTTTGAATCGACACACAGACCTCCAGATGTTCCCGCAAGCAGCGCCGTTCGCCCTTCAAATGGTGTGCAGGTGTCTCCACATCTCCTCTCCAGCTGTTGGCATATAAGCCGCTTTTACTTCTCAAAGAATTTGGGTGTATGTTCGGACATATGGCATAACACTTTCGTCTGTTGTGACAGCCAAACATGATTCAACAGCCGATTGCTGGCCCGAGATAAAGCCGGTTCAGAGCAACGAAAACAAACAAGCAATCTGCTAGGCTACCACCAATATGGTGGTGAAAGGATGAAATGCTTAACAAATGCTAGACTGAGAATCATTTTATATGTTCTGACTATGAAAAATGGTTTAGCACTCTTGTTTGCTTCATTTCACTTCATTACAACATTTACGGCCTTCATAGCATTTAAAGGCACGCAGACTTACAGTAAATCAGGATGACAATGTGTTGGTATGTATGCCTAGTGCCAACCATTGAGTAAACCATTCTTTTTCAGCACAAGGGAGAAATGCTATTAATTAGAGGGCTTTCAACTCTTCAAAGCATGTGGGGGTGCACTTGTGCGAAGAAAGCACCATTCCCCGTTGCTCCATGAGGATATGACTAAAATTCAGTCACTACAGGGATATGTAATTTACTAATTGCAAGACCTTCTTAAAGACCTATTAACACTTGAAACAAAGCAATTTAGTTTTCCCAAATATGATAAATAAATAACATTTGACAACTGGCATTGTATGTAATTATATTATTATGATGTAATTATAATTCACATGTTGTCTAAATCATCTTACAAAAGAAAAAAAATAATATAAGTGTTGAAGTGTAGTAGACTAGTTATTGAATGAAATGTTAGTCAGTGAATGACATCAGGCCATGTAAGTTCAGGAGGTGAAACTGAGGGCTGGTTCCAGATGGCGACTGGGACACAGGAGTTCCCCAGAACTCAAACAAGGTCAACAAGATTTAGATATCCCTAAAATGATACACGGTCACTCCCTGAACTCCATCACCATCTGTTTTAATCCCCAACTTGTAATTTAATAATCCAATATCCAGAAGATCTCCTACTAACGCTGTGGAATGTAACCCAAAGGAGATGTTCCTGTCAGCAGCCAATCACATTTTATGCAGTTGGCAAACGTGCTTCCCATCCCAAAGCTATGAAAATATTGAACTTTTAATGTTTTTGATTTTCACTCTGATAATAACCTTTGTGTCTTCAATACTATTCAATCAGAGCAAAACCTCTGAGACTTCTTTCCATTGTAGCCTCCCCCTGTCCTATATACTCTCACACCTTTCTCACAGTGATCCATTTCTGATGATACTTCTCTGCTCTTAGCTCCAGTAGATGTGGGTGACAGCCCACCCTGGTGCGCCACAGACTGTGTGCTGCTCAGGACTTTTTTGTCCCATCAAACTGACTTTTTTAATAGCAGTTAACTAGACTCCAGATGTTTCAGCATCTGTTCTTTGTGTGACTTTGAAGGCAAACATCAGAAGGGAAAATAATTTCATATTATAGTTATAAGAAAAATATTAGGCACAGGATCAAAAATATCCATATTATAGCAATTATACAGTGAAGGACCACGTTTTCTACATTTCACTGTCCGCGTCAGGTGAACAAAGGCTCGCCACTTGCTTAAGCCTGCGGTGCACTTGTACCTTAGACTTTAAGAAAGGCACACCGCAGTGGGGCAGTTTTATTCTTGGGAACGGCACAGATCTGCTGCACAGCTGGGATTTACTGCCTTGCTCAAGGGCATAACAACAGGGATTGTTGAGGGGAAGCCTGTTTGTTCACTTCCTTGGCCCAAGTCATAAATGACCAAATAATTTGCTCTCATTACTAAGGAACCAGAAGGATCTAAGCCTTAGTGTGAGATGTTAAGTGCTCCACATAATGAATCACTTTCTACTTACAAGATCTTACCAAAATGTTTATTTCTCCCCATTATTACTATCATGTAGCATCTTGAAAGCACATTCTACTGTGTGTGTACTGTTTTGAAAAGCTACATGGGTTTTCAGAGCCGCTTTGGCGTGCATTAAGACAATTGTTGCCCCTTTCTTTTCATCTTTTCAAGTTCATGAAAACTTCCCAGTCCTTTCTGACATATATTTGACATTCTCAAACTGTGTTTTGTTTGTGACTTATTTAGCCTGCATCTCATCTTTGCAAATCCCTTTGGACATAAGAACATGAGAGTTTCCACTTGAACAGTGGTCACACACTTCTTCCTCATTTTTACTTTCATTTCTCCCCATATCAGGTGTCTAACAGCGGGAGAATTCTGTGATGCAATTTAGTTTGCAAACTGGAAAGGCATATCCATGTAGATCGAAGGGCATCTGGGGGAAAAAAAGAAAATAAATCTATGCCAAATTTATTGGCTAAGATCTGATTTGGAGACAGAGGATTTGGTGTAGCGAGAGAAAACATGAACAGATAGTTTCCATGTTTCCACTCCTATTAAACTATGTCAAAAATCACAGATGGTTGTGTAGTTTAAGGCGTTTTATTAGCGTAACTTGAAATCGCTGCGTCCCCATAGCATAGGCACACTATATGCCAAGTTGATTTGAATTTGACAATGCCCAAAAACATACAGATTTATTTGACATGGGCGAAGTCAGTCTTTGCCTGAAGCCACTTGTCTTGCACTTGCCTTGTTCAAATACAGCAAAACCACAACTGAGTCTGCACTCGGGTCAAAATATCTGATGCTGATCTCCGGCTTATGTCAGTTGTATATGGCATTTCTGTTTACGCCCTTGCTTAACTGTTTTTGCGGTGGTGTTTTTAAACCTCTTTTCCTGTTTTGTTACTTAGTTGTGTACTTATTTGTATACCTGGCCATCACTTCAGATTTCAGTGCTGCTGCCCTGATCCCTTTGATGAGGATGTGAGTAAAATCTCCAATAAACAACAACGAAACCTGCAAGAGAGTCTCTTCAAAGAACACATCTTCCAAAAGTTAACAAGTGCGCCTGTTACATCCAAATGCCACATGCTCCTGTTTCTCCAACTATGTAAACTGTGGGATGTGTAATCAGAGTTGTTTAATGCAGACATCTGGCGAGGACAGCATCACAGAGTTGTTAAATATTTACAGCTGCAGCCACGGTCTTTCACCTCATGAAGCGTCACCATCTGGGTTCAATACTAGGGCCATCAAGCTGCACTTTAGCTCAGGGAAACCACAGTATCCAAAACACCAGAAGGCATGTTGTGGACTAAAATGAATGGTTTCACACTTCACATCATATCATATAGCAACGAGAAGAATTTATTAAAAATCAGAATACATTTATTGAGGGTAACTCAATATCTTGTAAATGCCTCAAGGAGGATCAATTCCCTCCAAAGGGTAATGCAGGCGATTGACTAAGATCAAACGTTGAGATCCACTCTTGGTCACCTTGATGAAACTACTGAGCTAGGGGTGAAGTGAGTGAGGGTCTAGTTGCCAAAAGCCACACAGACAACACAATGAACATTCAATGAGCCGGCTGCCAGAAAAGAAAACACATGTGAGACGAAAGCTGGCCCACCTCCAAGTACCAAGTGCTCCATCTAAGTCCTGATGAATTTACATCAGCCCTTGGGCTTTGCACCTGCTAGTCATCCACTTCATTTTGTGTCCACCTGTTGCACGTGCTGACTGACCTGTGCGTGAGAGTCCAGCTGGGCCAAGTGCCTAAACCCACCCAGCATCCTCTGCCTCTTTGGAAGATGCTCTGGAAACAACAACTATTTACTTTTTCTTACCAGGAAATGCCACCACCTATGTTACGTGCTTATAAGACACTCATGCCAACCAAAAGTACAAGCAGACAGGCTTGAATTGATGACATATATTGTATACAATAACAATGTATAATAAAATAGATTTTTGGCTCAAAACGCGCTGCGTAAAAATAAATGGTCATTCAAACTGACAGATGTGGGCAGAAAGTTAGTGGCCCGCCGGGAACATGCCACAGCGCGCACAAACTTGACACCACTACAGCCGGGGTAACGGGAGGTCTCATCAAGTGAATTGAAGATGAATTTAAAATACCCTCCCCTGAGGAATGGAAACAGTCTACTTTGGAATAGTTCATTTACCTTATCCTGCCGCACAACGCCGGCGTCCATTGGCGGATGAACTTGCGCAAACTCTAACGCAGGGTCAACTAGGTCAGTCTCCTCCTCAGCTGTCAACATGGAGTCCCGCTTCTGATGTACAATTTCCCTTTTCACTTCAGACCGTAAGTCCAAGTAGCAGACGAGAGTGACAGCGTGAAGAGACAGCGACAGCAGAAATAATCCCAGGAAGACGACACTGCTGCTCCTACTACTCCTCCTGCACTTCTTGTTACACGTGCATGGGTCCGCGCTGGTGGGCATCACTTTTCCGGGGAAATCCTCTCCGGAAGAACCATAACACGCCATTATCGGACAGAGCCACAGCCCAAGGTGCTTTTTATCTCGACATAATCGGGAGGTCTGTTTGTCTCAGCCAGGCCACTGCAGCTAGTCATTGACGTACAAAGTCATGGGTGCAGCAGGCAACGGGTTGTAACAAAACTTGTGCAAGTATCTGTAGTAACAGCACAGACACGCCTACTGGTCCTCTGATTGGTCAGAGACAATTACGAACCATTAATGCTGGCTCAAGGATGGGACAGGGATGCAACAAGGTGTGGGGAATGAGCAGCACCTACTGGTTGAGCTGCGTAAATGCATTTCAGAATATCCAATTGGAAGCAGGTATAGGGACATGTTGAGTGATGAATCAATTTCTCATCTGTTTGGCAGAAAAAAGCATGTTGTGAACCACTAAAATATACTCCATCCCCGAGGTTAGTATTATCGCTCTACAAACTGGCTAATTGAACAATTAGTTAAATTATGTATAGAAATTCCCAAATATTTGAAACTATTCCTGAGAGATAAGTCAAAATACGAATTGCTTCAGCCCTATGTTGAATCAATAGTGGCCCACCATGAGTGACACTGTTTAAACTAGTTTACTAATATGATAAATGTTGTCCTTTCTGTTTTGCCATATGAATAGAAGAGTGATCCATGAGTAGTAACTATTGTTTATGCATGTGTTTAGGCTTTAGACATGCTATTTTTCTTCTGTATACTTTGTTTGGCACTTTGTTTTATTACGTGGGTGGCATTTCGAGAGGTGGTAAATATTGGCATCAGAGGATCAAAGTGACAGAAAAGTGTGGTACATTATATTTTTATAAATGGCAAGCACCTTCTGGTTGTATTTAATTACATCTGGACTGGGCCTGAATGATAAACAAAAAGAAATGTCACTGTGAGGTCAATATGGCTCTGTGTACAACACCATCACATAACAAAAACACTTGTCATTGGGCCTGAGTAGACACATTTCCACTGAGTAGTTGAGAAGAATACTTTAAAAATAAAATAAAATGTAACTTTTCACTTTCGTTTTCTTTTCTGTGCAGACGCTTTGATCTCCAGACCGAGGAACCAAAGGAGGGGATGGATCGGGCCGCCCTTGGATCCCGAATGATGAAACCACGGCGCTGAGTGGGTCTGAGACTTGGTACTTGATGGATCACCGGCTAAGATTAGTTTTCAGGCAAGTGCCACAAAACATCTATCTTTGTTTCTTTGAGACAAAACGTGACATTTGTGTGCGCCTGACCTTCCAAAAGGTACATTCTTTCATGATTCAGACTGACAGACAATGAGTAACTGATGCTGTGTCAGTGAGAAAAAAATAATTGAGAGGAATGACTCCTGGAGATGAGGAAATACTCTGGTCTGAAGTTGATTAGGAGAAAAATGCATGAATATGTCCATTTCTATAGTGATGAATATGCTCCCATTGCCTCACTACACAGTGCATTTCTCCAGAGCACAATTTTTTCTGCAGAAAAAGTGCTTCATGTCGGCTGCCACTGAAGGGCAGCATTGCCAAGCCCTTAATCAATAGAAGCCTACACCAGCATTGAACTTTTATAGTGCTCATTATTTTTTAGTAAGGATTGTTTTTTCTCTTTCAAAATTGTATCTCTATAGCCCCTCTATGGGCTTCAGATTTCAGGCTTAGTTGCCTCCCTCTTTTGTGAGGGCAGTCAATCCTCCATTGTTAAAATATAGTGAAGTTGTGGAGAGAAATAACCCTCACCGGGCTTGTGACTGAGCGCTCAGTCTAAGCATATTTGTCACACTTTTCATCTGAACAGAAATGACTGTGAGAAGCTATAAATAAACATTGTAGCCTACTAGAATAGTTGTGCATGCTGATTAGGGCTGGGCAATTTATTTAAATTTTAAATTCAGTTTTACATTCGAGATTCTGTCATTTCTAATCGTCAATGGCATGCTTTTGAGTCAACACGTTTACAGCCAATCCTCTTTGTAAAAACATGTGGTAGCAAACTTCAGACTTTGTTTATTTTCATGAAATCAATACTGAAAGCCTTTTTTAATTTTAGTTTTGAAAATAAACAAAAATAAGATAAAATCTAAAATCAATATGAGATTTTTTTTTTTCATTTGCCGTATCGCCCAGCCCTAATTCTGATCATCATCAATTCTGATTTGCTTACTACATGGATATAATTTCATGTTACACATTTTTCCAGTTCATTGTCTTTCATTGTATTTTTTGTGCCTCGTCATACCTTTGAGCTTGACAACACGAGTCACCCCTGTCCAGTGCCTTGTTTAGACGGAAACCACAACAACACAACTTTTAAGCCTGACATAATTGAAACCATGATTGTTTATTTGGCATCTAAAAAAGCCTGAATAATTCATATAACATCCCCTGGGCTTCGATACAGCATCCATAAATGGTGTGCCACTCTATCCTCTCTGAGCTTATAACAAGATTTACAGGCTTTGGCTGCCAGATGATAGATTTTTGCAGGAGGAATAGACTCTCGTGTATTTTAGCAGACAGAGTTAAGTTGACTGGTGGGCTGTTGCCTCTAAGAGTTTACTGCTTCCACAGTTGGTTGGAGGAATTTGGCCCCAGCTCCTAAACTTTGTAGGTGCTGAATCCCATCTTTGGTCACTCCCACCCTGATGACTATGACTTAAAAAATCTTGCTGGGTATAGCTGTGATTTTATGTCACAGGAGTTGTACATCACCATAAACTGATTTCCCTATCATTATCGCGTATTATGGCAAGTCATATAGGCCATTCCAGCCTGTTATTTCATTCAAGTAGTCATTGTTTCCGTGCACCAAATTGCGGAGGTGTAACCCTGGCTAATTGATATACTGTGGCATTTGATTTCCTTCCTATAAATCTTGTGGACTGCGGCTGTAATTTCCCAGAACAATGATTAATTTGTTCCCATTCTGGGTGTTGGTCTTCAAGTCTTTATCAAGATCACAGTGCACACAGACACTGCCCAACTTATCCCTGTTTCTTCACACTTTCCACTCATCTATTTACTGAATGTTGTTCCCTTTGTTGGACATTGGGTAAACAAAATTCATTTTTCGTTCCTTGCTGAAATGCTCACATTTAGTTTATAGCATGCAGATAGATTGTCAGTGGTTATTAAAGTTTTTTCCATGTCAACAGAATAAACATTGCGTTTAGTGATATGGACTATTTCACTCTTATGTATATTGAACGTTTACTTAATTAATATTGTGCCCTGGATACTGTTATGTGAGCCACTGAAATAGTGATCACAAGAGGAAGGCTTGGATCAAATGTCGTTTCTAAAAAGATTGTTGACTCAAGAACTTTAACTCTTTAATCTTTAATCTTGAATCTCTAATTTGTAGTAAATTAGAAGATTTTGTTGTAGAGTATGTTTTTCTTGTCTGTTATTCTACATAGATATGGTTTTAATAATTGCCTTTATGAATATCAGAGGAACTAAGACAGATACTAGACGATTATATGACACAGGGTGAAAGAAGTCGTGAGCTAATTGTATAATAACCATGTTCCAACTTACTTTGTATAAAACAAATGTAGTTGCTTTGAATTGTCACTTAGTTGAGTGCTTCAAATAAACATCAAAATTGTACCTAAATACTATAGTTAGATATAATAATGAATTACTGTAGCACATCTCGATTGTATATGCATTGCTACATTGTCAGATTGTGGAATTATTTTGTATAGTTTTAATAACAATGCATATTTGCTAAAATATGGAATTGTCTTCCTGAAAATGGGAGATAAGCCTTTTTGCTGAAAATGTTCAACTCTAGGCCCAAAACACTGTTTAGCTGTGCGTGTGTGAAAGGATTTTATCTGCACTATTCTCTCAATTTTATCATTATTTATGTTTTTTATCTGTTTTCTGATTTGAATTAATTTCTGATTTAGTAAAGTACTTTGAATTACTTTTGTATAAATTATGCTCTACAAATAAACTCGCCTTGCCTTGTCAAGTGCTGTACACTACATTAGAAGAATTTGATAGTTTCACAAAAGTGAGTTACGGCTGGATTATGTCAAGACCATGACTTCTCTCTGTTTGTCTTTTTAAATGGCTGGCAATTTATAAAACATTTAGTCTCAGTGAGTCTATTATTAATTAATTTTTACATTTATGCAAAATGTTTGAGAGATTTTAAACTACAATTATTGACCTTAGCGTAGCCACATAAGAGAATTGTTTTGCATAAAATGTTTCATTGACACAAAGCAAATTTGACTCTTACTGTGTTGGATCTTCCATTTATTAAACCATTGTCGGCCTTTGTAGGGATCAAATTGCCTCGTAACCTTGCACTTGGGGGTTCCTGAGATAGTTTAGTCTATATTCTTGTATGTACTTGTATATCTTGGATGTGTTATGATGCCGAGGCCAATAAAGGGGTGAAATATGAGAGAGACACATGTTTATATGGAGCTTTATACGTGCCAAGATGATAGTTTATGGCTTCTCTGTTCCTGGATGTCTTCCGAGCTGGTTTCTGAAGACGCGAGTGTGGAGGCTGCCAACATCGTGATTGCAACCTCTGCCAGCCTCAATAAACAGTCACTCGCCATATCAAAAGCCTTAAGCTAGACCCACAGCGTGATCAAGAGGTTGTACCTGAGGTGAACCCAGAGGTAATCTACTCCTCTGCCCTGTACACTTGTTCACTGCTCTCCTTCTTTTGGCTTTGGAGCAGGAAGCATTTATCTCTTAGTCACACTGTCACTGTTGAGTTTCATGTAAAATAAAGAGACATTGTACACACAGGGACAAATATAATGTATTTTAATTGTGGGTAATATTTTCTACTTAATTTGACTACATTTTTGTATTAAAAAAACAAAAATAAATATGCCTTTTATTTATAAGGGCCATGAACATAGACAATATGTTTAGTAATAGATTGTGTTTACGTTCTAGAGTTTGATGATGCCATAACCTCAGATGGAGCAGGGGCCACTTTCCTCTGTTGAGATACTTAATGGTAAAGTCTATAGGTAAATTCAGACATTTTTAACCTTATGATTTCTTAGTGATAAGACCTAAGAACTCATTGTATCACGACAAAAATCTGCATTTTTAACAATATTCATTTTAGCGACCATCTGTATTAAATATTATTGGCTGATGGAATGTTATGATGTCACATGAACGCAACCTATAAATAACATGCTTTTACTGCCATAAGATTGGCTCTAGACATTAAAAAGTATGATTACACTTTGACTAACTGCACAGCTCTACCGACATGGTGGTTGGGTGAAAATACATTATTTTCCCAGGTCATTGTTCACATTTCTCTCAGGGAGGTGAGCGCTTCACTCTAAAAGATGAACGACCCGAGGACTCTTGTTGGGAAATGGCTGTAGTTAAACAATACAACTCCCCCTTCTCTCAGGCTCAAAAACGTAAATGGGAACTATGAAAAGGTCAAGCACTGAAAGTAATTGCTGCCTTGACCGAATTGAGAGAAAACACAGTGTTTGTGTCTCACTTCAGGGACATATCAGACTACAGGAACTGCAAGGGTTCAGCCATATCGAATAGAAAGAGTTATTGCTATTCTACACCACAAAAACAAGACTGGTCCGAGTACATACTCGGAATCTGATGGCAGTGGATAAGTCATGCTTGTCTGAGGCCTCTGATTACTGTTAGTTTAACAGTTAGTCACTTCTTCAAATTTATTATCTGAGCCATACAACATGAAACTTCAGCTTCTTTCTAATGTCCTTTTCAAACTATAAAGATTTAGAGGTGCCAAGCCCCAGAAAGCCAGTTAGTTAAGTACAATGGCCGTAATTCACTGCATGTACAGAGAAAGACAAAGTGCATCTGGCTGTCAGCTGAGTGCTGCAGTGATTTGCAGTGTGTCTGTTGAAAGGAGTCAATTTGAAATGTTGCTCTGAAACAGGTGGATGTTCGTGAGGTGGAGTGTGGAGCGATCATTATAGTTAACACAATATGGCCCTGCTGTCGGCTGGTGATATGTGCATATGTGCTGATTTGAAGGCAACATTCTGTTTAAACATTATACTGATGTTTTGGCCCTGTATTATTATATCCATTTATATTCAAGGCCAGACACAGCCAACGCATGTATCATAGACACAATCTTTACTTTACTCCTGAGCCAATAATTGAATATAATGTATAAGAGCTATAATTGTTAGTGCATTGCCTAGCTTTGACCTTGAAAAGTAGCTTGTTGGTGACTTTTCTGCTGAGGCTCCCTCGCGCCCTCCATCTCTTTCCTTCCATCTCATTATCTCTCCAAATATCATAACTTATTCAGAGGCCCTTAAAAGGTAGACGATACCCTGACGCAGCAGAATCCAGCAGGAGTCCGGCGGTTCATTATAAAGCTCATCTACCATGCACAACACAAACACACAGTGAAAGTGACTGGGGCTCCATGTTGCCCTGTGGACTTCTCAGATTGATCTCGGTCGGGAGTCGGGGCACACAAACTGCAAATCATAACTTCATTCTTTAGGCATTATACATCTTTGCAATGATGTGCTCTCACTATTGCCTCATCAGGTAGCAACATCACACCAGAAAGTGTAATCTCCTAAAAAGAACATGCCTATTTCTTTGGCACAGACAAAGGATATACAGTATTATGGGTCAGACTCTGGATCACATAAGGTAGTTTGATCCATACTTCCATTCTCCTATTTTCTTCTGTATTCACTGGACTGAATGTGATGCAAGTAGAAATACCCAAGACTTTCAGCTCCCCAGATACTTTCTCCAGCCCTTGGTGGTCTCGCAGTAGCCAAGCAAACCACCACACTAGAAAAGAAAAAGCATTTTATTAAAATAACTAATACATTTCATGACAATAAAAAAGAGAAGAGCTGAAAATGTTGAAAAAGGCTAAACAAAACCTGGTCTTAATCTTTGAACCCTGAATATAATATTTGTCATGTACTGTGACTGTTCTCAGTCTCAAGTATCTTTACAAAATAGTTTGCATACCACCAGTGATATAGATTCCGAAACGTTGAGAACCATTGCTCTAGGGCAAGGAAAGGGTAATATTTACTACTGTAACATTACTCCTGGTACTGGTTTGGAACATATTGTGTCCCATATGAAAATAATCTTAGTTTTTTGGCTTGCAACTGCAGTTTTAACCATAGAGCAGCTTGCACACAACCTGCTACCTTTGGTGTGCCACAGGCAAAGTAACTCCTGAAATCTTTTTACATTATGTTGTCAAGTGTCACATGGCCTGATCACTTTCCCTGCTGGCAGCCAGTGTTTAAATTATGTGCACCTGGTTGCCATGTTGCATGTATTCTTTTGATAAAGTCGCTTGCCAAAAATGAAAGCTTCTCCATAGTAGCTTCGTAAAATGGCTCGGGGCTTTATTAGGGAACATACGACTGTCTTCCATGTTGTGCTAAACCCCATATGCACAAGACTTGCATGTACTGGTGTGTATGTGCTGTTAGGTAAACGGCCCTCTTAAGCTTTATTGCCTGGCCATGAATCACAAGCCTTCATTAGACCCCGCTCATTGTGCTCTGAAGGTTAAGCAAACCAATTAGAGTTCCCCACACGCCACTGGGGTTCTCAGAAACAACCGCATCGCCACGCCTCGCATTTCAAACAGGCAGAAGAGGTACAGTCCCATTCACAGCTTTAATCCATGATCCATTTGGGCCAAAACTGGGTCTTGTGTGAACAGAACCATGACTGACATGGAGGTGCCATTTGTGCATGATCTGTGAAAACCAGCTGCAAGAGTTGGAGAGTTATATATAATGGATTTCAATAATTAATTTGGAATATATATGAGTGTGTGTATGTGTGTGTAAGTATTGTATAATATTATATAATTATATTACAATTATATTATATTATATTATATTATATTATATTATATTATATTTTGATTAAATATCAGACAAATGTGAAAGGACAAATGCAGAAATACCATTTGAAAAAACATAAATGGTCCAGTTTGTTTTTATTATTCTCTTTTTATAGGTTTATACATTCAGAACAACATCCACATTAATATCAACATTTTGATATTTTTATTGTCCACCTTCACTTCTGCACACACATAACTGGTGAGGACACATTTTCAATAATAGATAAAAGTTCTTTTGTGATAAATGTAATACTACAATGTCTTGGTCAGCCTAAAGCAGAGTATTTAGAAGGACGGAGGTGAGCTTCACGGTTGAGGAGGAAATAGCGGAGGAGACAGACTGGGAAGAGAATCAAAGAGTAAGAAGGGCCTATTAAAAGGAATGACACCTCCACGGTTCAGTGCACCGGAGCTCGGGGTCCACTGCAGCCCTGTGCTTAATGCTCTGCCTGTCAGCAGCGCCACCGTCAGCAGGCTGCTCCCGCGGGTGAGTGTGTTCTCTGCTCTCCATTAACTCCTCGGCTTATTAGAATAGATACTGGGGAGGAAACCAGTCAACCAAGGAGCACAAACCCAATATACTGCAAACGTGACTCCGCTTTAATCATTACGTGAAGAGTCATTTTGGAGAGATTTTTTTAGATGGATACAGTTCAGATAACCAAGATCCTTTGATTACGCTTGAACTTGTATTGGATTTGACTGATGTGTCAAGGCCTTCTTCTTCTTCAAAAGATTTTTTAATTGTTGTCGCGTTTCATTTTTCCTCCATGGATGAGTGAACGATTAGATTTGTCCTTTGGGAGTTTCAGAGCTGGTGTACGCACACATCAGAAACAATTTGGGAGTGACTTTTTGAAATGTAGATGGTACTTGCATATTCTGGTGGGCAGTCCCCTTGAGGTTTGGGGACTTTGAATGGTTTGTCAAAAGATGGGAAAACAGCAAAAATAACTTACACCACGAGGTACATGTTATCTTTTTAATATTTTTCAACATCCAGTAACCACAAAAGCCTCAATATATTTTTCTCAATAGAAAATGGCTTGATATAAACTAATATAATGATAGATTATTATAATATATTTACTAGTAGTTCTTATACTCATGACAATTTTATTCTATTACTGGACACTAAAGAATGACTCATTTATTGTATGCATAGCACCACAACATACGAGATCTAGAAGGACAATGTTTATGGTGACGGAACAAAATAATGCACAGAATTCTGAAGTGGGATGCTGAGAAGCAGGTAAAACACTGTCATAATGCTCAATATGGTGTCTTTTGAAAATGTATTTTAACTAAACTGTCAGGGAATAGCAGAGAGGGCCTTGTCTCAAGGAGGATATTTAAAGATGTGAGCCAGTGGCTGGGAAAGGCTGACGTTGGCGTGCCAAGTTGCAATATTTGCATTTCAGAGGGAATAGTCTAGGAATCAGCGATGAAACAAAAAGGCTACATCAGCACTGACTTACAGAACCAAGGACTAAGGCTGGGCTTTTCTCCTTGGGCTGTTCACTGCAGCTGCCTTCAGCCACAAGCCCATTCACATGACTGACAGCTTTTTAATGTCTACACTCTGCTCCTAACAGAAATTATTGTTATTCATTGTGCTCCTTAATATTTCTTATCATTTTAAAGGAAACACTTCTCCATTATGCATGTTGACTGTTGGATTTGATTCCATTTACAATACACACACTACCTCTTGTAAAAGTAAGAACATGTCCAACAACAATTTAACTCATCAGATTTTCCTTTTGTGTGTGTGTGAATTTAAATAACACCAGCACCAGCATGCCTCGAGCATATAGTTCACATATATCCCATAGTCAAAAACTTGTCAGTAAGACAAGGCAAGGCAAGTTTATCTGTAGAGCACAATTCGTACAGAAGGCAATTCAAAGTGCTTTACATAACAGGAAAAAGTGCATTAAAATCACAAAACATGAAGACATACAGAATCATTAAAAAAGGGTTTAAAAGAGAAGAGTGCAGCTTAAACATTGTCAGAGTGGAGGCCTGTCTCACATCTTCAGGTGTTTAGCTGCATAAAACTGAAATGCTTATTCTCCATGTTTAGTCCTGACTCTAGGCACCAGCAGGAGGTCCATCCCTGAGGTCCTCAGAGTAAACGATAGTTCATATAATGGCACTAACATGTCAGAGATGTACTTTGGTGCTTTGGAGAGACTTGAACACAAGCTTTAAAGTCTATTCTCTGAGCCACAGGAAGCCAGTGCAGAGACCTGAGCACAGACTAATGTGATCGTACTCCCTGGTTCTAGTCAGGACAGTAGTCTAACCTACTGGAGACAAATGCATGGATAAGTCTCTCCAAGTCTGGAGAGACAGTAGAGGCATTACTTTACACAGCAAGATTAATTCTCGCAATATTTGTGAGTTCCATCTAGAATTGCTCCTGCTGCTGCGTTTAAGCTTGAATCCACCAGTGGATTTGACGCTTGGACCAATCACATGGCAGCACTGAGGTTTGAGTGAAATCCAAAGGCAAAACTTACCTTGGGCAAGTCCTATTTGACAATCCATCTTGTAGTGCTTTTTCGTCTGCAACGACCAATCCAATGATCTATATTAGCAGAAATACAGATCGTATAAATATGGATTTGAATACTAAACACTTGGCCCAATCAAATTGAAGTATTCGTCTAAACGTCACATCTTTTTCCGAAGCTTCCCGCAAAAGCGATCCAAGATGGATAATACAGTATGTTGAACTCATATTAAGAGGGCTACTCATATCAATTTGGCCTACTGCCAGGTTAAGGCGAAGTGCCCAAATGACTTTTGCATTTGGGGAGAGGAAAGATGTCAACTAGATTTAGCAAAAAAAGTCTCCGCTGTCGAGATGCTTTGACCAATCATCTTGAAGAATTCGACTGATTATTACACCTTTTCCAGATTGATAATGTGTAGTGCTCCACTCACAGTGCAACACCTATCAATCTATAGATTTTGTCAGGTTTATATAGAGGTTGGCAATATATTGAAATATCAATAGTTTTGAAGCTGTGGGCTGTATTGTCTATAACAGAATGCAGTGCCGTCTCTCAAAGAGGGGTATAAAGTGATGTCTACCCTTTCGTCGTTAATTTTGCATCGCATTCACCTTTTTGTTCCTTGCTGAAAGTAATCTTTCTTTAATGAGCATCTCTAAACATGGACAAAGTTTGAAGTGTTTGTTGCAGTTGTCTAACAGTATGAGCAGATGTACCCACACTCTGTACACAGCCTGTCCAGTGCATTTCTGCTGACAGATCCCTGGCATTGCGTGATGTTGTATCTAACTCTCCTCTGTGCGTGTGATGTGGCCTTTGGCGCCGGCTTTAGAGTCAGACGCTTCATTCTGTCCCTTTCACTTTAGTCCTTCACATTTTTCCAGCCCCCGTCAGCTTGACCCGCTTTAAAATGCCACAATCATCAAAGGGAAAAAGCCTATGAAATGTCTGTTAGTGCTGAGCCACGACTTCCCTTTCAAAACCTTTCTGAAAACCAGGGCTCCCGACCACCTGATAAGACTTCCAGGTGCTCTGGGTGGTGTCCAAATGGCAGTCTATAGTCTCCACTCCAGAACTTGGCCTTTTGCTTTGACTGTTTTTCTATGCGTCCTCCTCCCTCATCGTCTATGCCCGTTCTTTTTTCTTAAATCTTTTGTAAAATGCTTCTTCAAAGTGATTCAGTACTGATAAACGAAGGTCTCTTTCAGTTAATTTCGTTCTCTAAGTTGGGCAAATATTTACTCGGTCAGCAATTTCATTATCGATTATAGTTTAGCTGCTGTTTCCATAAGATATTGTGTAATCTTATGTGTTTCTGGATAATTTGTACAAGGTGATGTGAAAACAGGTTTTTGCTGTAGCTATGTGTTTTGTGCATTATTCATGTGCAAGGTCATCCCAGGTAGATACCTTTAGGCCACCCCACTACTTAAACTCAGGAGCACTGCAGTCTTTGTTGTGTTGTGTCTAAATTTGTCCTTGAGTCTTGGAGCAAAAGTAAAGCGTTGTCTTGCTCTGCCCCTCCTCAATTCCCAATTCTCAGTTGTGGTGGTCCTTCCATCTTAATATGAAAAAATAAGTAAAGTAAAAAATAAGTAATAAAAATACCACTACTTGATAATTAAACCTTTCACTAACACAGCCATCAGTACTAGTATCAGAATGACTACATGCTATACAATATCACTGCTATAGGTTTGCTATTGTTATGAAATATTATGAGCTGCCACTCCCATTAATGATACTACTGCTACTATTTGTCTTGGTCTTAAGTGAGTTTCATATTTGTTAAGCATAGGATTTTACACCAGGTGCCATGGAAAACCACCAACTGCAATATCCCTTGAACTTTTCTGTATTGGTTATATGAAACCCGAAAAGATTGTCCTTGGGACAGAGGGCAAAAGTAAAGCTTTCTCCAACAATAGCATGTCTTCCATGCTGTCTACTAGTATAAAACGTTAACGTCCTTCGAATGTGCATGCTGAACGGTGAACTTATATTGATGTGATTTTTGGGGACAATTTTTGACCCGAATATGATTTGCACAACCATTTGAAAATCAAGACAAATTTTGCTCACAATGAGCTCACGACTGCTGATTGTACTGTCACAGGAATTTCAGACCAGTTTGATATTTGTTGTGAGACATAGAGGTCCGATCACTGATCACTGAAGTGGGGTGAGAGCAGTGCGCCTCTATTCTGAACATATACCCACAAACACAAAGGCCTGAAAGGTTTTGAGGCCAAAGCCTCTACTTTTAAAAACGAATATTCATGCAATACTAAAAGCATTGCCAATGCTTTACTAAGGTATTTCTAAGATGTGTTTGTAGTTAAAATGACCAGAAACGTGCCCACAGCACACACTCCTCTGGCTCTTGTCCGTCGCACAGTGTGAACAGCATATCTGTTTGTTACCGTGGGCACACCTCAGTCGTTAGCTCAGGCTCGCATGTGAGTTTGGAATAGCATGGAACGTATTAAAATCTTACAAAATTGCACAGTATAAACCCAGCTTAAGAGAAACTTCTCTCTCCTTAGAATAGTATGTGATTGGAATGTGTGAGAGTGACCCACTTTTTCTATTATCACAAGTGTCGAACATGCAAAAAATGAGGAGATGAGTCTTTTAAATGAGAACAGCCTCTGTGTGTCCGTGAGGCATGTGGCTGCAATGAAAGTCTATCCAACCAATGCAATCTGAGGAGAGAAAACATTCAAGCCGCTTTGATATAGTCTTATAGTCTTTTTACACTTGTCTTCGCTTGCTTCTTGTTGGGATGGCTGCAGGCCCATAGGCCTTCCAGCGTTTTGGCGAAATAGGGCGGTTTTAAATGGGTAAAGTGATTCCTTTTAGTCTGGGAAATGTCTAGTGACCCAGGTATCAACAGAATATAACCATGGGGATTTGAACTTTCTCATACTGATAAGGTAATATCAGCAGTATTAATGTTTCAAAATTTAAGCTCTTGGCTCTGTCCGTTTTTGGCCCATCATTTCTTGTTGCCTGCAGCGTAATTAAAATGTGATTTAACGAAGCAATTAAAATACTGTCAAGGGTTTTCAGATGTGCACTTATGTGTTGTGTTATTGTTGTAAACTAAGTTCATTGTGATTTCATTCAGCGATGACCCGCATTTTATATACAGAACAGTACAATGTCATGGGCATTGTGATTTGCATTCATTTTAAGCTACTAGTCTCATATCCTCTAATATCCTATAATTCTATGCTATTGCTAACATAAATCTACTACTCCCATTCCTTCTGGCAATAAACATTGTCACTGGGATGATACTTTCACTCATTTAGAAATCGTGAGAGTTAACAGTTACACAAGTAAAAGTATATTATTTGTGCAGTGTAGTATCCTCTTTAAGGCTGGTTCAGACTCAGATGCCTGGAATAGTTTTCCTTTACCATTGAAACTCGAACTCTTTCCAAGCAGGAATAAAAATATATGGTCTTACTAAGATTATACAGTAAGTCCTGGTGAGCGGCAGAGGACCCCTTCAAAACCAGAGGAAAAAACACGATCATCAGCATGAAAAGCACAGTTCACTTAACAGCCATTAGCATCAATAGATTAAAGGAAAACATATGTGCAAAAGGGTTCTAAAATAACAGCCCGCAGCCTAAACCTTTCAGTGCCCGTATTCTGCGCTTCCTCTGATGCAAGCTGCAACTTTCACTGTTTATTCCCACATCGCTCCCACTTATCTCGCGCCTTTCAGTGCAGATGGCGCTACAAACAAACTGCCGGCATTTGACTCATGTTTCATAAAAGCCAGCCAATTACAGCAAACATATTCTTAGCCATTTGCCATGAATGACTTCAATGAAAGTGTTTCAGAGCTTAATTCACTTTTGCGTCTTGGAAATTTTCTTTTTTTCTTTCTTTTTTTTTTTTTTTGCAGCGTTAGGGTCCAATTTAGTTGGAGGGAGCGCCGGTGGGAGCGGGAGCCGCACTCGCCGCTGTAGGAGGGTTGGATTGTGATTAATTTGGGCTTGTTTTGTCAGTGCAGGAAGCCACAAAAAGCTCATTACAATCAGATGGGTTTTGTCACTGTCTGGGTTCCCTGTAAGCTCCCATAGAGAGGCAGTGCGATGCAGCAGCAGTGAATATGCGTTGATGATGATTGCATGATTTATGCATGAACGTCATACCTCCAGATCATTTAGAAAACCTCCACATTGTCAAATTAGTGCGTTTTTTTCTGCTATTCTCTAAATGTTTGTTTTTAAGCTCTTATGTGATTACCCACAATCTTCAAAGTGGCTCTTGTGTTTAAAGACCAACGAGTGATATATTATTCAGCTATAAAGATCTGAAGGTAAGCGGTGGGGAGGGGAGAGTCAGGCCAAGCATGGACTCATATAGTCTGGACCTCAGAATGTAAGATAGAGCTTGGGATTGAACATCAAATAACCACTGCGAAATCTACCATGTTTGTGTATGAGTGTGCAAAATGTCTATAGAGATACATTAATAATAATATTAATATTATTATTATTATTATTATTATTATTATTATTATTATTATTATTATTATTATTATTATTATTATTATTATTATTATTATTAATAATAATATATATTTTTTAAACGTAGCCGCAAGCAGCCATGCCTCCGCCCTCTACGCAAGAGGAAGGGGCGTTACACCTATAGCAGAATCTTGTTTGAGAACTTTTAATGTCCCACTCTTCAAGATAATATCCACCAAGTTTGAGCTCATTTGGGCAATCGTCCAAGTCCCTGCAAATTTCAGAGAGTTGGCGATTTTTACATTGAGTGTTTGTTTCAACCATTGCTTGGGTCTCATTGGGTTTTTTGATCAGGAGACCAAAACTGAATGTTGGAGAAATTACATTTTTTTGTTACCCATACACATTGACTAAGTGTTAACCCCCTAAAGATTTCAGAGATTTGGTGATTTTTCCCATAAAGATAACATTGGGGGTTTTGGTCCTAAAATGTATTGATATTTATTGATGGCACACTTCTCAATATAATTTTCACCAAATTTCAGCTCGTGCGGGGCAAACACTTTAGGAGGAGTTCATAAAAGTATGAGGTTTAAAAAAAACTGAGTCATGCTGAGTAAACTTTGATCCAATATGGCTGACATCTGATTGGGTGGACAGCGTTGCTGTAATAATACAATCGTAGAAAAGGTTTCAGACGTTGTCAGAGGATGACAACCCCTGAAACCTTTTCTATGATGGAACACTCCTGGACGAATGAGGGATTACATCGACGTAATTATACAATACCGTAATAATATGGTACAATAACAATGTCTGATTTTTGTGTTACATTTTTATATACAGAGTTGGGGACCGCATTTGCGAGCAACTAAGTGCACACAAGCACTTTATCCCCATGTTTACAACAATAACGTTACATTTTTTCATGACTAATTTGTAAGTGCTGGACCTACATGAGTTAGGCTAGTGTGTTAGTGAGTATTTGGAAGGGGGCACACTTTGCATAGCATGCGAGACTAATAGGCCTCTCGCCAGCTTAGTCTCTCAAAGCGCTTCACTGTAGTCAATATTTTTTCACTCCACACTTCATTGCTGTATGTAGCCTCAGCTGCCCTGGGGCAAATTGATGGAAGCGAAGCTGCCAATCTGCACCATCAGCCCCTCTGACCACCACCAATTACATTAACTGTTGAACAACCTGATAAGCTGCTTGGACAGTACTGGTAAATACATTTATCACGCTATACTGTCAGAACACTTTTGAATGAATGATGAGGTTAGTATTTGATATTTTAAAATCTCTATTGGTTTGACATTTGGCTAACTGAATATTCTGTGAGGTGTGACCTCACATTTCCGTGCTCTGTTGCTCTAAACTTTAGTGGAGCTCTGAAAATAATGAAACCCTTGACAATATGTATGTGTAAATTGTATAAACCTTTAGATGACACAATTCCTTTACTTGTGCTATTGGGAGACATGTTAGCTGTCATGTTTACTTCAGATTGCATTATTCTCTTTGGTGTGTTTGACTTTGGGCCCAGTCTGACATCACCTGTAATTAGGAGCACCTTAATTGCCTTTGACTTTGCCACATTAATTTAGAATACGGACACTGATTGATTATGGGCTGATGTATGACTTGACCTTACACTGGTGTAAATGTTGACCCCATGGTAAACAAAGGGGGCTCCCAGACTGCACACAGAGAGAAGACTGGTGACGGGCCCATGGGTGCTCCTGTTAGCGCTGATGGATAATGATGCACTATTCACTGCCTTCCAGAGATTCTGTCAGATCAAAGTCTCAATAGCCTAGACATCTGACTTTTGTGAATTTTATATTAAGAAAAATTGACAAAAGAAATTAGGATCATTATTGATTGTGTTTTTGCCTTTTTCTGCATAGTTAATACAAGATGTCAGTAGTAATCATGTCGAATATTGTTGAATGAATATTGTTGAATATAGGTTGAAGTGAAGGGTATGGAGAATGTTTGTCAGTCAGAGTTTGACAGATTGTATCAGGGATTGGGCTTCACATTGGTGACACAAATCGTGACAAATTGAGATCATTCATAAAGATCAGGGTCCTAATGTTCTGCCTGACCCGACTGTAATAAATGTATTGCACATAAAGAACTTGTGCATTTGCATTTTATTTAAACTTTCAGCTCCTGATTTCCACAACATTGGCATGAGCACTTCTTTGTCTATATTCTGTGAAGATGGATTACCCAACATATTGGTGCAGACAGATGCGCCTGCTGACACATTATTAAAGACTGAATACACAAATTGGCAGTTCTCTCTCTCAGGATGATTCATGGTGGAAAACTTTTACTTTGTAAAAAAAAATCTCTACCTCTAGGGTTCATGTTTCTTTTATCTGCTGACTGGAGCCATCACCACATTATAGGACCAACTTCACGAGTTAAAACGCACAGCCTCCTTCAGGCCTTTGATGTCCGTTTGCATTGGGAACTCTCCACTCTGCCACACTATTCCCCTCTCACCTCTTCCAACTTACTTTCACTTCACTTCCTCAACTTTCTGCTCTCCCCTCGCGCCCTCAACTCCCTCAGCTCAGCCCTGTCTCTTACATATTCCTTTTGCAGGGTTTGGTAGGCTGCGAAACAGATATTTAACAAGCACTCGGCAGGCTGTTAAAGGGGATGTGGCAGCTGTGGAAGGAGCTTGATGTGGCCCTCTTTACCACAGGAGAGTGAATCCCAAAGAGGGAGCCTCCAGATGGGCGCAGTGTGAAGCAGGTCACCCCTGGTTCTTCTGGATGAGCTCCGTATGGAATAAAAGTGCATATTTGAATACTAAGTACACATGTCATATGTAATTAATTATCCCTGAGTGCTTTTAGAGATCTATTTATGTACCGCACCTGAAATACTAATACCTAGCTCATTAGCCCCTCACTAAAACATAAGCAGCATGTACTGTAGATTCAATGCCAGGTAAGCTCTGGTTTGTCTATGACAGATGTGTGGATGAGTGATTGGCAGTGGCCAGAGGGGCGATGGCACAGATTGGCATCCCCCTTTCCTTCATTCTACCCCTTGGCACTTATGTCTACAGAAGTAGCTTACCACCACTGTTTGTGGAGTGAATGAATAATGACCACAGTAAAGCGCTTTGAGGGGCTTGTCAAGCCTTTAAAGTGCAATACAATTATTGTTATCCGGGAAATGTTAAGATAAAACTCAAGTAGTTCTAGTAGGCCTTGTGGATGATGTGTGACTAGTTCTATTGCGTTTCAGCTGTTCATGAAAATTCAATATTATCAAAAATCAACTTCAGAGATTTTTGAACATTTTAAACCACTCCCCTTTCACAGAGCTGCTGTCATGTGATTGTTTGATTGCACATTTACATGGCCTCTCTTTTGAGCTCCTCCTGCTGTCTTGTACACCATGTTGCTGTATTCTTGTGGCGTTCCTCTGTGCTGACACTGCTTTCCTCTGCATCCCATTGATTCCAGAGGCCTGAGTGATAGATGGCTTTAATAAAGCAAGGTGTTGTGTCCCCCCCAAATAAATGAGCAAACTCAGGATTTATTACCAACATCTGCATTTTAAAGGGTCTAAACAGGCTCCAAGGTGGGAAACACACTTTATCCCCATACTCGCACGATGGAAAATAAGGCCAAGAGTGTGCAGACAGAGCCTTCAGTCATTTTGTCACTTCATTCTCTATTATAACGGCTTTGTTCCTGCTACTTACAGGGTGGTTTGCATTTTCAACTATGTATTCATTTTCTTCAGTTCACTCCTGCTCAAGTGTATAACTCTCTGAACAATGGCCAATAAGGCAAGGAAAGGCAAGTTTATTTGTAGAGCACAATTTGTGCAATAAGGGCAGGCAAACCACTCTGCCACTGTTCCCCGATTCAAACTATGCAATGTGAGATGAAGACGTTATTGCACCAGGCTCTGGTCCCAAATCTGTGTTGCAAACGTATGTCCTCATGAGGAAAGGCACCGGATTAAGTTCTATTTAGAATCAACCATCAACTCCACTGTTGCAGACACCTTTGATGCACCTTCTGGGTGTAAAGGTGTTAAACAAATAAACCTTGATCGATTGATTGATTTGTTCATTTTATATTGTCTTTACAAATACCTAATATTGCATACTACTGCTATGATGTCCTTGGGCAAGATACTTGAAGTTCTCCAACTCACCTACCATATTTAATCACAGATAGGTCTGTTTCTCTGCTCCAACAAACTGACATTTTGCAGTTGCTTTTTTAATCTTTGAAAACTACTTTCTTCCATTTATGCACATTTATACAGTGCGTCTTTAACAACAGCAGCGCATTATATTTGCCCTCTGCTTTTCAGTCATGGCTGTGCTACGGGCTGCTTAATGTTGGTGATTTATCCGCGCTCGGTGCCAGTGGAGCTAAATTTCTACTCCCCTTGGCAGCGAAACAGTAGCGTGCATGGTTTAATTTCAGCTCTGAGAGACCGTCATGCTGCAGTGATAACGCAGGGCCTGTTTGCCAGTGATTGGACTAATTAATAGCCGCACACATGATCCGCAGCTGTCTATTGCAGTTACAGCGGACGAAAAAGAAAAGGGCAAAATAAAGTAGCTCGACCTGTGAACTTCACAGCGCTAACAGTAGGTTCCCCTATTAACTTTGATGTGTGCTCTTTCAATGTGGATTTACTAAAGACCTAAATGGGACAAAAGCAGTAAAGCCCTCCCAGAAAAAAATAGGACTCACAAATGACGGTTTCCGAGCAGGTTTGTTTGGTTACAAGAGTCTTTATTTCTCAGAACATAATTGCTAACAAAAGGCTGCTCTGTTATGGAGAAAACATATTCAGAATTATTTGTATCATCAAATTATTTGAAACTACTTGTGTAGGATTTGCTCAGCCTTTGGTTTAAAGTTTACATATTTCAGAATCAGATATTCAGACAACAATCCTACCAATTAATACTATGAGCATTATCTACTATTAACTTCTACAAAAACAAATGTAAAACACTTTAGAGACTGGAGGATAGAGTTGCCCCCTTATCAGATCATTTTAAGTGCATTCCCCACCATCACCACTGCACTGCTGTTGTGAAGTATGTTGTGCAGTTAAATTGTACAGAAATGTAGGGCTAGGCGGTACTGACAAAAATGTATATCTCATTTTCAAATTTCCTGATAATGATAGTCAGATGATATTATGTCAGTCCAACAAAAAGCCCTTTAACGTGTTAGTTGAGGTTTAATTATCAAACACATTTAAAATGAATAGCAGAAATGATCAAACAAATGTAAAGGAATAGCAGAAGTGGAGAAATATCACCTTTTTACCCTTTTGTGAAAGGGTACAACTTTTGTCTTTTATTTATTTTTAATTAGCTCTTTTTATAGAATTTTTTTCCGGTAAAACGTATACTCAATATTCAAATTTTGTGTATCTTCAAAACAACATACACAATATTATCTAAAATTCAACATATTGTCCAGAAATGTAAAGGTTTTTGAATTCTTTAGAGGAGCTATCTTTAACTTGTTGCTAATGCTATTGCCATCTGCTATTAAACTAATCCTCTATTACTGTTACTATTCCAACAGTTACTTCAACTTAATTACTTAAATGAGCTATAAAACTCTCCAAAATACACTCTCACATCCTGGTTTCCAAGGATGTTTGTTTATCAGCGACAGTCTTGACATCTCCGCCCATAATTGCAAACACATTTTAATTTTTCCTACTCCCCGCGGTTCTTTTACACATCTGACACGTTGAAAGGTTTACGCACAACTTTCTCTTTCATTTCCCTCCTCTCCCCTTCCCGCAACTGCTGAAGTTGACCCACTATGGCTTTATCCAGCGAGCACTTGGGCAGCTCTGCCTTTACGTAGCCGTGAGTTAGTGAAACAAATGGCATGTTTAGCGCAGGAGTATTAGCCGAGTGCAGCCCGCGTCTCACCAGAGGGAGCCATGTTTGTGCACAGATGAGGATGGTGACAGTGATTAATGGGCTCACTGTAAAGAGGGTAATTTACCTTAAAAGCACAGTCTGTCATTTGTGCCACTAGGGGGCTCTAAATGAAAACAACAAAGAATGCTTTAATGGATTAAAAATGAAGTCCTCAAAGATGGGAAAATGTAAAAAGCATTATTAGTATTTGACTCAATCGAGCATGTGTATAAACGGTTTAAATTGTGGCAGATGTGAGTGCTGACGGCATTTCATCTGTACAGCTTTCCCTCATAACATGTTGAGTTTTTTTTATTTCTGCGATGTCTTTTCACTCAAACAAGACCATTTTGTAAGAAAGTGTTATTTGTGATGTGCAAGCGCAACATTGTGACAATAAATATTATCCTGAATGGTACTGGCAAAAGCTCTCCAAATTGTTAGGATTCTATGCAACTACAGTTAACTCACTCCATGTCTTCTTCTCTGCTGTTGTGCCATAAATCCTTATAATATAATAAATAAAATTGACAAAAACGTGGTTGACTAAGACACCATTGACCGATTAATTGACTGAACAACGAAGTATTACAGCACCACTGAATACGGACCAAGAAGTAGTATCATTATAGAGCTTCAATCCCAATTTTGGTACACCTGAAACCTCAACCAAACATTGTGCAGGTCCTAAGCCTGGAGAAATGTAGAGCGAGTATGTTCCTGTCACAATGGGCCATAAAGACCGGACCAGATTAAAGTCATTTCTCACCGGCAATCGATCTTTAAAGGTGGCAGACAAAAACGGTCTTGTTTATTGAACCCTGGTGTCTCACTGTTTGTCTGCTTGGTTGATGAAAACATCTATTGTTTTTGTAAATGGATTAAAATTGCACAGCCTTACATTCTTCCTGAATTTGTCTTTTCCATTTGAGATATCTAGTTATTCCAATGCCCCATTTGTTTTGTATTTGTGTTCATTTTTAAAGTTTGTGACCTGACCTGTGTGCCATATCTCTTTTTACAAACAGCAGGTCAACGCCGTAATGCATTTCCGCAGTGGGCTTATGGGGCCCAAAACACCGTCTCTTGTTAGCGAGCCAGATAAACCTGCATGTAAATGATTCATAGCGTACAAGCAGGCACGTTTATGCACACGCTGACTTTAAACCGGCTGAATGATGTCCTCTAACTCAAGGTCTGCTCTCCCTGAGTGGATATTATGCCGGGGGGTTCTTCCCATTAACAGACAAGAAAGTATTTCCTCCCCCACTGTGTAATGTTGTTCACATATGTTTCTGGGAGGTTCTTTTTGATGAAATGTGGCATTGGAGGGCCATTAGGGCAGCTGTGTTGAGTCAGTGCACAGCCAATGCTAATCTGCTGTGGGACACTCCAGGCCTGGCGCTATTCCCCCTGTGGAAACGTGTCAATCTGCCAGTGGCCAAATGAACACCTCTCATATGTTACACACACGGGGGGCTCATTCTGCAACTTTCACCTAATCTCGCAGGTTCTACCCACCTCCTCCTTTTTCGTACCATTACTCCAGTCAATCCTGAGCCGAGATGAGGCGCGAGGATAAGGTCCAGGTTTGTGCAGGACTCTCGTGTGGAGCTTAATGAATACCATTAATTCAATCGAGGGACTTGTTGGCGATGGACGTGGCCTTTGTCCAGACATGATTAAGCAGTGTGATCACTTATCAATGGTAATAAGCTTTGGTAATCGTGGGAGACGGCAGGCAATAATATCGACTTTGTCAGATCATAGCGGGTAAGTGGACTCACACCTGAGGATATAGTGGTGCATAGGAGAGAATGAGCGGCCATATTTGTGAGTCTCTAATAAGGTTTAGGTCTCAAGCAAAGTTTCATGGCTGGAGTGACAATGCAAGAAATGAGAACAATACCTATCTACATTATGACTTTTTTTAATGATTTGAAAAGCCTTAAATTCAGACAAACTGTATTCATCCATATGGGCAATTACATGTAGTAAATAAATTAACAACAAGCTCTTTATAATAGGAAAAAAATGTGTCAAAAAGGGACAAATAATTTTACAACTTTCATCATTTCAATTTACTTTTACAGTGGGAGTGACGGTAAAGTATTGTTAGCTATAATAGTCCTAATATTTGAAAGGATGTGAAACCATGGCTAGTATTTTTGTAATTGCGAGATAGGGTCTGTCACACGGGTCAGTAAAGAAGAAGCCATAACATTAGATTAGAGTGTGGATTTATGGATGATCAAAGAGAGAATTTATCCCTGGATGAGATTAGGGTATTTGTAACGGCAAGATGCAGGGCAATTTTGCACTTTCTAGAATTTATTTACATAAATGAACTGTCACTCTGTAATAGCAACATGATGAACTTTGAAACCATACTTTACAATTTATTATTCCATACATTTGGTGATTTCTCCGGTAAAAGACGATGAGGTCAGCTGTCAAGCAAATACTCTGCTCATCTGGAATGCAGCATCTGTGCGGCCTCTGCCCTTATCATTTTAAATAATTCAAACAAAGCGCAGCCACTATTCACTTTTTATGAGCCCCGCGTGGCAGTTCAAGGCACTTGGAGCTGTTTATACCGTGTCTGCCTTATGCACTCAGGCTTCATTTTGCATTGGCTTGCAAGATGTGATGCTGTAACCCCTATATGTTCACTGCGCCTTTTTTAATAATGAGCACTGCGGCTATTAGAAGGATTCTGTCGTCTCAACAAAGAACTAGTGTCTTTTACAAACACTGCAATGATTCATGATATTAAAGTGCATGACTTATAAGATAAACACAAGGGTAAATTCCTCGATGACTTTGGAAAGCCATAGAAACAAACTCAAATAAGCCTTTATAGGAAGAGGCCAGCGCTGAACGGTGCTCTCCACATCTCCTCCATAATGTTATTAAAAGTTGGAGCCTGCAGGCCACAAAGGTTTTACGGAGGATTATTATTTCAAGCTTCCCACAAAATAACTCATTCTTTATCAAAGAGCCGGTCCTACAAAACTGTAACTAAATTGAATCGTGTTGGGGGCTGTGTAAATCCCCTCTCTGTTCTTTTGAAACGAAACATTGCTGAAGGAGATAAACGTTGAAACATATCTGTCACTATATAAGCCAAGGATGTTATGCACAGACAAATAAACAGTCAAACCTAACTTTGACAAGGATATTGACATTTGACTATCTCTATACTTGCACTTGACATTTGTAAGTGCTGATATTACCTCAAAATTATACTCAAGTAAAAGGGAAAGTTACCAAAATTGTATATTTCATAACAACTACACCTTAAATAGCTTTAAAGTGGTTAGACTATCCATTTCTCTAAAACGTATATATAAAAGATATCAAGATTTTACTAAACATTTTGCCTATTTCTTCCCTGTTTGACAATTTTCGTAAAGTTCCCGGTTGAACACAACTGTTACCTAGCAACCGTACTGTAAACAAGGGGCCTAAATCCATATAAATGACACATTTGGTCTGATATGACTATAAATAATGAAGCCTTTATTTTGTTGAATGATCATTTAAACTGTTAGAGGAATGTGTTCATTGTGAGTAAATTGTCTCTGTATTTTCAATTGTGTGTCGTGGAAACCACAGAGGGATTCTGTTTTGGAACTTGACACTACAGCCTGTAATTTTAAACTTTTATTTTTCTAAATTTCTTCACAAACTGCAACTTCACAAATTAAAAACTATGCAAAATATTTACTACAGGTGCCCTCCCACCAAACAAATGCATTATTAGAAGTAGACGTTAATAAAACATGAACAAAGACTTAAGTTGTTAAGAATTATTTAGGCTTATCAACTACTTATAAAGGGGATAAAGGGGCTACAGTTAGAGTATTAAATAAATATTATTTGCTTAATAAACAGTTTATTTAACCATTAAGTCTTTATATTTGTTTTATTTTTAAGGCAAACATTTTTGGACTGTCTGACCCAAAATTGCAAACTGAGCCGAACATCTTTAACAAATGGCTGAAATACAGGGCATAGTTGCACAGATGATAATTTTCTGTGAAATTCTAGTTGTTATTATTAATATTGTCTATTTACCTTTGCTAATCTGTAATGTTTTTTATTGGATTTCTCTGTAAACCATCCTGTGGGCAAGTGTTGAAAAGTAGCATTTTTGCTCTAATACTTGAAACAATGCATCTGGTTTGTCCAATGTAATTGTTATGTCCATATCAAATAAATAAATACATACATAATAATTGTAAGCACTGCTGCTGCATTTTCAACATTACAACTGCAACTATCACTACATTTACAGAATTTCCGCTAATTCGTATGTTGACCGCGTCATCCATTTTGCCATGACGGACGGCAGGACCACTGTCTGTGCACAGTAAAAACATGGATACTCTGTTGAAAACCTGCCATTAATCAGCTGATTTTATTGAGTTTACAAGTAAAATTGTGATCTCCTGTTGCACTCACAGCAGGGTGCAAATGTTTTGTCGTTATACCTGTTGTGAAGACAGAAGACAGCGCTGATTAGCAATGATAAACCAAAAGAACTGGAAGCACTCAAAGTGCTCTCAGATTTACACTGAGCACTTTTTACAAACGTCAATGCCAATGTTACAAAACTATCATGAATATCTGAAACGACTGGAACAATTGGCATTACATATTACCTAGCGTCTGCGTCTTTAGCCATTTACAAAGAGCGAAGTGAATGAAAATAAACTTGTGTGAATGTATGTACAATTCAACGTGGATTGCTAATGCATTATACATATATTCACAAACTATTGGCGCAAAATGTTTTATTCAGGCAAACTCAAGTGAAACACATTATTTATTTGTGACGTTGTGATAGTAGCCTGCCCCTGCTTCACAGGTTTACTTTAATGGAGCTCATTGATCATCTATCATTTAGAATAATCTAAATCAGACTTTTCTCACCTCAGATTAAAAGAGTTTTGCGCTTCATTCATTGATTTTTGTAGAAATCTGTGATGTTTTTCAGTCCACTGGGTGAAGCGTGCAATCTTTACTTTTTCTAAAAAAAAATTGACCTTTTTGAGCGTCTGACATATGCCCCGCTTTCATCGACAACTGAACTGAATATGCATTAGAAGTATAGCCATCACTTAACTGACAAAAAAAAAATTCAATCAGTGTGAGTTTTAATCAGTTTTGCGCTCCGTGCAATGCCGCCTTCGCCTTTTCTGCCGCCTGATATGCACCACCCACGTGATCATGTGATGTAGGTGCAAAGGGTCAATAGGGTCAAAATATCAAATGACTTGAACTTAAAGGTGCACTTTTCTGGTGGACAATCCGCCACCTGCTTGTCTTGTCTCATAGAGATGTTATTGCATTGCCTTTAGTGGAGACAAACGGGGCACATTCAAGCCAAGCTGTTGGTCATATTTGTGGTGAGGCCCACTTACCTGTTTTTCAAAGTACAGGAAGTTTGATGTCCTTGTGTGGACATTACAGACAGCAATAACATCTCCATAGACACATGAAATGACAGACCCCTCACCAGAAAAATACATAGTGCAGTAACACACAAAAAAGTAGCACCTTCAGTAAACTCACTTTTCACCATGCACTGCCTCTGCATAAGGTTTATCAGAACTGCTCTCCTGACGTTTTATAACATTGTGTGAGAATATATTGCCCAGAACGGCCCCTATTGTTATTTCCCCTACTCCTGTAATGCAATTTCTGAACAACAATATGGGTCCCGCTGCTATGTACTTGTCCTGTATCTTTCTGACTCCTGATTGGACGAGGCCTTCTGCTGCTTCTGCAATTCTTTTCACTGTGTCCTCTTCCAATAGTGTGTGTGTCAAAAGCTGAGATGCCAAGGAAGTGTTTTCACTGCTCTGGTCAGAAGGGAAAATGACAGTATTCCAACAAATTCAATGTACCCCATTTTAGAATCCCATTTTCTTCTCCTATAGGGCTTCCCTGAACCCTTTTGGTCGTGATGTCTCCTCCAAAGATGATGAGAATGATATTGTCCAGACCAGTGGTTACAATTTGCGCTGGCGACCGCATCATAGCAGTGTTTTCAAACATGACTAGATCTTCATTTTTCCCTCTGTTTGTTCCAGTTGGTCTTTTGCACGGCATGGGAATACATAAACACCAGGATGTAAACATTTTATAGAGCGCTGGTTCCTGGTGCAGAATACCAAAGGGGGAAACCAGGATACATGTGCACTGTTCCCAGAAAATGTGCTCCACTGTTTACTGGCTTTATGGATCTGTGGAGATTCTGTTGCACTGAGCCACTTAAAATCCAAAATGTTCATGAAAAGCAGCTAAACACTGTGTCCTCGTTTTACATTCGGAGCAAAGGAATTTTAATCCAGATAGCAGTTGTTTTAGAACGTCTGAATGTATATGAATCGAGTATCAAGTAGGAATGTCAAGATTACTCAACAAAATCAATAATTGTGATTCATTATGTTACAAATATACCAGAAGAAGTCTTGAAAGTATATGAAACAGAACAGAAAAAACTCAAAAAAGCCGAACACGACCAGAGAGAGAACAAAAAATAATTTTGAAAAAGGCAGCAAAAGTCATCCACAGAAAGTTAAGGCACATATTGTCCAAAGTAAAAGTCCCATTTTGTCCAAAGTCTGTCAAATTTGTCCATTTTCTAATTAAATCCAAATGTGATTATTTTTTCCATTTCACATACACACTCAGACATTCACATTTACGTCACAAAAAATTATATCATTTTTATTTTCTTTTGTTATTCACTTTTGTTATTCAGTCCCTTCTTTTCATGACTCATACTGCACATTTGTATTAAAACTTTGCTTTGTATGTTTCTTACTGACAGCTTCTTAAAAACTAGACTCACTTCTGTTAAACCTGCAGCTGAAACTGCAGTGCACCTGAGGCGGCATATTAAGTTGGAGACTTTTGTTTTGTTCGATTTGGAGAATTTATCCTTTCTGAGCTCCAACTACTACACTGCTATAGAGATGCTAATGTTGGTGTCAAGAAAAATGGCATGAAAATTAAAAGCAATTGTGCTAGCCAAGATGTGCTTTTAGTTTTAGTAAAATCAAGATTTTCTTGTTGAGAAAGCTATTGTAACTTACTAGAACTGATTACGGGTGAATGTTAATAATCTTTCAAATCATTGTTCATACAATAGAAATGTGTCTTCACACCAAAAGTGTTGCTCATCAACAGTTAAAATGTGCAAGACATTCCAGAGTACAACACGGCTTTCAAAAAATCTGTGGTGTCCAGATGTGGATGTGAGACATTTGTCAGGATTGATACTGATTGATACTGCATTAATACAACTAAGCTATGCCTCCTGCAGTTGTTAACTTTCTGCTGTCATACTAAGTGTCAAAGCATTCGTCACTTGCTTAGCTCAGGTCTTATAGACCCTTTCTGTTTGTAAACAGAACGCCTGCATTCTAAAGACTGGTACCGTTTCATACACTGACTCTAATGCATTTTCAAAGGGAGTGTTAGCGTTAGCCTCCAAACATTACAAACTGTGAAAAACCAGGGCTGTTTTGCCAACTGGACCACTCGACCACACATGAGTAACACCAGAGCCTCGGCAGAAAACATTTCTGTGTGTAGCAACATCTAGATAAGTTTGACATTAATTATGCTCAAAAACACGTAATAGTAATCTCTTAAACCTAAAATGAAACAACAATGAAATTCAAATTTAATTTCATTAAGCACCGTGAATCAGTATAAATTTGCGACCTTTAGAAAATGGAGCTGGAGGATGTAGATATTTACTCATATTACTTGTTGCCAAATGTACTTTAAATCTTTTTCCATCTTTGTTTTTTTTTTTTTTTTTTTTTGTTACTTCCCCTTGTTACTACCCACATCAAAATAAATGATTTTATTTTGGTATTAAAATGAAAAGGTGGATGGTTCTAAACCTGTTAGTCCTGGAATACTACATACTAAACTTACCAGTACTTGAACTTCTCTAACTCTTTATCCTTAGCAGGAGGCAGAGCCAATGTTTGGAAGGCTGATGGTTGTCAAGAGAGACTTAAATGTCAAGTGCAGGTGCAATTGGAGATAACAGAGGAGTAAGTAAAGTAAGGGGGAGCACAGCCAAATGGAACAAGTGAGTGAGTCGCAATCTGATTTATTCATTGTGTCCTTGGAGAGAGACGGGTAAAGACTGCAGCGGCACAGTGCGAAGTGATGGAGCCACTCAACCACAAAGACTTTTTGTCTGTGGTAATCAAAGCACCCCCTATGACACGTCCTCTTTCGCGTTTGAGTTTGAGCTCTGTTTTTTTTTGTGTGTGTCTATTTCACTCATACGCACTAGACTGGCACCATTAGACGTCTTGTTATGCAGCGGGAATTTGATGCAAACTGTTGAAATGTTGTTAAAGAGTTGGAAATGTTAAAGCTGCTGTGTCTGGATGTGAGCGAGTTTTGTTGGCTTTTTCCTCTTTGTCAAGAGGTTATGATAGGTATAATTTTTACAGAAGGGGATTTGAACAAAACAAAACAAAACAAAACAACAAAGTATATTAATAAAGTAGTATTGCTGTGTTCCATTTCCCCTCAGAGGTCGGGACTTAGACCTTGGAGAAAGTTTTCTCCGAGCCTCTGTGTTCCAGTTGTCAACTCAGAAAAACAATGTGCAGTACATTACAGTTTATGTACTGTAATGGCTCGAAACAAGCAATACAACCATGAAAGTGCTCAAATCTGCCAAAATGATGGTCTGTTTAAGTTCATTTATTAACTGAGATGTTATTAAATGTACAGTTTGTAAAGCAGGAGAGTGAATTTTTGCTTTTGCTGTCATCAACTTCGTGTAAACGTTAGCAACATTATCATAACAATGCATGTCCATACATTTAAAACTGCAGAGGCTGAAAGGCAGTGCAAGATCAGGTTCACAGCGAGTGGACAGCAGAGAGCAACTAAAGAGAAAATAACACAAGTACTAGCAATATTTTAACTGTCAAACTTTCCCCAAACACATGGCATAGCTATGTTGAATTCTTTGACGCTGATATACTTGGTTTTCTGAAATGTACTCCGAGTTTGCAAGAAGGAATTCCAAGATGAAAGAGTGTTCCAGTGTGAATTTACTATTTGAAACTTGAAAAATCCGACCTCCAAGGACAACGTAAACACAGCATTAGTACTTTGGAATGAGCAGTAATTGGACCATGGAATTTGATTTTTGGTGTATTTGGTGTTTGGATCACTAGTTTACATTTTTAACATTTGGTACCATTAGTATATACTGTATTATTATTGACGTTATTATTACTATTATTGAATATTGTTTGTATAATTTAAGATGAATTGGTTGGTTACAGAGTTTGTGTTCGATTCCTGCAGTGGCAGATCTTGATTCTCAGCCTCCTCCTGTCTAATGATATCTAACACCTGTCCACTAGTGTTTTTAATCACTTTTGCACCTTTCCTTCAAGCAAATAAGCCACATTTTCCTCATTGAAAACAAGTCAGTTATTCAAATCCACTGCAGTGCACCAGTCGCACACAACACTGTCCTTCTCCTTAGGCAGCGGAGCAAAGGAAGAACAAAAAGCCAATATCGTTTCATGCGTTGTCAAAAAATTGCAGTTGTTTTTTGGACCGGCGTCCTATTGTTTTTTCTGTTGCCAAAGTCTGGTGCTGCGTATAAATCCAAAATCATACCGGCTGCATCTAAAAAATGAATGGGAGGGGGAGAAAACATTGGTCTGCTGCCATGTTTGTTGGATTTGTTATTTGAGCTGTGGTGGAGCTGAAGACCCTGGAAAGAATTCATTTTTGCCACACAAAGCAGACCCCGCAACCAATATAATGACGGGAATGTCTGGCCTGGCCCCTATTGGGAATTTGATTTGCTGAATATTTACACTACCCCTGCAAATTGAGCTAATCCTGTTCTGAATCCATGAAAATAGTGTGCGGTTCTGCTCAGTGCAATGTGCTTGGTAAGCATATTGTGGTTATAATAATGTTTTATTGATCGTGTCACAACTCACAAGGCATCGTATGAGGAGAGAGAGAGGAAGAGATCAGAGGGAGGATGAAGTTGTCAATGCAGTCTTCAATCAGAGGAAGCACAGAGAGAGTGAGGCAGATGGCGTCATATTGATCCAAAATCACTCGCTTCCACAAGAGAACAGCTCAATATGGCCGCCACACAAACCCAATCCTGCGTGCATCTGTCCACAAGGTCTGGTTACTGATACCCGGTGTTTACATTGAGGTTAACCCATTGACGTTATAATGGATCCCTAAGTCCCCAAACGTGAAGACAAGTGGTCATGTTTGAGCCAACAGGTTTGTTTAGTGTGTCAGCAATCATTGTTGTTTTTTGGTTACATTCCATGTTTACATTCAAGTTCGTTTTCACATCCTAAGCAAATCACTCTTCTTTTTTTTTCTTGTTTTTCCTTCTTGTTTTAATACTTTTAACCATGGATAAGGTTATTTCCTCTTGGGGATGAGTAAAAGTAATTCTGATAACCACAGCTAGTTTCTTCTTGATAGCAGCAGATGCCAGGAAACACCCTTACACTTTGTGTTAACAGAACTAGCTCCTTGTTTTCTTCCACAGTACAAAAGTATTTCTAAACATGAATTACTGATGTCAGTCTCTGCTTGGCCATCCAACTATAAAACATTATGTTACATTATTACATTGCCCTAAAAGAAGTATTGAAAGGTGTAGCAGTCAATAAACACACTCACAAATCTCTTTCTGTACAATTTATTTACAAAATATAGTAAAATTTGTCTGTACAATGCCTCTCTAATGAGGCTCAGCAATAATGCATGCATCTGGCTCTTTTCACTCACTACTTTACACCTGGTGAGTCTGATTCACAGAGGTGAGACTTACAAAAAGAGGTGATTTACAAAAGAAATGCCTGGCCTGATTCTAGCTTTAACCTAAGGTCAGCTGGGAGTAAAAAGCTTGTCAAGCATCACTGTTTCACATGCACTTTGTCAATAAAAGAAAAGAATAGATCATTTTCATATAATTGTAAATGTACACAGTTTCAGCTCTTTTGCTTCACATTATCATTGAATAGAAAACTATTTGTTCATAGGTTATTATAATAATCTTTCTAAATCCTATGAAATCACAGTCTTTTGGAAAGAAAACATTACAGCAATATGGAAATGTGCTAAGCTTCAGGACTCTCCCTGTTTCTTAATATATTATATTAGTTTATTTTTTTAGTTACTAAGTGAAGTCACCAAACACGGTAATGCTTCATAAAGAATGTGAAATAAAAAGTAAACCACAGTTGACTTTAAATGTGCAGTTATTGAAGAAAATAGTAAGGTGTTCATAATACTGGAAATTCTGAGCTTTACTGTCCTTAAATGGGCTTCAGTTCATGTACAATTGAGTTACCTTGGTTTGGTTTGCTTTCATACCAAAGACTATTGACCTCAGGGTGCATCTTAACTTTGTCCTTCTTATTTTACAAACTGGAAATCTCAAACAGATCAAAGTCAAGCGTAAAGACCCTGGTGTCACACAGACTCTCTCCTGGCAGTATTGGAAGTACGACTCGTGTCCTGCTCTGTGTGGAGATCCTCGTCTTTGTTCTGAAGACAGCAGCAGCACCATTTTAATACAAACATAGTTTGGACGTTTCCCTCTGCAGGCCTGTCTGCCTCTTAAAAGTGAACACAGTCACTAAAAGTGACTCATAACAGTATAAAAGCTAGCGTTATAATACCCAGTGTTATACAGTGCACTGCAGTAGATCTAATAAACGTACAGAAAGACATAGAACCAGAGAAAATCTGGCAGCAGAAGGATGAAGAATATCAGATCATAATGATAACAACAAATTGATTCCACATATATAATATTTGTCTTCTATGGCACTTCAAAGTGTGCTTAGGATTGCAAATGATGGCTTTAGTTCATTCTGTCAGTCAATGTTGGAGTCTTTTAAATCACTGCTTCTTTCTTCTGGTTTCTTTGTTTTTTTCAAGCAAAAAGCAATTTGAGTTGTGTATGAGTTGCATTGATTGGACTCAGAGTTCCATAAGGCACTGAGGAGAAAAGGCTCTTCCCTTGACCAGTCCATCGTGTCATCACTGCAGATTATCGTGCTGTTGTCCGAGCGAGAGGATTCAGAGCCTGCAGCTCAATCCCCGCTGATCTGTCCTTTGTACAGTACATGGTAAGTCACAGTAGTAAGGGGCAATGGAAATGTTTCCTCAACCTGAGGACAAACATAGAGAAGCTGTTTAGACAGTACCCAGACTGATGCTCTGCTGTTCAGCAGAATAAAAAACCAACATTGCAAACAGTAATTTTAATGTATTGGGTCCAATCATGGAAGTGTACAAAGTTCATATAATCATACTGAAACAGCCCCATGTTACATTTCTATATCGTCAGAATTGACCAACAAAAAAGGCTTAACACTTTTCGCTGGTGATTGCTTTTAGATTTATTTTGCTGCTGCGGGCACTCAAACCTAATTTATTTCAACAATTGTGCAGATAAAGAAAACACTGGATTTAAAACTATCAACAAGGACAGAGACAAACCAGAAAACACAATTTACTAAAATATTGTTTACTCCTTTCTACACTGCAGCAGTGAACAGAGAAATGCATATATTTATTCTTTCTGTCCAATAATTAAATTTATTTAGAAAATAAATATAATATAAATAAAATATATAAATAAAAAATACCCTGCACCTGCACAGTAGAAAGAAGAACAAGTTGGCGTATATTTGTGTTGTTGTGTTCAATTCTGTTATATATAAAAAAAAAATACACATTCCATTAAAAATATATAAATTATAAAAAATATATAATGCAGAGTGCTTTCTTTTAGCTTTAAAAAACAAAAAAACAAAAACACTCTAAGGACCCGACTTAAGGACTACATCTAGAACTTGGCTATTATAAATGTAAAGTCTAAAATATTTATTAATTTTGGCAGATTGTTGTGCCTAGTTGCACTTGAGCTTTGTTTTGCAACATGACAACCATAAACGACTTAACAAACAGCCCCTGTACAACACATGAATAATTCAATCTGCAATGTACTAAAGAGAGACTTAAATGATTGATGGAGCGCTGTGCTTGGGGACCATAAACACATACCTCTATATCTTAACACTCTCGGTTCCGTAGACGTTGTAGCCTTCTCTGTATGTGGCAAAGTTCTGGGTGTTGGTCGGGGGAGTCGGCTTAAAGTTCTGTGCGTTCTTGGCCAGTTTGAGCCTTTTGGTTTCTTGTCGTGATTTATAACAGAACTCTATGAGGGCTACCATCATGGCAAGCCCCAGCCCTCCGACCAGAATATAGAAGACCCCTGCCACATTGCTTAGGCTCAGAGCACTTGTCTTGTCCTGGGGGCAAGTGAAGACCAATATTTAGAGTTTTGCGGTGGAAAGAGGACAACAACAACATCATATACACTAGCTATTCTTACAACTGCAACCTGACAACTTCTAATGCTGTTAGTGATAGAGTAAATATGCATATTTCTAACGCTACAACATATACTGTATGCTAAAATACCTATGAAACTTAGCTATACTTTTAAGTGTCTATAGCTTAGGTGAATGTAGATGTGTGTTCTATTCTGTTTTTAAAATTCCCATGTCTTGACCATGTTAGGAAGCTGGTCAGTATCGCATAGGTCGACCCCCTAAAAAGTCCCTACTCTTTTCTTCATAGCGACGTGTACGTATAACTCTTACAACATTGTCATACAGTACAGTCAATTCTATACTAATATAATGAAAATATGATATATTCAAAGTCAAAAAGGTCTGACCATTTTGCTGCTGCTTACCTACCAAACATATTCATAAAAAATTTGTTCATTAGAGTTTTACTATTTGCACTTTTAACCCCATGAGTGTCAGTGCTAAGTGCTTTTTGATCCCATTTGTAGTTATCTCTCAGAGGGTTAAATTATTGGTTTATTAAGATCCTCCACTTCGTCTAGTGTGAAAATGCAGTTCCGACACTTCCGAGCGCCCACAAGATTCAGAAAGCACCCTGGGGCACTTTCTCTCTTTCTTTTTACACAAACGAGTTGAATTTGAGTAACACATTACGCCAAACTGCCTGTTCATCACACCACAGGAAGCCCAAGGAATCCAATAGACGCTTTCGACTATGCAAACTAGTAACAACGCAAATAAATCAAATTTTCATTAACAGTTTGGTAAATAGGAACAGCAGCATAATGGTTCCAAAGAATCATGAATGTCAAAGAGTGAAAATGAGACAAAAAAAACAAAAACATTTATCAACAACTGCTGTGATTCAATTTTAACTTTATCGATAAGGCATGCTAGTCATTTCCACAGGGCATTAACATTACACAAGAATGACTTTTCTCTACTGTACAAAAAAAAAAAGTAGCATAATTTAGTATTTTAGGGAAATGGAGCCTCGTATCAAAGCCACATTTGACTGATTGCAGTTTGTGGCATGAAAAGAAGGAAAAAACAAAAAGGGGAAAAAATGTGTTACAAATAAACAAAATGTAAACTACAGATGTAATTGAAATCTTGTTTTGCTCATGAATAGTAATGCAATTTGGAATCAAAAGACCTGCAGCGACTGACCTTACTTCCCGAGTCCTTGGTTCCACATTCACCCTTATCGTACCACCATTTGTTTTTCAGCTTGTCTAAGATGCCTTGTTCACTGAGTTTCAATACTGCAAGGTTTACAGGAGTTCTTCACGTGGGAAATAACATAAATAACATTATATTATGTTATTTTATGTTATTCAACTGTTTAAACTACTAACATACTTAACAAAAGCGATAAAGCAGGGTTCCTGGCTGGTGTCAACATAACAAGAGAGAACAGGCAAATTGCTAACCCCATTTTTTACCTGGAAAAAGCCCTAGTCTAAAAGCCAGGACCTACCCATATCGCTTTGAGTAATCGGCAGACGCTGTTTGCATGGCGACGTGCAGGTACCATATCTGCAGGTCTATGAATATCAAAAAGGCACATTGGGTTCGAGCGACAGAAATGAATTATGGAAGATGTTTTGAACAGCATTTGCACGGTTTAGTCAAACGTGAGCTTTGTCTCACCAAACAGAGAGAAAAATTTGAATAAGAGAAGAAAAAGAAGAAAATAAGCAATGCTTGGATTAATAATAATTATTAAAACAAATGAACCTATACTAAATTCATTTGAGGGATGTGTTTTTCATTATTTTGTTTATGCTTGAATCTTCTGTCTTGACACATTGCTTTGAATCTTGTATCTTGTCCTTTTGATTTGTTAGAGTCAGCTTGGAAAACAGCGAATAACTTAAAAACTTACTTTATATTGGCAGAGATTTAAAATGGCTTCACTGTGTGTTGGATTAATGCGTTTTGGAAAGACTCTTGGTCTATGTTCCTGCTGAAATGGAAGAGTAGATTTGCAGTAAAAAGAAAACAGCATGTCGATAAATGAGTGACCTGGCTGCTCTCTGGGAACAAAACCCCTGGAGGGATCTGAGCGATGCATAATGCTCTTGGTGGAGATTACACCACTGTATATCCCTCATAGCCAATCCGGAGAACCCAAGTGTGAAGCTCCAGCCATTGTCTTGGCTCACAGAGACATTGATTAACAATGCAATTACCCTGTAACATGCTCTATGTCTGAAACTCAATCTAAAACGGCCCGGTGTTTTTGCCTGGGGCCAGAGAAAGAGCGGTGGTGGTAAGTGTGAATGAAAGTGCTGCATGAGAGTGTCGCAAATGTAAGCAGGACAGGACAAATTATGAGCGCTCTAGGCCTCTTTTCTTTCACATCACCTGAGCTGGGACGATCCCATAACGTACTGGGAACAAAAACAAGGTGGAATACGAAGACAGAAGGCATAATGTAATAAAAGATGGATGTTAGAACATGTGACAGATGTTCCATAAAAGCTGTGTATGCTTTCAGAAGCAGCTTAACAGCCCATGGCAACAGTAGTATTTCTAATATACAGGTACGTAATCCATCTCAATCATAATTAATACAGTGCCAACAGTAATTTGAGAAGATTATTTTTCATAAAAACATTCAAGGGGCTCAACGTAAAGCCCATTTGTCCTTGGAATATTGTTCGTTTTCTATAGCACTATATCTTAAACACTAAGAGATAAACCGCAGTGCATTGGTCTACTCTTTTGGTGCGGTCTTGCCTCTTATATCTGTTTTCAATACATTTGTTCATTCTTTCATTGTCTTGGATGGTCACACTGTACTGCGGCATGGTGCATATTAAAAACGGTGAAATAATGTCTCACTTTCATCCCCATTCTGCATTGATGGTTCGCACCTTTTCTTAATAAATGACTTTTAGAGTGCAATGACTCCATGTACAGGCCACTGGTCCCTGCAGTTTGCCTCTCCAATTACCTGCCCTAAATCACCACATGTAATGACAGTTTCATTTATCATTCAACTGGCCCTGTGTTATTAAGGCCATAATACTGGGCCTTATGTGTAATTTAGCAGAAACAGCACATAGCCTTTTGGCCTCTAATGGCGCTATAGGTTGCAGTTAGTTGTCATGGCTGAGCAGGGCTTTACTCCATTAGCCCCCATTGTAGAGCGATCATTCATCATTTGACCACAGAGGAAGGAGAAATCTGATGGTCAGAGAGGTCAGAGCGGGGTCACTGCTGGCTCACAATAACTGGACAGATATGGAGTAGGCGGACAGCGCAAGTGGCTTATCGGAGGAGCTGATAAAAGTGACACGTTATTAATTAGAACGCTCACTATTAACATGATGTCCTCTATAGACGCACTGTTCCTCTGTCTCCGTCTCCGTCCCCAGCTGAGCGACCGTTCTGAGGCATTTGGCCATTAAGTACACTTTATCATATTGGCTTTAGAGCTCTTGGGGTCTGGGCCAGTGTCAAGGATGGGAAGCAGCTGCACAATCAATTACTGCAAAGCCATCTTTTAGAGGATTAGCCAAGTTTACGTTAATAGGACGAAGACGGCAGGTTACGGCTTTCCGGGAACAACATATTCGAATTCATGGGGGTATAGTAAGCGTGTGCCGGAGTACACTGTGGTTTTATCGACACCAGGGAAACCTATGAGTCACAGATGATGTATCCGACAGATGGACAAGGCTTATTAAGTGACTCTCATACTACATCTGCAGGGCAACTCGCTGGAATATACTCAAGGGCGTGCAAAATTAGAAAAAAAAAACACACACGCAAGAACTTAACGCATAGTGTAATTGGTGATGGACTTTATTAAGAATGTAAGGTTGATGTAGCTAAGGATTAAATTGTGGGAATTAGAGGTGGGCAGTATGTTGACATTTAGTGACTATTGTTTTGAAGATATTCAAAGTTTATTGTACTATCGTTAACATAAAAATGCTACAAAATAAGTTGAATTCAAATAAAACTAAAAAAGTGATTTCAGCCTTTTTGTGATTAATTTTACAGACATTTCGCATTTGTCTGATAATTAAACCTCAACTATTGTCAATATCCCTCATACTGTACCTTGTGGAAATATTGTCAATTTGTTACCTCTTTTTTTTTAGTTAAATATAATTTGCTCAAGTACAGTAAAAACATGACTATAACAGTGGTAAGATGGCGTTATTGTTATTAGACATGTAGATGATTGCGATATGGACATTGTAAGTTGTCTTTGATTTGACAAAAGCTCATTAATTTGATCTAAACTGTGAAATGGCTACATAAACTGTTCAGTATCAAGTGTTCTGGCTTATTCTGAGTTTGTTTAGTTTTCTTTGGACATCTGCAACAGCCTCACCGATTACTCTGCACTATGGTACCCGATTGTGGTGACATCGAGGCTGACCTTGGAGTCACCTCCCCCGCTGCCGCACTCTCCCTTGTCGTACCACCATTTGTTTTTCAATTTGTCCAAGAGGCCTTGCTCATTCAGTTTTAAAACTGCCAGGTTAACAGCATTTCTTGAAACGATAAAACATAACTTGTAAGAAAATGCAACAGGTCCTAATGCAAAGTAAGCACCATAATTAATGCTAATGGTAGAATAGACTACCACTGTCATCGTTAAGGGGCTTAGGCTGCTCATTAAAATGTCTAGGAGAGGACAAATTGTTTGAGAATTTCATGAGAGATAAGAATATAAGGTAAAGACAGTGTCAAATCTTGGAAAAGGTGGCATGAAGGGTCACGTTGTTTAGAACTGAAGTGTGCGGGATGGGGACATTGTCATTGAGAAGAAAGTAACAACAACAAACATCATGCAATTAACATTCGTCACAAGTGACAGCGCAGCTTTTAAAGGCTAAATTGAAAAACCATTGAACTGTTAAATTAAAAGTGACAACACAACAGTCAGGTAGGACAGTACACGGGACACAGGGAGAGATCCAAGGAGAGAGAAGAGGAACAGTAAGAGACAGAAATATGAAATGCTCTGTTAGCTTTATCCTCATTATGTGGACTGCACGCTTAGATTAGCATTTAGCATTTCTTGTGTGTAAAATATATTATCTGTAGAAAACATGTCAAATCATCCAAGTGCAGTGTGTGACATACTACCGTTACCTCGATGTCCACAACAAAACAAGAGGAGAAGGTAATGATAGGGGACATCAGGGTAGGTGGAATACTATAACAACATGGAGGATATTGTTATATTATTCCACCCACCTTAATGCGGAGCCTTTGGGCGTGGCGATGCCGTAGCCTTTGGAGTCGAGGTTCCCGCCCACTTTCATGGTGTCACAGGGCTTCCTCTGCTCGATGTACTCGTTCATGGTGGACTCCAGGAGGAAGGCGAACTTGCCCTTTGACTTTCGCACTCGGGCCACGCCATCCGGAGTTGTCTTAACAAACACTGAGGGCTCAGCGGATTTCATGTAAGACCACATCTTCTCATACACTGCTATTTTGGATCGCTGTTTGAGAGAAGACAAGGAGAGTTGTCTTTAGAAAACATATAAAACAGCATATAAAATGCTGGATTTTTGTTCTTAAGGATCACCATTTTAAAAATGCCACAATGAAGTACTCATAGACATCGTTGGAAAGAAATCGGATGATATCTATAAATACTCCTAGAAAAATTGTAAAAATGAATAAAAGTACTTAGGGACTTTTGGCATGATCATTATGTACAAGAATCCAGTGATATGAAATTGCTCAGGAATGTCTTTGAATGACCTTTTTGTCTAAACACATGTGAAATGACTTGACACAGCAACATCAGAGTTAAATCTGTTCTGAAATTGTCTCTAAAAATCTAACAATTTACTTCTCTAATTTTGTTGCACATTTTATGAGATTACAGCACACAAAGTATAAGACTCAAACATCTCCATGTCTTTTCCAGCAATTCTGCTGATTTGTTGAGTTGATTATGTACAAATGATTTCAGTAATTAAACCTTGCCACACTAACTTGAATCTAATGAAGAATTGTGTATGAACAAGACCAAGATAACTTGACTCAATTTCTCACTTAGAGCTTTTAGGCTGTACTTTATTGTCCTAATAAGATTTAACCTATTACAGCCATTCATTCTCACATCTGTCTTCACTAAGTATGATACAGAAAACAGGAGGCGTGAACAGAAAGCACAGTGCCTGCAAAATGTGACTTGTAACCACAAAACTGGTTACCGGGATGTGGCAAAATGTAAGTCAGACCCAGTTCAATGATGAATATAAATGGTTGAAGGTTTACAAAGAAGATTGGAAATTGTAAAATGGGTACAAGCTGCTCACATTCGACAAATGGTTTTGCCGTTTGAAAGGATCAGAAAAATATAAAAGCAATTTGCATCTTCTAGTGAAAAAAACTGTTGTGAGATGCACTTGCAGGACAGAACCCACTTGGTGCAAAATATATGACCTTCATTTTAAAAGTTGCTCCAAATTAGGTTTCAAATTGCCCCATATTTTTATTTGTTACGTTTTAACGCTTTATACAGTGTTTTGCATTGCATCACATCTTTTAAAAATTCCAGCCAGTAGTTGTATTGAAATTTCTAGTGCTACATAAAATAATACGTCTTCAAAACAACACATTAGCCTCAGTGATTTTGGCAGATTGATGTTACAGAAATGGCCGGAGGCGGGAAAGTAAAGGGGTTGTAACCTCCATCACGAAGTTGACAAACAAATATGGCAGTTTAAGTTGAAATCATATATTTTTTTCTTGCTAAAATGTCAGTGCTGTTAGTGGGAGCAAAGCCTCATAGACAGGAGCATATTTAATCAATGTAAATGATCTATATTAATAAACCAGGGCATTAACCTTGGCTTGACAGATCTGCCAGAGTGGCTTCAAGTAATCATGTAGGATTTGTTTGTGCGCTCGTGTCACGTTGAATCAAGCTCTGGCCCCTGATTGGACGAGACATGAACATAACACAAATTAAAAGTCTGTGTGATGAATGTGCTCTGCTTATAGGAATTGAAGTCGTGACATGGGCCGTTCCGTTTGGCTGCATATGCACAAATGAAGGGTGCGGCCAGGGCTAAAGTAGAGGAGATTTTTTGCTCACAATTGTTCGATGTCTTCAGTTAAAATGGTTATTATCAGAGCGGACGTGAACTAAGGCTTTTCTGCAAAAGACAAGACTATATAAGCAGAAAAAGATATAAACACTGGACTCAAACCTAACTCTTCCTGATTTTAGAAGCAAAATTAAGTCTTTTTATTTTAATCTACAGTCTAAAAATACACCTAAATGTAAAATACCTTTTTAGTCGACAGTTTTTGTCACATGAACATTCATTTTTTTTCATTTAGAGAGTTCAATTTCATAAAGCTGGTTACAAACTTGAGGAATAGTAGAGTGTCAGAAACTGGGAATGTAATTGTTCTTTGGTCATGTTATCAGTAATCGTGAATAATCATTGAATCATTGTTTTACTCGCAATAATCATAACACTAGAATGTTATATCATGACACGCCTCTTCTATCAGCTGAAGCTCAAAAATTGCACCACAACGTCTTCTTAACGTCATTACTGGCATAGATTGTATTTGTTTTATGATTCCTTTGGACCCATCTAGCAATGGTACAAAACCTTTTACAAAATGTATTTATCCACATAGTTTGAACAATAAAAGTTCATATTTCACACACACACACACACACACACACACACACACACACACACACACACACACACACACACACACACACACACACACACACACACACACACACACACACACACACACACACACACACACACACACCTACACACACACACACACACACACACATAAAAATAAAGTAAAATAGTAATTATACATTCATACTAAACATTTGTGATAAGCATAATCTTCAGTGGAACGGTTCACCCTGGCCAAAAGACCTCCTAATCCCACCCAAAATAGATAAACTCTGTATCAGCTCCGTCCCTCTTGCTGTATAAAAGGCAACGGCTCCCTATTGAACTATTTAATCTTTGAACATTGTTGCATCCTTGATTGTAAACATTATCACTGGCCAAGAAAATTAAACAGCACATTTCCAAATTACAACTCAACACAAAACGACGCCTGAACTGTGAAGGTCAGCTGCTTTATCAAGTTGTCCTTTACACTGAAAGCTATATATCTACACTTTTCAAAATTATCTGTCAATAAAACGCAGCAGCAAAGACAAAGTCCCACCAGGGAATGCATATCTGTTCATTGACTGCCTTCTGAATGTGCAGAGAAGCACAAAGGCAGCACATTGTAAGGCACTGGGAGCTGATGTTCACCTCCCCTGAATGTAATTATTCACATTTCGCTCCATGGTGGTCATTTAAAATTCAATTAGAGTATAATGACTACAAAAAGTCCATCATCAATGAACAAGACAATTTGTCGAGCAATTATATACTGCCATAAATACAGCTTTACGCACTCTTTCACGCTATATAATGGCTCTGTATGCACATCACACTGTGTTGGGAATGAGCGACCAGACAATTAAAGGGGTGGTAAAATTAGTCTATAGACAAAAAATATGCTAGGTTGCATTGGCAAAAACAAAGCATATAGCAGAATGTAATTTCTTTTATACAAAAGGCAGTCTATACTGGCATAAACAGTCTTCCATCTCTGTAGGAAAAAGCACAATTGACTGTGGATGTTGCAGACAGTTAGACTCAAATATCTCGCAGACATTATGGTAAATGTATTTTTTTAGACCGAAAAACTCGTTAAAGGTCACACCACCGACTCAACTCGATCCAGCATCATTTTTGTGCTTGCTGTAGCCAACCACTGTTTTTAAGTTTCATCTGTTTTTAAATGTCCACAAGAATCAAATGGATGGAATCGCCTGAATAATTGATCAGACTCTCCCTTGTGCGCTCCCTCATCGTTCTATACAGCACAGCAAGTAACAGTATTGATCTGTTTGTATCCTCTGGTTTAAACAGCAGACAGAACGACTTTCATTTTAACAACAGAATATTCATTACAGTGGTGGAAAAAGTACTCCGTTTTGTTACTTCAGCAAATCTGCAAATACAGAAGCAAGAAAATACTTAAGTAAAAGTATCACATATATAATCTACTTGGATTTTGAGAATTATTAGTGGTAATTCATAGAGAAAGAACCCCTATAGCTCACACAATGAATGTGACTGGAATGCACATACAAACGCATGACTTAGGGTTCATGTCTCTGGGTCTCATACTGAAAAATACCTCATGCATTAGAATTCCATCCTTGTGCCTCTTCTTTTGGGATACTTAAATTTATTCTACAACAAGAATTATGGAGAATAGTGGTAATTTTGGTCAACAGTAACAATTAAGGACACATATTCTGCTACAGTGACATTTGTGAGCTTTTAAAGGGCGTATGACAGGTTTCTATGATTTTCTAATTTTGACTTTATTTAGTGTATTAATATCTGTTGTAAATAGAAATTATAGTTTTACACCAATCAGGTCGCTGTTTGTGGAGAAAAGATGATAAAAATACAGGAAGTAAACGAACTGATGACATCACACTGGGGAGACAAAGGTTATGCATAATTTACACAAAATAAACTACTTTTTTGACCCTTTAAACATTAATTCAACAAAATAAAGGTGTCACATTTATTTTTATTTATCAAATCAAAATAATGTGACATTAGATGAGTTTTGGCCCAGTTTACAGTGTTGTTGCTATGGTAATTTCCTAGTGTGATGTCATCATTTACAACCAGGAAGTAAAATTAAAAAGCTAAAAATTGCGAAAACGGTGTAAAATTTGTAAAGAATTTTAGCAAATTTTGAAATATGTTTATCTGAACTAAATTTTGGTTAAATGAGTCGCCCAACCTGTCATGGGCACTTTAACCATGTTCTAACAATGTTCTGACATGAGTTGCATTAGCTGCATCCACGCTATTTTGGGGAATGGTGGTTAAAATATCCTCTCCGACCGTTAAAAGCACTTCCTGCTGAAATCCCCCGATCGATAACATTTTGTCAGATTTTCGATGTTACTTATCTGAGAATTTTCTGGTGTTTTAAGTCTCGTTCTGAGTCATCTAAACACGATCACTGCTACTGCTAGCTTGATAATCGGCTGTCACACAGTCCCTTAAAGGGATGACATAATGAAATGGGTAAGTGCTAGGTGCCATCTACTGGCAGAATACACTCAGTGTCAGGGCAGCCAGCAGAGAAACATTTTTATTTACTTCGCAATAAACTTTTTTTCTTTGTTTCAAAACATGAGATGGCAAATTTAATGTACCTAAGATGATGTTTAAAGGCTAATAACAATACAAAAATAAGACATAATATTTTTCATTTAGAATCAATTTCTTTTCTTTCTTTCTTTTTTTTTGAGTGAATTTTCTCCTCAAACTAAACAGACTTTTCGGTGCAGTTAAAAATGTAGTGAAGTAGAAAGTACAGATACTGCTCACAGATGTAAAAGTAAAGAGTATCCACTGTAAAATGTACAGTACAAAAGTTCAGATATCTAAAATCGTAATTTGACCATGTCGTGATCATGTTATTTTCGCTACCGAAGTTTTATTTTTCTTCCAACTTTTTGTAACCGTCTTGATTAATACGTCCTATTTAATACAAGTGTAAACACAAGTCACCCCAAATGACCATCCGCCTAAAAATCCCTGTTAATTTGCATCAATTTGTCGTTGCACAACCTTCTCTCGGCCCTTGCCTGTTTTCTATTCTCTCCTTGGCTCAGGACGACCACTTTCATTACATCCTCCCTCACATAACGCTCCAATGCTCCAGTATCTAAATGCCATCTTCAAACGCCCACCACCACTACACTTCCTTCTACTTCTTCTTCAGTCCCAGTTTTGTTTGTTGGACCTCAGCCTTTTCCTCGTAGTATCTTGTATGTACACCGGGACTGTACCTGTATCTCAAGTATGCAGAAATGAAAGTTGAAGCTTTGGAGTTGCACTTTGTCATTGAAGTGGTACATGGTGTGTTGTGAATACAAATATGCTGTCTTTGATACGGTGCCACAATGGCGTGCACGCTGCAGTTTGACGCTGGCCGCAGAGGACAGAGCTGCCCCTGTGAGGTTAGGCTTGTGCCAGACTGGTCTATCATCACCTTTGTCAGCTTTTCCTTTCATGCAAACATGCTCTAATCTTCAGAGCAACCTCCTGTTCGCTCATATTAAAACACACCGGACTGCACTGTGCTATAAAGAGTTCTAGACTGTATTGTTATCTTGATTAAATTCAGTGCGCTTAAGAACTTTTTTTTTACTAAACAGTAGTGGAAAGTAACTACCACAAACATATTGTACTTAATCAAAAATGTAGGGATTTGTGCTTTACTTTACTGAATACCTTTTACTTTTACTTCACCACCAACATTTTTGGAGTTCCCAGCTTTAGGCTTTATAAATGACCAGGACAATAATCATATTTAACAAGGTGACAAGTTGACGGTTGCATAGTGCTTAAAATCTATGTGAATTACTTTGACTTTATACTCTTATAATACATTACAATGTACAAAGTACATGCATAAAGGTGTACTTGAATACTTTTATGTGATACTTTTCCTTTTTCTCCTGGATCTGTACTTTTATTTAGGTAACAAAATTGAGAATTTCTTCCACCACTGTTATTAATACAATGTCAACAGTAAGACTTTTCCTTCATTTTATGCACAAGAAAAACACTTCTGTTCGTTGTTATCAGTATAATAACAGCTAGGCTTTATTTTGAATCATTTGGTGACGCTGCAGTTTTAATTAAACGACATCTGCCTACTTTATCAGACTTGTTCTCTCCAGCTGTTAAGTCTCCTTAAATATATATTCAATAGTTACCAATCCAAATGTTTTGAAAATAACACCATGACAAAAACATTTGTAACCTTCCAAAACAAAAATTCTCCTGACTGCATGAAAAGCTCCATGACAGGGACCAAGGCCATGAAACTGAGCACAGCGCTGCAGCCGTGGGTGACAGCTGCTGAGGAAGAGCAACTCAAACCTCCAGCTCTCCCGCGCTCTCCCAAGGTAAAGCAGCCGACAGCCCGCAGACAGAGAGAGCTGGAGCCCAAAAGAAGCGCCATAGTCTGGGGAAGAGGAGCCAGGAGCGAAGGGGGGGAGTTGCTCTGCCAGGCGCCTGGAGCCAAGCAGACTTCCACTGGGCACGTCCAAGATCCCAGGCCAGCTGTCCCATCAGTAGGAACTGTACCAGGGCTTTTTGAGGGGATCTACACCTCAGGAGACTGGAAAGTAGTATTAGCAACTTTTTCTATACCTTTAATATATCCCAATCATAGCAAAACCACAGTGTGAGCTACCACAATTACCAAATCAAAGAGGTTGCAATTTTTTGGGTAATAGAATTATCCCACCATCAGAGGTGAAAGCAATGCCTACAAACCTGCAAACTATCCTGAAAACATAATTTCCTAAATGCAATTGCAGCCCTATTTCTTTTTCTTAGCAAGAGAGCACAAAAAAAAAAAACGTCTCACCCTAAACCATACAAGAAGTCGGCCATATTGGATCAAACCCTGGAATTACAAAGTTACATGTCATCATCTTTTGACATCTCCTTCAACAGGTTTTCATCAAATACACTTCAAACTTATCCCAAAAGGATAAAGGCTTTTAAAAAACCTAAAGGATAAAAGTTATCTATTAGATTTAAATTGAACATCAGGCGTGGATTTTTATACCTAAATAAAAAAAAGTGTTTTAATGGTTGTTGAATTTCTACGTTTTAAAGACTCCATATTTGTAAATACCTATACGTCCTTTTTCTCTAAGTCAAAAGATTCTTTGAATTATCAAAGCATTTCATTTCATTTTCCTTTACAATCTGGTAAACATCTTTTATATCTTTTGTTATGCGGTTCTTAAATATTTGGTACAAAAGCTTAATCATAAGCCAACCAACTTGATTATTTAATCAGTTGACAACCATTTCTATAATTGATTAGTTGCGATTAATCGATAAGCTTATTGCAGCCCTAATTTTACCACACTCTTCACATAGCCGATTGGAGATGGAAATTAGGAGAGTCTGGAATAGATAGAGCATTCATTTTTATAGTTTCAATACTTTGACTTGATTTAGGTATTCTTCACGGTGGCAAAACAAGGGTTATAGTTTTTCTCTAAAATTGTAGACCTGTCTTTAACTACACCCAAATGTTTAAAGGGGTCTTTCTAAAGGTCAAGGAAGATTGGCAGTAAGAGATCATTTCAGGTTTTAAAGCTTTAAAGAAACACTTACACTCCTCTGCTTTTATCAGTATTTAATGGGCACTTAAAACGCTCAGATATATTCAGTTTGTGTCTAGACAAATTGGACCATTATTATGAAGGAGATGCATCACATTAGGTATGGAAGTTTACGGTTTGGTGAACAATGATAGAACTTCATCCCCAGAGTCGGCAAGTTTTTGACTCCTATATGGGCCAGTGGTTCCAAGTACATGGCAAACAAAAGGGGAGACCAAGCACAGTCCTGCCTCAACCATCTTTCCAATCACTTGATCTATTAAGTGACCGCTTATTTTAATTCTTGATGTTGGACCATTGTAAGAGCCACAACATTCTTTACCATTAAGTCATCCATTTGAAATGTCTTCAGCACTTTAAATAAACAAGGCCAGATAACAGAATCAAAAACATTTTTGCTGCTTTTGTATATGATTCATTATTCAATTCATTCAAAGTGAAGATTGTCTCATGTTGTCTTAGATTAGATCATTGTGAATTAAAGTTGGGAGTATTTGTTCCATTTTAGACATAATTAGGTGTAATTAGGTGTCCACGTTCAGAATTGAGATGGGTTTATATGATCCACAATCCAGTGGATCTTTCCCTTCTTTAAGTATTAAGGATATGATTGCTTCTTTCCAGCTCTGAGGAATCTGAGCTTTTTAAGTGCCCATTAAATACTGATAAAAGCAGAGGAGTGTAAGTGTTTCTTTAAAGCTTTATACCATTCTGAAAAAATCCATCACTCCTTGGAGACTTTTTCTTCTTTAATCCCTTGATTGCACATTGTATTCCATGATTGTTATAATAATAATAAAAAAACATCCTTGCACCTGTAAGATGTTGGTCTGGTATTCTTTCACTGCACACATATGAGGTAAGCCTTCTATGTACAAAATATCCAGAAAATATTTTAATTCTTCTTCTTAAACTTTTGATATTTTAATGAAAGTTTTTTTGTAGAAAGATTCAAACGAAGACTGTATTTGATCATGTTTGGTTAAAATGGCATTATCGTGCATTTTGTCATTTAAAATGTGTTCTTTTGACTTGTTGTTTTTTAAGCGTCCAAGTCAAAGTTGTTTATCTATTCATAATATTTTTGTTTGGCAAATCATTTTAGTTTTTTATATTTCTTGAAATGTCAGATCATTGATTTCACCTCTTATCTTTTTAATTTCCTGTAGCATTCTTATTCTCGCCGTGTTTATCGTCTAACAGTTTGTCCTGCAAATAGTTTAGTTGTTTTGTAAAATTAAAAGTAATTTTCCCCCTCAAAACTGCTTTAACTGCATCCCAGAGGATGGATGAGGAAGTTTCACAATTGTCGTTTTCCTTTACATAAGTCCTTTTGTTGTTTTTGTTCCAAGTCTACCGTAATGTAAACGGGGGCATGATTACTGTGCCACTGTATGTGTGTGTGTGTGTGTGTGTGTGTGTGTGTGTGTGTGTGTACACACACATATATATATATATATACACACACACACACACACACACACACACACACACACACACACACACACACACACACACACACACACACACACACACACACACACACACACACACACACACACACACACACACACACACACACACACACACACACACACACACACACACACACACACACACACACACACACACACACACACACACACACACACACACACACACACACACACACACACACACACACACACACACACACACACACACACACACACACACACACACACACACACACACACACACACCCTCCTACACACAAATGTGTGTAATCTATAGCTATGGTAGAGTTGTCGTAGTAACTTGTCAAAAGTTACATTGGTACACTTGTACTATTTTTGCTCTTCGCCTCAGACTGCTGTAAACTAAACCAGGTGAAATCATGAAAAATTGAACAGAGTCAGAGATGATGACATATGTCTTGTTTGAAACATTGGACCTGAATTCCAATCTGCAGCTGGATCCTGCCACATGGCTCTCATTAAGCCTGACTGTATTTACTCCAAAATACATCTGCAATATTGAAATCCTATTAATCAGTGTGTTTTTCTTCTAGTGCCGCTTTAATTATAAAACACATGGGAAATCAGTTCATGGTGTCGTCTCCTATTTGTAGACACAACCATGCAGCCATGGCATTCATTACAGCGACATGTTTGACTGGACCAGGACCTCCATATTATTATACAGTAGGCCAGCACTACCCATATAGTGAGTAATTGGCACCCATCAAGTGCATACTGTGACAGAGACGTATAGTTGTGTGCATACACCTGCAGCATCTGTGATCCAAAAGCACTGGCATGTGTTTCTCTGTGAGAAATTAAGTGGTGCTGTCACACATGTCACAGAGCGCGGCTCCCAGGATTTATTACCTTCACATTACCCCACGGCTTCAACTGTTTCTTTGTACTTCAAAACATGTTATTAAATGCAAGGTTAGTATTTTTTCTCCTCAGATTAAAGGGAAAATGTTTAATCGCCTAACATTTTTCAAATATTTTGGTTATATTAGTCATGTTATGCTCTGGCTGACAGTTCCCATTTTTTTGTGATTCAACACATTTTACTCAAAATTAAATAATTAAAGCTGTTTTGTTCGCTGTCCTTGTAGCTTTAGTTTGCTAAATGCCCATTTAACCCTGTATCCAGGTAATATAACACCAGAGTACACTTGTAAGTTATGACCCATATTGGATGTACTTTGACTTGTATGACCAGCAAGACTTCATTTGATTTAAGAATCTGTCTTGCACAACATTTCTTAGTTGAGAAGTTACACACAAGTCTAAATAAATGTTTAACTCATCATCGTTGTCTAAAAACAACTTGAATTGGATTCTACATTGCGTTGTTGTGAGCTTTTCGACCCAGGGGTTAAAACAAATGAATAGCTCTTTGTGCCAGCAGGCTGCAGCTGTGAAACATCTGAATTGTTTGTCTCCTGCTGATGAGTAATGAGGGGGAGTGAGATAAAAGAGCGTCATATAGCCTCTCCGTCTTCACACGCAGAGTGCTGTTTCATTAATTCTTCTACAACTTATTGCTCAGCGAATGCCTGAGATGGGACTGTTAATGTTTCTGTACCAAAACCCAGCAGAAGGTTGATGGCCCTGAAGATATGCGCCACTGCTTAGGCCGGGCTTTTAGGACTAATACTCTCTCGCTTTGGATTTTAGTTAATTTATGACTTAATTGCCAGCGTGTCCCTCATGCCCAGGGACACAGTGTATTGCTTATTCCTTCTGAACCATCTTCCAGCCTCTCTACTTGACCTACAGGGCCGCGTTTCATCAGTCTATGGCCAGATACCTAATTATATTTCATAGCTGACCTCAGTTTGAGCCCTGTGTGGGTGCTTTGATTAGCCTCCTGTTTTTCTATCACCTCTGGAGTCGACCACGTTGTTATCACACTTTCTGCTGACAGCCCGGCCGCTTCAAGGTTGCGCACTGCAATACCGCCACATTAATTCCACAATTATGTCAGAAAGGTTCAAGAACGGCTCCTCAGTCAACATCCCTCATTTGGAGCAATCTAACACAGGTCAATAATGTTGTGATAAAGGTGGAGAGAAGAATTATGGCAAAGGGGAGTTTATCAAGGACTTTATAGAGTCTGGCCAAACTGTTAAGCCCTCTGGATTAATATTTCTGCATGATTGAGGCTAATAGAAGTGCGCGGGAAACCACACAAATGCACTGTTCAGGTGGTTGTGGTGGTTCAGCTTATTTAGCGGTCAGGTTTTACCACATGTATTTTTGTTGCTTTTCTATCAGAATTAGCAATAACCTCTTGGGCAATTTGAGCTGCTGTAGACCACCTGCTAGGTTTGAATACATGGGCCAGCATTTCTTTCCATTTACTTTGTCTGTTGCCGTGTGACTTCTGTAGCTTCCTTGGACATTTTTACTGGCGACTGCACCCTGAGAGCATCTGAAAAGCACTGCAGTTGTCTAACCGTCACATATGACCCATGACAAAAGCGCTCAAACCCATGTCTTTTTCCTTCTTCCCAGATTGCCTTTTCGGACAAAAGGCTGACTCATACTTGCCCGTATATGTGGAACTGTGTGTTGTTGATTACTCACCCTAAAAAACTCCTTTGTAGACCCTGAGTCTAAAGTGCCATATGCTATCTCAGTCTGCTTGGCCAGATCCTCTGCACTTTCTATCGGAGAGACCATCCTCTCCACTGTGAGGAAGGCAGCCAGGTTAGCCGTGTAGGAGGAGATGATGATGAGGGTGAAGAACCACCACACACCGCCAACGATGCGACCAGACAGAGACCTAAGAAACACAGTATGTAAGAACAGATTGACATGTGCTGCCCGTCAAACCATCGCTGCTAACCACATGTTTTATAGGAAAAAAAAAAGGGACATATGTGTTATTTTGCAGCCCATGACATTAATTGGCGTTTAATCAATTTAAAAAATCAAATCAATTTAATCAAGATGAATCTGGCTGTTGAACACTATTGATTGGAACTTTATTCCATGACTATTTAACGATGCCTTGGATTTAGGTGGGCAGATTATCGTAATATCGATAGTATTGTGAGTGTTGTTTTCCGAATATGCAAAATGAAATATAGTATTTTGCTTATAATAAAAATGCATTTATAGATTTTGATTTACAAGATTGTCTGAATAACTGTAGGAAAAACACTGAAAACAGATACAGATGTTTGTCAATATTGCCCACCCGTTTAATTCATATTGTGCCTTGTTGGTGCCAGTGTGAGCTGGGATTGAACCACCAACCTTCATGCTCTAACCACTTAAAGGTCCTGTTCCTGATTTTTATTTACTCAAGTTAAGATAAACTCTCTTTACATTACACATTGTTTGATAGAAGCAACTTCATGGAAAGACATTGGGTTTGTAATGTATAATCTGTACTTAATATAAACGCACTTTGTTAGGAAAAACGTAGTGCAGAAGCATTTGCCAGGGTCACGTCTTTTGGCCAATCAGGCATATCGTATACTATGAATCATGGGAAAGTAACTGCATTATCACTATATCCCAGACATGTGATTTTCTGTGTGGTTTCAAAAATGCTAAAAGCCAATTGTAAGGAGAGTTAGAGGAACGATATGGAAACAACTGCACAAGACTATTCCAGACGTTTCTGAGTCACGGTGTAATACTGAGTGAAAGGAAGGACTATGTGGGCGGGGCTAATGGTTCAAACAAAAGCATGTTTCTGTCTCACGGTTCAAAATCAGGTACAGGCCCTTTAATGATGTGAATTCAGTTCAAATAATGAACACACTACTTTTTGTTCAGATATTATCATAGATTATTGACAATTAGCATACATATTATCCTGCTAACCTTGACTACTTAATAATACTAATAATCAAATATTTTGGTTTGAGATCTGCTATACCTTGGTGAAATGTCACAGCCTTGTTGCATGAAGGCGCCCAGAGAGAACCAGAGTGAGTTGAAGATGCCAAAGTCGTTGGGAGGGTCTGGAGGAGTCTGAGGGTCTTTGGTCTCGTCCTGCTCCTCCAGGTTCCACTCGTACGGACTGAAGCGGCTCACCAAGAACAGAACCACGCTCACCCCGATATAGGCAAACACTATACACATCCAGATCTCATAGGCCAGAGGGTCCAGGAAAGAGAACACTCCCGGCTTGGACTTTTGTGGCTTCTTTATCATAATGGAGATGCCCAAGCTCATAAAGGGCTTGGAAAAGTCTATCACCTCCTCTCGAACCAGTGTAATGGTGAGAGGCGCAACTGCTATATCTGCTCTCTGGAAACAGGGACAGGCACAGCAAGCATTAGACAGAAGAAGCACTGTTGCATGACACCTGCTCAGTGACATGGCAAAATCAAGGGTTATCACATTGTACATTTATGAAGCTTATACTAGTCAGGCAAAGAAATGCAGAGGGAGCAGCGCGTAGACCACTCAGGCATAGCTTAATGACCACCGTATAATAGTTGTAACTGTATAATAGTTGTAATTGTTACAGCCCCAGGCATTGTTCTTTTTAAGGGGACAGCACACCTCAGACATGCATCTGTGCTGATCGACTTAAATAAAAGTCCCTTAAGCTGTCAGTGGTCATAATGTTATGGCTGAGGGGTGAAATACACTATGTAGTGATGCTGGTTAAGAAATAAAGTATTTTTGAGTTTTTAGCTTGAAGGGAAAAAGACAGCTTGGATATACTCCACTAAGGCAGATGGGATCTTGAGTCATCCCTGACCAAATGCTCCTTAATCAGAACTCAAGATGCTACAGAAAGTGTAAAAATATTTCAATTGTGCCCAGTTGCTCAAAAGCCAATCATATCATCTCTTAAATAACTCAGTATGTGAAGATAATTCATTATTTAATTTGAGAAAACACAGTACAGTACTGAGCAAAATAGTCACACATTTTAGCTATCCTTATGTTGCACTTTACAAATAAAGTTTGATTGCTTGATTATTATAAAATGCATAACAACAAAAAAGGCTTACATTTCTTTTGTTGGAGAAGCGTCTAAAAGCGATACATGAAAGTAATTTTTTATTCACTCCACGTCCTAGTGATGGTAATCTATTCTTCTAGCCTGACGGACGGGAGGTTGCCAATCTGTTCCATCAGGCCCTCCGACCACCTGCGGCATCTTTCAGTTACACACCTTTCATACATAGTAAAGCTAGCTGAAGTGTCTTGCCCAAGGATTCAACAATAGTATGTATTTGGTTGGAGCTGAGGTTGAATTGCCATTGTCATTGTTAGAGAACTCTATACCAAAAGAGTTAACCTGAAGTCACAGTTTCATAACAAATAAATGTGTCTAATGAATCACTGTAAGTTGCCATCATTTTCTCAGTACTACATGTGCTCAGTACTGTATGTATACACAGGAATTGTGTTGACCGCGTGCCTTTGAGCAGCAGGTGGATTTCCCAAACACGTCAAAATCTGGCAGTCCTTATTCCCTCCAAGCTGTTTCTCTTTATCTCGCCTTTGCTCTGCTACTTCAATCACATTGTATTATCAAAACACATTCATAGAGGTGGGGCCGCAATTTGACGAATCACAAGATTTCTTTGTAAAAAGACCATAAAATAATAAATCTCGTTAGACAATGTTAGTTCTGCTTGTGCAGGTGTCATTAAAGCAGCAGCCACTCTGTGAAGGATAATTCTTGGCATTGCGCTCTATTGTCATTTTATGTCCAAACAGAGAAAACACGGAATTGAAGAAAATGTGTTTTACAAGGTCAGAGAAACAACAAACTGGCCCAATAAACATGAGTGTTTTCTTTGCCCTGTCAACACTGTGGTGGAGGGGCTATAACCATTTAATCCTTGTGCCGCCGTAAGCAGCACTCAATCAATGGCAAAGGAAAGTAAGCAATAAAGAACAGCCTCGGGCCTAACCTTTAAAAGACAACTAAAATCTAATTAATTTACTGGTCAAAAGGTCAAAATGTACAAAACTATTACTCCAGGACCAACTGCTGTACGATCACAAGACAGGGAGAGATTTGACAGCGATGTGATTGGGATATTTTCCGCCCTCGGGGAGTGGACTTTTCCCATTTGAAAGGTAATTTGGATACGATCGCACATCAAACCAAGCAATCTCAGTCGCTGATAACTGGGAAATTGAACAGATGAGGAATACTAACCCCTATGCATTTTGTATTTGGCCCTCTTCAACTATTGTGGCCCTTGACAAGAAGACAGGGCGACAGGAAAGGAGGGAGGAGGGTGCTAAGGGGGGTATAATTTGGGAATGCAGGAGGTGTTGCGCTCTCTCAGATGTAAAACACGGCGTGACCATTCGCTAATGCATGAGCTACAACCTCTAATGGAGCACACCACATATGGATCTTGTTGTCACCAACCACAATTTAGCTGTTGATTCGAACGCAAGATTTTCTCAGCTGTGAATTTACAATGTGGCATATCCATCATCATACACATCAAACATGGAAACATAATCACTTCAAAGGCGTACAATCTTTCATTCATCAAAGTGATTACAGTGTGTTTGCCATATGGACTTATTGTTTGCATGTACTTACCTCTGTTTCAGCTGTAAAAGAGAGGCTTTCGAAACTAAGGGGGTTTAATTGCAATGAACAGCACTGAGAAATGATTTCATTTTCTCCGTCTCGAGATGATCACCAACTCTCTGATGCCCGTGGCTGCACTTGACAAAAATAACTCACAGCGGAGTTTTCTGACACAGTGTTACATACTGAACTGGACAAGAGATGATGAGTTCAAATGAGTTGGTGATAAGCTTGAGACAGAAAAATGAGATCTCCTCTCATGTTGAAGTTCCTTGCAAACTGTCATGTAATCAGTGAATACAAGGGTCCCAGTACTCACCCCATAGACCAGTTCACCCACCATCCCGTTCCACGTCTTGGTCTCGGGGTCACGGGCTCCGTACTTCCCATCCATTACTATAGACAGTTTGTACTTAATTCCAACATGTTTGGCAATCTCAGATGCTAAATCGACGCAGTAGCCTTCATATCTCTCATTCCCCTCCAGATGCATATAATTTTTCTTGTACATCACATAAGGAGCTTCCTGTAGGTTCAAACACACTTGGTTTATTCCACTGCCATGCCTTGCACACAAATCCAGTCATACAGTAATATGCACACATGCCCGCACTTCACTCAAAGAGCTAATTTTAAAGGCTGTTCTACCCAGAGTCATGCAGTCATGCAGTTACAGGTGATGCCCACAAATGCATAAATATGCAGTGATAAGAGACGCGCAATCAAGTGGTCACACTGCTCTCATCAAAGCCGCTGCAGCCAGACACCAAGCCCAATGCACTCAATCCTTCTGAGCCCAGGGGTGCAACTCCAGAGAAGTTATGGGAAGAAAAAGCACAAAGTTTGTGTGAGAAGAGCAGCTCTGTGCAGACTAAATTTGGGATCTGGGCTGGAAACCATTGGTATGCAAGGTGTGGGTCAGCTCTGAGTGGGTAGGATGGGAATGGGGATGGCTTTCATAAGTAAATGCCAGTGACAGGAGAGGGATCAGAGTTCCCATTATATCTTAACATTGTCAAGCACATTGGACCAAGGCGTGGTTAAATATTGTTCCATTCCAAAGAAAAACAACATAAAGAAAAAATTAAAGAAAACGAGCCACTGTTTGCTGTTAAGGAATGCAAAATACTGCATAAATCAAATAAATAATTAGACTGGAAGAGCAGGAGCGTGCTAGTTATGCTCTCCCTTTCAAAAGGCTGGTGCAGCTTGTCTGTCCTTTCATTGAGCACATAATCATTATCAAACAAGGCGCTCAGGAGAGCACGTATCGTCATTACAGCCACACACAATTGGAGTGCATGTAGGAGCAATGGTTTTATTTGTTCTGTGCTGAGCGTATCCCTCACCTCGGATCCATTGAGCAGTTCCTTCAAGTTAACACATGTTTACCTCCTGACTGTATTCTCATCTGCAGATTTTTTATGTTTCCTGGTGTTATTGAATGAGGCTGGCTTTTTCCCTTGAATGCAAATGTAATCTGCACAAAATGCCAGAGCTCCAAACATTATTATACAGTACGTTGTTTTAAATTGTTTGTTTTCAGTGTCAGATCATTATCCTGCTATCAGATAACCTCACTATGCAGTGTTAGGAAAATACAGTTGTATTTCAATAAACATAAAGTGTTTGTTTAATCTGGATACAACATAGAGAGGGCCATACTTCAACACAGAACAATTAAGAGGGCAATGCAAAATAGATCAGAGAGGCAAGAATCACTGTCTCCTCCAGCTCCACCGTGAGTTATTTTGCTTTGTCCGTCTGTCAAACCATCTCTGTATAACTGTGTTCATTCTCCGGCCAGTCTATCCCGATGTCATTGAACATTTACTTGATGAGGAAAGACAGGTCTACTTACGTATGCGTTTGTATGCGTTTGTAATTGATGGAGTCAACCATAATAATTTACCATTATTGTGATGTCACTGCTACGACAGGCCACTGAAGTATGGGAACTCAAAATGCTTTGGCACCCACACTGATACAGTTGAAACACTCTCTCGGAGATCGACTGTTTCAACATGTAGTGAGTGGATGGAAAGCAACACAAAAAAGATGTGGTTCTACCCGCCCAGGACAGAATGTCTCACTCATGAGAATCAACACCATGACCTTGAGTGGCAGAATACGTCAAACATTAAAAACTACACGGAAAGTGTACCATAATAGTAGTGACCACAATCGTTCGGTTTTCCACAGAGGAGTCGTTGGAGACCTGCGGGTCCATAATATTTACAAATCGAGTGTATTCGTTCCAGTACCCGATCTGTGAAAAGAAAATGTTAAGTGATACCCCATTGTTTCTATGCATATACTGTAAAAGACAGAAAGTACAGTTATTACAACAGGAATGAAGCATTTTTCAGTTGACAAGACCCCCACAGTTGTCATGTATACATTATTCATAATAATATGTTAGATTGCTTGGCAAAAAAACTAAAGGTGAAAACCTGCTCAGTAAATAATACACTGTTCAATACACATAACTTAGGTGTTCCTCTGACAAAAAATAAGAGATAATCAGTGCCTGAAGTGCCTGCTGTTTTCTCTGATGTTTTATAGCAAACTCTTATAGAAAATATTAAAAGGTGTGCAGAGTATTTGGATTGATCTTGGGCAAAACACAAGCATATGGCAGACTACTTGAGCTCCTCCTATTCCCGGCTTCTCAGGTTTGATGGTAAATAATTGATATGCAGGACTGTGAACTGCATACACATTTAATAATTTAGCATAATATCCCACTGGCTGCAGTTTCTTGTGTGCGGGGCTGCCATTGCTGTTCCTCTGTATTCTGCTGTACAGATGCTTAAGTCAAACTAATGTCAAGTGTTTGTTTGCCCATCTGAAATAAGGGTTCTGGCTCATGATGAAACGAGTACCATATTTTGCTGCCAATAGTATAACTGTTGCTGGCTCGACTTTCCCTCCTCACATCTGGTCTGCGCTTTTTTTGCCCTTAGATCTTTAAATGTTTCGGCCAGACAGGTGTACAAAACTGTAGGGATTTTAACTTGCCAAGTGGAGGCGCTAGAAAGCAGCACTTATCAACATTCAGCAGTTGGAAATATGGATTGCACAGTTAGTTCACTTGCCGGCCTGATAAAAGCAGTTGTGTCCGATAAGGATATTGGGAGACGAGGTGTGTTATGGAAAGCTGCACTAGAGGCAATAGTCTGATTGTAATTCAAGCTGCCTGGACACTTATCAAACCTAGCATCAAATATGAGAGTCACAGCTAAGAAACTTCCTCTGACTGTCAGTGAGAGCGCTCTAGAGACAAAACTTCTGCCTGCACAATCTCATTTCTCTGTTTTGCTCACATTCCACAATGACTGCATTTCAAGTTGTTCCGGGACATTCCTGTAAAAAGTGACCTTGTAATGATGCCATAAGTTTGCACATTATAAATCAGCCTTGAACATTTCTAAAGGTTTCATTTGAGAAAAAAACCTTGTACGTATTTTAGATGATTCTGATAGAATTTATGAAGAATCTGTGTACAGACTAGTTTTACATTTCAGCCTGAAGTCTGCGTGGATAGTGCAAACTATGTAACCCAAATCAAACCAAACCAAACACGATTTATGAGTAATTAAGCTGTCATGATAATTACTATATCGACATATTGTTCTGTAAATGATGGATGGAACAGTACATTTTGGGGCTCAATATTTATCATTTGTACATTGCTCTGTATGGCTAATTTATATCTGTGACTAATTCTTTTGTAATGTGATGAGATTTGAGCTGTAGAGTGTTACGTAACTTTTGTAACTATTATTTCCCTCTGCTGCGTATCTTTTGTTGTTGCTCATGCCTTCAGTGATACTGTACATCTGAAAATGGTTAATGACAATTGTCAACGACATAAAACAGTTTCAGTAATATTGTTTATCGTTATATTTTCTGAAGCAATATATTGTGCTGCATAGTTTTATTGTGACAGTCCAAGGTCAGATTTAGGCAGAAAATAGTTAAATAGAAAAGTAACAATATTGCTAGGCATATTTTGCACCATAGACAAATCCTTAAGCCACGGCATCATAAAATGGTCAGCACTTTTATTCTTTGTTCTGGAATATTGTCGAGCAATGGATTTAGATTGTCCTTTTCCTTTATTTCCTCTATCCCTTGCATGCGTCCTCCTCCTTTTACGTCCTTCTTTGCCTCTGCGTTTGGCTATTGGCTGTGAGGTCTAATTGAAGTGTGGGCTTCAGAGGCCTGTGAGGCAGAGGCATAATCACACGTCATATCAGCCTGAGCCCACTCTGATCCAGCTAACGAGAAAATTCGCAGCTGTCTGTTGGAAGTTGGCGAGGTTATAAAACCAGAGGTCATCATATGTTACTGGTTAAAATGCAAATGTACCGGTGGGAATTACCGTTTTGAAGAGCAGCCAGAGGAATTCTTGGAGCCCCTTTCTACTGTAATTGGTTATTTGAATGGTAATTACTGTCAGGAGAGGACCAAAATTCATAGCTGCCCCGTGGCATAGAAGAGGTCCTCCATCACTGGTTTGATAGGACAGTTTGAGCCATCAGATCTCAGGGCTCTGTGTGTGATTTGTGGGGCTTGTAATACACTTGGCGTAGCTCATCAATGCTTCTACCTCACCAAGGTAGAGCAGGCAATCAGCATTACTCTGCTCTGTCCTTTGAGCCCTGCTGGTCCCATGGCACAAAGACTGACTGCATAAGCGCTCTGTACTTTAATCAATGGCAGTGCGGGCCTGTTTGAAAATGTCATGCTGTTTTATTAAACACTTGTTAGCCCTGACTTTTTGTAACTGCATGTGGCGCGCAGTATTTTTGGTCTTTTTACTAGTTTTCTCTCATCGATCAATACAGGACGGGGAATGCGGCTTCCTGAACCATGGTTGTGTGCTCTTGATAAGGCATGTGTGACTGACAGATGATGGAGGCTGTCATTCAGACTTACCTTCCTCGGCCCACCTGTTTTCATCTCATAAATGTCTATGGTGTAGTTGGTCCTGCGGCCGTAGTTGTCAAACTGGATATTTCCCGTCATCCCCTGCACTTGGACCTGCCATGTGGGACAGACAGACACAGACAGGCGCATATAGAAAAGCAATCACCCGGCACATAGAGCTGGTTTTAAGGTGCTCATGTCTGCGGAGCTACTGAAGTGAGCACAGGCTGTTAATCAAATGATGAACTGGATACACTTTAATAAAAGATGTAGTTTTATGGTAATGAGAGGCAGGATTTGAGAGAGCTCCTTGCACAGATATCTGCAGGCGGGGGGAGGAGACCGGCTCTGCGCTCACTGTCACTTTCCATCTTTATCACCCTGCGCTCTCTGCTATCTCTGCTTCACTTCTTCTTCAAGCCTTTCTTTACTTATCAGTCTGCCACACTCCCTCCCCGTCTCTCTCGTTCCTTCGCCAGCGTCCTACCGTTTTGAGAGCTCTCTCGATGTCGATGCCTTGGCTCCAGGGTACGGCGGGATTGGCCAGACAATCCCCGGCGCTGCCTCTACGCGACACGTCCACGCGCTGGCGCCGCAGGTACCGGAATGCCTCTGCGATCACCAGGATGGCATCGTGGGTCAGAGCCGAGGTGTACTGCGGGAGAGCGGAAACGGCAGTGAGACTCAAGCTGAACGAGCTGTGAAAATCGGAGGAATCTCGTGAGGATGTGGGGCCCCAGGACTCCTCACCAAAAAGTAGCACCGCTCATGACTTTTTATAGTTTAGGGCGTAATATTTCTGCACTAAGGAATTCCAGACGAAAAGCAAAATGTAGGCCAACTATACATACAGTACAAAACACATACTTTAGTGGTTTGGTACAAAGATGCACTGGGCTGTCAGCAACAATTTTAGGAGTCGAGAAGTCAGCAATTATTTTTTTGATTGAGACTTTTTAAATATATATGTAACCAAATAAAGTTGGTGATTGAAGGTTATAGACAATATTTTAAGTTTATTATTGGAGAAATTCTGTGTTCAGAGTCCATATACTCCAGATAACTACAGTTATTTTTTTATACTCAACTAGTCTTAATTGGTTGATTAATTGTTTCAGCCTGATTATGTAGCGGCTTGTTTCCATGGAGGTGTTATTGCAGTGCCTGGAATGTTCCACAGTATGGCAATAAACGTATATATATTCCACTTATTCAACTACAGGAGCTTTTATGGGTCAAAATTACAACATGCAACTATCTATCCTACCTGGACTGAGCAGGGTCACCGCTCCACAGCTCTGACCTGTAACTTGGTATATTGATATGAGTTGTTTGTCTAATGCCATATACTGTGGAAGATTCCAGGCAAAGCATTAACATCTCTATGGAGACATGCAGGTTGTCAGACCCTGGTGATTTACTTAATGAACCAAAATGACAAGAGTAAACACACATTAGAGGCATGTGTGTTCAGTCAGAGCACTCTCCTTTCTCGATTTTTGCAATATAAGAATGATAGACTCCTCCTTAACTGGTGCAATTTTTATTTTTATTATGAATGCCATTATTTTTTTGACGCTATCAGAAAAAATCCATCAAACCAATTACAGCCTATTGTTTCCTGGTATGCCACAGTGCTTCAACTTAATAGCACTTAATGTCTTAAAATTATGTGAGTAAATGCAGTGTCATCTTGTTTCTTGATTTCAGCACCTTTGTATAAGGAATTGTGTATTATAAAGTCTTTACTATAACTCCATAAACTGATTATACACTTGCACTGAAGCAGAGGAGTAATCTAGTGGTCAGGACCTTTCAGAAAAGTTTTACTGCAGTTTTAGCTGAAGATGAGTGGTCTAATGCAAGACTTTATCTCCTACGCACTTTCCCATCATGTTATCTTGACCTTATCCCCTTTCCTGCCTCGAGACGCCGGCTGTTGACCACTGCACCATGACAAAATCTAATTAAATGCCATTCAAAATCCATTTCTTTCTTGATCATTGTTTAATTAGATGTAAATTGAAGCTGTGATATAACCTTGCCTCGCACTGCCTATCAATATATTGATCGTTGGGCGGGATGAAACACAAAGCTGGGGAGGGCTGAGGGGTCGTAGGAGGAGAGTGACAAAGGCAAACAAAGGATGAGAGAAGGAGAAGTGATAGAGCCCACTTCAGAAGGAGCAGGACTTATATTCTGCATGCACAATCAAAAGCCTCGCCGGCAAAGCACCTTCAGATGAGTGTTCCGGGCTTCGGGGAATTCTCTTTCATCCAGCCGCTCCCAGCGCTGCATAAACTGTTGTACAATGGGGTTCTCAGGGTTCACTATCTGAAACCCTGATATGTTGGCTCCACCAGCAAAGACTTTGTCCAGGCTCACGTTGGTAAATCCCTGGAATGAGACAAACGAGTTATGTTATGAAAGACGTACCTGACGTAACTTGTTCCGCTTTGAAGTTGCTTCAGTCAAATTAAAGGGTATAAGCTCAGTAGTATACTAGAAAGGTCGTGTGTACTAGACATATAAAGCACACTGTAGAACATGTGCGTGCACTTAAAGTCCAGCCGGGTTTCTATTTGTGGTCTTAATGAAATGATTTCACAAGTTTGAAATTTGCTGTCAAATACTTGTGTGTGTTCCCACCTGGACTCATTTTTATACTCAGATGTTTGAGAAGAATTACTTACAAAATACAGGTGTGGTTAGGGGCAAAATGTGGCATCTGTGTGTAATTGTTTCAATGCATTTTAATTTTCTAGAATGTTTTTGTGTTAGTACTTACAATATTTGTAATTTTAAAAGGATACTTAATCTCAAATAATAAATCTTAAATATTTTGTGTGCGTGTTGCCTTTTCTCGCAAGAATACTTCTATGTGCACTATTGAGCCATGGCTTTTTGCAGTACAAAGGCTTGTTTCTGACACTGCATGGAAGGTAAACATGGCAGTCATTCAATTGTGCATCGATCAGCAAATATACACATCCTTTTTCTCTTTATTTCAAACTCAAGTCTTTAATCTGCTTATTGTGCATGTAATGTTCAAGGCAAGTCCCATCACACACAGCGTGGAGCAGATCCTGTCTGTCCCAGTGGAATAAGAGGGTTATTACTCACCAGATTGGCCAGAATGTAGTGGTAACCACGGCTGTTCTTCCCCAGGGCCACAACCTAAGGCAGAAAAACATCAATACAGTAAACCCTCCATGGGAGCACAGAAAGAGGCTACTTTTACAGGACTAAACATATATTCAGTGTGCATAGAGAGCTACCCTACTAGCTCACAACAGCCTTCTGAAGTTGCCAAACAAAGAAAACTCACCCTTTGAATAATAAGTAAGTCAGCTTCATTAGTGAGAGGCCGATAATGAACTATGCAGCATATTTCAATATTCAGCTCACTTGTATCTCTTAAGTGCTGGGAGTCATGGGGCAACTGTTGGACAGAAGGCTTAAAAATAAAATCAAAGAAAGTTACAGTGAGGTGGAGAGATGTGGAGCTCACTCTCTTTGAAAATATCACACCTTCGGAGCATAACAGCATGTTTCAACCCACGCAGCTTGTCTGAAAATAGTTGTCGGCATTCTAAGCATTTCTATAATTGTGGTGCCCACCATATGCTGTCTTTTTTTCAAGATTTTCCCATTTGTTGAAGTCTACAAATTCATCCACTTGTCAAGACTAAATTGGCTTGGCTTTGAGTCTATTACACGCTGGACATGCCCTTCAACTTGTCCTCACAATGTTATTTATGACTTTCCAGTGGGTGCCTTTTTGAATGGTTGCCATGCCAAACGTGTCAGCCCTGTCTTGTTTTATTATTAGTATTATTCGGGGTTTTTTCACGCGAGATTTTCCGAACATGCGTTTACAGCAAAATCAACATGTTTGTGCATGTTCTGGCTCCAACTCAAACATTGTCAGTTTGTCATTGGTTTGTGTGTCTTGTATTTGTTCTGTGGGTTCCTAATGAAGACAGAGAGAACTTTGTGCAACAGAGGCAAACAATTATCCTGGCATGAGCCGAAGATGATTCATATTCACTTGTCTCCTCTTTTGGACATTAGGGGGTGTCTCGTAAATAGGCCTTCACACTGTTTTTTCTCCAGTAGTGCCACATGAGGGAAGCACAAACACATCAAGGCTTATTCATTCATGCTAGCAAACTGCTTCAGAGGGTCATCACTCTCTGACAGCCTCTTCGTCATTAAAGCGTTACTCTTGGAGCGCTGCGGGGTGTGCGACGTCGGGAACAAACCAAAGAAAAGGCAACTGAAAACAAAAAGAAAATGAGCTGATTATCATTCTGAACTAGCAGGAGTTTGGCTTTTAGGATCCATCAATCAGGAACTAATGAGTAAGTGACAAAATGCCATGCAAACAGAAATCCTTCCAGCGCAAAAGCAGTAGTCTGAGTCTGACATGTTAGATGTGCTCAATAGGCTTATAACTTTGATACAGTAGATAAAGGGGAAAACTTGCAGTTACGATGTGAACTCTTCCATACATTCCACCACTCTCCGTTTTCACAGAGACGACCTTGACCCAACTAGTCTGAACCTCACACCTGCTGTCTCCAAACAAACGCCAGGTCCACATGCAACTCACAACCAACCAACCTGGCAACGTCTATGAGCCACAACCTCAGGACACAAAACAGCATGACAGCAATGACACCAAATTCTCTGGCACTAATTTCCTCTTCATTATCTCCACCATCCAATAAAGTGCAGTCAATAAGAACCTGTATTTACAACTAGAAGTGGACGATACATCGAGATTTAGATAATGTTGTTTTGAAGATAAGCACAATTAGAATGTTGGATATGTTCATTTATAGTACAAAATGCTACAAAAAGGCCTGGTTAAAAATAAAAATGAAAAAATAAGGGTATATTATGATGATTCTGCACTTTTGTGGTACATTTTTACCGACATTTCACATTTGTATGATAATTAAGCTCCATTTCTGTTAGGATTGCTAAAATATTGTCTGACTGTTGTTATCATGACACTCAAAAATGAATAAACTATTTTATCACTATTTCTTGTCAGCATCTTCCAGCCCTATTTCAACGTTTTTTACATTTAACAATAGGCCATCATTTGTGATCTGTATTAATACGCTTTATATCTGCTCTATTTTCCTAATGAGATGCAACATTATTCACGCAATGAAGTGCAATTGTTTGAGCTTGTGCTGGTCAGTAAAATCACTTCAGTAACTTTATTTATCCCCGAGGGGTAATTAAAAGGCGCAGCAATACAAGAGTAAAAATATTTAAAAATGTATGACCTACATCCATCCAGACATACTGTAGTAGAGCTCATATTTAAACACAACAAATATGACTAAACCTCACTTTGTGGCTCCTTCACTTATGGAAATCAGTTTGGCTCAGAGCTGTAGTTGGAAAGGCTACTTTTTAACATTTTGGCTAGAATAATGAATTGGCTTAGCTGTTTGGCATAAACACTGAAGAAATAGCAAAAGGTAAAATGAATATTATACCTTTTGTTGTGTAAATGTTTTTGCGCTAGCTTGCAGCATTTATGGTAATGTTCACAAGTCACATTCTGATTTGGTTCTGCATGGTCAGGCATTAGGGAGCTATTGATTTTGTTTTGTATTTGGAATAAACTCAGCGCTACCTTTTCCTCATGAATGTTGTTATTTTTCTTTTTAATAAAATATGACCAGACCACACAAAACACATTAACACAGGCTACGTATTACACGGCCTAAAGTAAAAGCAATCTAGGTCGTATCTTATAAACTTTGTGTCCTTTCCTGGCTCAAGTCTCCTCTTATTGATTTATGTTGCTGTTAATTTATTGTCATGGCCCACATACAAACAAGCGCCGGTCCACTTACCAATTACCCTGGTTTCCCAAGACACTGAGGTGAAGAAATGTGTTTGAGCTGTCTAGCCTTTAAGTAATGTGGATCCTCATTGCATAGACTGTACTGGCTCATTGATCCGTGGAAGTCTGTGGATACTTGCACCTTTGTTCTGCTGTTGAAGAAGGGCTGCCATATTTTTGCACTTTAAAGACTGATGAGGAGAGACAAGCTCGGTGACCTTGACTTCACCCTCACTCAGACCGGGCGTGCGGAGCCTGCCAGACTAAGGCCCAAACGTACAAAGAACAACAACTCTGCAGTCTACATATATTAACTGCCTCAGTGTTTGAAAATTCAACCGGTCTGTGCTTCGACAACTATTTTGTGAATCCCAGGGAGAACGAAAATAATTTATGAGGGTCTCTAAAAGGGCTCTTAAAGGACTAGACACACGATAAACAGTTTCATCTGCTAATTATCTGCCTTCTATTTGTGACTGTCGGATTCAGGATGACTGACTGGGGAACGTACGACCGGGACAAACAATATCCAAATGATGACCTATGTCTTATGGTGTTGTCACAATACTAGGGCGGTACAATATATTTAAGAAAATATATAGTTATGGGATTTGTTATTATCGCAATATGGGATGGGCGATAATTTCAAATGGTTAAATGCATTAATCTAGTATTTCTTGTGCACCAGAGCTTGTTTTGACCAATCAGACGCACCCTTAAATCTTCACTCCCAAAAGCACAGTTTTTCTCAGTACAGAAACAGCAAGTCAGTGTTTAAGTGTTTATTTTGAAAGCTCTTGCTTCAAAATCCTCATCAACTTTTTCATACACACATAAATGAAAGTGAATAAAATGTCTCAAATGTTTATAGTGCCTAAGTAATGTTGATTTTAATAGTAAATAGTTAATTTTAATTTATAGATTTTAATTTACATGTGGCGATAGGGGGTAGATGAAAACCTCACATATGGTAAACTAATGATGAGGAAACATTGTTGTAACAAGGTTTAAAGCTCATTAAAGTTCATTTTGGATAATATGTCCCCTTTAAAGAATAGTTCTTTCTTTACGGTACCATATGGTCTTAGTCAGCTTATTCGGCCCCGTCCACTTTTGCCTCTTTTTGCCACAGATCCGCGCTCCTGTAGTAAACTCACTTCCAGTTTGACAAAAGCCCCGTTCACGCAAATGGCGATCGAGGGAAAAGTCTGTCTGCTAAAACATAATATAAAGTAGATTGATTTTTGTAAAATGATTAATGTACATGTGCAATAACAAGTCAGCAAAGCACTGATTTCCTGGGCGGCTTGAAAACAGCTTTTTAGTCCGTGTAGAACTTATTTTCTGTTGAGCTCGTCTGCTCCATGAAAACTAATACAATGGAAAAATGATAGCGGCGCCCACGGCATCTTCCGGATAAGATGAATACTAGTTTTGATAAAGCTTAAGATCAGTCGAAAACTTTTTTTTTTTTTTTCCAGATTCGTCAGATTTAAAAAAAAATGTTTTTGTTTGTTCTGATACAAAGTCAAATGAGTATGTGATTTTTGATACTTTTAACACCTCGCACAATGCCTTGTAATACAACAAATGCTGTATGATGTAAAAGTCTACAAACCTTTCAGGCTCTTTCAAACATATTCTGTGTGCACTTACTTAACCTGTGTAACTACTCCACATTTTTCAGCCTGTACTGCACTTCTTATCATGAAGTATCAGTAACTATAATTTTGCTGGCGAAAGTTGATGTTAAAAATTGCTGATACTTTGTTGCGTACCAGAAATGATGTGAAAAATTACTAAAGGGTATATGTTACACTTAATTAATTGTTAATAATCGTTTCAATTAACTGATTAGATCTTCACTGTGGCTATCAAAGCGGGAGCTGCAATGCAATTTCTCGGGGGTGAATTGTGCTCGCTTAATCAAATTACACACAAAACCTACAGCAAACACTCAGCAAAGCAACTGATACCATGTTTTTCTATCTTGTATATAAACGAAACCATTATTAAACAATCCTTTACTAACAAGCGTTTTGACTGAGTGCATATTTTAGTGGATGTAAAGATATTATGGTCGTCATCCTCAGAGCAGTGTGTGGGATGAAGGCCTTGATGAGAGTGGCTGCTTTGATCCAGAAGGACTAGTGTTTGTGGCCCAGGGCTCTTGGTGCAAGTGCAGTCGGTGGAGGAGCTCTGTCTAATTAACAGGCCTGTGCGGGGCAGGGGCTCCGACGCTCCTCTTGGCCGCCAAGATCTGCTCCTAAAGACGCACTCATTATTGGCCTTTCTCCAAATGATCATGGTTTTAGCAGCACTGGTACAACATGTCTGCAGTGACGCTCAGTTTGTTGTTTTAATCCTGTTCAATGAAACAAACATGTGGCCTGAAACAGAAAGTTAATGATTTACCAGGAATAAGTGCTATAAGCTGTGCTTATGACTGAGGGAATTAAAAAAAACACACACACATTTTACTATTTGAAATTAATTACAATGTCATTATTTATTCTTCTATCTAATTTTTTTTTTTGAGGGGGAGGAGGGGGTATTTTTATTGTATTGGATTGGGATTTTAATGTATTCTTACGGTTGTAAAGCACTTTGAATTGCTGGTATGAATTCCGCTACACAAAATACATTTGATTGATTGATGTCATCTGGTCATATTGAAATGAGGATTGGTTTTTCAACTCTGTCCGTCTAAATATGATGTATTAATTGTGAAGACCTAACTCCACTGAAATGTTTTTGATTAGATTAGATTCAACTTTATAGTCATTACACTTACTTACTTAAATACTGAAACAAATGCAGTTTGGCATCTAACCAGGAGTGCAATGAAGCAAATACTAGATAAAAATGTACAATATACAGTGTATAAATACATGTATAATATGCTGTATGACACGGGGCGAGCGCGTACTCTAACACCTTGATTTAGTGTGCCGGGGAACACTAGTGTGCCTTGAGATATTGATAAATGTGCTTTGAAGAAAATTGTAATTTGGATTCACACGTGGATTTAATTTAATATTTTACAATTTTGCAGTGTCCTGAGTTACTTTTGTACTGAAAAAAACAAAGCAAAACAATTGCCAAATTTAATCGCCAAATGCCAAATTTAAACGACCAGACCATGGCACAATCATGATTTGTCATATTATACCAATTCTTTTTATTAAAAGATCTGATTTGGTGAGGGTAATTAGTAGGTGGTGTGCCGTGGTATCTTTTCAACCAAAAAAAGTGTTCCACAGCTCAGAAAATGTTGAAAAACACCGCTCTAACATATTACTAAAATAAAGCAAAAAACAAGTCAACATTACAACATGGTTAAAAAGTTCAACAATATCAGTTTATCTTAGACCAGTGGTTCACCAAGCACCAAGAAAATAAAATACAGTCTGCCAAGAACCACCAGATCAAAACCAGGTTAAAACAGGACTATTCCGGGTATGAACTAACAGCTGATATACTAGTTCAAAACAAGGTCTAAAGCAAAGGACGACAAAAATTTGGATTAAATATTTGAACTGCCTGAAGGTAAACATTCCACTTTGAGAATCGCTTCGACCATGAACATTTTGGAAAACCCAGGTGCAGCATTTTGTTGGTTGCTTTTTTTGTTCATACGCCGTTGTTTTATCATGTTTCAGCTGTGACTAAAATAGGTGTAATAGCTTTAGGCTTTAAGTCTTAAGTAAGCCTTCTATTTCTTTATAATGCGTTTTTTTCCATAATGCGTTTTCTCTGTGGACTGAGTTAGCCTTTCACTCGGTGGCAGAGGCAGCAGGTCACATCCCCTCACAGATAACGCCTTAATCCCTTTAATTCTATAATCTAAAGTAGGTAAATGGCCCTTAAAAGCCGAGGCTGGTGGTGGTTAGGGATTTTAAGTCTGTGTATCACCGGCTTTTACAAAGAGCAAGTAAATCTTCAGTGGTCTGCCTTGAGCTAATGTCAGATCAGTGGCATCTCGTCACTCTCCTCCTGGCCATTGCAACATAAACAAACATGTGTGCCAGTTATGGTTACAGGCAAACACAGTCAAAGTAATTAAGGAGATGTTTATGCCTGAAGATTTTACATGAGTAGGACACAAAATCTCAGTCGTAAACTGGGTCCATCTAAAAGTGAAGTCTTGAATTATAAAACAGAACATATTTGTGCAGTAGCATTTTTGACAAGCGGTCTGGCTTTATTTTATCCGATTTTATTACTGTGTCTGTGGTGCAAATATATTGGGAAATGAATATGTTCCAAATACATGCTTTTTCTGGAGTCACAGGTGAACAGTTCCATAGGGATTTCACCAAATTTTAAACTAACAGCGGTAACTTTTCTCGTGGAGCGTCCAACACCTGCTCGTCTTGCTGGATATTGCTTTGCCTGTAATGTTCCACAGTACATGGACTTAAATTTATCTCCAGGATTAACTGAATTTTAATTGAGATAGAGTTATATGTAATCGTCAATTATATGCTTTTTTTTTTGATCGAGAGGTCCAAAACCAAAACTCGTGTTAAATGGCATCGATTTAAGTCTGTCTTGTTTCGGTTCATGAAATCAACACTGAAATCCATTTTGATTTTGAACAGACCACATATTATTAAATCAAAAATCGATATCAATCAATATGAGGGAAAAAAGAGATTCATTTTATTGCCATATTTCCTGTGTGGGAAGTTGTTATTACTGCTCTGGAAAACTAATGCGTGAAGTTACTGTGATACTTTGTCAGAAAAGTAGAACATTACGGTACTCATTCGTTACCATTAATAATTTATGGCCCATGTTGCAGTTATTGCTGAGCCTTTTTGAGACACTGAAGGTTCCTTTTAATAAGCCGAGCAGGAGCACGAGTAAAGGAGCAGCCGCGCTGTGTGTCTGAGGAAAAGAGTGAAAACATCGCCACCTCCGCACCGCACAAAAAGTCTGCCCAAACTTCTTTCACCATCAACCAAGCTGTGGCACGTTTTTGTTCCCTTCACTCATGGGTTTGTAAATATGTTGAGTCCCGTGTGCTTGTGGACAGACGGATGTTTGAAAGGCGGTAAGACTCTGCGTGGCTCCTGTCGCTGTCCATGCTTTGGAAACTGGAGCAGGACATATGACCAGTACGAGCTTAAAGCTGTGGTACCCAACTTTGTTTTCTAAAAGGTATTTGACCAGATTTTTAATGTTTTGAACGTGAAAAACAGACTTTACAGCAGTCACATGTATCACACACTTCCCTTATGCAGTCCCAACATCCAATATTCACCATGATGAGCCTTTTCACTAGTCTCTGTCTGAGCCCAGAGCGAGTTTTGCCATCTTGAGTAAAGCTAACAAACACTAGCATGCTAATTGCAACCTTCCTGCTTCTCGTAAGAATAAAATGCTGTACAGAAAGCGCAATGGTCTCATTTTCACCCAGACAATGCATTTGCAATATATTTGTACTGGGGCAACAAAGATTGTACTTCATTACATGCCAAAAATATGAAGTAGTTCTGTTTTTCTGTTTTTCTGGTACAACGCAGTAAAATTGTGTTTTCCCTCAAAAAGTATATTGTAAAAGCAGTACTTTGGGACAAAATGCGCACTGCCTGCAACTAATAACAAAGTATTTTATGTCTTCAGGTATATAAAAAAAAAAAAACACAACCCAAAAAATTACTTCTCGTGAAAGGGTTTGTGAGAGCAAGTTACACAGATTTAAAACCTACTTCAGGTCCTCCAGCTCTAAATGATTTGAAAAAAGAATGCATGTTTTCAAGTGAATTATGAGCAATAAAAACATCTGTGATTAAATATTGCTTGAATAGATTAATTTAATGCCATCCTGGGGAAAATTCCAGTCAAAGCAATGACACAAAACAGGATGAGCAGGTAGTCAATCCTCCAACTAATAAGTGCACCTTTTAATATTCAATAGATCAGCACTGACAGCATTGCAATGTTGAGCTTGGGGGATTTTAGGAGCTTTTCAAAGTGGCACACAATAATGATAAAAGAATATTAGGATGACACCTTTTTGGTTTAATATGTCATAAATAATCAATAGTTTATTTCTACATCTGTGACACGAGACATCAAAATGCACATAAAAATAAGTTGATATGAAGCTCTGAGATAAAGTAAACTCTACTGCTCCGTTCTCCGATGCTTCAATCAATCGAAATCCTTTTTATATACAGTAGACACCTCTCCCATGAATACTGTCACGCTCAGATTTCCCCCTTTCCTCGGATTTAATAAAACATGTCTTGTTCCCTTCACCATGAGCAAGGACTGTATGTCAGAAGTCTCCACGGGAAACAAATATGACCACCCCTCATGCCTCGGCACGGCACACAGTGTTCGCACAAATCCCCTCATGCACTTCTCATTTTCCCTGCATTCTTTTAACAACTTATTGTTTTTCTTGCTGCATTAAATTGCACATTGTGGCAGGGAGAGTGCTCGGCTTGCCTGTCTGTCTTTGAACAGCTTGCGTGCCCTGGGCCAGTCCCAATAGTAGTCATTTTTTTCCCCCTCTCCTGCGCTCTTTTCTTTACACTAGTGATGAGCAGGTTGGTGCGTCTGAGCCGACTCCAGCGCACAAATCCCACGTGGAAAGGAGGCCACTGCATAAAGGCAAACGGCAGTCTGTCCATGTGACTGTTGTACTGTTGGCGTGACCGTGCATGTAGACGTGTCCAATGGAACAGGGTAGATAGTGGATTGTCACAGGGTTTTTGCAATTTTGTATGGCTTTTTGAGATTGTACAGTTTATTTATTCATATTAGAGATGCTTGTAAACTGCTTGTTTGTAGAATACTGAAATAAACTGGACTGGATTGAATTGGACATGTATAGATTAATCATTACATTGATCAATACATTTATTGTATTTTACTTGAAACATCTACAAATAAATACATCAATTAAATAAAAGCACTTTTTTGTTTTTCATGTGCACTATGTAACTTTTGGGAGGGAGGTTCACCAACTACATGTCTCCATGGAGATGTTATTGATTTGCCTGGAATGTTCCACAATATGGCATTAAAGTCCTATATCTTGCATTTATTCAACAGGTGTTTTTGTTGCCCAAAATATCTTGACAAGTGGGCTCTCCTTCCCACTCCACAGATCTGACCTGTAACTTACCTTGTGCCATCACCTGCTTGTCTCCTTGGATAAGTTTAATGCCATACTCTGGAACATTCTAGGCAAAGCAATAACATCACCATGGAGACAAGCAGGTGGCAGACTCTCCACCAGAAAAGGGAACTTGTTGGTGTATTGTTACAGCAGAGGTGGAACTTCTTGTTTAATCACAGTTGCACATTGTGGCGTGTTGTTTATGGCGAGGCAGAGGCTTCGGGTTAATTTATCTGCAGTGCGGTATATTAATGGCAAGTCCTATGGCCAATAAAACCTAAAATCATAATGTTCTCGTGTAGCTTACTATCCCAAATGTGAATTTGTGAGGACACAACTCACAGTGCTGTATCCAGCAGATGAAGAGCAGCCTGATGCAGCAGTATGCTAATGCTTCTCTACTGTGTTCTCACTTGCATCATGGGGAGTGATAAATGCTGCTAATAAAGGTGACAGCTGAGTATGCACATCACCAGAACATGGCACCTTCAGGATCTGTGTCTTTTGTTGTAGCTCAGCTTTAAAAATATCTGTCTCACGCCCAAGAACAACACCTAAAATAAGCAAATTATTATATATTTCAACTCTGTCAAAGCCGATCTACTTTAATTGTTTACAGTTTCGCTCACTATGCTTTTTGACAATTTATTGTATATTTCACAGAATGTAGCACATTTATGACAACACTCATAGACTTGTGAAAATGGAAATCTCTATTGTTCAAACTAGAGCAATAATGCAGGCGGCTACTACATTTACTACTGAATGAACTAAAATGTAATCCACAGGACATGCCTTTGTCTGAGTGTGTGAAAATAGTGGCTTCACAATGGATGTTTTGAGCGAAGGATTTTGTTATGTTTATCATCACAGAAGTAACACAATCTCTGTATGTGTCGGGTTATGCATATATGATAAAACATATTGTCGGTGATCACACTTAAAGCAGCGGAGATGATTTCCCTGTGTAAGTGTGTCTGCAAATGAATACTCATCTCTTCAAAATAACTCTCCACTCCATGGAGTTCATTGCCTGATATTAAGACATTCATTCTGCGCTCTGGAATTGCTCAGAGTAAAATCATAAAACTAAGCCACTGGAGCCGATTCCCATTTCCCCCAGCAATCAGCACCACTATCTGTCCTGCCTTATGACACTCTCTCCAGAGCCAATGACCTTGACAGACTGAAGGCACGTTTCAACACGGTGACACGGCGGCACTAGGTTTAGTTTAAAATTGTCCTCCTCTCACCCGAGATGAGACTCGATCTGTCCACAATCAGCGCTTAATAGAGCGGCAGCGGCAGGTCGGAGCAGCAGGGGTCCTCACAGCTGACACCACCTGCCATTTTCTGCTGTGATTACCCACACAGGAGACAGGCTATTGTTTATTTAATATGTGTTACACCCCACCCTGTCCGGCACACTGTCTGAAAACGGACTTCTGCTTTGGACAGAGAGCCCTAAATATGCTAGTGTTGTCACAATACTAAAATAAAAACTCAATATTCTCGATTTTGATTCTAAGGAGAAGGCTCAATACTCCAATACCACAATGACAGACTGCTATTTTCACATCAAAATAATAGTTTCTTTTACCATGTGGTCTTATACGAGTTCTGACAATGTAAAAGCCATTTAATTCAATTATGAAAAGGTAAAATGTTGTTTATCTGGTTTGACAAAACAAATGATACTACTGTATGTTGGCCAAAACCGTAGAGATTGACCGATATGTGTATTTTTTCGGCCGATGCTGATGCCATTTATTTAATATCCAGACAAACCAATGGCCAATGAGCTCTTCTGAGATTTTGGACTGGTATCTACAACCTATTTTGATAATTTACCCAAATTATACAGCATAATTTGAATTTAGTACAAATACATTGACAAACCAGTTTTACTTCAAATTGCATAAGAGAGCAGTGTAATCATATTGTGCAGTGCCCTCTTCGCACATATCGAAAATATCGGCCTCTGCTGGAGATTTAAAACCAATCGCTAATACTTTAAAAGTGCAAATATCAGCCCGAAACCAAACAGCACTGAACTTTGCCCGTTTGTAGAAGTTAGAATGTGCTATGATTACCAGCTTTATTCAGTCCCATTCTCACTTTATGTTGTATGCTAATGTTTTTAGCAATTTAAGCTCAAGCTGCTGTGTTTGATTGGATCACACAAGTCAGCCTTCTCTCCTCACGTGCATCACCTACGGCCACTTCACTGCTTGTCCTTCTTTTACTGACAGCTGCCGACTGATCTGTGTGATGAATTTTGGGATTCAGAAGCAACTGAATTTATTGCAAGATTAAAAAGAAATAATTAAGGAATCTTAATTGTTTTTTGGGGCTAAATCCAATTAGTGCCACAGACATTAACATTAGATGCCTCACATGGGAGCGTAATAAAATGGGCTAATGCATTTTTTCACAAAAGTAAGCTGGTTTTTGCAAATTCAGGAAACAGGAAATACAATTAGATACAGCTAATTATTGCAAAAAAAAAAAACACACACACCATTGTTTTAACAGTCTCCTGAATCAAATTACATTAATGAAACAACAAGTGAAACTAATGGTCATTGAGGGGATATTATTAAGCAGAGAAGCCAAAATCTAAAAGAATGATAATGAGGAGAACGGTGTTGGGCAGCAGCAGCAGACTGAGCGGCAGGCTGCAGTGTAGAGCCAAGGAGGAGATGCATGGTATAATAGGCACTCATCTATTCATGGTAATTGTGTTTCCCCTACTAGAAAGATTGGTGGACCTTTCATTTTGTCCTTAGGCTGTGGACGTGCGCGAGGAACCGAGGGGCTTTGGGGGGTTGTTAGGAGCGGATTAAAACGGCAGCAGCATCATCATCAGTGCTCTGTCCGAACACGCCGCTCAGGCCCCTGCACCTCCGGCTCCTCGGCCCTGGTTTTGACGTGCCAGACCTCATGTTTCTGCAACATCCAGCCAATGTGTTCAAACAGGTGGGATTCTGGCAGACGGAGGTATATAGTCACATGCTGTAGTGTGTAACATGTAATCTGCTTTCAAACTCAAATCCAAGCTCATAACAAGAATACTAATAACACTGAGAGAGCAGCGTGGGTAATATGGTTCTTAACTTGAGTAGCTTTTAAAGAAACAGTACATGGTAAGAGTAGTTTTCAGACACCATACTTTTCTCCTCTAAGAATATTTTTAGCTTCTGTTCACCTTAAAAAAAACACACACACAATTTTTTGCGTTGATTATGTTTTGTGACCTCAACTTTGAGCAGCCATAAAATCATCATATATATATATATAAGTATTTTTGTTTTTTAACTTAAAAAAAAAAAACAGATTCATAGAACTACTTCTTAACACATACATGAAAATATTTATATATATATTTATTTATTTTTTATATATAATTTTAACATTTTATTGGCCATTAAACACTGTAACCCACTGTATAAGTCATTGGATAATCCCATACAATAATAATATTCAGGAATGCATTTCAAACTCAATGAGCATTATATTTTTATCAAGCTTTGACAGTGAAAATGTATTTTTTTGTATTTTTTTTGTTTTACTTTCTCTGTAGTGGGAAATTTTAATAAACACTCACACTTTTATGCTTTGAGGGCTTTTTGTGTCAGTCATTACTATAGATTTATATAGTGATTTTATGGTGACAGATACTCATACTGGAGATATATGTGTCAAGATGAAGTAGTACTATGAATTGAAGTTTAAAGTAGAAAAACAAATGCTGTTTAAAGTAGAGGAAAATGTCCTTGAAGCAAAAATGTGTATGTTTTTTGTTTTGTAGTTCAGCTTTGGAAGGCTATTTAAAAAAAAGTTAGATCCTGAAAATCTACAAAAATGAAGAGGCTGAGGGAAATCTAAACACCAATCATCAAACACAGAAAAAAAAGGACACAAAGGTTGAACTGAGGGTTAAACTAATAGTACTATGTCTTGAGTAAAAGTTGCGTTTATGGTCTGTATGATCATATTAACGCTAAATCATAAATCACATGTTATGTCCAGACAGTTACTGCTCTGAGTAATATTTTGGCGCAATGGTACACTTGAGCACATTTTGGCACACACCTCCTCCAAACTCACTGATCCTATAATGTATCATTTTCCAAACTAAACATATGAGCATAACATTTCCAGAGACATAAAGAGGAAGTGCTCTCACATAAGTGTCAGTCATTGTTTTAAACAGCCCACTGGAACAAAAGATAGTGATTTTGCTGTTAAAACAACCCGTGAATTAAATCTTATTGTGAGACATCTTTGTACGCAAAACATTCTTAAAAACAACAGAGACAAATGCATAATTAGCCACGACCATCAGCTCCATGTCTGTCAAGCTCTGTGTGATTTACATATGTTGACAAGGCCTCTTTTCTGTTTGTCGCTTAGAAGATTGTGTCCTGCAATTATCCTGTAGCGAGTGTGACTCAGTGGAGCAGCTCGGTGGCCGTGTGGGTGTTCGCTTAAATAACACGCTGTGCTCCTACCTGCTCCAGTATGGTGTTGATCCGGTCCACCTCACAGTCAATGACATAACGCTTCTCCTGTCTCCTGTCCATCTCCTCAATAATGCGTTTGAACTCGGCCGCGTCGGTGGCACTGCTGACCGACCGCGCAGTCACCTGCCAGTTGTTAGCCACGGCCGCCTCCATGATGGCCTGCAGGATGGAGAAGCCTACGGGAAAAAGGGGAGTTAGTTCGACTCCAAATAACAAACATGCGAGGAGTGAATGGGGTGATGATTTGTTATAAGAAGGTGCTGAAATCCAAATGTTAGAGGTTGACTCATTAAAAAATAGCCAGGTGTGGATCCAGGTTGTGAAACAAAATAAATCGGTTCATCCATTTCAATAATAGCATGTAATTAGTGAAGCAAAGCACAAGTAAAAAGCCAGTGTAACAAGAAAGATTAACAAAGGAATCTGTGACTTGATGAGTAGAATAACAGATTAATGTTTCAATTTGTGTGGATATTATTAAGGGGAGTTAAAATAAATTTAAGTATTTCCAAACTGCAAATTAGCAAGCACATTTACTTAACTTTCAAATCAAATTTCACTTCTTTGAATAGTTTTCAGACTCAGTACTTTTATAGTTAAATCTTCAAGTGACTTTGAGTTGAGTTTGAGTTGACAGTTCTAATTTCTTTAGTTTCTTGCACTGCCCCTTCAGATATGTTCTCACATTTTGGGTCTATCTTTGCACACACGTTTATGTTTTGCCCTTTCAGTAACATCAACTTCAAATTATAAAAAATTAAATGATGAATGCAGTTACTCTTGAAGAGAAATGTCCCCAAATAGTAAAAAAAAAAGTTAAAATGACTGGAATTACAGATATTCTGTCTGGATTTCAGTGGATTTGATTTATTAAGTAAAATACCTACCGATGGAACAAGACTTTTTGTCCTTAAGATAAGAAAAATATATTAATTTGTATTTGAGTAATTTCTTGGACGACAATTTTGTGCTTCTATTCAAGTAATATTATATTTTAATTAATGAGCAGCAGTACTTTTAAGTATTATTTTTGGCTACTCACTACTGCCACCCACCTCTGAAGATAGAAAAAATAATTAATGAAAGAAAAAACTGAGAAAATTATATAATTATATATGTAATTAAAAATTATATAAAGTATAACTCATGGCATTCTTTGATTACGTATTTACATAGAGACCAAAAGCACACCTGACTTGAGCATTACTCTAACTAATTTGCCTTTGCATGACGTGAGAGTTTATTTTGTTTCAATAGAAAGAACATTTAACTCTTATCTTAAAAGTCCGACACACAATAACAGTTTACGCAAGATTGCAAGTTAATTCAAGTCAGCTTTTGTTAAAATCCAAAGGTCAAAGGTTGTCTCCTTATAAACTTAAAGGTGTGGTCTGCAAGTATAAATGCAATCCTCATATTATGAATGCACTTTGCATATTGAACAGGCAGTATTATAATGAAGTGAATAGACAGGAATCACATCCACATGATTAAAATATCAGCACAATGATGTTATTGCACTTGGCGTTGATTCAATTGTTCCGTTTAGCTCCGCCACATGCTCGCTCTGACACATCCCTGCTAAGTGTGCCCTCGCACTACTGTCCCAACTCATTCTCAAGATAAAAAACAATGAAAGATTTACATAGAGCGATCATTGTGCCAGCAGAAGAATGGAACCCTTCTAATAATTCAAGAGAAATATTTTCATTTAACTGCGCGCTCAGAGGCACCCTGGTCAAATCACATACTACACAATGAATAATGTAGCCTTTTTTCCACCAGGGATAGATTGCATATAGCACAATCTGTAATAAAAATTGCCTAAGTCCTTTCTCTTGAACGAGGCAACGAGAGAACACGAAGGTTATTAATGAAAATCAAGTAGAGTGCTGGTATTTCATTAAGCCGAGGACAATGCGAACTCCAACTGTACGAACAATACACTTCTTGCTCATATCTGCACTCATTTTTCATTGTGTTTGGTGCAGTTAAGCGATAGAGACGATAAATTAGCCTCCCAGCACCATGTTGTACTGTATACATTATTCCATGTTGTACAAATGATGTCGATATTTTTACCTCCATAATTGAATCAAGTTATGTGCTCTATATGTGCATCTTGGTTCTAGTCCTTATGTAAACATATATAAGCTCCAAGGGAAATCTGCAAAACAAATATCAGAACAGTCCTGATCTTTACTGTCAACTGTGGTGCTGACATTTATACTAACAATTTACATTTTACAAAAGAACAAAAGAAGTTTAGCTTCATTGTAGCGAGTTATTTAAAAAATGCTAATAAATGATTAGCACTGGTCATTAGCATACAGGTCAAACATAATGGACTCCAAGAAATCTTCTACCAACGGAAATTGGCTTGTTAGTGTCTAAAACGTACCCTGTTTGTGGTAATAGTGCTGCACCAAATGTCTATTACCTTTTTATGGGATATTGAGCTTTTAGTTCTTACTTTGATGACGGTTAAAAGTCTGTGTAAAGTCATGGAAAAGCCGTTCAAAAGCCCTGATATCTGCGCTGACAGCTCTGTGAGACGTTTGTTGGCAAAAAACGACACCTTTCACCCAATATTTGCGAACCAATTTTGTGTTTGTAAAAAGCCAAAGTACAAAGATTAAATACCCTACACTTGCCGTAGAAACAACATGTTGCTGACAAGCTGCAACTGAATTTTACGTTTGATATGTGATGGACGTTTGCATGAACCGATTGCCATTCTCCAGCAGGATAAATACAAATGATTGCACTTCAAGAGTAAAAAAATGCCCAGCGCTGTGTGTAAGCATAAGTTAAGCATTGTGCTACATACAGTATCTTCTTGTATCTTTAAATTATTCCAATTTATGTTAAGATATCGGATTGGCGTCAAAAGGGACACTCGTCTGATTTTTACATTTCAGAACAAAAGCTGAATAACTCGTCATGTTCTTAATGGTAGAAAGAATTGACAACGACAAAACAAGTGCTACCCCATTCTAATACAGCTCTATTGAGACTCCAAAAATCTGCTAAGCTCATTCCAAAACTGGCACATCACTTCTGAAAGCACAAATACCCAGCAAAGGTTGTCAAGTCTGTCATAAACTCTAAATTGTGATTAACTGTGAATATTCGGGGCTACTGCAATCTCTTGTTTTACATGAGAGGAGCAGTGTATGCCTCCACCTTTTCGTCTCCAGTACCTAAAGGAAAAGCTAGAAAAAAACTGCCTTAAAAAAAACAACAAAAAAAACTAGTATGCATTATTCATTTTCCTCAGGCATATGCTCAGAACCTCAGCACCACCGCCAGCTGGATGGCATGGCAGCATTCCCGGCAATAAAAGCTTCTCACATTAAAAGATGTCATGCAGATTAACTGGGTCAAAACCGTCTCTGTCGGTTTGGAAACACTGGTGAATCAAGCCAGTTAAAGGTGAAAAATAAAAGCAGTGAACTTTGTAACCAGAGAATTACAATGAGGGCACACAGACCATATGGTGCGGGGGCTACTTACCGCTATCTGTTGTAGCTTATTTACATCTGATTAGAATAGGGCTCTATTTTAAGCCGTTAATGATAAACAATATTTGCTGATACTGATATGAAAACCACAAACTGATGTTAAGTTATAGTGCAGTTCACAAATTAACTTTTCACTTTTGTAAAAAATAAGAACAAAATGTATTTATCTTTGCTATAAAATCAGCTGCTGCATGATTGTATAAACACATAAGCGTATTTTTTTTGCATTTGTACGGATTGGATTCTTCAAAAACATCTGCAAAATTTTCAATGTTGGACCGATACTGATAACCAATAAAGCATTCCTATTTTATTTGTTCTTTTATTATAACAACTTGATAGATTTAAGTCAGTTTACAAAAGTTTCTGTTTGTTTTTTGATTGAAAATGTTTTTTGAAGGCCTAAACGTGTCAAAAATGTGCTATAAATCAATGCTTACACTTTGAACTCTTGCAAAAACAAATTATTAGATTTTGTGGATTCTTTACTACCATAAAATATACTGTTTTTGTAACTCAAACCAAGGGTGTGTGGCTTACTGTTGTGTTGTGTCCTTGGACAAGACACTTCACCTATCTCGCCATCTGTTGGTGTGTCTGTGTAACTGGATGGTCAGAGAGGTTAGAGGATCATACGCTGTTCCTCCTTTTGCATTGTACTTTATAAAAAAAGGCAACATGAAAAAGTCCTGTGTGTGCTTTTTAGTGTTAAATATGGAGCAGACATGAATTATTCCCCTTTAAATGTAAAATGAAACAATGCCCTGTCAATCAGATTTGAATCAAAGTAGACTTTTATTTTGAAATTGCTGATTTGTGCAGCACTCATCTTGTAGCCCTGGGCCAACCCTGGACTGTGTGTGAGGGGGAACAATTGAATCCATTTAAGATTCACACGAGATTCCATGCCTGCCTAGTTTTACATTTGTATGGAAATTAAGAGATGAAATCGGCTAGTGGTAAATAGTCTGTCTAGAAATGGATTCGTTTTGCTCTGCGCCTTTTTTCCTATCAAGTCAGCACAAAAGTTTGTTTCTTGATTTAGACTTTTTACAATCTAAAATTAACCAAATCCTCCAGGCAGTGCTTAATCTGACAGCCCTGTCTTCATGTATAAATATTAGATAATGGGTATTTTTGACATGCCTTTTCCATCCTGCCCTGCATAGATTTACTGATGTGTTGGAGCGCTGTCCTCTGGTGGCTTTTGTGGATCAATTCGTCCAACTTCTTAACCAGCTTTACAGTTCTCATAAACGCTTTGGCTGCTTATATTTACTGCCAATATGAGGGGGAATGATAAATCCTATCTACCTTCCAGCTCTGCAGAAGCACAAGCCCTGTAGCCAGGCTGCCTCTGAAAATGTGAACACCATCAACTACATAAATTATGAAAGACAACAACAAGATTTTCTTATCAGCACCTATAAATCCCCAGTGTGGAGATGCAGCAGCGTGGAGCAGCTTCTATGATGATAGTGCTCAGTGCTAATCATACCAAAGAGACACAGTGTACACATTGTACTGCACCATTTTACAGCCAGTCTGCAGCCGCTGCTACTGGCTTTATGAATACAGTGCACAGTGTGTTTTCTCTTGTAATGTTTTACAAGACAATAGGCCTTGTAATTGTAATATTGGAAGCTCAGCAGGTCTTAGCAGTGCTGATATCCACAACCACCACAATGCTCTTCTTTATTTTTGTTGTATTACCTTTAGAGCAGACATATCCAAACTTTTTTACTTGGTCGGTCAAAATGAATATGTATTAGTGGCCTGGGGCAAAACTGATTATTATTTTTACGTAAAAGGTTTGTCTCCAAAGAAATGTATGACTAAATTGTCTTTAATTACAGTGCTTTTTAGGGGGAATAGACTGGTATGGGCTCCCTTTTATCTCCTGACAGTCTTTTCAGTGCAAAAATGAATCAAAAAATGCGTGCCAAATTAGACCCCCTACAGGCCTTTAAAGATTGACCCAGAAAATCACATTATCTATATTAAGTATTGCATTGCCTCTTCATTTATTTGAACTGACTATCACAGAAGTACACTGGCTTGGTCAATGGTCACACTTAAAATAATGCAACGATTAATCAACTATCATGACTAGTCGACTATTAAAAATAAGAGGAGTTGTATTTTGATAAACGTAATAGTTGTCTGGACCATACAGACTCTAAAACACATACAGAAAAAACATTTTATAAAAAAAAAACAAAAAAAACAGTGGCATTAAATCAAAATGTCAAAAAAGAAGAATAAATTGTGATTTTCATCAATAATAATAATAATAATGCTTTATTCGTAAATATTTTCTATCTAGAAGCCTCCTGTCTCCAAATTTAAAGCTTTTTTGGTTGATAATGTATTTTTAAAAATCTCAGTGCAGAAATAATTGTTTGACTAGACGACTGATCATAAAAAAGGCTCACTAGCTCACTCGTCGACTACTAAATTAATTGTTACTACCCATTATTGACCAATCAATAAAGTGTATAGCTCCGTGTGAGCCACTTTGGTCGTGAGAGAAGGCCAATGGCTATAGGTGGGGGCAAACACACTTGTCAAAGCTAAAGCTGCACATTTGCTACAGAAATTTGTCTATAAATTGTTGTCAAAACGACACACTTCGCCTCCTGTATACACTATCAAACTGCAGCCCTGAAACCACTGTGGGGCGTTAAATCCCCCCATCCTCGCACACTTCTCCATCATTTGGCCGACAGTGTAAGGGTCTGTGATGGCTGAAAACTCAATTATTTCTACATTTCTTCCAAATCTGTATCCTAGCATTGCGGAGTGTGCCATCAAATCTCAGTGGAACATAATGACACTCTGCACGCCGCTAAATCAGAGCGCTTTCCATGTGATGTGGTGGCAGTGCAGCGTACGGCCCGACCCAGCCTGCGCCGCGCTCTTCTGAAGCGGATCTTAACAGGATGAGTTTTGAAGCGTCACCCGTGGCGCCTCAGCAGTAATTGAATTGAGTTGCATCTAATCTCATTGCCCAAGCCTCCTTTGGTTCCTCGCCTCCTCATTAGAGCCCAGTGCAAGAGTGTCACAAGCTAGCAAGCTATCTCTCCCCTCTTTCCCAAACCTCATCTCCAACTCATATCACTCAGCTAATCTGGGCTAACTAGGCAAATAACACAAACATCGGTACAAATTTCCTCTCCGCCTGCACCTCTGAATTAGCCACGAGTGTCAAGCCAGCTTTGGGAATACCGTACAGAGACACTGCCAAGTTATTAAAGTCAAGAATGAGCTAAACCAGAGATTCTCAAACTCTGGCGTTTTCGCTGTCTTGGATGAAATAAACTGGATTCAAAAAGAAGACCACTCTTATATTAGGCCAAGTGAATTCTGTTTTCTTTGTTTTAGACCTTTAATCTTAATATACATCTAGTTTACCCGTGTGTTTTGTAGTTTGGATTAGCTCTATCCAATGACGATGCTTTATTGATTTATGTGACATACCTGGTCTTGTTCTAATCCTGTTAAGACTTGAATCTGCTTTCAGTAATACATTTGAGGGTTTTTTCCAATCTTTCTGACCTTTCTTAGATATCAATTCCAGCCTATTAAAGCTGAGAGAAAATGCTTTTGAACCTCAAAACAGGACTGAGGCCTGGTTTGTAGTCCAGCTCGATTCAGTCCTGACACATAGCTAATCAGATAATGATCTATTTATTCATATACTAGGACAATTAGGCTCGTGTCCAGACATTTCTGTGCCATACGTTAGCAGTTCTAAGTTATTTTGAAGCAGCCATCAATAGTCTTTGTGAATCAACCAATCGCAGCCCTTGCGGTCCACAGCACTTTGACATGAAGTGACATTTTGGAGCGCGGCGCATTCACTGCACGCACACGACACAGCAGGAGCCACACGCTTTCTGATTGGCTGTCAGGTGCGCCGGGGAGCCGTTCACTTCCGCGTACAAGCCTTCAAACGTAAAAGGTAATAGCCCTTTTAACCATGTATCCAGTGGAGAGTAGCAGCACAAACAACTAACTTTAAACTCATTTTGTGGAAATGAAATCCAAAAGCGTACGTGGAAATGATGCAATGGCCCTTGAGCCAGCTGAAAATGTGGCGTCTCTCCCCTCCTAACTTCCCAATCCCCATGGTAAATTAGGGTCCCCAGTCCGAAATGCCTTTCTGAGCGCAGTTTGGAGCCTCTGAATTGAAAGCGGTGAGATAATGGCTTTGACTTGTAATTGTGCTTTTGGTGGGATGCCAGGTTTACTGCAGAGCATTTGCAGCGTATGACAGAAATCGAATAGAGCAGATGCCACTCTAGGGAGGAACTAATGTGGACTCCATTCTGACATTTTCCCTCAAAGAACTGTTTCAAATTAATTGGATAAAACAATAGACTTTGTTGCTCCATAGCTTTGGGTGCATTTAAAAGTAGCCATTAATATAACATGTTTTTGTTACTGTCGGGTTAAAGCATTAGTTAACGGAACACTTTCCTGCTATGTTTTAATTTAATGTTGTGCAATGTTATGGATTCACTGTGTAGAAGAGTTTACATATTTCGTAGGATCGATGCTAAACTAATTTACTCTCGCTATGCTTGAAAAACAGAACTATATGGAAAACAGAGCAAGTAACTTTGTATTTATTTTTCAGCCGTTTAAATTTCACCTTTTTAAATGCGTTCCTAGCATCCTAATAATTAACCACAATGAGTTTACAGGCACTTTTCACAACTTTTTGGCTGTTGGTAATGCTAATAACAACTAGCAAACTGACTGTGCACTTCGTGTTTTGTGGGGATAAAAACTTACATGCACAGAGCACACAGTGGTCTTATTTTGCTCCTAAGCACTGTTTTTGCAATATCTGTACCAGACCAAAATAATTCACTTTATTATATGAAAAAATGTTGTTTGTTTTGCGTAAAAATGTGCAAAGCATTGTGGTCTTATGTGCATAAACTCTTAATGCCACGTGAAAAGGGAATGCAGTAAAATTAGGTGGGTGGTTTGGACACAGCCACTATTTCCAAACAAAAAGAAAAAAACATTCAAATGACCACATTTGCTTTTAATTTTGAAATGATTTTTAGCCTAAATACTAGTGAAGTGTAATTATAATGTTGTTTAGACTGTCATGAGCAAACTGCAAATATCTGTGCAAACTCTCCCAGTCTGGTCTTGTCTCAATTAAGCTCGTCCCCTCACATACTGTGTACCACTTCGCGCATATTCCCACAGTTTCTTTGCTCTATTGTCTTCCGAGAAAATCCAAAATAAATAGTCTCAGTATTTAGGAGCTGCTGAATGTTTGCGCCTGAGTTCTGTATCCTCACAGGGCTGCGAGCTTCCCCGCGGCGTGCACGGAAGATCAAATTCCTCCACAGAAAAAGGAAAAGGGCTTTACAACTCTCCTCATTAGGCGCGTGGCATAAGTCCGGGCTGCAGGTTTGTAGAATAAACGCACGTCTCAAGCTAAGCCACAAACAATATTAGGAATGGAAGAAAATATTGATTCTAGAAAATATTTTGGCAATTTGTGGGGACATCGCCTTTTTCAAATTTTCAAACTGGTAGAGATGAATGCACATTTTTGGTTTGTGTCAACCTTTATTCTGCCCACCTACAAGTCGGCTTAACCAATGTCAGTCAAACAGGGCCTATTAGTACTGTTGTGTAGCCTGCATTGCACACTTCCAACTGACAGAAAATACAGCCGACTTTATCCTAAAATGTTGCTTTACTCCAGAAGTATAGAATGTCTAAAACATTCATCACTTTAAAATTGGTTTCCCAAACTGAAGTCTGGTAATTGAGTATATTTAATTTGTTTTCTTGCATGCTGTCTGCCTCTAATGATTAAGTATTTCATCAAACTCAGAAGAAAAAGCTTTAAGTGTTGTTAAGATTGACAGCGTGTTTGTCCGCTCCTGATTCAGCCATATTAAAGGACAGATATTATGCAAAATTGACTTTTTCAGCTTTTAACCATATTCTAACACTGTTCCATCTTCACAAACATACCTGGAGTTGCATTTAGCTTCGTTCACACTAGTTTGATGAGGCGTGGTTCAAAAAACTCCCCTCCGACTGTCAAACATGTTTTTTTGATAAGTAACTCCAAGAATCTTCTGCACTGGTTTAAGTCCATAAATCATCTGAGCATTTCTACCTAATCACGATCCTTACAACTGCGTAACATGGCTAGCATAATAAGCAATGTTTTTAAAATGTGTGTAATTTTGCCTAAAGCCAGTAGATGGAGCCACAGCCAAGTAAGGCAGTGATAAAGTTATATTGTTGTTTGTAAAAACACTTTCATTTTTAGTTCTATAACATGAGAGTCAAAGTGAAGATACTCAAGAGCATGTAAAGGCCAATAACAATAGAAATGCATAATATTTGTTTTTTTAAAAGCCAGTTTTGAAGCAGTCAAAAATTCATGCATCTTTACGAGCGCTAGGGACTCACACAATTTGAAGTTCAGGTAATGCAGCTTTAAATGTACTAAATCTGAGTTATTCCATCTCCTCACGGTCATTGCTGATAAAAGACTCTTTATGCTCCGACCTTCTGCGCCATAAAAGAGCCATCTCTGTGAAGTAAATTCTTAGCAAAATAACCTAAAAGTGTGTGGCCAGTCTTTGAAGTCTTGTTTACAGTAAGCTTACAACCAAAACACAGTTGTCCTAAATGATAAAGCCGGCGTATGTCAAATCAAACAAAGCAGCGTGGCGCCTGTATCTTCAGAAGCGCACACACGTTCAGGGGGGAGCGCTGCAGAAGAGTGGAGCTCCTCTGCTGTCACCACGCGCCCACGCTCCTCCATCTCTCTGGGCATGGCTTTGTTTGTTCTCTTCATGCTGCGGCGAACGGGCCCATATATGTGGATAAGAGAAGATGGGACTTTTATGAAGACGGGAAAGAAGGCCGCCACAATAAACACCCAGCAGCAGTGTCTGAAACGAGAGGCTGACTTATGGTCCCAGAATGGAGTGAATGGAGGAAAAGGGCAGTAAAGCTACACTAATGCAAAGAGAAATGATTCTTAACATGTAAAACTATGATCAGTACATTTCTGTAGTTATGACCACACCGTCGCAAACCAGAACTGATTTATGAAAGTTTGGATAATAAGCTTTAAAGATACACTATGAAACTTCTCAGATAAAGGGCAATATATCTGCTACTATCTACTTGTCTCCGTGGAGATGTTCCCTGCTGTTCCACAATATTGCATTAAACTAATCTATCTCCATGGAGACAAGCAAGTCACAGACAGAGGCTCACTGTAAGAATGCAGATATTCCAAGATTTTTATTTTTTATTGTACAATTAAACACACCGGTAGTTGAGTAATAAGATGGATACACTTATTACAATACTGTGGAACATTTTAGGCAAAGCAATAGCGCCGTAGTCCTTGAGTTGTTTAGTCGATTATTCATTGGTGTCTTAGTCGACCGAGTGAGTTAGCTGAAGATTTTGGACTCATGAGTTTAATCTAATTTATAGAAGCTTATATTATCACAAACACACTGTTTGCTTGTTTTTGCATGACGTTCTGTGCAGTTGTGGTCTTTTGGGTGCAGTTTAGGTCAGATACGTATAGATAGTTCATAGTTTTGATATATATATTTTTGCCACACCCCCTTTAGTTGACTAATCGGTCAAAAGAGCAGGTCTTTAGTCGATCAAGAGGTTTTTTTAGTCAGTTACAGCCCTACAAAGCAATAACAATACATTTATTCTGTTTATTTTACTATTTACAGGAGCATTAATAAAAAACACATACTGTAACTGATTAATTTTTACTCAGAGCTAATTTCTAGAGCTAATTTGAGCGGAACACCACCTTAAAAGTTACATGGTGCGACTTTAAATAATCTCTTGGTGGCAATTTGTGACAAACATGAAAGTAAAAAGTATGTTTTAGTTGTAACTGCCTGTGTTTAGTCGGTATCCTGAGCTTTTTGGATCACCAATGTTATACATAGTAGAGCAAAACTTAAACGTACACACCAGGCATTGACCATAGAACACATACTCAGATAAATCCAAAGCCCTCTTGACTCACACGCAATAGTCCAGGGAAACTGTTTCACCCTTTGAAGAACAATACTTTGATAGTCACTAAAATAATCTGACCCTGATCGCTTGCGTCTAGAATTGCTATACTTGGCCAATTATACATTATTTAAATTTTGCTGAGGTAGGGATTAAGATCTGGTTCCAAAACATTATTTATTCATCATTATTAGCATTTTCTGACCTCATGATACGGTCAAGATAATTAGCCTTAAAAGATTTTCTGAAAGTATGTCAGGGCTAAAGGTCTGAGTAGTCATTATTCAGTGTCAGCACAAAAAGTACAACCTCAGGGTCACTTTAGTTGAAGTTGGAGAATCAGATATTTTGAAAGTCACATCATAAAACATTGTGGTGATTTAAAAAAAACTCTGCTTGCTTTAATTTCGAAACCTTGATAGCGCATTTTTTAAACTCACGGCTAATTCATATTGATGCATTTATGAGTTTCCAAACATGAGAGTGAGTTATTTTACTTACTATCCCCACTGTTTTGTGCTCATAACTAAAAAAGAAAAAGACAGATTATGCCAGCACTTTTGACTCCACTCCAGAGGACTACTTTTCTATTGTATTTGTTGCTTCGGCAAACAAATTGGCCCCATGACACAGCATAACATCAAAGCAATCAACCTTGACTCGTGCGGCTGCGAGCAAAGGCCAGGGCGTCGTGGTATAATGAAAAAAGCAGTAATTTCATGGTTGCTGAAGATAGCGCTGGGAAGATGGTGAAATGGGTGTATTCCAGGTTTAGTTTAAATGGGGCAGAGTGGGTTATTGTTCGCCTATTGTGACAGAAAACGGCTCTCGAATCGCTTCAGAGCTGCATGTGCTCCGTTCTTTTTCAAGGGCCACTAAATTACTAAAGGCACAAGTGTGACTACCTGTATATTGACAATGATATCTGTTTATAGATGCACTAAATGGGAGCGGAGAAAGCAATACCAAAGACGCTAAGTTGAATCCATATTTTTCTGTGATGTGCCCTTTCTTGTCAGCGTGTCCGAGCTGATTTATCCTCCTGATGCATGCATAATTTAGTTGTTATGAAGCCGGCGTGAAGGAGAGAGCCACTAAAGCACAGGAGATATACGTGAGGGTGGTATGTCGCATTCGGTTCAAGCTGAAACATGGACATTCGGTGTTACTGCAGGGACCACCGGGCTAAAGAAACAAGCTCCACGTATCACATATTGCAGTGAGATTGTGACAAGTTGGAACTCGACGGCATAATTTGGGTGTGAAATGTGTCAGAGTGACCGGGCTTCTTCTTGTGCGATAAAATATAAAATCCTGGTCTAAGTTATAGGAAGGGGTTTTAGGTAGATACACGTTGGACAGTGACCCAGATTCGGGCTCATGATCTGGAGAAAGTGCACTACGGACACCCACTGTTCCTGGCGGGTCAAATGAACAAAAATAATAGTGTCTAGGTGTACAATATTGTAATATAAGATGCCTTTAAATGTATTAGTACCATTTTAAGTTGAGGTTTAATCATCAGACAAATGTACTGGTATAAAATTGATCACAGCAGTGCAGAAATATCACCTTATACCCTCATTTGAAAGTTGACATAATCCCTTTTTAAATTTTTATTTCTTGCCTATCTGTAAAACATCATTCACAATATTATCTATATTCCGATTTATTGCCCATCCCTAAGTCTTTCTACAAATGCTTTGCCAGTGTTAGCCTCCAATCAAGGAATTCCTCACGGTTGTTTTTACAGAACAACAAAACTCCATTCCAACAAGCATTCAGTTTTCTTGTGTTTGTGCCTGATGCAGTGGAGAGCACGTTTCCAAACTCCAGCAAGCTACGTTTACAAACCAAAAATAGAGATTTGCTCCTAAAGTATATTGATTACAGCTAGTCTTTTGATTCAATTCTAGTCTTTTGATTGAAAACATAAACCATCATCTATTTACAATGACAGGCATCTGATGAGCTACTTTGAAGGGATTGGAGAGCTACTGTAGCTCTACTGTAGCTCTGGGGTTCAAGGTTGGTGTCCACTCGTTGTAGAGTTTATTCCTGCCTCTATGGGCCTTAGGCAGGGTATACGCTAATACAATTGGCATCTCACAGGACATGTAAAACTGTCAGAAATCATCAAACCTAATCACCTAACACATGCACATCTTTAAATACTGAGAGGAAGTTAAAGAGAAACCATTGTGACACAGGGAGGACCTGCACTCACAAAGATTGTGTTGGCTATTTAAATGCACTTAAAGCCCTGGCGCACTTAGCTGGTTATTTTATTGCAAAGGCATTAGCATGTGTATGTGTGTACAATCGATGCTTGGATTTGCTTCTGCTACTCTATCCCATCTCTTGATTTGTTATTTTGTTTACAACTGTAAGAGCAATGCAAAAGAGAACAATTAAATTAAAAAGACAGGCGGCATTTGGCTTGGCATCAAAGGCATCCTCGAGAGCGGCGGGAAGCATTTATTGTTTGACTCTTCCACGAACAAAAGCTGCTGTCTCTGGATGGCCAATTAGAGAGACCGCTGAAGTGCAAGGTTCCCGTTAGTTACAATGAGGCTGACGCCGCAGCCTGATTGGCCGCCCGCGCCCTCCTCATACGCACTGGGATACTCTGTCTCTCTTTCTGCCTTTAGTTGCAACAACAGAAAAATGAGGCTAACTACCTGTGGTCATCCAGCCCTCTGGTTCGCTTTCGGGGCACACAAGCATAGATCCAACTGTGCCAAAGACAAGATACGTGTTGTCAGGGTGAGTAAATGATCATGGTCACCATCACTGAGTCATTACAGTCCCTCAGATGAAGGAGAAGAGGCGTTCAGGCTTGGATTCAAGTAAAAGTAATTCTTGCAAGTGGAAGAGATAAGTGTTGTTACAACTTCCACTTCTGTCACATAGTGCTACTGCTAATGCAAAAGTCCAGCTGTAATTCAGTCACTACTACTTTTCTTCTGCCAAAATGTGTAAATGTCTAAAATACTGGTATAAAATAAAGTTAAAAAAGATATATTATACTTTTTTACAGGCATTTAATATTAAACTGTAACAAAAGTACATTGTTTTATATTTCGTTCATTATAAACCGCACCATGTTCCACCGAAACAGGTTCACTGACATCCCATTAATTTTCCAATCAACATCATATAATAATCATAATCAATTATAACAGTCTACAAACATTTTTTTACATTTACATCTTTTCTCAATCTACAACAGCAAATCATTCACCATATTAACATAAAATCTAATTAGCTAAATTTACAACCCTGTCACACATTGTTATAAAACACTCAAACATTAATTGCCCAAACCATTCAGATATGAACACATGAATGAAGCCTTGCACTTGACGGCATGTGTAAAAGCTGTTTATAATAATTAAACAAAGCCCCATCCGTCAGAGTGTAACAACAGCCCTGTCGCTGCACTGGATGTATCTATTGTGAACGGCCTCATCAGTTGTAGCGTGTGACATAGATCGTGGTGGTGCACTCGGGGCCGACAGTAACGTGGTGTCAGCAGCGTGTGCGTGTCCTCTGTCAGTGTCACGCCGCTCCCACTCACTCACCATTGTCACAGTCGCTTAACATCATCCTCCCTGAGTCAACGCGGCCACGACACTTCACTTAAAAATCACTTCTGGTCCACTTTTCAAAAACAGGTCCACCAAAAAACATGACGCATAAAAACAAGCGCAGAGGCCCCAGGCGTTCTCAATGAAACTGGGTTATTTTAAAAAGTGGCATAAATAGTGCCACTGCAACTATTGTTCTTACCATTACCACCAATGAAGATAAGTTGGTTATCTTCAGGAGCAGGAGCACACCTCACCCGCATGCCCCTTCCGGCAGACCGTCTTATTTAACCCTCCGGGCTACTCTTCTGTCGTCTTCGTGCCCCTCCCTTTATTTAACTGTTCTCTGCCTTATCTTCAGGTATTGGGGGGATATGAGGACCGAGAGCCTAAGGCCCCATCAAAACCCCAAATTCTGTATTCTATTGTCACATTTTTGCCTTAATAAACGTTTTTGCATCCTGAGGTTGTTGTCCTTACTTGTGAACTTCTATACGTCTAGATTTTTTATTGTATTTAGGGTTGTCAAAAAAAATCTTTCCCAGACATTAATCAATACTAGCATCAAACTGTACTCATTTTAGCAGGTACTGGAAAAATCACAGGACAAACTATCCTCCATAGTTTTAGAACAGTCTTCATCTATACCAGAGCGTAAAACCGAATAAAAGAAAAAAAACATTGCAAACTGCAATATTCAAGATGGCTTAGTAATAGAAACGATTCCAATGGCTTACGTTTCAAACTTCAGATCCAATATGGCCTTCATAGTAACATTTCACTGTAGCAAGCAGAGGCTTGTCATTTAAATTAAGTAAGTTTTATTGTTGGCTACACATTACATGTACATGTGTGTGTCTGATTTTCTTTTTAATAATTGCAAGTCATAGGGGGTAGGTCAAATAGACATTTTCTGAGCCTTGAATGCCGGACAATACAGGATTACACAAATACAGTATGAATCAAAATACAACTCCGACTAAGCTTATGATGAGGGAACACTATTGTAACACGACTAAAAGCTCATAAAAAGTAGATTTAGCATAATATGTTCTTTATGAAACCATTTTTTGTGTTGAAAATTACATTCTGTTATCTATAAACTGTGTATTTTGTGGTATCAAAATCAGAGTATCAAGCCCTTTTTTCCCTTCAAAATGTTGGTATTGTGACACTATTGGATGCAAAATAAAGCTACTTTGAATGCCTAAAAACAATCACAACATATTTCCCACACTAACCACTCTGCCACCGTGCAGCTATTTGTTGGTTGGGTAGATGCAGTTTGCACTTCTGTTTATCTTAATGCTTAACTAAATAGGCAAATTATTTTCCGGAGCAGGTTACTAGCTCATTAAAAACTTTTGATATAATTGCTTTCTATTCAAATAGACTTTACATTTAATGGCTTCTTTGCGCAGAGGCAATTAGAGTCTACATTATTCTGTTTAATGCACTCACCTACGGAGAGTGTGTGTTGGAGCGAGTGTTTTAAACTGTGTCCAATCTGGGCTCAGTCTCCGAGGGGAAGGGGCTAAGGCGTTCAGTGTGCACTCGACTGTTACACTTTCACACAAATGCCGCTTTGCTTATTGACTTTACTCACAACAACCACTTGTCCTCCAGTGGAATGGAATAATGAATTTACTTTGCTATAAGTGTGGTTTGATTTAGCTAAAGGTGTACTCTGCAGCTTTTCTTGTGGGAGCTCTTTAAACTTTAAATCTTTAATCTTTAAAATGGAAATGTTATTGCTTTACCTGGAATGCACAGTATAGAAATATATGGAATTATCTTGCATTTAGTCAATTGGGTGCACTATTGTTCAAAAATACTACAAAAAACATGCTTTTTTAACTGTAAGCGGGCTCGCCTCTCCACAGATCTGACCTGCAGTTAAGCCTAGTGACCTGCTTGTCTCCATGGATATAGGTATACATAATAGTGAAATTAGCAGTATTCATTTAGGCTATTTCTGTAGGGCAAGTATATTATAAATTGCAAATACAACACTATACATGAACTTAAACATAAACTTGAAATATTGCTTGCGTTTGGACATGACATTTTGATATATTGCCCACCTCCAACAGCATGTATACTGTCTATTTGTCTACTTGCTTTACTCCTTAATCCTCCAACATACAGACACATTTGCACAGCTTACGTGCTTCACCTCAAGGTAAAATATACTCTGATAATCAGTAGAGTACATGTACCTCATTGTTCTAAAGCCGTTTGCTGAATTGACTGAGTTGGAGCCATTGAAAATATTGACAGAGAATCAAAGTGAATCCCGGGAGACATTTTGGTCCTAAAAGCTGAAAACGAACTCCCGTGTGGCAGACTTTTGTTCCCGCGTGTTTGACGTCCTGGTGGCAGTAATGAGGCAGTGGCATGAGCTGTGGTTTGATCTGTCAGCAGGTACACCATCACAGCGTCTGCGTACAGTCTGCTCACTTCCCCCTGACTGTATAATTCACTGTATTGATTGTCTGAGAGAATGATGGACTGGAGAAGAAGGCGAGCTATTGTTTATAATGTGTCACCAATGATTTGGAGACAGAAGCAATGACAAAGACACACCTACAAGACTCCTTCATCATCAAACTGACTGACTGTTCCCGACAACTTGAGGTCAGCAGGTCAATTAGGCTAGATCTCCTGACTTTGAGTTTGTCCTTGTGTGATCAGCACAAGAAGTGAAACCTGTCATTAGGAAGTGGTAGTTTTCCCTTTGGGCCTTTTCCACAACCAATCACCAACCAAAACATCTATATTTCAGTGTTTCAGTATTTCATTTCAACATTTGATCCATACGTTTTTTTTACAGTATTCCCACATATTAATAACCTCTAATAATTCATGTGTTTGTTTAAAGGTGATCTCTAGAATCCAAACTGGGGTGCCCAACCTTTTGTGACTCATGAGCTACTTTTAGATTCAGCAAAACCAGAAGATCTACCCATAATTAATTATTATTATCAGAGAGATTAACAGGGTTTTTATTATCAATTAAACATAAATAGGCTATATTAACCTACTTTACCAACCTAATAATACATTTTAATAAACCTGCAATATGTAACTGGGAGAGGAAAATGTGTGCTCACACTTGCTCACCATTGATTATTTTGAAAAAGAAAATATAGTTCTAGTCAACTAAATATAAGTTTAAGCTTATCAGCACCTGTGGCTCATTCATTTTGTGTTATGGCACTTCCGTGCGTTCTGAGGCTCCACTGAGGCTTACGCTTTACAGTCTCTCTCCAGCGAGCCCACCGCGGTGCAACTCCCTTATACATTTAAATGTTAAACATACAGATTTGAAACAAAAATGTTGCCGCAATTAGATGTGCATTGACATAAAATCTAGGGATTAACATGGAACCTCCTTTTGGTTACAAAGTATTATTTATAAAGGATATAAGGCTGTAAGAACAACGCCGAAAAGTCACAGCAAAATGGACATGGGATGTTGTTAAAAGCATGTAAGAGCATATAAGGGTGTAAAAGTAAGAAGAAAGGGGGGGAGGCAGCACGTGGCTCATGAATCAAGTCGGGCTCAGATTGCTGAATCAGGGTTGATTGTGCCTAGGAGAGACAATAAAGCCTGTAATCATCTGTCTCTGCTGCACAGACCTGGCAATTATCTGGCCATACCTGACCAGAGCCGGAGCACAAGACGGCATCCATTTGTACCTATAGTTTTACACAGGAAACAGTGAAGAGGAGCACAAGGTAAAGACCTGGAGTTGACAATAGAGAGGAGATTCTATGGCGCATCTGAGTTTGGATTGGGCTGAAGGCTCTTTAGATGTACGAAAAAACTGATACATTTTAAGTACAGTTTTTTAGTTATTCTTCAACGTCGGATTATAAAAAAATGTTGAGTGCTTTTTGGACACATACATTTTTGAATATCAGATTACATAACATTGCAACAGTATAGTATTTTCATTAATACTGTCATGGACAAGTTTATGTTGTGGGGGTTGTGTGTTTTTCCTCGCTCCAAAAGAAAATGAATATATCTGTGTTAGTGGCTTTCATCTCCCCTTCCCACTCCACTGGCTCACATAAGGTACTCCCACAATATATTACCTTAGATAAAAGCCCATAGCCGCTCATTATGGTGGTACACCAGGACCTAAGGAGCCTCCATTTACTTGCAGTGCATCTCCTTCATCATAACGTCGGCTCTCAAACAGCTGTCTCATACTGGCATTTAGGCTACAAATTTCTCTCCATTTCCCTCCAATACATCTGAGCCCTAAGCATATGGACCATCACTCTCCATCTGAAAGCATCGTGTCGTGGCTTAAAAGCATTTTTCTGCCCTGGTCTAATAACACCACAAATGAGTATTGTACTTGTAATTTATCTCGTCTATTGACTGAATAAAACCCTTTGGATGTCGCAGAGTGAATGCCTTTTCTGTAGTGCTGCGATGTTTTCCCCTCAGTAATAGGAGCGGTTTGGAGAATAATTGCAAAGTTGCTTCTGCTATAGCAAATGATCAATGCTTTCATCAGTCTGGAATTAAATGCAAAATGCTACTCAAGAAAATAATAGGGTGCGACAGGTGCTTTGTGTCGGGAGGTCATTTGTCATTGGGATTCAGTCACACGTTTCTGTACAAGCTCATAATGTGCACATATGATGTACTACATTAAAGACTGTTCAGGTTATAGTCATTTATTTGTATCAAAAGTAATAGCAGTGCAATCTACTACAACCATTACTGTTTTATGTCTTTCTGTCTGAAAAATATATAATTATTTTCAAGTTGTGTGACATAAAATCAAATCTCAGTTTGTTAACTTTTACTTTAAGTTTGTTAACAAGTATAATGTACAATACAATTCAGTTTGTGTTTTAAATTCCTTTCAGAAAACCAAAACTATCCATTGATTTAACTGGATAATCACAGCAACACCACTAAACCTATGGCACACATATTTGTGTCTCTACATTTACCAAACTCTACTAACTCCAGAGACCTCCTTCTTAGACCAAACTAAGTGGCAATTTACCTGAACACAAAGCACTTGTTTTACAAACTTCCTTTAACTTGACTCTTTCAAACCAAAGGACACACATCCTTATTAAATTGACTGTCAGTTGTGTGGAGCAGCAGCCTGCCGTGAGAGCCCGTATCGCCAGGGGAACGGCTCTACCTGATAAGCAGAGGTGCGCTCCCTCTGACACATCTGTCCGCCTGATGAGCCAAGTGTCACAGCCGCCCAAAGTGCTGGATGGAGTGCATCAATAAACGACTTTAATCCCCTCCTGGGACCAATGTCCTGCCTCTAATAAGGGATCGTCTTACAGCACTGGCAGTGAGCACGGAGCTAAAAGGAACTTGGCATGGGCCCCTGCAGTGGGATGGAGCTAACATGGGGAATTGTCGTACACAGGTAACAGGCTGTAAATCACTGTGTACCGGCTGGTGTCTTAATTGCTCGACTGAAGTGAAGTTCCCTCTTTCTCTTTCTCTCTTATGACCTCTAGAGTGCAGCTACTTTTGTATCGCTTGAAATTTAAATGTCCAGTGACTGCTGACATGATCAGTGCTTTAACCTGCCGTCTGCAGGTTTTACACTTTAAAGATTAACCTTGTGGCTGTATTTGTCATGATAAACCCACAAATATGCACATAATTTACAGAACATGAATAACCATAGCTATAGATATAGCATATTTGGAAAGAATAAAACCGCATTCTTGTTTTCGGAGCGTTTTAAAACATATGACTTTCTGCTCTCTGCTATGCAAATGGGATTTGGCTATGGATTTCAAATCTTAAGTCTGCCCTTATAAGCCCAAAACAAATTAATCTTTTGTATTGTAAAAACACATCTATTTAATCTAATTTAACTGTATAAAACATTCTGCCTCCCAATAAGGAGATTGTGGGTTCGAATCCCGGACCACCTCAGCACCACACGATCTCTCTGGGTGGAGTTTGCATGTCCTCCCCGAGTTGTGGGTTCTCTCTGGGTTCTCCGGCTTCATCCCACCCTCCAAAGACATGACTGTGTTCAGGGTAATTGGAAACTCTAAAAATTGCCCGTAGTGTATGAATGTGAGAGTGAATGGTTGTCTGTCCTTGTCCATGTCTCTGTGTCCGCTGTGACAAGTTGGCCACTGTCCAGGGTGTACCCCGCCTAAGGCCCAAAGTCACTGGGATAGGCTCCAGTCACCTGCGACCCCGGGAACGGGAATAAGCGGTAGAAAATGAATGAATGAATGAAATGAAAGTCTGCCCTTATGGAAGCCCAAAACGAATTAATCTTTTGTATTGTAAAAACACATTTCTTTAATCTAATTTAACTGTATAAAACATGTGGCATTAAATAACTATCAACCCTTTAAAATTATGATCAGATCTGATATGATATGATCATCAGAATGTTAAATTTTTTTTTTATTTGTAATGGAGGCAAAAGATATCACAATAGTTTTCCACTCCACATAAGCTGACATCAGATCAAAAATGCTTATGGTTTTCAGTTTTTACAACAAAAAAATAAGCAACAATTTTGAATTTCCAGAGTAGAAACATGAGTTAGTTTGTGTTCGTTTGCTTTTCAACAACAAATAATAGAAAGAAATATTATTTTCGAGCAACACATATTTGTGCTTCACAAAAATTAGAATTTGTGGTAAAGTACATAATATAGATAAAATGAAAAATGATTGGGTTCAACATTTCTGTGAATATTTGTCCAGTAAAATCTAAAAATCTGAATTTTTGCCAGTGTCTATTATATCACTTACCATATAACCAAACAATGTAAAATACAAACGTGTTTAAACAGCTCTGATGTAACTCACGTGTATCTGAGTGGTTTTCATTTGCCAAAACAACCTTTATTTTTTATATTTTGTGATATGCTGTGGTTAATTCTAATTTCTCCATTGAAATCACATATTTATGTTTACAAATGTTTAAAGGCTGTATAATAATGAAACTACTTTCAGATTGCAACTTGTATTGATTCAGTCCCAGCATGGATAAATAGAGGACCGCCATGACCATTCTTTGGCTGACTTGTGCCTTTCTCATTCAATGTTTCACTGCTAACGTTTAACAAACAATAGATATCCAAGTAAGACTGAAGCGCCTTTTATTGTTTCCCAGAGCAGTAGATGTTTACTTCTCAAACGCCTATTCCGTTTGGATATTTCTAGCACTTTAACAGCGCCCCCGCTCATCCACCTCTGCTCCAGACACTTGCCAGACACAAGAGGAAACAGAAAGACTAGTTGTGCACTAGCTTGTGCTGAAGGACGAGTGGGTTGCTAGCATCCACAGGGGAAGATCCGATGAGTGTTCCAGCCAGAGTGACCCTAATTAACCACACATTATCTTCAGGCTGTAGAGAGGATTAGGGCCCCGGGCTCTGGACCCTGCAGGCTCCTCAAGTCCCCAAGACAGAGGGCTAAAAGCACTCTTCACGTTCTGCCTTTAAGCAAGAGGCGCACTGGGAGAGAGGTAGTCGTGTAGCCTAAAGTCTATGTTGCGGGTCAGGACCTTTCTATAATGAGCAAATAAACACCATAAATAGAAGCGAGGAAAACACCCCTGTGTGGCACTGTCACTCGTTGTTGGGAATGTCTTGAAACACAAAACATACAGCACTTGCAGCTATTGCTCGTTGAATTGATGACATGTAACTTACTATGTTTTAATGTTGACACTGAGGGCTGAAGGCACACAGGGCTGTTCAATGAACTGAAATGTAATTGAAATTGTAATTTGAATGCAATTAGCAAATCACAAAGACTGCAATTTGTGTAGTTCCATAATTTCCTTCACAATGTTATTTTTTAGTAGTTTGTGAGTTAAATGACATATTTCAGTCTTTTTGTAAATTCGCAGGACACGTTTAAAATGTGAACTTTGAACAGAATCCTATTATTAAAGCAGAACTAAGTAACATTTTTACCTTATTAAACGTTGTTGCCCTCAGCTGTCTCTGGGCAGGAAACCAGCCTTGCAACATTTGCCGACATCAATCCCAAGACAACTCTCCTTAGTAACCGTGACTCTTTTTTAAATATTTGGCAACGTGAAATGTTTGGAAAATTAAGGGGGAAAAAAGGAAAACAAGTTTTAAAAAGCATTTTCTCCTGCAGTGTATTTTTAAAACAGAGCTGCAGGGGGTGCACTGTCACTAAAGTTACTTAGTTCTGCTTTAAAACGTCAATCTAGTGTGAAAAAATGTTTAATCTGTACAAATATTTGACTTGAACAAAATGGAGTAAATGTACATCTTGTGCTTTTACTTTCTATTTTTGTTTATATATTTGTGTTTCTTGTAGCGGTGTGGAGTTTTGAGCCGATACAATCAAATTTTTGCTTGTTGTTTACCAATAACTGATATTTACCACTACCAATATTTAGATTTTAAAATCCATAACGCGACCCTCAAATCTATCACAAATCACAAATAAACTTTTCACTTTATAATAAAATAAGAGCAGAATGTATTTATCTGGAATATAAAATAATTTGTGGAATGATTGTGTAACATACAGTTATACGTTTTAGCCTAAGTTTTACTTAATCACAATTTTTACACATGACTCTCTTTACAAGACACATCTGATGCACTGAGGACAGGCTGGGAATGAAATCAGACGATGCCAGTAGTGCAGCAGATGTATCGCCCATATTTACTTTCTTGTCCATCTCAAAATTTACTTTAACACGCTTAATTCTGTTAGCTATTACAATTACTATAAATACCAACATTGTGTTCTATTACATATTAATAGACAGAACGATTTTGTCTGCCACTCTGTACGTATCCTACCTCATCTCCACCTGCTGTTTGAATAAATTGAAGTTGGGGTGGGAGGAGAAGGGCATCATTATTCCATTGAAAGATAATGAGCTAATTTTCCTTTTTGACGTTACAAATCCCATAAAATGAGCACTTGAGCATGGTGACAGGTTGTATTACACGTGGTGAGCACCATTAGACCTGGTGCATAGTCAAATTGGCACAGTAATGTGGGAGCGTTGTTTCTTTGATGCTGCGGCGTCTAATACGCAGGCTCAGAGTGGAGATGGAGCCTGGTATTTGTGTAGGAAACAGTTGTGGCACAGCTCATTACAGATGACAGACGAGCGCATCAACACCACCATTTACACAAGACGAGCAGACACACAGCAGAGAGTGTTGACAAAGTGTTAGCAATCTGAAAACCTGACTCTTTTTTTAGATGTTATTACCAGTGTTATGAGTCGGTGAATTTTTATTTTAAGATTCACACTATGAATATCAGGTTCCTTTGACCTAGTTAAACTCAGTTTTATCATTTAATTTGGACTTGCCTAATACCATTTAGAAATAACTGAACATCAAAACAGAAGCTGGAAACATTTGCCTTTGAAGACTGCAAGGTATTTTCCCCAAATTTGTAACAGACTTCCAGCAACTCTTTATAATAACAAAAGTATTATTAATTGTTCTTTAAATGTTTCCTGCAACCATCATTATATGCAAAGTTCCTATAGACTATAGAACAGAGGTGTCCAAAATATGGCCCCACATTTTGATGTGGTACAGACCTAAAATTAAAGTTCCAATCCCTATTAAAAGTGTGGTGGCTCATCAAACCTACGTCAAATGCAACATGTTCAATGCTTCACTTCTTTCTTGTCGTCTGTGGCCCTCCGCTCTGTACATGTTTCAAACTGTGGCCCTCAATGAACTGTTCTGACCGCTCTGCTGTAGAATGTGTGGCTGCACCTACCTCTGTCTGTGTCGTAGAGGTAGACAAACTTCTGCCACTTGTAGTGGGACAGCAGACTCAGGACGGCCCCGCGGAGGGCGGGTCTCATCTGGATGACAAACTGCACCTCGTTGTCAGTGGGATAACTGGGCGTGACGAAGGAGGTGTGCAGCGCACCACAGAACGACGTCAGCGTGTTCATGGACTTCTTATCGTAAAATCCGAAGATGGCGTAGACTCCGCGTGAGAACTGGGAGCAAACTGCACAGACAGCACAAAGACAGGGGGAGATATGAGTGTGGAGACAGGGGTCAGCAGATACATGCATGTGTGTGAAGCCCCCCTGCCTTTGGAGAGCAGCCAATCGATGGAGGCGTTTGACCCACTCATAATGGGCAATTATACACTAAGGTGAATTCTAATGGCTGGAAATAATGTGTGTAAATGCTCCAGTGATCTGCACAAGTTGTAACATAAAGTTAAAGCCAACGATTTTAGATTTAGTGATAGTGGGAAAAGCTTTTACACTCGCTGCAGCATCACAAAATATTTTTCTTTCAACAAAAAGCAGTTAGTAAATAAAAATACATTCCGTCTACTCAAGGCACAATTGTTTCTTATGATTGCACATTACTTTGAATAAATACTGTCTAATTGCATAGATAAACTCTATTCAATACAGTCATTAAAGAAAAAGCACTTTCTGATTTCTACATGGGCCAGCTCCATCTACGTTTTCATACACACTTCACAACAATCAAGAATTATAACACATACCACAGTAGAACAACTCATCTTAGTTATGTGACGTCCAAGGACTCATTTGCCTTGTGTCTTCATTTTGCCTCAAATAATACAGTGCAAATGATCAAAGTGGTGGTATCCGTAACACCTGTGTTTTGGTCTGAAGTGAGAGTCTTTCAGGGCTCCTCTGGTTTAATCAAGTTCGTATAAACACTGTGTGATACATGAATTAGGGCCTGATTGTCTATTGAAGATACACCAGCTTGGTCCACAGGCTAATGACTCTACCTTTAACCAGAAGTGCCTGTCTCTGTCTCTATGCTGCTGCTGCCATACCTCTTTAATACTATTACTTCCACTTTTAGATGAGCCTCAAAAGTGCTGAATATACAGTTTGTGTCTCACTTCATTTAGAGAAAAATAATCAATTCATTTTCAGTGATATAAGATAAAGTACTCAGCTACCCATATGACCACAAATTTGCCTTTTTAAAGATACATGCTTGTGCTTTGCCTGGAATGTTCCACAGTATGGCATTTAACTAATGTTGCATTGACTCAATTCCAGGTGTTTTTATTGTTCACAAATCTGACCTATAACTTGGCCTGGTGGTGTCAAATGCTTGTCTCCACGGAGATAGATAACGGACCCTCAACCAGAAAAGCTACAAAGTGCACCTTTACTCTGTACTCAAGTAAAATAATTTCCATCTCTTTGTTTGTTTGGAGAGCACAGATGGATTCAGATTGTATTAACCGACTTTTAACTTATCAGAGTACATTACAGAAGTCTGGTAAATGTCGCCTAAGCACACTGAACTAGAATCTCGCCTGTACTCAGTGGGATTAGCTCCATTTTATTTAACAGTATGCCTCCCCTATCTGCTTCCATACACCTTCGCCCTGCTCTCTGCGCTGGCTCGCACATCCGCACATACAGCGGCACACATGGAGCCCAGATAAGTGAATCAACACATGGACAGTGCTATTGTGCTCCACTGCTGCGGGCTGAGAGCAGCAATCTTCACCACTGAATACAACGCACGCTGTAGGACTCCCAGTGGCACAAGGGGACATTTTTTTCTGCCCACTCTTAATTTGGGCCACTGGTGCTGACACAAAACCTTTCCTTGGGGTCATCCAAACTGGCAACCTCTTTGTCTGTGCTCAGCTGCCCCGCGCCTCTTTGAGCTGCAGAAACAGATCGGCCCTCCTCTGTCATCAGCGTCTCCCTCTGAGGCTGCTCCAGTCCTGCGCACAAGTCCTCTCAGGGTCACCGCGGTAATGCAGAGGAGAGGGATGATGCGAGATGAGTGCGTGGCTTCAAGGCTATACGGAAAACTCCTGGGAGGTGCACAGATAAGACACTCTGTGAGCAGCAGATGTGTCGGCACGATGCACTTTGCCCTCAGACTGAAGTTATCCCGGGCTGACCCTTTTCACAACGAGATTAGAGAAGGCACAAACTTTTGCATAATGATAAAAGATAAGAGGATTGTCAAAAATGTATCTCATGCTCGAACTAGTATCAAAATTAGGCTCGAATTTACTGGTATTAATACTGAAAAAATACAACAAATGTGACTTTATCTAAATATACTTTTAGTCTGGTCTTGATATGCTGCTGAACGGAAATGATATTCTGTCTAAAAAGAGAGTTTTCTTATTATCATAATGCAATCAAAATGTTTTGGAATGTTTTGTTCACAAATATTGGAGTGAGATAAAGAAAGCAGTGCAGACTGTTCTCAGTATTGCTATTCCATTTGAACAAAACTATCTATTTGGGCCTCAAAACTTCTAAATCATACTTTTGGCAGCAGGACAGAAGACCATTATGGAAGAAATGGATGACACAAACTGCACCAACAATCAAGAACTGGACCGACAGTACAGCTGACATTAAAATAAAAAAATAAAAAATAAAAATACATTTGAACTCAATTTGAAAATGGACATATTTAATCGACTTTGGACCAAACGGAATGACTATGTCGGACTACTTGTGTATGTTAAATGATTTTGTTTCTTTTCTGTGTTTGTTTATGTGACACCTGAAAAAAATGAAAAAAGAAATAAGCTTTTTCCTTAATATCAAAAGGTGTCAGCATAGTGACAACACTAATATGACTAATAATGTTGTTATATGCAACATTCTGACTTTATTACATTCAAGATATGATATTTTGTTTTGAATTGCTCATCGCTAGTCTTAATTTTTCATCATTCTGATTTTTCATCATTCATCATATGTAATACTGGACTGTACAAAACTGCCAAATTCCTTTGTTAATGTAATCTTTTTTTATTCTTGCAGCATGGACTATATTTATAATGTTATGACATTAAACAGTGACTTTAAGAGGTTTGTTGGTAACTCTTATAGCAAATACAGCCTTAATAAAGCATGAACAAAGACTTTTATTATGAATGTAGCTTTTTAAGAATGATTCAAGCTTATACCACAACACAAATGTCTAAGTAAAGCCTAAACCTGAATCATTCTTATTAAACCTCTTGCTCATTATGAATTAAGTCTGTGTTCGTGCTTTATTAAGGAGTAGTTCTTATAAAGTAGTAGTACCAGCGATAAATACGCACATTTCAGTCCAAACAAGATAAATGTGTTTATAACTTGTGCTTAATGTAGTGTGAATTATTGTCATGCACTTAATTACTTTGTCAACTGTGGCGACTGATAAATCTTTGTTCTGACCTCTGCAGCCTGTGATTTCCCACTCCCTCCCGGCATGTTCTCGTGCTGTATCCAGTCCTATATCTGTTAAAGCACCATCATGAATAATCCGCCACAGACCACAGTGTGAGACTTTTGAAGCTGTCTTATTGATTTTCAATGTGAGTGCCATAAGCCGTAGCATGCAGAACGCCGCTGTTTTCACACACCTAATTACCATGACCGCTTTCTCCTGGTCAGCAACATTACAGCAACAGTACAACCACATGATACCAGCGCGCCGGCTCCATCTTCTCCGGCTGTTTACTCTGTTAAATTTAGATGCAATAGCACATTTTAATTTTAGGAGGCCTCAGGTGCTTACCCCGCAATGAACCATAATCAGCTGTTCTGTATTTGAAGTGAACCCCATTAAAACATGCCAAGTTGTTAAAATAAATGACAAAAACCTATCAGAGCATGTTGAGCAACAGTAAAAGAAAACAAAATAATAATCGTAATAAGAGATAGTCTGGCTCATGGGTTTATCCTTTATTATTCAGTGTTCAAAAAGGGTGCGAGTATTCCGATAACAATATTCTGATTATATAATGTCAATCCAACTGAAATGTGTTAAAACGTGTCTTTAAACATATTTGTTGAGGTTTGATTATTAGACAAATGTAAACGTCAACAAAATAGCTGCTAAAGATAAGAAACACCATTATTTGAAAGTTTACAACAAAACTTTTTCAATGTATTTTTAATAAGCTCTTTTTGTAGCATTTTTTGACAAGAAACAATATACTTAATATATATAAATTTGGCAAACATTCAAAGCAACATTCAAGATTTTATCTAAATGCCCTCTAGTGTTCAAGTTAGGGATGGAAAATATGGCATGAATTGAAGTATTTTCGTTTTCCCTCGTATTCCAACCAATCAAACTTTATTCATAGAGCACTATAAAGAATTTTAAAACACAGAATATTAAAACATGAGACAAAACTACACCAAAATAGAAAATGTCAACCCTCAAACTGGGCTAAAACTGAATTTAAGAGAACATTTAAAACAGGAAGTGAGGTCAGTGGGAGCGCAATCCATTTAGCAAAGATCACAATTTCTTATTTTATTTATTCATTTTATATTATAAACAAATAATTCTATACGTGACAAAATAATATACTGACCCCTTTTCTTTCTCACAATGGTTCAGAATATTGTCCTATCCAAAGCTGTAATTGTATTTATGCCCTGCTCCTTCCTCGCCCCTCTTCCTCCTCACTTCTGTCCTCACCACTTTATCTGACCTCTCCTTTTGTTGCCGGGGCCATCTGGTCATCCCCTTAAGCGTGCGCCCTCTCCAAGCACGCAGGCACCTCTTTCTCTCCCTCTCTCTCCACCTGAGTGCCCCTCTCTTCTCCCCTCTCAGACTGTTTCCCCCATAATATCGGGCCGCTCCATCAGTGAAGCGAAGATTGTAGCTTAGACTTTGGCGAAAGTGCAGCAGGAGAGTCAGGGGAGAGAATAGCCCAGGATAAAGTGACCCAGCCTTGGCCTCTCTGTAATTAAATAACACCCCAGTCCAGGAGAATGTTAACGTTTCAGAAAATATCAGCCCAGAGAAGAAAGTCAGGACATAATACCATGAAATTCTCTCATTTCAGTCTAACTAGTGGTTGAAGGGGTATTTCTTGCAAGTGGAATAGCGGGGGCACTTTCCCACTGGAGTTCACCTTGTAAAATTGCCCATGAAGTTAAGTGGAAGTTTTGGGATCAAATTCTGTACCATTTTTTTCCCCAGTTTAGTTAAAGGTGCAACTTTTCCGACACCTGCTCGTCTCCCACGAAAATCTTAGTGCTTTGCCTGCAATGTTGCACAGTATGGCATTAAAAGTATCTACAAAAACACCACAAAATATCTGTTATTTTCTTTTCTTTTTTTTTTTTAAAGGCTTACTTTACTCAACAGGACAGTTGCACAGACACTGACATGCAGTAAATGGTCTGAGCGGGACTCTAGCACATGACCTCCACATGGCAGGCATATGTGCTATCCACTCCACCTTTTCTTTCGTTTTTTGTATCTGTTTGTAAACTAGGACTAGTATAAGAGCATATGGCGTTATTAAAGGAATTTATAGTCAAAACTACAGATGCACTGATCTGGCTTTTTCAGATCTGATACCGATTTTGATACTTGGGCTTCAAGTATCTGCCAGTACCCGATATCAACTGATACCTCTGCAGAGACTAAAAATAGCATTTATTTTGTATGACAAAACTGATCAAATTGGATTGTGTAAATGTTCATTGTCCTTCAACTGTAGAACAAATTCGCATGCAGTTAAAACATAAAAGCATAGAACACAGAACACGACCAGAGAGTAAAGACAAAATTTAAAAAGCGAATAAAGACAAATAAATACAATTATGGCAAATCCAGCTCTACAAAAACATCCCACTTAATTCAAGGTCTTCTAAATACGTCCAATTTCAAGTTTAGTCTGAATGTCATTGTTTTTGTCAGATGTCTATAATTATGTCAATCCAGTATTTTATCGTGGGCTTTACTATTACTATTATTTTCTGTAGAAATTAATCTAAGATTGCCTTAAGATTGCCTCTGCATAATTTTTAGTATCTTTATCATTATACTTTTTATGCTTATTATTAAGTATTGAGCCATTTCCTTAGTATCCAAATCGACATTTTAGTATTTTGACCTGCCAGTGCCTTCAAAGTGCTGCTGGTCATTTTATTACATGTTCTCTTTTAATATCTCTACACCCATAAATCTAGAACAAACATTTCATTGGTTAACGAGTTGGTTAACAATATTTCTTTACTACTTAAATGTCTTTATACTGCTGACATTCATCAAAGCTGGTAACTGCAGTATTCACTCCTGTTTTGATTCCGACCAGCTCACAGAACCATCTTCAATGTGAGCTCATATTTCCCACACAAGTCTCCCCACTGCCCTGTGCTCATGTCATTTGGCGTAACTTAGCTTTAGCCAACCATAAGATAATGCTGCATGCTCTGCTCCTTCTCTGCGTCTTCCCCCAATCTCATTTTCTCTTCGATTTTTTTTTTTTCTTCTCTCTCCTCTGCCGCAGCTCGCCTCCCCCTCTCCCCCTCTCCCCTCTCTCCTCTCTCCTCTCTCCTCTCCCCTCTCTCCTCTCTCTTCTTCTGGCTGCTGCAGGGAACCATGCATCCTTCTGCACTTCACTGGTCAAACACACAGCCTCGCCGCCCTCATTCCCTTCTATAATCAGGACACTCAGCGCTGCTACGGGGAGGTTACATTTCTGATGCATCACTTGAGATGGCTGGCCTGGAATGCTAGTTCAGAGCTGCGGATTAGCCTGCGGACACCGTGGGCTAATAATAATCAAATATAGATTCAAGGAAAAAAACTCGAGGTGCTTAAACGCAATTGGACGCTTTTAAGAAAATGTCACCAAGAATCAACTAGTTGTGAGTAGGGTTGTCAAGATTATAATCAATAATCGTGATTATTCAGGTCACAATATAATCGTGAGAACTAAACCATAAAAATTGGGGCAAAAAAAATATCACCAAGCAAAATTAATACAATTACAAGTCAATCTATACACCAGAAAAGTAAACTTAAATGTGAAGCTGCGAATTGAGATCGCAATTTGAAGTTACCAAATCACAAAGACTGCAATTATTTAAGATTAAACATAATTATATGTGTAAACAATAAAATATCCAGCCTCGCTAACATCTAAATGCTGCTAATCCTGTAGTTAGGGCTCTAAGAACATGTCCTCAAATGCTTGTGATTCTTGTATTTTTCTCTGACATGTTAGTGCCATATGAACCATCTCGCAATCTGAGGGCCTCAGGGACCGGCCTCCTGCTGGTGCCTAGAGTCAGGACTAAACATGGGGAATCAGCATTTCAGTTTTTTGCAGCTAAAATCTGGAACAGTCTCCCTGAAGATGTGAGACAGGCCTCCACTCTGACAATGTTTAAATCCAGGCTAAAAACAGTTCTCTTTAGATGTGCATACGACTGAAAGATCTATCTGCACTCTTCTCTTTTAAATCACTTTATTCTAAAATGATTTTAAAATGATTCTGTGTGTCTTTTTGTGTTTTGTGATTTTAATGCAACTTTTCCTGTTTATGTAAAGCACTTTGAATTGCCCTGTGTACGAATTGTGCTCTACAAATAAACTTGCCTTGCCTTGCCTTGCCTTGTATTAGTTCAGGTTGTCATGTTTTAGTCTTCCTTCCAATGTTAAACTTAACTGTGAACAGAATTCTGCGATTAGAGCATGAATCAAATTGAAGCCAAAACCCTTCAGCCCTGATGTAAAGTGCTTTTTTATCTGTCTGTTTATATAACATGTATGACTTTACTTTATCATTCATAAAGTTTGATTCGATAAAGCTGGTCATAGACTCCTCATTAGAAATGATAAATTAAAGGACATTTAGAGTCAGTTATGGCAAATAACTGTAAAAGAACAAGGTTTCTTTTCACAACAGTCATAATACTAAACTGTTAAATCATGACATCCCTATTTTTGAGTTGCAAACTGACAGATGACAATGATCTGATTATAAGTCATGGGTTGTTCAAATATAGTATATGTATCAAAATGATTATGATTATTTCAGTGACAAATTCATTTTGCATCTTCTAAAAAATTTAACAGTCCAGGAAATTGCAATTGTGTAAAAAAACAAAGCAAAAAAAAAACACATCCTAAATGGCAAGGCCCATTTAGCCTCAGTAGCAAGTCTTGCACAGCTCTCTTAAATGTCAATGATTTTATCTCTTTAGTGCTTTCATGTCATGTTTGTAACACAACATCACATCCCTACTGTACTGAACCATCTCCACATGTCCTCGTCTCCCTCCTCAGTCACGGTCCCTACGTCCCGCTGGTTCCCACCCTCCCCCCTCTTCTCAGACTGCCTTACACCAGTCCCACATCCGGCCTGTCCCGCGCTGAAGAGGGGGAGATGCTGTCACAAGCAGATAGCTCCTAAGTGCCCCGCGGGGATTGCATCAGCTACTGTCATATTGAGATGTGAAGAGCTTCAGAACTGTTAACGCGAACAGCAGAACCCGGGTTTAACTGGCGCAGAGCGGTCCCAGGAAACATTTGGCCAAAAAGCAACAACATTTGGTTTAGTTGTGAATTGTTTGTTAGAGTTTGAGTGTTATTTTTGGTTAAAGGATGTTTGCAGTCAAATGTTGAGAGTCGTTTGATATTTTTTGGCGTTATTGCCCTTTCAATTCCATCATCAATGACACTTTATTGTGTCATTAAAAGAGTGAGTTACTCTACTTCAAATCTGTAATGAAGCAACCATAGCCACTGAATATTGATAGCAAAGAAAGACAGCCAAGCAGTGCCATCTTCATTCACTGTGGACAACTAGAGGTCACGATTAGTGTTGCTGATATACTAAAATATCAAACTCAATCTCAACACTAAGGAAAAGGCTCAGTGCATACCAGTGATACTACATTGATAGATTGTGGGAAAAGTTTCAAAGGTAGTCATCTGGAAAAGATTTTTAAAGTAAAGACTTTCGACTTCTATCTGAAAGTCATTGCTCTCATTGCAAGTTTTATCGTGATCCTGCCCTGCCTTTGTTTACCTGGTTGTTTACCTGTTAAAATGCAGGGTAGGATCAGGGTGAAATTCCTCCTGATGGCAGGGCCAATTTAGCTTTGAGCAGTATAAAATGGAGCTTCTCAAACCTTTTTTGCAACTTTTGTGCGATGGATCACTCCTTGATGAATGGGGACTACACTGAATTGTTTTTACTACATTGTTTTTTAAACAATAGAACATAATTTTCAACACAAAACTGCACCAATTTCTTAAATATCTCTCTGTGATTCTAAAACTATTCAGGAAAACTAAATTTTGTCAGAATTGTGTAATTTATTTTTCAGTGTTGAAAGTTTAGTATTGATGTTTTGGCAGTCGCAGATTTTGTTTGTGTAAAGAGTGGATTCATCGTCAGTGACGCACAATAATAGTTTTTACAATATAGTGATGAAACTAGCATTCGTCTACACACAGCGTACACATGCACATACTGTAGCCTGACTGAAGAGGACTTTGTGCATGAAGTGAACAGTTTGAGCTCTGGTGAGTTGTGTGTAGTGTTCTGCATGTGTGTGTTTGGGTGTGTTTGCTGTTGGTGATGGATGATGGGAATAAGCAGTGTGGCTGTGGGACGCTCCATCACTGACGCTGGGTACTGTGGAGTTCCCTCAGAGGAGATTAACTGCACTGTCCACAGCCTCACAACTGCACTTTTTAGTATGCACCTGTAAGTGTTCTCTCGACGAGGTACAGTACAAGCCCAATCGGAAGTTTCAGAATCCTAACTTACACTTTTCTACTGAGACTGAAACGTTTTCTAGTGTTTTACCTGTAGACATATTTTTTAATGATGAGTGAAATGCTATTCATGAGTTTTTTTTCACCATGGTGCTAATTGTTCATCACTTTGAAACTCGGGTCCTGTTGCAGAGAATAGTTATATAGTTTGAACATGAAGTCAGTGGATTGGTTACTATTATTATGTTACTTTCAGTGACCAAAATGTAAGTTCATGATCTACTTATGTGATAATTTATTACTAAATTCCAGAAAGCATAATATGGATTCTTTAAACACCAGGATAAATTTATGATAGAACATATTAGGAAAAGGAGAACAGTCTTGGTATTGAAACTGTGGCCTAAACGGCCTCAAAACTGGGCCGACTGACTATGGCATGTAGCGCTGTAAACATTTTTTAAGTCAGGCTCTTTATTTGTTATTATATATATTTATTCATTTCTTCCGCTTGTTCTCGTTATGGGTTGCGGCCCACTGGAGCCTATATCCCATGACTTTGGGCCTTGGGTGGGGTACACCCTCACCAACTCATCACAGGATATCTACAAGTTACACAACAAAATTCACAGATAAAACTGGGACTGGTCCTGAGCTGCTCTGACTGTGGTCCAACCTGAGAAGTATATTTAGGAGTTGTGGACACTATTATACAAAGTAAACACAGAAAGGCCCTGTCCAGAAATTAATTCTTACTAAGAGGTGAGAGCGCTAACCACTCAGCCACTGTGTCCTTTTTTCCCTTGTTTTGTAAGAAAAAGAAATGAAATAAACTCAGATTAAACACTATAGTCTCATACTTTTCCTTGAGGTCTGTGTCACATTTATTTTCTTGTGGATAAATATGAAGCGACTTGACACTACACATTTACATATCTGAGGAAAATGTACTTTACATAGGCTCCCTTTGTTCTTTAGTTAAGAATGCCTGTCACATCCACATTTTAGCTGTAACAAATTGCTATGTATAGAACAGAGCAGATGAGAGAGTGACCCGGGGACCGCAGCCACCGGGGCTCCACACTCCCTCATCATTATCCATTCTGCCTGATTTTTTTTTCTGATCATGTTTTCTGTCTTCAGCACATCTCGCTGATATTGCCCTGTGCCCGTGACAGAAGCTGCTGAGCAATCCCCACAGGCCCTGCACCACTCTCAACTCCATCTCTGACTTATGTGTCACCTTCAAGGTCCGCAGCCATCACAGTGTGTTTGAACACTGAGCAGAGGTGGGGTCAGACAACACGCCCCCCAGGACCTGTGCATATGCTGCCTCATTATTATGGAAGTGCCCGATGTTTGCCCACAGAACATCACCACACGGAGCCAAACCTGGAGAGGCTTTAAACAAGAGGGCTGTTCAAATGTTATCGCGGAGGCATCAGAATTTTCCATAACAATGTTGTAATATTGGACCCTGCGCTGTGGGGAAATCAGTGATAGGATCCAGTGTGGAAACGTCTCCACTGCCTTTATTTGCAACAGATACAATTAAGGAATGGAGGCTGATAAGGGACAGAAACCCCTGTTCACCTCGAGAACACTGTTGAGCAAAGTATGTCAAGCAAAACCATCCCATCTGTGTCAAACTCATGCTCGATGTGAGGTGCATGTGGAGGCCAGAGCAATGCGAGGCTAAGGCATGTTTTGTTGATTATGAACAATGAAAAGTACATCTATTATAGGAAAGTACATGGTTTTAGGGCTGTTAAAAGTATACCAATCAATACCAAAACAAGAATCGAAACTAGATACTCATTTCATTTGAACAAGGATCAATAATAAAAAGAAGAAATTACATAACACAAGACAAAATTTGACTTTTAGAATGATCTTGAGCTTTTGAGCTTATCAGAACTAGAATAAGACCTCATGGAAACATACTGTCTACAAAAGGTGCTTTGTTTTTATCGCGGTGTCGAAGTCAGTATCGAGTTTCAAGCCTTTTCCTTAGCGTCAAAATTGAGTTTGAAATTTGACTACATAGATGTGAAACAAGACTCTTCAAAACAAAATCCCTGTCCTCACCTTGACAGTGCGTGACACACTGTGCAGGAAAATCTTCTAAACACATTGACCCTTCCACTGGCTGTATGCATTTTTAAGGAGGATTCATCCGAGTATGAAACATGTAAGGCTTATGATATTCTGTAATTGGATTTCCCAGAAAGCTGGTGACAAAGTCCCTCACACGCCACTAATCCTCCCAATCAGCAGTGCAAGGCCTGGGCTTGTCTCTGCAGTGAATATGGAGGGGAGAGGGAGAGAGGAGAGTGTGAGGGAGAGAACATGGCCGATAAAGACGGGCGTGGACTGTGGAGACACTGAAACGTAGAAGGACAATGGACCAGAGAGGGAACGCCAATATGCTGCAACCAGGGAGCAACAACTGCAACTCAACGAAAGCTTTGCACCAGAAGTGTAAAGGAATACATCATTTGGACAAGGTCTCATTGACAGATGGCTGAAAGGTATGGGTATTCACGCTCAGTTTATATATCCTCTACCACTAAACCTCCCAAGTGTTCATGTAAGGTGTTTATGATATTTTTAACATTTAAAGCAATCAGACAACATAATTATTTCTACATGAAGGCCATTTCCAGACATATGTATAGTTAATTCTAAACTGTTGTATAGTCCAAAATAAATGTCTATTTTTCAACACATTACTAACATCCCTTTGCACCTTTGCCCTATTCTTCATGGCTCTCACTACATATAGGTTACAGGATGACTTGCTGTTGTGACACTGAAGGAAACTGCCTTCTTTTTTACATAAAAGACCCTGTACACATGTTTTTACGTAGTGTACAATGTCCTGTCTGCATCCCTATTCTTCACTGCTATAAAGAATATAAGGATGAAGGGACAAAGCGGAGTTTCTGCATCAGGGCACTGCAAACATCTCGCCTGATAAAAGCGCGACTTCTGGGTTTTCGATCGTTAAAAATAGTTTACAATGAGATACAGACAGGACATTGTACATTATAAAAAAAAGAAAAGTAAACAGGATCATGAATGTAAAAAATAAGGTTGGTTCATGTTTTTATGGCAGTCGGTATTGTCATCTTGTAATCATGCAGTGGTAGGGTTAGCTTTTGTGTGATTTTCAGTAGATTTTATGCCTATGCCCCTCCTGACACAGCCTTCTCCTTAAATGTGGGCTTGGGCCTAGATGATTTAGTCAGTATATTTTGGACTGGAGGGTGTGGACAGCAGCTAAAGGGCCAGAGCAGGCAGAGTTCAGTGTGTCACAGCAAACAGAGAGACTGCTGCTGTCAGATGTGCTCGCAGACGCTGCCTTCATCTCCAACTGCTCCAGATCTCAGAGCCACACTAAATCACAGCAAAAACTTCAGGAACACTTTATGACAGACGCCTCAAAGAAAAGAGGACGCCGGGAGAGACTTAACCCATCAAAAAGATTAAAGAACAGTTTGATGCGTCTAAATGATTACTTTTAACTAAAAAGTCGGATGTGTGATGGCATTTCAGGTAATGCTTTTCTCAATGGACCTGTTTTTGAGTCAAATTTTTGACAGGAGCTTAGGTCATCTCTTGTTTCATTCAAAAGCAGAAAAAGTTCATTCTGTTTTCAACGGAATATGCTGTGACAGAGACGTAGGTAGTTTTGACAAGCATTATTTTGTGTATAATAACTTTTTAATTCCCCATTATCTCTTTGTACAAAATAAATCCTATTTTGTCTTTTGTTGACATAACATAAGACGACAAGTTAGTCTAGTTGCCACCGTAATATCTCATGACTGGCTGTTTCTGTGCTGTAGGCTTATTTCTGAACCTCTTCTGAATCTCCTCTCTTACCACCAGCAGAGAAGATCCACCACTTGCCTGCCCACTTCCTGAAACTAAACCCTGTGCCCCATGAGGGACACTCATCAAATTACACGTCACATTTCATATCGTATGGCCAAACCACAGAATCCCCACCCAGTCGAGGGGGGATTTGAATTCTTGATTACAGGGATACATTTTCAAACAGCCCCTCCGAACAAACGGATTTGACTTTGCGTGAAGAATAATGGAATAAGTCAACGAGGACAGGAGATGGCACTGGCTGTTTAACCTTGAATATATCACGTCTCGATTTCCCTCTCCTCTTCAGCCATGATCGGGCTATGGTTAAATATGTAGGGTCTAGCGGCACTTTTCATCTTATTAGCGGCCTTGTAGAGAAGAGGCTGAATAATAATGGAAGGGAGCTAGAGGGACGCATGAGGGTTGAGCCACTGACGGAGCTGTTCGGTAAACCTCCAAAACCAGCACTGCACTTGCCTTTCAGACTTTGTAGAATATTGTGGAAGAGTTTTAGTGGTACACATATGCTAAGATTGTACTGGGAAGATAAAACAGAATGTGGAGAATCAGGTATGTATTAAAAATCTGAACTGCAAGCTCTGTAGTCAAAAAGGAAATCAAATTTTCCTCCTCTGGCGACAGACATATGCTTCATCGTCACCTGTTCTTCTTTTCCTTTTATACACGCAGGCCTTTCTCACATCATGTTTGACCAGATGGTGGAACCCGGTGGTCGTTTTTTATTTTTCTTAAGTGACCTGTGGGTATCCTTTGTCATGCTGTTACTTTTTAATGGAAATTGAATCTTGCACATTGCACTACTTCACACAATATTTTCATAAGCCGGTAACCCACTGGCTCTTGAGGCTGCAATTTTTATTTCTAACACTATTTTGTCCCCAAGATGGTGCTTTCTTTTGTAAATAAAAGGACACATTTCATGCCTCTCTGTATCACCAACAAGTAACTAGGATTTGAAATCGTATTTTTTTTTTTAGCTATACAATTTCAGCTTATTTTCAACTCCAAATGTGGAACCAGCTTGCACAACGCCTTAAAGGACACCTTTTATTCAGGTAAAAAATAACAGAAAATCAACATTTAACCACAATACCTTTTATTAATTTAGGGTCCTTTTTGCGGCTTATTCTTTTCTTGAGACAAACTGCCTGAAATTGGGGGTGGAATTTGCACTGACTTTTCCACAAACTTTGGCCATTTGAGAGCAATTTTAGAACTTAAGCTTCTTTATGCATAAAGGACTCCGAGTCTATCCACTTACAGCTTAGCGATGGGACTTAAACAGAGGCGGCTGCAGCAGCCAGCGCCACAATGGACTGGAACAAAATGTCTCCCACAAAGAAAGAAAGAGAAGGACATCGACATCAAGTGACTTTGGGCTTCGTTTGGCCTTCAAAAATAATACAAGATCTGCTGTTACTGTGTTGTTCCTACAATGTCTTGAGACTTATGCATACAATAACTTCAAGGGTTTCTACAACTACAATTTCAGATAATTCACAGTCTGAGGATGAATTCCACACTCATCATCTGACTATGTGAATGATCTGGAATTGAAAACATCTTGCAATTTCTGTGTTTAATTTCAAAAATAACTTTGTTCTTGCATTCTTATCTTTTAAAACAGACTTGCTGTTCCACCATGTTATTATTCGACCATCAATAAAGAGTTTTTTATTTTTTATTTCAAAGCCAAAAGGTGCAAAACACGAATAGGAAAACTGCTTATACTATTTTTCAACCGCTTGCCGTAATTGCTGAACATAGCCTGTGGTCACTGCATCTCTCCATCTTTAGATTCTACTCTCACTCACAAGCACTAAGCCAGTGAACTCCTCTTTTATCAAATTGTAGCACTGTCAAAACCGCGAAAGGGCACTGGCAACTGAGAGTTAGCTTTCCATGATGTGGATTCTTTCCAAAAAAAAAACAAAAAAAAAAAACGCCTTTTCATTCTGCAGCTGCGATGGATTTGCTCTGTCATGGCTCCAGATGAGGTTCCCTGATCTGCACGGCACGCTGCGTCAAAAGTAAAGCCACACCACAAAGATTAAAAAATGAAATAAAATCATGGGACAGGAACAGCACTGGAGGGTGAGCCATCGGTCGATAATAGAAGTTTTCAATATTTCATCACAGTCATGCATGGGCACACACAAGGAGGAACGGACCACCGCCTCGGAGCAACCGCCCACAAGGTTTCTGACGTAGCCATGTGTGAAATGGCAAGAGGCGCACGACGGCGGCATTAGCACAACAACGAATTAACCATCGAAGGAAAAAAACAGTGGAGGGCCATGGCTGAGCGAGCACATCATGTTCACTTAATTCTCACTCATGGGCACAGGGAGCGCCACGGCTGCGAGATGTATGTTCTGGAAGAGCACTGGAGTGACATTAACATGAGAGTGTGTGCCATTTGGATCTTTCCAGAAAACATCGAATAGATTACAACCGTGATCACCCACCATCCACTGGCTGGTCAATGGAGTTTAGGTTGGCGCTGCAGTGTGCGTACATGGCTGCTTTGTCTAGACCTCTGGGCATATCTTCTCCTGACATTCAAATTCATTCATATGTACATAAAATCGATAAGATAAATGAGGCAAATAAGCCAAGTAGGGCTGCAGTCCTCTGTTGTTTGGTTGAATAATCGGTAGACGATGTCTTAGTTGACCACATTTTCTATTAGTCGCAAAATTAAGATTTTGACTATTCTGCCTTTTTTACTTATGAATACCTAGTTTACTTGTACCTTTGTGTACAAATAGTTATTTTTGCATGAAATCCTGTGAGCTTATGGTCTTGTAAGTGCAGTTTGAGTCAGATATTTGATCAGATAATTGCCATATTTGTTTTGACAGCTTTTGCCACACCACGACCGAAAAGAGACAGAAACGTGTGGCGTAATCTCCCAGACAAAGGAATAAAGTGATATTTCTGCTCTTTTGTGGTTAAAATTCAATATCAATTTTTGTCAATATCTCCCACCCCAACTCAAAACTACAGTATTTGAATCCATGCGCATTTTATGTCACATATTCGTCGACACTGTAGGTTGTTTGGTTAGTCACTGCATTTTAATCATACATTTTGAAATAACCCTTAATGACTAATGAAATAACCAGTCTGCTCCACATACACTTGTGTAATAGTAACAACACTGTTTACTGCATCAGCTGTTTTATTTGCATGAAGAATATATGTTAATCCTTGACCATTTTTCTTCCTCTCCTTCATCGTGCACATGCTAGAGTGGCCATACACTAGTTTTACAAGGTTATGATGCTCCAGTGGCCCGGCGACTGTGAACTGTCAGAAGCGATCAGTTGTGATGGAGGCCCTGTTTGGTGCACACACATTCAGCTCTGACACAGCTCAGCTACAGACACTCACCTCATTTGAATCAGACCACAGAAACGCTTACATCAATCTGCTCCGGTCCACGGGCCGACGAGCTCACAGGCCCACTGCATTGTCAGACCGTATTTTGAGGACATGGTGATACCTGGTGTTGTCTAAAGATTTCCTCCAAAAAGAGTTCAAGACAATGTACAAGTAGTATTTGTTGCATGTCTTAATATGCAAAGAAAATAAGCCAACTAGGGCTGTAACTGACTGAAGTTATTCTTGGTCGATTAAATATCCAGTGCATCAATTAGTCAACTCAACAGGGGTGTGGTGTTGGCAAAAGCTCAAAAAAATCTATTAAGTACTTCTATGATCTGATCATATCCCAGACCACTCAAAAACTACAACATTTAAACAAGAAGTACTTGTAAACAGCAGGAGAAAATAGTCTCACTAACTCACTTCTTGCATTCTGCTGTTGTTCATATAAAGCCTTATAATCCAAATGAAATAATTAGTCAACTATAGTCTGACTATTCTGAATTTTGTGTGAAATCAATGAGTAATTACAAAATTACGAAAATCCACATGTACTACTACTACTACTGTTTAAATAAGCGACTAAAAGCTTTCACCTCTACATAATTCATAAATACAGAGTTTAATTGTAGTACAAAAGATAAGTATTTGGTGAGATTTTTTTGTCCATTCTTTCTCTAAATCCTGACCTTTCTCATCACAATGCAGCCAGGTGCCCAGTGGAGCCAGATCATAGCAGCGGCTTCGGACCGGGCTGAGCTATTGCGATTCAAGTGGGGGATTACTGATGCAGTGATTGTGGGTATTGTAGGCGAGTCGAGAGAACGGCCAACGGCTGAGTGTGACTGCAACTGCTGCGGGAACATCGCTGTAATGGGCTTTGTGCGAGAGATTAAATTTAATAAAGAACCGGAGAGATAGAAATGAGAACGACAGAGAGAGGTGAAACCCAATAAAAAAAATGCTGACTGTGAAATGCGACGTAAAAAAAGAAAAAGAAAAGGTATCTCTCTTCTTCTTTTCTCTATCGCTTGCTGCCAGACTTTTTCCTTTTCTGGAAACAGACCATAAGGGTAAATGACATTTTGATATCTCCCAAAGCCCAATCTCCTTGAAGGGTTTTTCTCATTGAGAAAACAAAATGGAAATCAGCCGTCAGACAGAGCGTGCCTCCTTGATGCACCTGAGATGAATAGTTCACAATAGGACATGGCCCTTACTCCTCAGACTTTAAATACATTATGTGTGCCGTTTCATGTTTGCTCTCATTCACTGTGGCACTTTATAGTCTAATCTGCCAACAATCCAAAAATCAACATTTGAGTTTGTACCAGATGTCCTTCTTACTGCCGCAACTGTCAATTTGAGCAATGTAGTATTCCAAACAAGAGTATGTATCTGATATTTCTGCACTTTTGTGGTTACTTTCACAGCGCATTCTGGAACCTCAACTAAGACATTTACATTAAAGGCAAATTCTTACATTTCTGGTTTGCTCCAGGTTTCATCCGTCAACCTAAAACATTATTAAAATCTCACAGGTTGGCTCTTTACAATAGCCAAACATCGAGGATTAAAATGAACGATCTTTTGACAGACCACTGACTGAGTGAGACAGGGTTGTGCTTGGTCTCCTCTTTTGTTCACTCTGTACTCTGAACTACTGGTACAATATATTAGACAGGCAGATGATTTTTTACCAAATCAAGAATATTCATTCCTAATGTGATGCATTTCATAACATTGGTTCAATGTCCGGATACAAACTGAATTTACATTCTTCCTGTTCTGGTTCTGATGGATGAGAACCAAGTGAGAACCAAGAACGTTCTTGAATCCCATCTCTAGGGACAATAAAGAATACCTCAACCCTAACCATATTTCTGATGGATTACTATAATATCATTTTAAAAATATCAAGATTGTGAATATTTCCCACCCCTAATAGTTCATTATTTTCCAGGCTCAATAACAAATCTGTCTTATTTCTCCTCCATATAACTGGATGTTTTCTTATCATAACCGCAAAAGCACATTGCACATGTTAAATGCACCTCCCTCTCTATCTCCTATAGCTCTGACTTTTATAAGGCCAGTCAGTCTCTCCTCCATCACAACGCAGGGCAGATATCATCTTCAATAAGAGAGCGCAGACTTGCCCTGTCACTGTTGACGTATAGTTCGGAAACCCTATTATTTGAACAGGGGTGACCAGATGTGTGGCGCGCTGATAGCTTGTCATGTTGCATCATGTCTGTCCATGAAAGGGGCCTTAATCTTTGCCTTGCATCAATGAGTCCATGGGTCAGTATCTACAAATGAAAGATGTTCTTGGATTATTGTATATTTTTCTCTAAGCAGCCAAAGAAATACAGTAAATGTATATATTTTTTATTAAATTCGTCCAGAAAATAGATAAGGTGCAATGTATATCCTACTGGTTTTGGTAAAAAGACGACGGGAAGTAGAAATGGAGTGGGATGGATTTTTTTAAATTTTTTTATGTGAAATACCTCCCCCAGGCCTGGATAATGTCAATAGTAAGAATGAAGAGGCTGAGTAGACAGATGGTTCTGCTGCTGCGGTGGAAAAAGTGCCTGAAACATCTGAAAAATAATGTATTCTGTTTAGAAGTGGGCAATGTATAGAAATTTAGACAATATAGTAAATGCTGATTTGAAGTATAACGATTATAACCATTATTGACACATCAAAATAGAAGTGACGTCCTTAATTTTCTTTCATTATAACCATTATTGACACATCAAAATAGAAGTGACGTCCTTAATTTTCTTTCATTCTAAATCATTACTGTTTCAATAGTATATGATCGATCAGCTTTATGGAATCAAACTTTCTGAATGTTAAAGTTATTGTGATGAAGTATTTTACGTTTCACAGATTGAACAGACTGAATTGAAATAACTTAAATTTGCTTCTAAAATAGTCACAAGTAAAAGTTTATAGTTCTTACGATGATATTGTGATCTGAATAATCACAGTTCTCAATTAACCAAACAATCTTGACATACCAATTTTGCAGATTATTAAAAAAAATGATACAAAACTACCTGATTAAAAACTCTAAATAAAAAAATTATGTTGTAAACAAAGGTATAGTTGATATTTCTGCCCTTTTGTGATTCATTATACAAGATATTTCACATTTATTTCAACAAACACAATTAGAGACATGTTTTAACACATTTCTATTGGATTGACATAATATTGTCTGGCAATTATTATCGAAAAACTCCCAAAAACATATTGAGATATTCATTTTTAGCCCCCCCATGAATTATTTTTGTGTGATTGGCTGACAGTAACAGACAGGTGAGAGAGGTACAGTTTTCTTTTCTTGTTGGAATTTACAGCTCGAGTCCACATTTGAGCATACTCCACTGTGACACAGGACCAGTGTCTTGCCTGGCCAAAATCGGCTACACAAAAGCAAATAATCTTGAGGTTGTGTGAAATACAGCTACGGGCATAGAGCAATATCCTCATAGCAGCTTGATAAACCATCTAAAATCATTCTCAGTTCAACCTCGCAATTCATCACGCGCCTCGAAAAAGAGATGGAAGATAAAGGAAATCAATAGGAAATTCAGCTAACAATCCCCTCAGCAGGTTTGACACACCACCAGAGATTGATAACTGTCAGCCGTGAGGGGGAAAAAAAAAACTGAAAAGTGTTGAGGCTTGGATTTACAGCATGAGCGAAGATTTACTGCTTCTTATAGTTAAAAATATGTCTCCGGGCTGCACGCTACTTATGTTCCATGTGGCTGCAATGGCCAAGTGCCCAGTGTGTGTGAAAGATATAGGGAGATTTTGAAGGCAATGTGGGCAGAAAGCTGTTCTTCTATCAAACAACATCTGCCAGCGTCATTGATTCCTGAGAGAGAGGGAGAAAAAAATCAAGGCTTAAACGGCACCACTTCTTATCAGGTCTACGCGGCTCTGAGAATATTCTGATTAAAAATTAATTGTGTTGAATCTGGAATGAATTTTTAGGCCCATTCTGAATATCATTACGGCTTCGGTTTTGCGGCAGGGTTTTTGGAATAGAAACATGTCCAGAGGATGGGCAGCAAATTAGGTCAAAAACAGTTACCCTTCAGAGATTAAGCCTTTGGAGTCTTTCAGCCTTTTATATATTTGTAGGATGAAAAGCTTTGCATAATGTGAGCAGAGGAATGGCTAACCAAGCAGCATCCATGTCCAGTTTTACACTATTGTGCATTGGCCGTGGTTTAGAGATCAAGTTATTCCCCACGCACCTGACCTTCAAGGCAATGCTTTCACACTTGGCATCACCGCTGGACCTGGGGCCTCAGAATAATGCTGCTTTTACTTATACGGATCATGCTTCCCTCTGGATCTTTAAAAAAATTCAATACATACTATTTGTTGTGCACATATTGTTAAGGTTGTAAAATGAATCTCAATACTGCAACGATTTACTGAGAGTTGTTTGGATATTTAAAAAGACAAACTCATAGAAACATATTTTAGTCTTCATATTTTCTTCATTGCTATCAAAACAAATTGTAGTAGAAATAAAGATTAAACGCTGATGAAAAAGCTGTGCAAATACTTGTTCTGGTATACTGCATTGCTATCTGTCCGTATTTCTTGAGCGATCAGTGAGTAATTAATCTATTACACAACGATTACAAAAAGCCTTATACCACAAGCGTCCACACACACTAAGACTGCAGTCAGAGAGTGTCTGTGTGTGAAGGCATATGTCAGTAATCCGTGTGTCAGATGGCAGTGTCTGCCTGCTTCCAATGTGTGCACACACTCATATGTATATAAGCCATAAACATCCTCCATCTGTGCCTCCTCAACATCTGGACTGAGAGACTGCCCCAGAACAAACCGACCATCCATGACGCCATCAATCTCCAATCTAACTATCACTCATGTCACAACTCTACAGTCACTAAATACAGACTTTACAACTTTTACAGTGGTTAATACACGGTTATGATGGATAATGCTAACGACTGACAAAAGTAGACCAATTATGTAAAATTAGTTGTATTGTAGTTGTATTTCGACCACTGCTGGAGGATAAAATACAACTGAATTGAACTCGCAATTTGAATAGTCGCAATTGGAGAAACGAAAGGAATGATTGCCTTTGCAAATAATCAATTTTCCTGTCTCGTTATTTTTTTAAAAACTGCTTTCCCTGTAGATTAGACCTTTACAAAGATGTTCTGACATGTAGAAGATTCTTGTATTAGTTTAGCAGTTCAAATTTCAGTCGCGTCTTAAATGTTGATGCTAATGGACATGTTTAAAATGTTAACTTTGAACATTGTCAGACATTATTCCAAAATTCTTCCAATTTCTTTCAATATTTTCTTTACATTTTGATTGATTCATGCTTAATCCTGCATTCTCCTGTATTTGAGGCTTCTGTCCCCTATCTTGTAGCATAGTATTTCTTCTTTAAATAAAACATCTATTCACAACAATCTGCAGAACACGTTTCCCACTATTCATATTCTGTTTTGTGTGTTGTTCTTTGTCTATTTTCCACTGCAGTTCTTTTGGTCACACCTCTCAGGCTGAGTTACAGGCTACAGGACAGAAGAAGTGGTGCTACTACAACAACCTGAGGAGCCCCTCGACCATAGCCTCGTCTGTCTCTGTGTTTCAAATACAAACCTCTATATCGCGCAGCATTCAGGGGCAGAACACCCAAAAGCAGCTTCACAATATGCAAGGATCTGGAGACGCCATCTGTTCTGTGAATATGTCACCGGCACTTGAGCCCAAAGTGAGAGAAACGGCCCTCAGTCAGAAAGACTTTGGATTGTGGATTCTTGCTTGGGTTAAAGGTCAGTGAAAGAAAGCCAACTAGGATGTATCATTTTGAAAAGTAAAATACCAGATCTACAAAGCACAATTATTAGAAACAAGGATATATACTCGGCATGATTTATTGACCACAAGATTTTCCATTACTACTACCACTATTTATTAATTATTGAAGCCTCTGTGCATAATGCTTTAGACCAAAAACATGTTAAAATCATGTTTTTTTTTTCTTTCTCATTTTGGCTGTGCTCTTACAATGCAGGCTTACATCTCCACAGGGGTTGTCAAAAGTATCAAAACAAGTACCGATACTAAATAAATGACATTAATAAGAACCGTTTGTTTTAAAATGATCTTGGCTTTATCAGAACTAGTATGAGACCACAGTATTACTTTGTGTGGAAATTGTCAGTCAATTGTCTAAAACATTGACCCAACAAGAGCATTTTTATTGCTTCCAATTCCAAAGTTGAGTATTTTCCTTTGTATTGAATTTAAGGAGGAGGAGCCAACATTTCCATGCTTGTTTCCATGGAAATGTTGTCCATGGCATGAAACTTTCCTATCTGTGACCACTTCCTCAGTTCTGGGCCGTTGCTATAAATTGACTAATATCTAAAAAGCGTGGGAAAATAATGTAATGTTAAAACTGTGTCACTAGTATTTTGGTATCACCCATCACTAAAAGTATTCTCAGCAGGACTTGATTGCACAAATGAACAATGCTAGCATAAATATCTACAAATAAAGCTTTCCATCATAAGTGCTACAGGCTCACACGGCTGGCCTCCATAACGGCGTCCTATAGGTTGACTGGCTTTTCCATAAAGCACAGTTAACAGCCTCCTCTCCCTGTCCGCTGACGGCAGCTCACCGTCACCCCTGATTATTCTCTCCCCACTTCCCCTGTCCTCCCTGTCCTGCATCTGAAATGACAAATGCAATCACAGTGTCTTGTGTTTTATCCTGCTTCCCTTTGCGCTCAAAAAATGAAGAGTTTCCTGTTCAGTGGCTGCAGCAGAGGAGGCTGGATCCAGTGAGGAAGTAGTGCCAAAGCTTTTAAAAGGACCAGGAGAATTCAATAAAAGAGGGGCAGGCACATGTAAAAAAGGCTGGCAGCGGGGACACACGCCATTAGCTTAATGACAGAATGAGGGATGACGAATAGCGAGAGGAGATTCAAAAGCCAAGCATTGCGAAATTCTCCTTTAACTGGTATCAAGGCAAGTGATCTAATAAATAGAAGGGTGAGCTCAGCCAAAATGAGATGCTTAATTTTTTTTCTTTGCTGCAGGTAGAAGGAGAATAAAAAATATGCCATTCAAATGTCGGTAAAACCAAAATGAAATAACCTAAAAATCTCTACCCTGAATGTCCTATCGTGGTGAAAATGTAATGCATCACTTTCAATTGAACCCTTTTGCATGGTCCATTCTCCCAGACTATAATCTGGCATATTATTTATTCTAGGAGATTCAAAGTTTCCCTCCAACTATCATGGCGGTTAATCTAATAAATAGCGTGTCGAAACGGGAGCGCTTGATTTCTCTTGCCGCAGGTGAAGTGAAAGGGATGGAGGTGTCATTAAGTTGGCCAGCTGGAACCATCAAGAACATTAACACTGTCTGCTTGGCTTTCTTTGACTGTCACAAGTCACTTTGAACCATGTTATGCCTTTCCTCTCTCGCTCAGTGTACCTGACTTCAAGCTCCCACAGCTATTACAGACCTAGCGCTTGTAATTAGCCTTTTCTCTATTTCTGATGTCACTTCAAAGTGCTAAGACCACCAAGGCATGCTGCAAAGTCGAAGCTGCGAGGTGGAGTTGAGCATTGTTTGGCTGCCGGTCACTAATTCAATTAATCATCAAATGCTTTTTAATCCTGACTTGAAAAGAAAAACTTGCCCCATTTATTTAAGCTACACATTCTCCACATTGTCTTTCTCTGAAGTAAATAACCTTCAGCGAAAATTTAAGATGACTGGCTGTATGCATCGGCCTGCACTGTAAAGGATGAGCAGAGAACGAGGAGGAGGGATCCTGGTGAGTCATGGAGGACTTTGGCAGCAAAATGTGAGCGAATAGTAGTTTACAAGGAAAGAAAGTTTGGGACAAAATGTCTTAATTGCTTTAGTTGATCTTGATCAGCCAAATTAGCTTGTGGCATGTCCAAAACCAACTACAGGAAAAGAGTGTGAATCCTATGAACGTTGCTTTTGAGTGCTTTATAGTGTTTTTATTTTAGAGTAAATGTGTAAATGTTTTGTGTCACTTTAGCCTTGAAAGAAATATTTCTAACTCAATGGGTTTTCCATCTGGTTTAATAAATCTTGAAACGTCTGCGTAACAATAGTTGTTCACATGGTCAGAAGAACATCATTTATGTAACGAGAAACCCAAATATATTTACAGAAGATACCAATCGATGCTGCAGTCACTGGGTTCCATTTAAATTATCTTTCTTTACAATGAACCTACTGAAACGTTGCCAGATTGGTTGCAATTTATTTCGAGTCACCTTGTCTGAACTTTCTTGAGACGTCTTGTTGGCTTCAAATGAAAATGGGTTCACAGAAGAGTAAAATATTGTATTCAGCACCTGGCATGGTCCAGTGGGTTCTATTTTTATCATTTCACACGTTACCCAAGTTTAGTTTAGCTTATCAATCAAGGAAACTCCTCCGTCTACTGCTTGAGCTTGCAAAACAAACTGAACTCTGCTTATAAATCTGAAAGTGTACATCAGCCCTAACCTACAAGGCCATTATCAGCAGGAAGAGTCTTTAATAAGAATCTCCTCGGTGTGAACAAAAGTGAGCCGCAGGTCGACTGTTGAGAGAGCAGCATGCGGCGTCTGGCCTTGACACAATCACCTCCAGAACAATCCACAGCACCAAATGCACAAGAACTGCTGTTTATAAATAGACAGTCGCAGAACAAAATGCGACTCATCCTCCAAACAATATTATCATGCACTTTAGTTTCCTTCAAGCAAACACAGAGATGTTAAGATTAGCAGTTGGAGCTCAGAGACAACGCTGCAGGACTAGTTGTTGCGGAAAGAATTTCAGAAGAAGACAGAAAAATAGATTTACTAAGGCATTCGAATTTGGATGTGAGTTACTAGTTGTAACTCTTGCATGTTTTGTTGTAGCAGTTCTTTGTCTGAATAACTGGAGAGAAGGACGTCTGGCATTAAAAAGTACATGCCAAAGCAAAATCCACATCACAGCCAAATAGAATTGTGATCATTTTAATAACTTTCATTCAGCAACTGTGTATTTGACATTCATTCATAGCTCATTGAAACGTGTGATTGTCATGATATCAGATTTTTATTATTATGGCCTGAAAAATCCTTGATCCCGAACAATCCTTCACAGTTTCATCTTATAGTCATGAAATAGTGCTTTGCTACATGCTTCAGTGCCAATAACAAGCACTGTATAAAATTAATTTGCTACTTAAGTCATGACAACACTGAAGAAATTCTTGGTCGACTTAAAACATGCTCTGTGCTTCGATTAGTCGCCTAAAAGGCACATGGTGCTGGCAAAAGCTTTCAAACCTTTTGAGTATCTCTATGATTTGACCGTAACTGCACTGACAAGACCACGAGACTACAGGAGATCACACAGTCACAAAAACCTGTACAGAAAACCACAAATAGACCGTGTATGTAAGTAAAATGCACATTTCTCAAGATAACTCCTTCCAAACTATCTAATTTCTGAATAAGAAATCATTAAAAAACCCACCAAAATAATCAGTTGACAAATAAAACTGCAGACCAGGACGTTATCCACTGATAAAGAACTACATTTTAACCCCAAATATCAGCTTATCCCAAAGTACTTGTACTCTTTCCCTGATGTCATGATCTAAACAGGGCCACGGCTCCCGCAGGACGCCCTTATCCTCGCAGTTTAAACCTGCTCCTGAAATTAATTAGCTTTTGATATCTAGCTTTTTCGCTCCCTATATGCTTCCCTAACTCTTCAACATGCGTGAAATTGCACCGTGCTATCTAATATTTATTCTCTCTCATTTGCTTATTGTTTCTCGCGGAGGCTTTGGTCTGTTGACGGAGATACGACGCTCTACCTCCCTCCCCTCTCTTTCTGCAGGTCCGGGCCTCGACTCATTTGCTGCCGTCGGCCGGGGAGTTATAGATTTTTTTTTTCCTTCTCTCCCCCTCTCTCTCTCTCTCCCCTTTCACCCAATGACAGCCGTGGTGAGGTGCTATGAGGGCTGGGTGCTAATGAGCTGACTCTGCAATGCTGGGGAGACGCTCGGCAACCAGGGAGAAGAGAGAGGATGCTAGGGCACAGGACGTCACCGGGGTCATTACGAGCGCCACACACGGGGTTAACAGACAGGGCGCTAAAGCCGGGATATGTGTCCAAGTCCACTGTGGAGACAAATGAAACGATCAAGCTTCACTAACAATACGCCTAAGCAGATCAATAAGATAGAACACTACCAGTATGCCGTAATAAAGCATTTAGAGGCTGTAGCAATAAGTAATAAAACATAAATAAATTAAGTGTGGTGCATTATTTACTTTGCCTGCTTTCAAACCAGAAGAGAAAGTGCATGCATCAGGATCTATAATCTAACCTAAAGCGGACATATTGTACACGTTAATGATCATTTAATCTTGTGTTCCTTCATAAGTTTACGCAAAATGTTGTTTTTCAATTGATTCCTGCATGTTTGGGTGAGCCTGTATTGTCCTGCAACTGAGGCTGTTTTCATGTACCCCCTATCCCCGCCCACATCCTAGCACTTAGTTGTGATCATTTGAAAAATGTAGTCTTCGTGAGATGTAGGGTTCTAAAATGTCAGGTAACCTCTTTTCGGAGATCAAAACATGGGCATGAAAATCCATTGCTTTCTACGCTTTTCTATTGCTTTGACTTATCTATGTCTTATCAGTTCTGCAGTTTTGAGCAGGACGTTTTGGACCCGATTCAATTATTAAGGCGTTTTAGGATTTCCTTATGTTATACGAAGTACCTGAAAAAAGCATAACATGTCATAAATAACAAAGCCTACTCTCTTCCTTTTTGCGGTCACCCACAAACTACTTTCCTGTTTTTTTAGTAGATTCTGAGGCCACATTGTGTCCTGTTGCACCAGTCACAGGCTGTACCTGCTTGACAGTTTGTCCTCAGCCTAAGAGCCCGCCGTCCACTTATTTGGCGAAGGCTTAATCCACTGTGTCACGATCACTCGGATAATATTGACGTAGAGCTGTATTAACTCTTCACTAATATTTAAATTACACGTAGTGCAGCAGATTTCCATATCAAATTGGTTTTATGGGTTGTCCTTGGCAGCGATCTAAATTTATCCAGACTTGGGACCAGCCCGGTGATCTTTGACGTTACTGGAATTACTTGTCATATTCAGCAGAACTACTTCATCTGCATAAGAATATGTACTCAAGAGGAAAGCATAGCAATTAGTGTCTTCTTGGTCCATTCTCTCAATTCAAATTAAGGGAAGTTCCTATCCACTGCTTCCATTCAAATTTCTTCTATAGCACACAACGCAGAGAGTCCTTGACACAGTGTTGATGTTAATTGGCTGTATTTTCTTTTCAAGCCATGTATGTATACATCATGTTGCCTAGGAAACTTTTAATGAGATATTGTACCCTCTACTCTCTTTAGAATGAACCTATATCAAATAATTGTGCAAAAGTAAATGACTAGATGTAACATATTATTGCAAATGACACCGACAGTCATAACAAACAGCATTCATTTACTGTATGGCCTTAATGTGGTTGTTGTGATCATTTCTAATTTGTTCACTTGCACTACATCAAAACTGGGACTGAACCAGGACCAAACCGGGACTACAACGGGACCAAAGCAAGTCTACGTCAGGACTAAACCGTGCCCAAACCAGGACAAGCGTGAACGCAGCGCAATTGTGACATTTTCCTCGGTCCTTGTTTTCATGTGCTCAAACCAGCAAATTCTCACCATTTAACAACTGCATTACAGCAACTATGTCAAATAAATAGTTAAGATGGGACAACGCAGTGGCAATTGCATATCAATTATTGAATATGCAGAATACGTAATTATAAGAGATGGCCAAGTAAGAGCAATGATGTAATGCTGTAAGTGAATTGAGATGTTCGGCTGACACATAAGGTCCATTTAAGTTGAACATAAATAATTCTGCCCGGACAGAAGCAGCAGCAGAGGCAGCAGCAGGAGGAGAGTGGACACGGCTGAAATAGAAGGCAGAGACTTACACGCATGGGTGACCGAAAAGCTGTTGGACGACTCGAGGTTGTCAACGTTGTAGTTGAGGTGGAAAGGCTTTTCAGTGGTGTTTTGGTTTGTGTTGTAGAGTTGGACGGCGAACCTGAACGCGCTGTGCTCCTGGACCGTGGTGCGCATGAAGAGCCCCCCTTTCAAAAGAGATCACAGGTTAGAGATTAGATTAGGAGTCTGATCTGGCACCTTAAAAGCGCTGCACTCTGATGCGAGGAACGGGTTTAACAAGCATATAGGCCACTACATGCGCGGCGTTGCATCAGTTGGAGAGCAGTTGTATAGTGCGTCTGTCTCTGGCTTAACTCTTATGGAGATGCCCGTCTTCTACTGCTGCAAGAAACTAGAAATAACACCACACAAACCACTGTCTGATTGATCATTTCCCCATTAAACTGCGTGGCACAAATGACCCAATGGTTTCATCTGTTTTTTCCAACGCCAACTTCATTTTACGCGCATTCACCGAACAGAACCCGGTGAATTATTGCGCGTCTCCACTTCAGACATGCAAAACATCCCCTCAAAGCAGTGTGCGAGCTCACTCCGAACACTCACCAATATTAATCTGATTGGGGAAGCCGGCGAGCGATCCGTCCACGAGCCACAGTAGAAACAAAACCGCGCGTTGTGCCATTTTTTCGTCCGAGCTGCCTGTTCAACTCCTCAAAGCGTGTGTCCGTGTTTGCGCATTCATATGTTCTGTGGAGGGGATGGAGAGCGCCGTGGCAGTCCAGCGGATACGAGAGGAGGATGACGGTCGTTCCACACAGTCTCACCGCGCACCAATTAGGTTCATTCAAGAGCCGTCCAGCTGCAGAGCGGTTTTTTTTCTTCTTCTTCTTGTGCAACTAAAGATCCAGCGAGAGAGAAAGAGAGAGAGGGCGAGAGCGGTGGAGGGGAGAGAGCCGATCTGAACTCCGATTGGACCCCAGACAGCGTTGGTCAAACTTGATCTGACGTTAAATTAAAAAGCCACACACGGGGGTTTTGCTGAAAGCCTAGACGACCACGCACGCCCCGCCGCCTGTCAATACGAGCCTACGCGCGGGGAAGGGATCAATAAGAAACACTGCAATCTCAGGTGGCCAATGACTGGATGGCTCGGACACTGGCACAGCTGCGGCATCTGCTTCTGCTCGTGTGTCGCCGGTGTTGGCTCGCTCCCCTCGCTGCACGGCACGGTCCAGAAAGTTTGATAATTGAGCGAACTCCGGAAATCTCCGCATTGTCTTCATTGTTCGTTTGGTATAGCCTCGGGGGTGGTTTTTGTCCTGTTATTGGATCAGCAGAACCAGCTCAGACGTTGCATGACAAATTGTAGAATAAAATAAATAACAGTGGGCTATGAAAAGCAAGCTGTTGTACCTGATTTTGAAACCATGAAAGGAGGAAGAATGTATTTAGATCCATGTTCTTCCTTTGGTTTTGGCATATTGTTAATATTCTACCATTCATTCATTTTCTACGGCTTGTTTCTGTCAGTGGTCTGTGACTGGAGCCTATCCAAGTGACTTTGGGCCTTAGGCGGGGTACAGTGGCCAACTGGACACATGGCTAACACAGAGACAATCACACTCACATTATGTCACTGTGGGACAATTTCTAGAGTTGCTAATTGACACAGCACTTTTTGGTCGGTGGGAGGAAGCCCGAGACAACCCTCAGTAATCCAGGGAGGACCTGCAGACTCCACCCAGAGAGAGGGTGTGATGTTGGTCTGGAATCAAACCAAAGATCTCCTGACTGGGAGGCAAGAGATCTAACGACTGCCACTGTGTAAGCCATTGTGGTCAGTACTGTATTTGTATACATGAATTTCAGGTGCGCGCACAGCATTGTAGAACAATCTTTTCAGTCGTGAAGCTGGGACCGCCATAGCTCAGCCAAATACTTCCAGGTTTGCGAGAAATTAAATACTTCATTATTAACTGCACTGACTGATTTTGCCATAAAGGGTAGCTTTTACAAGATACTAAATGTATAGAGGGGGGTGAAATGAACTCATTTACAAGACAAAAGTGGTAGGGTTTGCAATGCCGGACCAGAGGGTTTCATTCATGAACCACACTGTCCGTCTTCTGATCTGAAAGCTGGCGGTTCAGTCCCTGCTCCCATTAATCTTGTTGTTGGGCAAGACACCTCCGCCATGTACGAAAGTGTCTGTGAATGAATGAGTGTTTCCTTCATATAAAGCGCTTTGAGTACCTTGAAGCTAGAAACCTTTTTTTCCAAATCTATATGCACTGGGTTGTGTCTAAGGGTATAAATGACTGTACGAAATGACTATAATTATTGCTCATGATTACAAGTATAAAAATTGATTACCTTTTCTATTTTCCCCTCTAAATACAGCCTGTGTTTTTCTCCTCTTTGGAACACTCGTGTGACTTCTGTTTGGTTAGTATCCCTTTATAATTCCCATTTACAAATATGAACGATATTCTCTTTTATGGCCATAAAATTGGACATAACCATAAACGGCACATAAATGTCTGCATGTCCTGCCCAGACAATCAGAGAGTTGTACTTGATAAAGACCTCATGCTGTTGTATTTACTTTATTTGTTTCTGCTGCAGCGCTGATCTGTCGTCTGTACCGTGATTCTGACTCACACTGAACAATTAAGGGATTACTGGCCCATTTATCACCCTCGGCAAAGCGCTTTGAAAATTGAGTTTTTAATTGCGCTGCAAATGGCTAAGGCTTCGGCTATTGATACTATTGCACACGGATTGTCTTTGCTGTGGAGAAGAAGATTGTGCCCTGTGGTAATTTTATTGCATGTTTCCAGCCTTTTAAATGTCCACTTGCAACACTCGGAGAGGTTTGTAGACTTGTCTGGAGCTGTGCTGTTAACCCAGTGTCGATCAAGTAATGATGTGGTGTGACCTGATACCGAGCTGGGGGTTTCTTTCCAAAAAGGGTCAGAGTGGATTCCCATATCAGAGCTCAGCGTGTCCCGGGGGAGGACTCTGGGATGACATCACATTGATTTTTCAGCCCACCATAGCTTCTGTCCTGGAGTAACCTGACATCATTTGTGTGACCCTTAATGGCTCAAGTCATCATAACCACTGTCAAACCATGACCCGAGGAAATCTGTGCGCAGCTTAAGCTTTATATAGCTTTGCATGCCACAGACTCACTATACGCATATGAACTTGAATGTCACAATCAAGATTTTCACACAAATCACCTTTTACTGACACGTGGGGCTGAAGTTCATTAAAGAAATACTTGTTGGCCTAAAGACATGTCATGCTTATTGATCATTAGTCGACTAAAGTCAGAATCAGAATCAGAATTGGTTTATTGCCATTTTCAGTGATCAAAATTCACAAACATAGGAACTTGCTTCGGCGTAAGGTGCAACATAAAACAATGAATACAAAATAATAAAATATATAAAAGAGGCATGCATAAGATTAAGAATAAAATAAAATAGAATAGAACAGACTACGATAGACTAAGACTATATACAGAAATGTACAGCTGGGTGTACAGTAGTGGACAGTGGCTGGTAAAAGAAAGAACTTTACAGTATCTTGACAAACTGACCATTCATTAAACTCAAACTGCACTCACAAGACCACAGTGCACAAGGATTCATGTAAATATTATATATAACATTAAATAAATAAATAAATAAATAAGTAAATATTTTTGTAACTGATCAGTCTCGATTTTTGTCTTAATGATTTTTAGTAATGATTTCATGAAAATTAACTATTAATCCGTGCCATTTCATATAGAAAATAATAACACAATTTCTTCTCCCAATGTCTGATCTCTCTTCTAAACCACGTTTTTACTGATAGAAGATGGCTGTGGATGATCTGACACCACTGAATCTTGATCTCTTGATCTTTCAATTTATTGCTGAGCCCTGAAACAATGTGTTTATATATAAAAGTCAAATTAAACTCAATTCACTCCCACATTTTCAACTTACTCCAAACTTTCTCTTTTCCGCTGTTGTCTCATAGACATAATTATAATCCGAAATACAATAATTAGTCGACACAAACAATTTTGTAAAAAAACAATTTTGGTGGACTAAAACGTCTGTTAAAATTGACCGTTTAATTAACTAAATGCCTAAAGGCCTCATTAGTAATCTTTTATTGTTGCAATTCTGCTTCATAGTTTAAAATGACTTACCCTTTTACAAAAACTGGCAAAATACGCCACCAAATATTGTGGATTAAACCCATGTTTATGAGAAATGGAAACTGTTGCATCCTGTTTTAATTTACATTTTGAAATGCGTGCCAAATGCCAACATAGAGGCCGTTTACAGTGCTCTGTGTGAACTGGGCTAATTGTGCATAATGTAAAATCAGATTTTGAGAGGAAGAAACCACTGAGTAGCCACAAGCAGAGCTGCATAAGATAAGCCTTGATATAATTGATATTAACTGGTGTGGCGCTAAATGATTTTATAATTGGAACATACTGCAATTGCAGCATTATCTTTCCTCAACCTTTGCTTGAATTCAATTACGCACCCGTGTACAAAATCAAAGATATGATCTATATGAAAACAAATAGTCCTCTATGATACGGCTTTTAGATTGAAAACATTTGTGCGAGTGCAGCTCTGTTCATAATATGAAGCGGCGCAAAGGAGATGAAAAGATGTTGCCGTTTTATCTTATGATGATTCACTGCCTATACCTCAGAGCAGTGCAACACTCTCCAGCACAAATTATTCATCTGCCCCTGCCCTCTCCTGCAAGCAACGGGCGAAACCCTCACTGTTACCTACACATGTTTTGGATTTATTCATGTTTTTTGGGAAATGGGAATCAGAAACCATATTGTGCAATGAGGGGTGGATTTTTCATCTCAGTTCAGGAATCACAATGATCACCACGTTAATAAACAGATTGTGTACCTAATAATTGTGTAACGTGAGTATAGTTAACTGGGTCTGGCACATCCGATCCCTCAACAAACTGGACATATCTTTGGTTGATTCCAAAGGATTCACCATTGTATACCCATACAGTGCATGTACCATAGCACTGACTGACTGCATCAGGTAAAAAGTGCAACAGGGAATGCAAAATGAAACTGATTATTGGTGAATTTAAATGGCACTGCAGTGGAACATGGTACAAAAGTACTTTTTTGAAATTGGCACAGGTTTTTGGGACCAACATTTCTCAAAATGCTTGTCGGAAAAGTCATGGAGAGTGAAGACTAAAATGCTTGGTTACAGGTCTATTGTAACCAGCGTTGGGGGCAGCAGCCGTTAGCAGTGAAGCAGCGGGCTGCGGGCTGCCGCTCTGTGTCAGGTGAAAGGAAGCAGATGCTGTCTCCAAGTGTGTGGTGAGGGATGGACACAGCGGCGAACACCCTCCTGAGGTGAACAGTGGGACTCATCACAGCTGTACATGTGGATCTGGCCTTTATGAAAAGACCGGGAAACAGCTTTAAGCTTCACAGAATCAATAGAACAACATCATCTGCATATCAGCAGAGGTTTCACATAAATACCCAATATCCCAAGCGTATGGCTGCGTAATCTTATAGATCAACAGGATGTAAGCAGTCCCACAAATGGAAATGCTCCAGTTTCAGATGAATTATAGGCTGCCCTTTGATCTTAATAACAAAGCCATAAAAATGTATTATTATGAAATATGACTTCCAAGATTACAAGACAATTTATGGGTAAGTGCAGAGGAACCAGCCCATGTGGAGAAAAGTGAAACCAGGTTAATGAATGTATAAACAGCTCAGTATAAATACAGATGTTGGCCCCTAATCTTTACCAATCCACTTTCTGAACAGTTATATGGTTTTGGATGATACTGAAATAAATATAGTTAGCAAATAGGGTTATTAATTGCTGTAAAACTGATTTAATACTACCTCAATTTCCTCACGATGTAGAGGCACATAAGGAGACGAAAGCATTATGACTTGGCTAGAAATGTATAGGCACTCAATCAGCAGCTCATTACAAACTCCCAATGACACAGCAGCAGATTTTGGCTTTAGGTTATGAAATAATAAGTTTGAGACCAGGGGAAAACGCGTCACACAGAAATTATGCTATAATGCGGAAGACAACTAAATATAATTGATTTGCCCGTTGTGCTTGTGTCACAATAAAACAAGGACGTGACTCTAAATGACGCATCTGCTGTGTGTGATTTGGTACGCGGCTATTTGTGTCTTCACATCCAGGTGTTTCCATAATTTCTTAAATCTGAAGCAAATTACCCTAGAGCTTCAATTTAACGCGCTGCGATGCATCCAGGCTAATACGTGTTCAAGCTACAATGATGACTCCCATTTGGCCACACTGCTTTGCTTTTGCCCAAAACAACCACTTTTATCATAATTGTTCACTCAAATTTGATTTTTCTGATCTTCCCCATTTTAACCATATTTATAAAAATGTTGCCGAGAGAGTAGAGTCATTAAAATCAAATGATGATGTTTTGCAAATCCCATATTACATTGTTATCAATAGAAAATCACCAACCTTCTCAAATCTTGACATGTGGTAATTTTACAGTTGACATGAAGTAAACAGTTTAAAAAAAATCTATTTTCAAATATGACATTTTAGACTTGAAATGGCAATTGTGCTTTGTTTCTGTTGTTGAACCCTTTGACTTCTCATGGGGTTGTCACATGTTTAGCCACTGTTTTATAATGTTTCTATTTTTTTTTGCAAACTATTGGATTTTTGTTTACTCATGTCACACTCGTATCCATCCCTTTTCTTTTTCTGTTTAAGCGCTGTCAGAGATGGCTCCTTCCCTGCTGAGGAACTAAATTCCATAATCACAGAAATGGCGTCCTCGGTGAAAGACACATAATGAGAGGGGGTGAATTAGTATTGTACAAAAGACGCCGTTAAACAAGCATTACGCCGCTCAAACTCAATGATATTTGGAGAGTCGTTCAGAGCCCATCAGTCTTGGCCAGATGTTGGGGTCTGATAAGAGACTCCACACTCGAGGAGCTCTTCTTTATTCTGTCAGCGCCTCTTGCCATGAAAGGGAACTGTGGGAAGGCAATGGCCCGAGGATACGCAGGAGCACTCACCATTGTACCAGAGCGACGCGCAGATGTAAAAGAAACAACAAAATAAGCAGAGTAAACACTGTGCACTGTGCATTGTCACTACCACCTTTAGTTAACAGGACCAGAATAAAGAGGTGGAGGACGGTCCGTATGTCAAGGAAAAGTGGAGAGGAGGTTTGGAAGAAAACATAACATGTTGGGTTTAGAGACAAGATAAGCAGCGAGGAAGAAAAAACAAACTCATTTTAGAATCAAAATACGACAAATTACAGCTTGCACAACCATAGAATCAGAAAGTGTATCTTTTTATTCAAAGAGATCAGACGCTGCAAAAATAAAAACGGTTAGCGGCTGCTCAGTCAAAAAGAGATGCATGTTTAAGTCACTGGTTGCAACCTTGTGTCAGCACAGTTTGGAGCTGAGAACACACTGTGGAAACGTATAAATTGTTCATAAAAAAAAAGGGTGTAACAGGAGGGGGTTGCATCTTCCTAGATTTGGGGGTCTCATTTAAAAACAAACATGGAATTCTAACTAAAAGTGCATGTATGTATGTAGTGGGCTGAGATTTGTGCACACTGCATTCCCTATAAAAATCTCTCTCTTTCTCGGTCCACCTGACTCGGTCACCCGCCAGCAGAAACAGAGACTAACCACAAGCCCATGCCAACATGTATTTGACTGAAAATGACAAGTCATTGCTACAGAGTGTCATGCCACAGTGACTGCAGTCATCGGTGAGTTGCAGAGTTACTGGTCTTTGATCAGACCCTTGTGTAAAGCGAACAGACTATTGTTTTTAGCTCCTGCGTTGGTGTGTGTGGTTTAGGCACGGAGTGAGCTTCCTCTGGTGTGTTTGGCATGCCACAAACTATGCTCCTCTATGTGCCCTTACCCCTTTCCCACTGTTTATTTCTTTATTGTTTAAATTGTCTTTTAACATGTAATAATTGTAACCGCTAGGCTTCTGGCTGAGCCTCCCTTTTCGTGGCTGTCTGTTGACTGGTGGCTATACATGTCCTGGACTCATCTCTGTTGAACCCTGGCTGTGCCCGCTCCTCTGGCTGCGCAGACACTCCTTGTGGTGCATTTTATTGAAGGTGATTATTGGAGTTTCATGGACTTTTATCAAACCACGCTATAGAAGGTCTTTTGTCCCTCTGTCGGTGAATGAGACCCACATGTCAAGGCCTAGCATTCAGAGAAGATCACGTGATTAGATGAATGATGTGACAGTTGAAGGCACGTGAAGAAAAGCGTCTAGTGGGCAGTTCCTGTATTTGAATGCCTCTGTGTGTTGCGTCACGAGCTCTTGATGCGGCGCAGCTCTCCACAAATGCTCTTTGGCCCAAGTGTGACAGAGGCAGTGTTATCAGCTGCGCAGGGCTGACACACTTCAGTCTCTTGCTCCAGGCTCCACAGCACAGCAGCAGTCAGAGCAGCGCAGAAGACAGGAGGACATCTTCACCACATGTGCCCCCTCCCGCTGCCCCGCTGCCCCCAAAAGCACAGCACACGACAAGCAAATGTCTGCTGGACAAATACAAGGCTCAACAGGGAGGGAAAATACAAGTAAAATCAACACTGTAAACACAAGCATGGCCTGGGCACTCTTTATGAAGGTCCCAAGCACTGATAAATGGAGAAAGTGATAATCAGCACTAAACCTATGCCAGTCACTGCACATACAAGGCAGATATCCGAGAAGGGAGAAGCTGGATGAAAAGGAGATATTCATTTTGTAGCATTTAGCTAATGCTAAACATGTTTCAAATACCCCCTAATAATTCTCAATATCCCCCAAATACTACAAATACTTGAATGTAGAGCATATTGTTTATAATCTAGGATGTTGGTCTCTCAGGTTGTAGGTGCAATCTAAAGGTCAGAATTGCAAAACTGAATTGGTTCTAAAACGTGGCTTGGAAAAAATATAAGATTAAGATTTCTTAATCTTGTTGAATACATATAAACATTCCATGGTCTTCATGTCAGTCTCAGATGTCAGATGGATGAGAAATTAAGGCAATTAGTCATTAACTATTGAAAACAAAATATGTGAGATCTGCCTTTTCAGCAACAGTTTTTCAAGATGTTTTTGAGCAACAAAATGACCTATAATTGAATAAATGCATACCTTTAATACCATAACGTGGAACATTCCAGGCAAGGCAGTAAGACAATCAGGCGGCTGACCCTTCACCAGAAAGCTACATAGTGCACCTTTAAGACATGGTGTACCTGTATTTGTTGTACTAGATTAGGTTTAATCGTGGCCATTTTGGGTTTATTTATCTCATGTAACCAAATGCCGTCTTTGTCAGTGCTTTGGCAAAGACTCCAAAACTAATATTTTCTCAAGTGGTGAAGGAAAACTAGTGTGGCTTCAGGCTTCACCCAGGCCACTTTAAATTCATACATGACTGACCATTTGTAATTGACTGACAAAGGTTGGAGTGTTTGGGAGGATAACAGAATGTATCTCCTGACCACACACCAGCACCAACACAGCAGCACCACCTACTACTATCTTCTCCCTCCCCCATGGCCTCTGCTGCCTGCACCCAGTAACAGCAGACGTGCTGCTCAGCCTGCATGTCTAATTGAGAGGAAAACAAACTGGTGGCTAATGGGAAGGTGAGGAAAAACACCATTAAAACCAGTGATCCTCTGAAATAATTGCTATGTTCTATATGTGTCGTGCTTCTTTGATTGATACGTTGCCTATTAGTGTTTGAAGATGTCGTGGCGGTGTGGAGGAAAATCATGTTTTGTGAGGATTAGAAAGATTAGACCTTCGAGCTACCTTTAACAAGTAGTGTACAGCTTTATGTTTTCTTATGGTGAGTCTTTTCTTCATTTATATATACCTGAAATTTACTTTCATTGGTTCTGTTTAATCCTGTCTTGGACCACATCTAGACCAGGTTAAGTCTAGTTTACACTGGCTGCAGCCCTTAGTTTTCTTACTTTGTACAATCTGCTACATTTTCCTTGAGAACCCCTAAAGGAGACACATTATGCAAAATCAACTTTTTAGAGTTTTTAACTATGTCATAATTGCGTTCCCTTTTCATCTACCCCTTTAGTGATTCATGCATGCATAATGTTTATTAGCCTTTCGCAGTGGCTGAGTGGCCAGTGCTCTCACCCCTGCTCATGACAGGTTGAACCAGCGTCATTCAAGGATGGGTCAAATGCAGAGGACACATTTCCTAAAGGAAACATATAAAGGCTCTTCTTGAAACTAATCTTGAATCTTATTCTCCTGCAATCAAGACACCATTGCTCCAAAGATTCCAGTGCATGCCCACTGCTCCGTGCCCTTTCTTAAATGTGGAGCAGTGCAATACAATTATGTCTTGTAAAGGTGCAGAGAAATCAATAGCAGTATTCGAACAGAATTCAGTGACATGTTGTACTCGTTTTCCAAATCAGAATGACTTTTATTCATCCCCATGGGTAAATTTCTCAATATTGATCTAATAATTTAATTCAATATTACAATTTAAAATGTCCATATAATAAAATGATGATCCACGTGTGTCATTAGCACGCTATATATGTCTGACATTAGCTTAGCAGGTTTCGCAGTTATTCTTGTGGGGAGTCCAACACCCGCCTCCCGGTCTCCATGGAGATTCTATTGCTTTGCCTGGGATGTTCCACACTCTGACAATAAACTGATATGTCTTGTTTTCATCTCATAAAAAGCAGAGAGGAATAAACTTAAAAACACATACTATGAGAAGATTAGCTTTACAGATCTGACTTGTAACTTGGCCTGGGGGAATCACCTGCTTTTCTTATTACTTTTAATGCCTTACTGTGGAACATTACAGGCAAAGCAACAACATCACCATGGAAACAAGCAGGTGACAGAAAAGTTAGCGTGGACCTTTCAAATTGCTTTAGATTTAGATAAATTCAAAATGAAACAACATGGTAATTTTTCCTTTTACATGTCGCCTTCAAACACTGTTATCAAGACAAATATTTACCTCGGAGCCCACATCAGTGTAATGGATATTTAGCTGCATGCCATTAAGCTAATGTCTTTCAATCTGACTGCTGACGTACAGTGCATGTGTGACAGCCTCCAAGGTCAGAAAACTCAAAGGCACGGCCCTAAGTCAACAGCACATGATTAATCACAAACATTGTAGCGCGCTTAATAATGCACTGCACATCTCTGCAGTTAGAATAAAACATTTAGTGGCTCGCTGTATGAATATTGTATGTCTAAAATGGATCAAAGAATCAGCAGGTCTGCATGTGTTTTAGCCTGTGAATGTCACTAGTTCGTACACTGTGTCTCCTGCTGTTGTAATGCTTGAGTTGGCTCATTGTTAGCCAGTTCTGCTCTACCTGCAATTAAATTTCCAAAGTCAGAGGAGCTTAACTAATTACTCCCAGTAAAATGCCCTCACTTTCCAATGCAAATAAGATGGCAATGTGCTCTAATAGTGCAGGAAGCCATCACACAGCGCGGCTGAATCTCTCCCCCTGCCAATCAATACAGAATGGGATTTGCAGCATTATGTCACGTCAGCTTTTTCTGTGCATTCATTTGACAAATAAAACCCCAATTAAGATAATGCAATACTTAGTGGAATGCCTAATGGTGCACTTTGGCTGTGCATGTTGAAATAAAGAGTGTTTTCCTTACGGTCAGAGTCGCTTCTCCAACTGCAGTCTTTCTAGGATCCTGAGATACTGACAAGATCTTGACAAGGCCAAGACCGGGAAGCGCACCTGCAAGACAATGAGTTCCAAGCATTTTTATAATACAAATCACCCAGAAACATCACCTTGGAATATGGAGTGTAATGTAAATGTGCTGCGTTTGAGCCGCATTTCCATATTGTCATGGAGAGCGCTGCCGGCTGCAGCAGTCTGAGGGCTGAGGTTTGTTTGGTCTCACAGTCGTAGCTGTAATTACTTTAGGAAATGTCCAAACTAAACACCACCAGTACAATACAAGAGGCCTTGAAAAAATGCATTCTCCGTGGTCCAAACATTGCATTTACATATTAGTCACATTAATCTCAAAGTTGTCCAGTGAAAGTTCAAGTGTGTGTGGTCTGGTGGTTAAGGGCAGTACGCTGTGAGTACGATTCCGGGCGTTAACTAATTGACGATGTCTATTCCCCCTCTCTCCCCATTTCATGCTACAATTATCCTGTCCATTAAAGCCTTCAGGCCAAAAAATAAAACCTAAGAAAAAGAAAAGTCAAGTCTGTGAACGTCAAAAAAGGTTAGTAATGCACTCTTGGTAATGTTCTTTTCAAATGCGTGTAGTGTAATATTAAATGAAAACTCCTGGTCGAAGCCAGTAAACTTAAGTTTCACCTGTAATAATAATAATAATACAGATCTCCTGAAATGGTTATGTTGAGTATTAATGGTAGGTATGAGCATTCACTATAAAACACTTGGAATTGAAGTGACAGTATGTTGTAGCTGCTGATCCCTTTTCCAGTGAATGGCACCAGGCTGCCTCACTGCAGTGAATTATACATTAAGTCATGCTGCAGATGCACAGTGTATTATTTACCAATGGTGCTGTATATGTGGAACATAGAGAATACACCTGACAAGTATTCACAGGAGCTGTAGCCCAAACGTCCACAGTTACCACAGCAGTGCACCACAGTTTCACCCTCAAGTCCCCTCATATAGAAACTTCTTTTGGTTTGTCTTGGATTTGAAAGCATTTGTCTGTTGGGCTAAAATCAGCTTTTTGTGCCTTCATTTGCTTGTGGCATTTCCTTTGACAAGCATTCACTTTCTCTCATCACTTTTCCTGAACACCATATTCCTCTTAGAGTCATTAAACTTTCACATTTTGTCTGTTTTGCCTATGAAGAGGTGAAGTGCACCAGATGTGTCAACAGCCTGATCCAATTCCCTGCGACAGAAGCCACATTCACTCTGCGTGTACATTTGTCCTCACAAACTGGCCCTTATTCATTTCAATTTACATTGACTAGTGGTGGAGCTGCAGCAACACCCGCTATAAACCTGCTCATTTATCTGACATGAAAGCTGATGATTACTAAAGACAGCTTCAGTGTTGACAACAGAGGAGGAGGAAATCTAAAGGAGATGGACTGGGATTGATCTAGCGCTTGGAAACAAACAGCCTGTCACTGTGGGAATTGTTGAGTTTGTCCAACAGCTTCAGGTTCAAGTTCAAATTTGTAAAAAAAAAAAACGAAAAGAAAAAAAAAAACGAAAAGGGACAGAATTTAGAACAGTTAGTACACATAGAAATTCCAAGTGCTTTACATAACAGGAAAAGAGGCATTAAAATCACGCTACATCCAAGTACAAACATAATATTTGTCATCAGGGATGTACTTTGGTGCCCGGCCATGGAGAGACTTGTACACTCAGATGTGCTTTAAAGAGATACAAACTCAGAATAACCTCTTACACATCACCTACAATTTTCCAGCATATTGCAACTTAGTTTTAAAATATGCATTTCTAAAATCTGACAAATTATGCTCAGTGATCCATCAATGTCAAGTATCTCTTTTTTCTAACGTTTATAGGTCATCAAAAGCCGTTTAAGAGAAGAAATGTTCCAAAAGTATGACACACTTATTTTAAAAACCCTCACCTGACATTTCCAAAGGTTAAGCTCTGTGGAAAGGGCAAGCTAATTAAATAATTTCCTTTTAGAAAAAGCGGGTTAGGGGTGAAAATCAGCTAATCACAAATAAGATGTATCTCACAATTGTTTTGCAAAGTGCAGGAAAATCACATGAATAAAACATGTTTCAGATAATCATCCAATATATTATGCATTAAATATTATGAGCTACAGCAGGGACAGTATACAGTGACTCGTTATAGTTCTATAGTTATAAATACTGCTGTAAATGGAAATAATGGTAACAATTTTTCCAAATATACAAGTCCATTTCTAGAAAACAGAAAATATCTATTCTATCTAAATATATCTATATCTATTCTAGATTCCGCTGTGTTCCAAACTTTAGCTCCCACTTTACTTTTCTTAACAGTGCACAATGACAGGTGCGACAACTCATTTGACGAAAACACAATTGAGGAAATTATATTTAAGATTTTGTAAAAAAAAAAAAGAAGATTTTGTGAAAAAAAAGAAAAAAAAAAGTTACAAATGTCATCACAGTTTGACGTTTTTTAGGTTTATAGTATTTACTTCCTGGTTGTAAAGCTTGACATAACTTTCCATATTTGTCATGTTTTGGCATATTTTACACTGGGTCAAAACGTTATTATTTGACTCATTGAAAATATAAATAAACCTGTTTTTTTTGTAGAAGTTATGTTAAAAGTGTCTAGAAATATGTTTTTTTGCTTTAAATTGTTATTTTTCAAGTTTTCTTCACAAACTGACACTTGATCGGTGTAAAACTGTAATTTATATTTACAGCACATAATACCTCACCAAATAAAGTTAAAATTAGAAATGACTTGTGCATTAAAGGTGCACTATTTAGCTTGTATGACATTAAACTTATCCATCTGCGCGAAACAAAATACAAACCCCTGTAATAGAATAAATGCGGGGTTGATATGTTTAATATAGTGTACCCCACTTCTGCTTGTCGTTCACATTCACATTGCAGCTCAATAGTACAATAGTATTTTTATGCCTCTATAAAATGTACCAGGAAGTTAAGTTAATTCACCAAGAATACATCATTATATGAACCTGTTTAACATCAGCAAATTTGAACGTTCTATTCCTTACCTCGTATGTCATGCCGCTTACATAACGTTGCTTTTCAAACACTCCCACACTAAGAGTTCAAGAGGTATGTTCCACAGAAAAAATAACATTACATTCAACCCCTATTTATCCACTTACACGGCTCACACAGTAATAAATACATCACGAGTCCTATATTTTCACCCTGTTAAGGTAAAGCATGCATGAGTAAATATAAATACAGTTCAAATATCAAACTTGTCACGTCTTCTTTCCTTTACAGTTCTCCCGTGCATGTTTATGTTCACGCAGATGTCTTGCCAAGGACAGTTCTTTATTTTATTGTGAGCTTAGAATTGGCACGACTTTGAAATCTATATATCTTACAATGGAGGACAACAAAATCATGTTTGGCGGGAGTTCTGTTGGAAGCCTGTTCCGGGTTTTTATAACACCATGTCAAAGTGCTCATTATTCACAGGGAAACTCTAACTGCTGGACAAACTATGGCTGCCATGTGGCCCATCATTTCCATGTGTTTTGGGACTGTCCTGTGGCTCAGAAATACTGGACTGAGATCAACAAAGCACTCAGAAATATTTTTGGCATCCCCGTCTCACTGGAATTCAAAAGTATTGTATGTATTTGGGCCTCAGAACCCCTGGCATGAACACAATGAATGGGTATCTACGTGTGTTCTCTTGGCGGGAGCAAAGAAGGCCATAACAAACCAACAATCAAGGACTGGACTGACATTGTCACATTCAAAATATGGACTCAATTTGAAAACGAAACAGGAACGATTTGACAGACTTTAGACTAAATGGGATACAAAAATGTGTTTGCGTCGTAAAAAAACATAGCACTGTTTCCATGACAATTAATTTACGATTAAGGTCCTCAAAAGATGCAGTAAACTTAAAGTGCGTATGACAGGTTTCTATGATTTTCTAATTTTGACTTTATTTAGTGTATTAATATCTGTTGTAAATATAAATGATAGTTTTACATCAATCAGGAAGCTGTTTGTGGAGAAAAGTTGAAAAATCTGTTGAAAAATACAGGAAGTAAACAAACTGGGGAGACAAAGGTTAAGCATAATTACACAAAAGAAACTATTTTTTTGACCCTTTAAACATTGATTCAACAAAAGAAAGGTGTTCACATTTATATTCATTTGTCAAATTAAAAGTGCCCCGTGTACAGTGTTGTTGCTATGTTAATTTCCTAGCGTGATGTCATAATTTACAACCAGGAAGTAAAATTAAAAAGCGGAAAATTGCTAAACTGGTATAACATTTGTAAAGAATTTTAGCTAATTCTGAAATATGTTTATCTGAACTACTTTTTGGTTAAATGAGTAGCCAAACCTGTTAGGGGAACTTTAAGCCTCTGAATCTCTTGGACCACAGACAATAAAGAAATCAGTTTTCCAGTCTATGGCTTGGTCACTATTCTTGGCGCTCTGGTCCTGACGTGAAGAGAAAAGCCTAGATGTGACTGTCGTTCCTCGATGGGAGCCGTTCCAGGTTATGATGTAAGTGTATCAGCAGAGGCGCATCAGAGCCCAGCGCTGATGCAGAGCGACGCTGTCAGTCCAGAGACGCCCAGAACGGCTCATACAAACCAAGCGGGCGTGAAAGGCGCGGGGTCAAAGGTCATTCAGCCGGCAAATCGACTCTATTATTGTTTGTATGGCGCAGATTTAGGAAGCATCCATCAAGCAGGTTATTTTGAGGACGGTGCCGAAAGAAGAGCGAGTAGCAAACACAAAGGCCTGCTATGATTCTTACTATTTTGATCAATTAAAAAATGAGAGTAGATTTTTTTCCCCTTCTTTTTTAATGTACCTGTATTTTCACTAGTGGGGAAAATGTTCTTATTATACACTAACATTTGATAATAACATCCATTTTTATTGTTTTATTGTGCTTTTTATTTATTGCAGATAAAAGTTTCATACTACAGTTATTGTGACATGACAACTATATAATAATAAATAATAATTCATTCACAAAAACAAAATGGGTACTTGACATTTGAGGGTGTAACGTCTTTTGTCCTGTGCTGAGAAGTATCACTGTAGCAAAATATGAAAACGATAATAACCAATCAGTTTTACAGCACGTGTAAGGAAAACAGTCACAAGCTTTACATCATTTAGTTATTTTTATGTCTGCTTTTATGTAATGTCAGCTGTCACACACACATTCATGACAATTTTTCCATAGTATTACTTTAATAATTATGTAACTGTCCCATCCTAAAGGAGCATTTTTAAACAATTATAATTGTATCTGTCTTAGAAAATCCAGCTGTCACGCCGCAGGACATACATTTTTTCAGAAAAGTTGGATTTAACAAAAGTAAGAATATGATAATTATTTCCTTTGACCTGAGGCTTAAAACTTTAACTCCAGAACCTGTCCTGGAGCATAAGTGTCATCCTGATTCTAACATTAACAACACAGCCCCCCGGAGTGAACTCAGGAAATGTATAAATATCATATCTTTTCTAGTTCTCACAATCTCATGAACTTTTAGCAGCATTATAATTTATGTCACATTGAAATCGGTACTGAGAACATATATTGAGGATCTGCTGAAGTCCTGCACAGTAGCAGCAAAACCCAACCAATAAAAGTGCAAGAGTAGGTTTTTTTGCACAAGTGGCAGGATTTATTTGGCAGAAGAACAACAGCGACGAGTGCTTGAGGATTCAGAGCAGACGGGCTGGAGTTATGTGTCCTTGTTTAGATTCATTTCCAGGAAAAAGTGCTAGTGTCAGGGACGGCACAAACAACAGCAGCGCACATTGAATCAGGAAGAGAGGTTGTGCAGCAGCCCGGAGGATAATGCTGCTGTCTCACGTGTGGAGAAGGCAACTTAAACCAGATCACTGGGACGGAGATGGTGCAACGGAAGCTCACAGTTGCAGGGTTACACAGGCAGTCGGTGGTAAAGATCAGATCTGGTCTCCTGCTAATCAGTTGAACTTGTTAACTTTTTATTTAATTAAACTATCTCCTTCATTTCTTGTAATTATGGTTAGTTAATTGATCACGCTGCTTCCACTGCTTTGTACAGCATGCCAACTAGCCTGTTCTTGCCTTGGCCCTGGGTTTGGCTGTTCTTGCCTTCATAAATGTCCTCCTCAGTGGTTAAAGACAGTGCGGAGGTCATAGGTCAGCAAGAAGAGATAGGCTCCTCCCTCAAACAGTGTACAATACCTTTAATCAGCAAAATAACAGCTCAACTCACGTTAAGTAATGCAATTTTCCTTATCTTTCATTCAAAGTAATGAATCTTATGGTTCAGTCCGACCGCATCACGTTTTGTTTGTAGCGCGCATCACTGAGACTTTGATACAGTGGTTTTAATCAATGAGAAGTCACGCGCTGTGAATGTACCAGTGCTACAAGAAGACTGGAGTGTCTGCATTTGCATAATTGAAGAAAACATTTTGAGGTAAACATAAACTGTGCTGTGAAATTGTCAAAAGCGTCTGAACCATCGATTGGTGAACGGATCCAAGCTGCAGATGATTTGATTTGGACTTTTACAAACCATGTCTATCAGGTGCAAAAGTTTTCAAACAATGGAACTTGGAATTTCAGTTTATGGAACAAAACTACAGCCTTCACGAGGTCCTTTTGTTGTGACATAAACTGATTTTTGGATGGAGAAAATAACTTGCTATTTAAATGTGGAACTGAAATGTATTTTGCTTTAATATTTTGCACAAAGTGGTCTGTGTTGACCTGTACATTTTGTTATTCAGATGTATATTTAAAATACTCCTGAGTACTTTTACTTCTACTTGAGTAGGTCTTCAAGTCAACAAAATGAAAACGGTAGACACAGCTGTATTCCTGAGGATGATGTGTTGATAGTGCTTGTGGAGATCAGACATAATATTTCAACCTCTTTACAAATAAAAATCTTTTGTAGCAGCAACAATATCCAGCTTGTAATTAAATTTAAAAGTTTGAGGCATGTAAACACTAGACTCCCGCTGAAACACTGCTCTGGGAAACCAAACAAAGGTTCAGTTCAGAACAAAGGATTTGGACTTTGTTTTTCCATCTCTATGAAAGTGTGTTTGTTTTGCATGAAGAAGAAGAGTTGAAGTGCTTCTATGATTTTGCCCTTAAGCAAAACTGTGTCCTTATACATCTTGTCTTGTCATTTACATTTCAAAAATACAAGTTTGTGAAGTTGCTCACCTGCTATCCTTGGCAACTTTTAGGAGCTTAGTTTGTGTGTTCTATTGTGTCCAATATTTGCTCTGGGATTTGGAGCTACAAAGAACTGACATTAAGGCTTGTTATGTCTTTTCTAAATATAAACTAACTAATTAAAACCACACTCCAGTAGTTATTCAATAATAAAAAATTAAAAAAATGTTTGGCTCAGGATACAAATAGCTGCAGAGAGTTATTCCCCTAAAGAACACTTTGTCATATTTGTTAGTACATATTTGAAGCAATTCAAGATATTACATCAAGTACATTCCATTTTATTATCAAAAGCAGGTGGGTGTTTGCACATAAAAGTAAAAGTCAAGTCTGTGTGAGAACTTTGTGAAATGCTTTGTTAAGTTGTCAAATATAGCATAAAGCTCGATCCTTCTTTACCTCACTGTCCACAGATCTCACAATCTTAATCAGAATTGGTTTATTGCCATTGTCAGTGATCAAAATTCACAAACAGGAACTTGTTTTGACGTATGGTGCACATAAAACAATTAATAAAATAGTAGCAAGATATATATATAAAAAAAAAAGATAAAATAGACTTAGACTATATACAGAAATGAGTCCAACAGCAGAGGGAAGAAAACTGTTCTTGTGGCGGGAGGTTCTGGTCTGGATGGACCGTAGCCTCCTGCCCGAGGGGAGGGGCTCAAACAGTCCATGTCCAGGGGAGGAGGGTCAGCTGTGATCCGACCTGCTCGTCCCCGAGTCCTGCAGACGTACAGGTCCTGGACAGATGCAGAGCACAATGCTGTGCTGTAGTCTGTGTTTGTCCCTCTGTGGCTCCTGTACCACACGGTGATGGAGGAGGTGAGGATGGACTCGACGATGGCCGTGTAGAACCGCACATCATCTGCGTTCTTCCTTCTGTATAGGTCTAATCTACGATGTCTATGGGTCATTGTCATATTTTGGACATTGATATTGATCTAAAATGGCAAGTTTATAAAATAGGTCCACTTACTTCAATGTTGAAAACCGTGTGGGTGATTTGGCCAGTTGCTTTACGTTATGTCGACTTTGGAGAGGTGCAGTTCACGATAGCGAGCAGAGGAATATGTTTCATTTGTCCCAAAATGGCCACACGATGCTGACGAATCCAATGTGTGTCACCGTTTAAGGAAATAAAACTGCTGAACGAAGTAAGTAAATATCAGTGGGCGTAACGTGGGCAGCGCTGAAGACCTGGACTGACAGAGCAATGGTGTCTTGTCCACAAGAGAAAGAAGATAAATCAAATATGCATGAATCACTGTAAATACTTCAAATGTTTATGACAAGGGAGACAAGTGTAATATGGTTAAATGCTCCTAAACGCTTATTTTGTATAATAGGTCTCCCTTAAAAAAGGCAACATTCAGTACATCAAGAAGAGTATTACTTGTTTGTTATTTATTTGCCAGGGATTGTAAATATAATGCATAAAAGCTCAAAATATGTCCTCATAATTGTATTGTAATGTTCCTCTGAACAGTATCTTTGAGACAACAATGTTTCTGAAAGAGCAAATTAGGGCAAATTTTTTTTTCACGTTTTTAATGGCCAACCTAATGTTCTGTGCATAAATGCAGGTGTACATTTAGAGCAGTTTAAGGAAAGGAGCGCTGCCTTGTTCTGCATTAATGGCAGTCTTCAATGCCATTTTCAGAGCCACTGGACCACACTGTGGGGCAGTAATGCAAGAGAGAATAGTTTTGAGCACTAGGGAAAACAATCTTCTGATGCCTCCCATAACTGCAGTGGTGCTTAGACCACTTGAGTCTTCTGTCTTTAATGACACCAAGAAGTTTAGTTTCCTCTACTTACAGTTGCATCATTGATTGAGCATTTAATTGTCATTTTAGATAATTTGTTTAATATGTGCTGTGTTTGTCAGAGGATGAGGCTGAAACAAAAGGGGAACTCTGAAAAATGACATCTGTGACACTAAATAGACGTCAATCAACCACAGGATACACTGACATTGATTTTAAATCAATGTCAGTGTAACAATTGGTCAGTGATCATTTTTTCGAGTAGTCAATCAATAATTTCTATTGTACACTGAGATTTTTGAAAATACATTTTTGACCAGATAAAGGTGACAAATATGATAACTGAAGGTTTCTGATAAGAGAATATTTACACATAATGTAAATTACAGATGAAAATCACTAATTGTTGTCTTAGTTTGTATAGTCCAGATAACAATTACGATCATCAAAAATATGGTTAGTTTAATAGTGAACTATGATTATTTTTGACTAAATACTCCAGCCCTAAATTTGAATATGTCATATTCAAAAAATGTCCATCTGTTGTCCCTAGACAGATAACACAGTTGTGCAAATCATGCAAAATACAAAGAGCAGTACAAGGCAGAGTTAAAATGCTCACACACTAGCAGCTCCCTTATTATACAGACTATTACACTTGCCACATTTCATTGACAAAAAAAACATTTAGTTACAACAAATCCTCACTGAGTTCAGAGGCTGAGGGGAAACTTCACCTCATTGGTCCAGAGCCGTATGTTCAGCCCTTTGCTCTTTGCAGCTATAACTGCTGTAAACTTGTAACGTTTCCTGTTTGTGTTCCTCTTCTAAAGACATCTGGTATAATTAAGCATTACTTTCATTTGGGATTGTTCAATGTGTCTATTGTTCTTGTTTTTATCTTGCACAACCAAATGTTTTGTCAAGTTTTGTAGCTTTGCCATGTAATAAAATGGCACCACTAAAACTTTGGACTTTCTTTATAAATACCAGTGGTTTTAATAATCAGCTATTCAAGTAAAGTGCTCGCTGCCTGGACAGAAAGATAAGTTAAAATGCCTACTAACAGCCCGAAAGTACACTACAAAGTTGCCTAGAAGTTTGTTTTTTCTTTCATTAATTTGTCTTTTGTTGGTTCACGCTGCAAACTGAGAACGTAGAATCTAGACATCATTAGTAGATGTTTATGGTGCTGAAACGCCCGGCGGCATGTACAAACAATGAGCACAGAAACATACACTAGGACTCTGGAGGAACAGGAATGAGGTTAGCGCCAGTGTGAACGCACATGTGTAAAGAAGAGAAGCATGTCTGTAAACTCCAGGGAATTCAGATGGTATCGCTGTTTTATACACAATCATGCTTGTGCGTTATGAATGCGGACACACATATATGGTCCTAGTGTTTTAGCCTAATCGTATTCAATGTCTGATAACGATATAACTACATAACAAGTACTGAAATAAAACAACAGCAAAATAACTTTAGCAATGCATTTGGTCTAGGGCTGAAACAAATTCATTGATTAATCACAACTAATGTGTTGAAATTGTAACAAATATAAACTGAGAGCTGAGAGAAGAGTTTGTACGACTCATATAAAGCAGTGATAAAAATCAATCAATCAAGATCTTCTCAAGTGGCATCACATTAGCTTTATGGGTCTAATTTAGTAAAAATCTTATTTATCGGTCTTTTGCAATCCAAACATTGATTACTGGAGGAAAACAATCGTCAGAGTAATTGATTAGCAAAAGAATCATTAGTCACAGCCCTAATTTGGCCAATTCTGTTAGAAATAAATCAGTCTGTAGTATTAATTGACTGTTAAACAGAAACATCCGTTACAGAATACCATTTTTCCTTTATTATTCAACAGTGTAAATCTCCAGTCTCACATTGTGAACACTGATTACGCCCGAGCCAGACCAGCTCATCTTGTGTGACACCATTCCCCGCCGCTGTAGTGTGACTAACGGCGCACCTGAATGTCTGTTGTGGCTAAATGAGACTTTAATACGCTGCTCCATGGTGATGGGGCAGAGCGTGTGTAGTCCCTGCTGCTTCCCTCATCAATGCTTGTGTCTTGCCATCGTCTTGCACCGCGTGAACTCTCTTTCGTCTCCAGATACAGGTGTCTGAGGAGGGCACAGCACCTGACACCTCCGCGGCTTCGAGAGCTCTTTGGACGTGGAACCATTAAGACTTTGGGACTCGGAGCTTTCTGAGGCAATAAATCCCCGCTTGTGTTGTTACGAGTGGGGATTTTTGGAGTTGTAGTCTGTCCATAAACGAGGGAAATGATCTGCGCGTCAGAGATGATCGGGAGATTTGCAGTCTTTTGTCAAAACCAAAAGGATCACTGTGAAAATGATCCTTTTGGTCGACTGTGAAAAGTTTTTAAAGTGCCTTAAAAATAAAGTTGGTATGGTAGGCTAAAATAACAACAATAACAATAACAACATGTGTCACAACTTTTTTAAATTTACTGTGTTATTGTTAAAATATAATAAGAATACAATGAATAAATATGAATAAATAAATAAAATAAAATAAAATAAAAATGAAAAACAGAACCAATTCATGAACCCCTTTTTTGCATGTAATAAAGTAAAATCTGTTAAATGTTAATTCAACGTAACCTATTTAAATGGAGCAAGGTTCACTTTTTTAAGTGAACATAACTTAACCTCGTCGTTTTCATATTTTTGAATAATTTGTTACTCAAACTAATAATCTAATGATTTTGACATGAGCATATTTGACTTGAACTTAAATGTTCCACAATGTACTTATTCAAGGTTGATAATGAATTATTATATTCAACATTAATTTATTTTATCTACAGGCAGGTATTAAAAACTTTATCTTCCCTTCATTGGATTAACAACATGGTTTAATGGGTTCATTTATCTTAGGTTGAGGTTTGGGTTAAGGTTAGACAAACAGCAATTACGGTTACAGCTAGCATCCTACTCTCCCTACAAATCAAAAAATATATATAAGGCGGTTATGATAATCATTGCACACATATGTATTCTGTAACATTCACAGTAAGAGGTAAGGTCTACTCCACAAAATATCCACTCTGGGCGTCTGTCTTCAGGCAGACATTGGGTTAAGCTTGGGTTGTTTCACATTCTACTGATTTAGTGTTTCAGCCCCAGGTTTGAGTGTGTCCTGTTATCTCCAACACTGTATTAGAAAATGAAAGTACACTGCTTTGAAAAATACTGTAATGTTCAGGCATGAGCTACAAGCTCCTGTCTGCCTGTCATTACAGAGTGTGTGATAGACAGTGCCCATGTGACACACTGAAGACATACGCCTTATTAGCCTGACCTGGAAAACAGCTACAAGGCTACAACCAAAAGAGCGGTGTAAACACCCCGAATCAGGCCAAAGTTTAGCAGTTCCCTAAAGGCTTATGATTCAACCGTATTAACCTATCAAGCCTACCATCGAGCCAGGCCAAGCATGCTGTATATTAATGAAGCTGGCCAACTTCCAGCAAGCGTTAGGAAAGTAAATAATACATAATAATAACAGATAAGATCCTGTTTGTAAGTCTTTAGATTTATCTGACAAGTGGTTGGATTTATTTACTTTCATATTGATTGTTACAGCCAATAGACAACTTTCAGCTAAACAACACAATAAAACCATTCAAAGCAACATTAGTTCAAGACCAGATGAAGGCAGAAGCTCAAGCTTGTTATGCCTGTCCTTTCATTTTAGGTAGAATTCTGTTCAAAATGCACATTATAAAGAACTCCAGGAGACTGAAATACTGTATAAACTGTTAAACAAAAACAAGAATAACAATTAATTACAGAATGTTTGTTGAGGTCTTTCCTATAAAACGACAGGATATTTAGTTCTTTGCAGAGGACATTATCAAAATAAATACACTTAAATGCACAATTTAAGTGTATTGTGCAACCCTAAAGAAATGGATTTGACACTAATTTATAAGAAATAATTGAATCAATAAACAGATTGAGAGTAAATGTTGATTAGCGATTCTTGTCACGTCTGGAGTGGAGAGCAGAGTTTAATTGTAAGTAAAACACAGCCTTGAGTATGTGAAGGTATGATCAATCAAGGAAGTTCAACAAAGCTTAAAGCGCTGAACAAACTCTGATAAAGTAGAAGACATGTTGGATAGGCCTCAAGTGGCGCCTTTGAACTTGGTGATTAAAGAGTCATCTTTCGTTTGACGGATTATATAATGATAATTAATTATACAGTCGATGTCGGAGTTTATCATGAACATTTCTCCTTTGACTAACATAGAGCCTAAATACTAATCGATTCAACACTGTGATGATATCAGCTTTGTAAGTATATTTCATCCCATAGCAGCGCTTTATTACAGAAAGTTAATTATGTCCATAAACATACAAGCTTTTAAAGTCGCTTCAAACCTCATTATAATGGCGATTTTACAAGTGTCATCTTCAACATCCTTAAATCTATCGCAAAAATAACTAACATGCACAAATGCAGATGTCTAATAGTTTTGCATCCTGAAATAACAGCCTACAGAGACACCAGTCATTGTCATTAGTTGAGTGGGCTTTAGTGAACAGGAAAGAAGAACAAGAACATTTATTATGAACATCTTTAGCACATATGTAGCCTCCACTCTGCCTATAGAAGTGTGAGGAAAACACATGAAGTACTCCCAGAAGCATACGCAAAATCCATTATCACCATGTAAGTCCTGCTTGACATTTTATTAATGCCACAAGGACATAAGGTACATTGTCTTTTGTTTGAAGACTTAGTTATAAAGTTCACCGACATCATTGTGTTGTAAAAAATGTGCGAAAGTCACGTCTTTAAAAAGGTGCATTCTGCTGGATTAGTAGAACTGAGAAAACTGTATTTTGACAATTTATTCAGGGTCTTTTAACACAAAGATCCTGTGGAGGACATTTGCTCCCAGTCAGCAACAAATAAATAAATAAATATACACAAATCTGGTGATCTTTTTTTATGGCCTTGGAATAGTCTAAACCAATCCCACCAAAGTTATTTCCCTGGGAGCACCATTTATTTAGTCAAGGCTGCAGTAGTTTAGCAGGATGGCTTTCATTTCACGCTTCATACTCTCAATGTGATTAATGCTACTACGGCAATGAAGTAAGAGAAAAGCCGTCATTCAATCCTATCATCCAGGAATGGGAGGAAGGGAGACTATCCTGGGGCACTGGAGGCCGCTGCCAATCACAGCGTTAGAATCAAACGTATACGAATCTGCACTGACACTAATGACTTTTCTTTACAACAACTCACTCTAAATGGATATGTTTATGAGAATTATAGAGTTGAGTCTGAATGTTTATATTAAACTTTATAACTTCTTCTTAAAAATATATATATGTTTGTTTAAAGTATATTCGTCAATTGATCAATTTGTATTTCATATTTCAAACGAACAGATGACATTCAATCCCAATCAAAAGTTAAATAAATAGCAAAAGTCACATTTGCATGGTGTGAAGGTTTCAAGTAGAGCTTCAATAAGTAACAAGAAATGGAGTGAGACAAAAAAAAGTTTGACTTAACATTTTATTGAAAACAATTAAACTGAAATAGGCCATTCTGCAGCCGATCAGCGAGCACCTCAAAACACAACCCCGAAACCCCCAAAAAACAGAAAAGTCCCAAACATGAACTCAGTAATGAATAGCGCCGCCGTTATTGCTGATCACTTAAAAAATTGGTTGCGGAATGCTTGATGCAAGTGTTTCCAGGAGGTGAGTGGGAACATTTGTGAAGTGGTGAAGTGTCTTTAACTGTTGTCCATTTTTGTAAATTCCCTCTCCATCCACCCCCAAAGGTTCTCAGTTGGATTTAGATCAGGGGAACACACAGGACGGTCCAAAAGAGTGATGTTATTCTCTTGAAGAAGGTCTTTGTCCTGTGTGTTTACTGTAGCGTTGTCCTGTTGAAAAACCCAGTGGTTCCACAGACGAGGCCCTCAGTCATGAGGGATGCTCTCTGCAACATCTGCACAGAGCCAGCAGCCGTTTGACCTGCACCACCTGGAGCTCCATTGTCCCACTGAAGGAAAAAGCACCCCAGATCATTATGGCGCATTGAAAACATCTCAGGTGAATCTGCTTGTCGTGTCAGTAACCTTGGAAACCATCAGGACCATCAAGGTTACATTTTTTCTAATCAGAGAATGGAATTTTCTTCCACCTTTCAATGTCCCATGTTTGGTGTCTCTTACAAAGTCCAAGCAACAGTTCTGTGACATTCAGGAGACAAGGCTTTTTTATTTTTAAATCCCTTCAGAGACAGATGTCGTCTGACGTTGTTGGGCTGCAGTCGGCAGTGTCTTGACGAGCAGCCAATCGGATCCTCCAGCTCAGTGCTGGTGTAATTTTTTCTTCCACTTGACGTTTTTGTTCCATAACCCTCAGCATCTTTTAAGATATTCAAAATGACTGTCTTACAGCGTACCACCTCAGCAGCGATGGCACGCTGCGAGAGGCCCTGCTTATGCAGCTCAACAACCCGACCTCTGCTTTTGCCTTCAGAACGTCATGACAGTGTGAATACCTGACAGTGTGAATACCCCCATTTTTGCACAGAATTACAATTGGCTTTTAATTGTAATTCGTGGTCCTAATTTTTGAGACTGTCCTCATTTCAAGAACGACCTAGTCCAAAAAAACGACCAAACAAGGCGTATGGACGTATGGTAAAACAGCGCCCCTGCAGGTCAAATTACACTCATTATAAGCTAATCAGATGTGAAAACAGGACTTACCAAGAGTTTTGGAGATTCCAGGCTTGCTCCAGGTTCAATTTTAGCACAGGCCCAGAGAAAACCATCTTTTCAGTTGATGACATCCACTCATTCTGGTCACAAACAGCGAAATCCACACTCAAGGAGCTAGTGCCAAACTTCTGCGTGTATCCGCGACAGAAAGTGACATCACGGAGCGTCGGAAGGAAATCTGTGATTTATTTCTTTTTTTAGACAGTTTAGACAATACATAAAACATATTAGGTGTAATTGCAACTTAAATTAATAAACGCAAATAAAAAAATATATATATATATTAATTAAAATAAACTTTAGTTTGATGATTTTTTTTGTTTGTTTGTTTTGTTCACTTTCTTCAGCGAAATTATGTGTAATCCTACATATCCTATCCCTAGATTGATCTAGATACATTTTAAAAACAAATACATTTTTAGATATGCTGATGCCACCTGCTGGTCAGTTTATGTAACTGACACACAAGTAGTGCATGGTTTATGACGTGATATTAAATAATAAACAGAAGGTTAGATCTGTATGAACAGAAACAGAACAACAGAACAAAATGTATGTTATGATAGAAGAATGTGTCGAAATTTGTAGTAAACAGTCATTTTGATCATTTAACACGAAGCCTGTCGGCCAAAAAAAATTGCTCTGAGGGCCACATTTGGCCCCCGTACCAGAGTTTTGACACTTCTTTAACTCCCCATGCACCCACCTCTCCATCAGCCTCATGGTACAGCCGGGTTTGAACAGTCCACTCTGCTTCAGCCTCCTCCTCCTCTCCTCACACGGCTCATAAACCTCTGAGGTGCTGCTCACCTCTTGTCCAGCTCCTCACACTTAATACACTTTTACACGATACATATATCCACCGGTTTCAATATCATATTGTTATAATTTTTTTCTGGTTAACTAATGGTTCATAAATAAATAAATACATCTTTCATGAAATAATTCAATACAACCAATGCTCTCTACAATCTGCAGATTACACAATGGAAAAATGATGCAGCAATACTTTTGCAGGAGTCAGGACTGATCAGGACCAGAACTTCCTGACATGAGTGTTTGTGAATCATGTTCACCCAAAAGAGAATATAATAGCTCCGCTGTAAGCAGAAGATGTTTGTGACAGTGATGAACCTGAGGACACAAACTGCTCCCACTCCACTGGAGGCAGGAGCTCCTCACAGGCTCCAGCTGTGCTCACAGTGAATGATACAAGACATGCACATCATAACTATTCACCAACTCACCCTACTTTAACCTGTGTGCATCCTGATTCATCTCTGCACTGTATTTCCTACAGCCTTACACCCATAATAGGGTATGATATGCTTCTAATTGTACAGGGACACTGCACAACAATGTATTTAAGGGCAAGATGCTGAGGATATGTTAATGACCTGATCAGCCTTTATTCCCAGAGTTCATCTTGTCCCAGTGTGGGACGTCTGTGATGTCCAGGACACCTTTGTCTCAAAGTCTGTTCCTTCTGCTGAAGCGGGACCTGGCTGGATATGGCCCTCGTCCTGCTTTAATTTGACCCCCCTGAAAGTTTTTGATAATTGTTAAAAAATGTCCTAAATGTTTTAGAAGTATTTTACAGAAATTTGATAAGGATAAGGATTATTACACCATCCCAGACCAGCCCTTCACCACTTGGCTTTTGATAAGACTCTGAGAGTATTTTTCCTTTTTTTTTTTTTTTGTAATTTCCTTTGCAAATTATGAAGTTTCTTATGGTCCGTTTGTTGGATTTTGTACATATAATAATAATGCACATTTTGAATCTCTGGCCATAAAAGGTGTTGCATACGCATACTTTTATACAAAAAAGGAGAAAGGAATTTAAAAGAATTTATAAATCATCTGATTAAATCAGATTTAAAACTATTTTATTATTAGTGATTTTCATATTTTGAATTGTTAAAAATAAAACAAATTTTACGTTTTGCATCTTTTAATATTAAACGTGCATTACTGCAGAACCATTTGTATTGTTATTGTTGTTATTGGAATTAATATTGACATTTACATATGAAATTACATTTTATATTTAGTATTAATCAACCTAAATGTCAAATTCCTTAATTATGGCAAATAATAGATAATAATAATTTTAAAAAGATAAATAAAAGAAATCTATTTCCGTCTGACGCTCCGTGATGTCACTTCCTTTTCTCTGGACCGGTGCTAAAAATGTACCTGGAGCAAGTCTGGAATCTCCAAAACTCGTGGTAAGTCCTGTTTTCACGTCTTGAGTTTATGATGAGTGTAATTTAGACATGACCTGCAGGGGCGCTGTTTTAACATACGTCCATACGCCTTGTTTGGTCGTTTTTTGGGCTCTAAACAAACGACCAAATAGGTCGTTTTGATTTGGAGGACTTGTTGTTGTTTTTTGATCAGCTGCAGAACAATCTATTTCAGTTTAATTGTTGATTTCAATAAAATGTTTACTCAAACTTTTTGTTTTGTCTCACTCCCATTTCTTGTTGCACGGTGAAGATCCAACCATAGCTGCGGGAACGTAATTTTGGAAGGGGGTGCAGTTTTGTTTTGTTTTTTCCGTGCAGTTACATACGTTTATTTTGGGCCAACTAAGGGAACTCACGCAAAAATTGCGTCAGGACCCATGGAACGTTTGTAGAATGATCAAGATACACACACTAACACACGCACGCAAACAGACACGCACGAGCAGGTGTCTGTATGAAATCAGGAGCCTCGACTTCTACGTGTGAAAATTACATTCGGCGATGGTCAACAGGGCATATGCCAAAGTACATAATATCAATGTTTAACACAGTAGGACCCTGTACAGTGTTACGACAGCAACACGGTGCAACAACCAGCTGTTTACTTCACTTCAGTTCAGTTTCCCCACGACTATGGCGACTTCATCAGTTCACTCACCGCTCAGACGAAGCAAAGTCCCACCTCTGTGAGACGAGAAAACATGGATTTTTGCCGCTGTCTTTCTGTGTAAACTCCCTTTTACACGTCGCGTCAGGTTCAAACATGAGTTGTTGCACACGCCGCCTGTAACTCCAGCGAAGTCCGCACATTTAGGCGTCTGCGGTGTAGTTTCCACCTCTTAATCCAGCCTGGGGTTGTCATTTCCTCGTGTATTTTGTCAGATTTAAGAGAATATACAAACAGCAGTAAACAGCGGTTTGCGCGCACAGGTCAGTGTGCCGTGCACCATTGCAGGTTTAGTTTTCCCTGACTTTAACCTGCAGGCATATAGTTAACTGCAAAAACATTTGATAAAAGCAAAAATCCCATATTTATTAGAACAGAAACTGTGTTGTTTTATAATGTTACCTAGTAAAGATATAGTTTTGCTCAGGGCAAAACCAGCAATGAGCCTGCTTACAAGTTCCCATTGAGTTGACCATCCAGCAGGGGGTGCTATTGCACCTTCTGCACCCCTATTTCCCGTGGCTATGGATCCAACCATGCAAAATGTGACTTTTGCCATTATTCATCTGGTCTTAAACTTTTGATAGGGACTGTATTACAGGACATTTTCTACAAAAGGAAAAAAAAAGCCCATTGAAGCGAAATGTGCATGTTTTATAACAATTTCACAATTTAAGCATATTATTTATTCAGCAGTAAAATGAGACATTCACTGAGAACATACAACAGAACAGTTGAGTACAATGTTGGAGGAGTGAACTGTGACATGTCCACATACATGAACCAATTATTGACTTTAATTTGCTTTTTATCTGACAAAATTGCTGTGCCGGGTTATTCATCAAGAAAGAGACAAGCTCATGTCATAACACTGACAACCTCCAATATGTTTTAATATTGATATTGGTAATTATTACCACATGCATGCATATAATTATATCCTACAGTGATGTTTGGCAAACACATCCATGGTTCAGTGCCTTTTCCTTCCTCTTGTCCCCTTTGACAGCGATCATTTCACGGATTATGCTGCAAGAGCACTACTTTATTGACTCACAATCAGTGTGAAACAAAAGAACCATGTAAAACCACAGAAATCTCTGCTCTAATAGAACACAATAGCCTGGATTTGTCTTGCCATCCTTGTAGAAGACTGAAAATGCTTGCTTAGCAACTCATCTGCCTTGTGCAAGGTCAATTTCCACCTCAAGAGTCAAATGAAACATGGCTAGGCTACACACTTAATCTTTTTTTTTTTTTTTTTTGCGCTCATTCGATTGGAGATAAACAAACTGGGCGTAGGACATGCAAACTTGGCATCATAAATATCTTGAATTCTTGGTTAAACATTTTGGCATCAGGGCAGTGTAGAGACAGTGAGGACAGAGTGTTCTGACTGGGGGACTTGAGCAAATGTCAGCAGGCCTCCTAACACCTCTAAACAGTCTCAAGCCGAGTGAGTGGAGACGGCACCGGGACACTGCCGACCATATGGCCACACTCATTAATCATGCTGATTAATTTCTGGCTCGGCCTCAGTGTCTACACAGTCATTTATGTAATACCAGGTCCTGCCCGGCCTACTGTACTCACTGAGAGCAAACCAGAGGAAGGCTGGACTGTTAGAAGGGTCAGAAACAGGCCAGGAAGTCTTTTGGCAATTAAGATGTTTATTTGAATACACCAAGGGGACAATATATGTTTTACCAAACTAATGTCACCGAATACAGCTATAATGTGATTGTTTGTCGAGGAAGGGCATCTGGCTCAGTATAGAAGTCTTTGCAGAGGACTGGATGTGCTTAGCCAGACCCAGAGGGGAAAGTATACTGCAGGAGCTATGTACAAAGAGTCTTTGAGTTTATCTATTATATTGCAGAAATAGGCCATTTTATAATGCTGAAATTGGCATTAATTATTGAATGGTGACATTTTGCATTAAAGCTATCTTATTGCAGACATTTTTAATTTTCTTTTTTTGTGTGTGAAAATGTATGTCTTTTTTTCTTTGTCATAGTAGTGAAAGCAAACTTCTCCCAACACGGTGTAAAACGTAACTCATATGTTTCAAACTTTGCCTTAAAATAAAGCTAATTAAAGTTATTACCTCAAAGAAGATTATGCAATCAGCTGCATCTGTCTGTGCTCTTTAAGCTTGATATAAGCCCACTGCAATTTGGCTAATTTAGATCTAGGACACCTCCATTTCCATGGTTACCGAGGCTCTGACAAACTGAATGAAACGCTGGCATAACCTCTGTGTGCTGCCCATAGGACCAGAGCATCACTAATTTAAAAGACTCTTCTTTTTTCAACCACATGCCCCAAATAATATGAATACTGTATTAATGAGATCATTGTGTGAGATTCTACATGAAATAGCAGTTATAGTTGACAGATACTGCATGTGTTTTGTACAGTTTGAGCTGTTGAGGATTATTTTTAGGCCCGAGCGCCACAAGCTGGCGAGAGGCCTATTAGTTTCGCAGTGCCGCATGGCGAAGACGCCGCGAGTGCGCACGGCGCGTGACGAATCGAAGGCCGCGCCGTGACGCTTTCCAAACACTCACTAACGCATTCTCAAATCATGCACGTTCCGTGCATACAAATTAGTAGTGGAAAATTGAACATTATCGCTGTAAACGGGCGAAGCGCTCGAAGTGCAAGACGGCAAAGATTTAAACGAAGTGCGGGATGACGCCGCGGCCGGTCGCCATCCCCACGCAGCTGCGCGGTGCGCTGAGCTGAGTCGGCCACTAATGCGCTCTCTAATTCATGCACGCTCTGCGCATATAACAATGTAATGCAAAACTGAACATTACCATTGTAAATAGGGCAAATAACAGAAAGCGGGCGGAGCCCACTAAAAATCTCGAAAGTGTCTCCCAGTGACCAGGGACCCATACCAAACGTAGGAAAGCGCGTGCGCTTTCCGAAAATGTATAGTTTGTGAACTAAAAAAAAGCGGAAACATTGTTTTCGTATCGGAATATTCTTCTTCTTCTTCTTCTTCTTTCTTCTTCTTGGGACCAACCCCCCTATTTTTCACCCAGTGAACATTGACGAAAAGTCCGGAAAATTTGCACACTCTAAAAATCGTGCCTCTCTACATTCTGACTATTTCCGATTTCCGAAATTAAAAATATGGCGCGTCAGCGCCCAAGTGTACAAAAAATGCATTACGGGATAGGAACGTGCCAAAAAAATTTGATCGTAGAATCATGAAATTTGACAGAGAGGTAGATAGTGACAAGAGAAGCAAAAAATATTATTACGGCAACGCCGTCCGCCCAACCAATTGTCAGCCATATTGGATGAAAATTCGCTAAACCTGATTCAGCGTTTTTTTTAAACTTAGTACTTTTACGAACTCCTCCTAGGCGCTTGTCTCAACGAGCTGAAATTTGGTGAAAATGAAGTTGAGGAGTGTGGCATTAAAAGTTATCCAAATCAGGAACCTATTTTACGGTCTCTGTCTAGCGAAGCTTAAAATTTGCCCACAATTCCTGAAATTTTCTAATTTTTATTTTGCTCCCATTTCCACATATAAAGTCCGAATTGCATCAAATTTGACTCAGTTGTTAAACTCCCTGCCTGAAACCTACTAGAAGTGAAAGAATTAAATTCCGCGCATTAGCGCCCCTACAGATTAAAGCAAACTTTATATGGGGAGCAAAAATTTAGTTTTTAGAATTTTTTTTAAATTTTGCACAAATTCCATTTTGGCCTACCGATCAAAAAAGCCAATCAGACCCATAAAGTCATATTTTGTACGGCAAAGCCACTAATGACCAAAACATCCCATGTTATTCTATGGGAAAATCAAAATTTGCATATTTTTTTACTACGCATTTTAACGAACTCCTCCTCGGGCGCAGTCTCACCAACCTGAAATTTGGTGGACATCTTCCTGAGGAGTGGGCGCCAAAAGTTATCCAAATTATCAGGATAGGTATTACGGTCTCCGTATGCGGCGAAGCCGCACATTTTGCAAATATTTTACAAAAGACCAAAACCCCATGTTATTCCTATGGGAAAATCGCAAAATCTCTCAAATTTCACTTTGTACTTTAACGAACTCGCCCTCGGCGTAGTCTCGATCAATCAGAAACTTGGTGACAATCATCCTGAGGAGTGGGGCACCAAAAGTTATCCAAATTATTAAGATAGGTATTATGGTCTCCGTGCAGCCTAAGCCGCAAACTTTGCCAACATTTTACAAAAAGACAGAAAAACCCCTATGTTATTCCTTTGGGAAAACTCAAAGTCGCTTCAAATTAAACTTTGTACTTTAACGCACTCCTCCTCGGCGAAGTCCGACCATCCAGAAATTTGGTGAAAATTATCTTGAGGAGTGGGCCATCTAAAGTTATCCAGGATTTTAGCACAAGTACTACAGTTCTTTAAAGTACAAGCAGCCAAACTTTGACCACTTTACACATTTTCAATGAAATATGAGAAGTAGGAGGCGCGGTAGCGCCACGGATCTCGGCAGCAAGTATTTTATGAGGAGGGAAATTGGGGCGCGTAAGCGCCCCCCTTTGGCGTTGCGGGGCGGCGGCGTGGCGCGGGCGAGGGCCGATCATTGCCGCTTGCGGCTATATTATTATTATTATTTTCACAACCTTTGCTAATTTTTTGTCTATTGCAGGAGAGGGACAAAATAGGGGCATTCAAACAGCTAATAAAGTGTCTTCTTTGTTTATTGGAACAATTGCTGGAGCATTCTCTGCTAATGGAGGCATGACATTTCTATTCCATATTCAAAAACACTATAAAAATGAATCAGATAAACTCCTTAAGTATTTTTTTTTAATTTGCATCTTTAAACATGAATAAAATGGAAAAGCGCAGACAACAGAGGCACTTGTTCACTTGACTGCACTCTTATTCAAAGACTTTCACTTTACACAGACGGCAGAGCAGAACTACACGCTGTTGATGTAGATTAAAGCACTTCCAGAACAAGAGTTATCTATAATGCATTGTTTACCACTGCGCTGAAGAAATGTATCCATGAGAAAGGTGAAGAATCGCCTGCAGCTACTCTCCATGTTCATTTATAAAACAAAATAAATTCACATTCAATATGCCCCCGTTGATTCCACACTGAATCCATAAGCAGCTTGTGCAACAGCTCCAGTGCTGCGTCGTGGCATTGATCAGAAACCTAAACAAGTGGTTTCAAGCTCTGAGATCGGAAAAAACGGTTTGTTTATTTGTGCATTATTTTCTTCAAATGAGACATACTATGCAAAATGTTCAAAAGAGCTTTTATCAGTGTTCCCTCGTTGTTTACGCACTCAAAGTGGTATTTAGAATGATTCACGCTTGTTCAAGTAATATTTCTTTTTCCTGCATTTAAAAGGGACATATTCTACAAAATAACTTGAATGAGCTTTTAATCTTGTTACAGCAACATTTCTTTACCTTTAATATACTCAAAGTTGTATTTTGATCGATTCCTGCATGTTTGAGTTAATCTTGTATTGTCCTAAAACTGAAGCTCATGCTCAGAAAATGTCTATTTTCACCTACCCCCTATCCCTGCCCACATCCATGTACTTAGTAGTGGTGGAAGGAGTACTACATTTTGTTACTTAAATAAAAGTACAGATAAGAGCAAAAAATACTCAAATGAAAGTAAAAACAATCTATATAAGTAAAAGCATTCAAGTATACCTTCAACATGTATGTAAAAAGTATTCACACTTTTGAGAACTAAGTTTCAATTTGTGATCTTGATGAAGAAACGGTCATCAGATGCAGTTTTTCTTGTCATTTGTATCTACATAACCTGGTTTTGTTTGCTCAAAACCAGAACTTTGAAAATTTAAATTAGGCTAGATTTGTCCATAAACATGCTTAATAAAAAAAACCTAAATCCCTCAGCCATTTCAGCAGGTCAAAAACCATAAGAAAAGTACTTTACTTTTCACTCCAATTAAAAAAGTGTTGTGGAGTAGAAAGGTCAGATGCCTGACTTTAAATGTAGTCACATCCAGATGTAACATCCACTGTAAAATGGACTTACGCAAAGTACAGTGAAAATGTTATTTACGCTTTTACTGCTGTACTTTGTTTCTTTCCATCACTGGTACTTAGTTTGTGATCATTTGAAAAGTTAAGAGTCTGACTGATACATGTTGGGCGCCAAAATGTAAAATGTCACAATAAGTGGCATGGCTTATCAGTTCAACAGTTTTGAACAGGAGGTCAGTGGCAGTTTCTGTTACTAAGAACTCATCATTATTGCAATTTACAATGAACAAAGAGTAAAATATTTCATAGTTCACTGCTATAAGTACCTGGAAAATTGTCTCCTTTAAGATGCCATTGTATTTCCCCTCTTTACGATGTTTTTGTCTCTTAAAGGGTGATACATAAATGACGCTCGCCAACATGACCTGTAGCTATCAGAGGTGGGTCCGGCAGATTGGGCCATAGTGTGGCATTTTGTTATTATGGCAACAGTGCTTTATGGTGCACAAAGTGTTACGCAAAAAATAAAGGGTTAGGCCAAGAGGTGTCACACTCCCAGGTAAAGCCTCTAGGGGGCACAGGGGAAGCTGTGCACAATTGGGCAGCTAATTCATATGCTAATGTTCTCATTTACACTGTAGAGCACGGAGGGGAAATGGATTTGATCGTTTTTAGGCAGATTTAATGTAAACTTTTGCACTTCATTAGACATGTTTGAAGAAACGTGTTTGTCTTTATTGTAATCAACACTTTTGGGTACATTTGTGCTCTTTTATACAATTATGAGCACAATACCATTATAATAAGCACCTTTTGGACCCATAAATTGACAGAATTTTCACACAGTTGTTGTTGACAGGAAATAGCTGTAGTTAATTTGGAGTATCTATGTGACTATCAAGTATATCTTTGATATAGCAATTTGAAATCAAGCGTTATTTTTATATCAAATAAATCAAAATTGTTAAAAAATGTCTAAATGCTATAACTTTATCTGTTCACCTTACATTGATTTATAACCAGAATCTACAATTTCTTACTTTTCAAATGGTGTATAACACATGCATTTTGGACAAAATACTCTTAAATTCACAATTAACAGACACTAGGCAAAGATGGAAAAAAAATATGTTAAAAAGTGTCCATATATAGGTGACAGTGTTTTCTGTGTCTGTTCTGCAAATTTCCTCATTTATATGCGCTAAGCTGTCAGAAAGCCCTGCTCACCTGCTGGGGCATAGGCCACGTACTAATCAGTCTTGGGATGACTAAAGAGCACGGATTATGTCACTTATTTCCATTTTTTCATCTAAAAATGCAAAGGTTGTACTTGAGAGTCTTGGTGGGCCTATCAGAGAGCTGGAGCGTGTCGCTGGGGGCGCCTGAAGGGTCTCCTCCTCACCTAAATGTGTGATTGATAAGACTGGAGCTCCAGCAGCTGTGCCTCAGGAGCAGAGCACGCTGATAACAGACCAGTGCGACGTCAAGCTGTTACCTCCCTGACGCTGACATTTGCCTTGTGTACTTGGCAACATGTGCCCAATAGGTATGGTCCCTGAGTGATGGAGCAGCAGGAGGCTGAAAGGCTAAACACGGAGCAGAACAGACCCGCACTTTCAAAACAAACTCAGATTTAGACAGCCCAAGCACAGCGGCCGTGTCTTTGTGAAATGTCAAGAAAAACAAGGAAAGAGGCTGATGTAAACATGGTCACTTAATAAACTCCCATGCCGTGCCACTAGATGGAGTTGTGTGTTGAAATTAAAACACTGCCAGATTATACATGCGACAGTTACATGACAACTTGTTTTGATCTGGTTCCATACTCCAGATAAGGCTAATTTAAACAAGTTTCTGCTTGCAACAAAGAGAGACATAAAGGACACTGTACTTGTACAATATTTTCAGTGTGGGTATAGAATAATTGTCACTTCCCAAACAACTGTGTAGGCAGAGTCTTTCAAATTATCTCAAGAGAAGCCACAATACATGCTTTGAAGCATCTTTCCTTTTTTGTTCAAACATGACACGCTGTACAGCACCTTTCTGAAACCATGTGTTTTTGAGACACTTTGTTCTTCAGAATTAAATTAAGTTTTACATTAGAAAAGGGTTTGTACTTCATAAGCGCTGCAATGAAAGGGAAGGATGTACCTTATCTCTGTCTGAATTCGCGCTGGCTTTTATTGCCGAGGTAATTTGCATTTTAATTTGGAGCTTGAACCTGGGCTTAATAGAATTAAACTGAGCGACACATTGACATGCTTTTCTGACCCCTTCCAGGCTTGACAGAGCACAGGCAGAGCAGAGGGGCAGATCTGCACTTGTACCAGGCATGGGTCTGACCCCTGCTGAGATAAGCCTTAAAGGTAAATATTGTTTGAAAGCCAATTATTACTACAATATTCTGTGGAGCCCCCACAGAGGTAAAGCATTAACCTATAAACGGTGCACTGAGGAGAAAGCCCGGATCAACACTAAAGTTTGATGTTGTACTAACAAACACAGCCTCTGTTCTGCTCAGAGTGCTACAGCATTGTCTTTAGACTGCAGTTTCCCACACCATAATAACTCCCAGACCTGTGCGTGTGAAATTGAAAGTGGGTTTGTCAGACATTTGAATGTTTACAGCAGCTTTGGATTTCCCATTCCAGTCAATATTAGGTTAGGCTGTGGGGGAATAAGGGGGAGCTCTGAAGCATGAAGAGTCTGTCGACATACAAGAAAAGGAAGCAAGCAGAATGAAGTTTGGCATTTATAATTACAGATGACGAGCTGTGGCAACAAACAATAGCTTTACTTTTCTGCTGCATTACATTAAGATTTGATACATGTCTTCCATAAAATTGGGGTTATTAAAGCCAATACATGGAATAAATGAAAGGAATCACATTAATTTTAGATACACATGTAAGTAAATGCATGTTTTATTTTGTTGTGCAGCATGCTTTGTCTCATTGTCGATAAGGAACAAAATGTGGAATGACTAAATTACTATGCGATTTATCACACAAACGTGATGACAGATGATGCTGCTGACAACCAATGTTTAGGAACACATGATGTGGACCAGACGGAGCCCACCACTGTAATACTCTTACATGAAATGTGTGCAGTTTATCTGGATAAACATATGGAAGCTAAGCCTAATTACTATCATTAAAGGTTTATTGTAGACTATGCTTTATGCAGTGACACAGCCATACCTCCCAACATATCGCACTGATTCCAAGACAAATACTTACAGTGAGCAACATTTGAATTTAAATACATACGGTTTATAAAGAATTTGGCAAAACAATGTAGTAAATATAAATTATGTTGTCCATATATCACAATATGGCATTAAATGCATGTATCTCCATTTAGTCGACCACAGGTGATGCCACCAGGACATGTACAGGTCAGATCTGTAAGAATGCATGTTTTTCATGATCAATAACAACAGTTGTAATTAGTTAGTTTAATGCCACACTGTGGACCATTCCAGACAGAGCACCTGTTAGATTTACTATACAAAATACTTTTGTGGAACTATTTTTTTTTAATCATTGATATTAGTGCAATAAGTAAGAGATTTGTTGATTTGTTTATCTAATGCAGTGATAGACTAGCAGTGAAATATATATTTCAAGCACATATCTCCTGTGTTTATTATTGTTTGATGGAGTTTGTAAAGTTTAAAATCCAGATACTTTAAAATCTGCTATATTTGTTCACCAGTATTTATATGTATACATGCTTTGGCTTGTGAATGGCTTTAGAACAACCTTTTCAAGCAGCAAAGTGAATCCCTGCTTATGCAGCTCAACCACCCGACCACGTTCAAAAAGAGAATGTTTTTTAGCCTTTGCCATCAGGACGTCATGACAGTGTGAATACCTCACAGAAAATGACAATGAATCTGCATTTTTGCGCAGATTTGGGCTTTTATAGGCATGTGGTCCTAATCTTTTGATCAGCTTGATCCATTATCGTTTTCAATAAAATGTTTATTCAAACTTCGAACTTCGATGGAACCCATTTCTTGTTGCTTATTGTTGGAACCTTGTTAAGATCCAACCATGAAAATGTGACATTTATTAAACTGGTCTCATACTTTTGATTGGGACCGTATTACAACAAAAAAATGTACTGTATTGATTTTAGTTACATCCATCTGTACAAAATATTACTGGCCTATAGAGTTTCACAATGTCATCTGAAAACCACCAATAGATTATGGTTTGGGTTATTCATTTTGTCATTTAATACCAGATTAAGGCCGCAGTCTTTACAGCTTCGACTGCATCTGCTATGTGTTACTGATGAGTGATATTGAGTGTCATTGAAGTACTTTTTGTCAAAGTAATGAATGTTAACATGCAGTTTGACAAAGACTGATGTGTGACACAAAGTTATTTACACTGCAACAAGAGTCTATCCCACTTTAATATGGCCAGGTGTTTCTTGCTCTGTGCCAGAACACAGTGACACCATTTTGAACGTTGTTTGAGGCTGCTGTGTCCTGACTGCGAGCCGTTTAGAATGTGAATGTGTTTTGTGTTTGTTTTGCTGAGGGAGAAAATGCTCGCACTCCAGAGTATGATCTGAAGAAAAGCAGATTGAGCCCGGCACGGCCTCCATCTATAATTGGAATCTGTTGTGGAGACTTTTGAATGGACGTCCTCCTAAAGCACTTCTCCTGTCCTAATAAGAAAGGTGGTGCACATGGGTTTTCTTGTCTTTCTTGAAAGACTGCAGCATCCTTCAAAAATGTGAAAGCTGAATCTTGGAACTGTGTTAAAAATGTATAGTATTTGTATATGTATGGAGTTGTTCTCTTAACTCTAACATGAAGTCCCTCTATAAGCAGGAAGACTGAATGGAAATACAATATCACTTTTCCAGAACAGGATCTGCACAACAAACCAGTCAGGCGGTTGTTTTTCATTGTGTTATGTGGAACAGACACATTATTGTGGCGTAAAAACTTACATAAGGATAAACTGTTTATTGTTTGTTGTACTGTTTGTTTATTTATCTCTGATTACAAAAGGAAAGATACTGTAGTGTATTATTTTTATTTTAGGAAACTAACTGGATTCATAATAGAGTAACTACCTTAATACAGTTACTCAAATTGCTGTTCAGTATTTTCGTAATTACTTCCCAAACATTGTGAAAATATATTTGTTAATACGCCAATTCGATTCATGTTGTCAGAAAAGCTCTGCACAGTTTTCCTGTGTTTACAGTAGGAAACACAGAGCCCATTATCAGCTGAGCACTGCAGATGGACCTCATTAATACCAACAATTCCTTTGTTTTTGTTTCTGGTGTGGAGTGTACAGTTGGTCTTTGATTGGCCCATTATCAGGGACACCAACATGGAGCCTGTGGTGCTAATGGCCCTCTCTCTCATTCATTCAGACACTGAGAGATGGTTGGCCATTACACCCAGCACACACCGCCTCTGCTGCCTCTGATTTGGCATCCATCCTCACCAATTGTTTTATATTGGTTATCAAGGGGAGTGATGGGATTCCCTGCCTTCTTGTAATTTATTTTGATAACTAGTACTGATGGCTATTGTGATAAATGAGGCTGAAAACACCTGAAGATGTGCTCATGTAAAACATAATATTTAACTTAATCATAGCACCATTCAATGCGTTTTTTCAGGAAAGTTTGAATGTGTTTTTATGCCAAAAACTCCATTTGAAATGTTTGTTTACTATATTTAAATTGGACCTGATGGGCCGCTTGATGTTTCTTGTTTTGTTTTTTGGGCTCGCCACAATTTATCACATTTAACCAACTACTGACCTTAAATCTGTTTTTATTATCTCATTATTAGCATTATTATTTCTTTGTTCCTTAATAATTCATCTGTTCACAGTGTTAACCAGAAAATTTTGTGCATTTTGGTGATATTTTTAGCAACTCATACCTTCAGTAAAATTTAGACCTATTTATTTTCTCACATATGTTCTTCTATACAGACAGAGGTAGCCTATAATTTTAAATAAAATATGTTGACATTTTGAAATACTTAAAGGTTGGACCTGGTTTATCTTGGCCCAAAAGCAACAGCACTCCAATATGAGGGGGGTGAAGAGAAAGTTGTTTTATTTGTCAAACTCAAAATAATGAAATATTGCGTATAATGAGCTTCAGTAAGGTGTAATTTGTTGACTATTCCAGAACTAAAATATATCTCTTGGGCTATTTGCAGAGTGTTCAGCCTCTTGTCAGTCCTGTTCTCTTAGAATCTTTATAATCTCCTCGTTTGTGGTCCCTGTTGATATGTAAATGTACGCGCTTTGAGTCCAGATATGACCACTATCACCACTGCAGGGTAGGGAGTGGAACAAACTCTCCAACTGTTGCAAGTTCGAAAAACAAAAGTCTTTCATAAATAAAATAAAAAAGCATCACTTCTGTGCTCACTCAGTTTTTACTTTGTCTCTGAGACAAAACCACAGCTTAGATCAGCAAAACTCCAGACAACCACATAAAGAGGAATGTCCAATGACAGTAATGGAAAGCCTGCCACAGTATAAAGGCACAAACACTCCCACACTACTATTTATAGCCGGGCATGCGCAAATGTCAATAATTTATGCTGACATGTGTAAACACTGCTGTCACATCATAATAATAACTGGGCCGCTAAAATAGTCATGGGGAGAAGCACGCAGCGCTAAATGTTAGGTGACAGCAAACAAGGGATATATTTAAATATCTATTTTGTGATGCTGGGCATGTTCGACAATGAGCCAGTGACAAAAAACAACTCAAATAGATATTGTAAGCTATAACAGAAGCTTTGACTGTCTTCAATACGACCGAACATGTACAAAGGACTCCCATGTGCCCAAACTTTGTGTTACTTTGAAATTTATTTTTGAATGCAGTCCGTTATAGTGCATTTTTTTCCCTTTACAATTCTGTGGCGTTTTTATGTGCACAAAGACATGTCTGAAGCAATCACGAGAGAGTAAATGAATCCCAGATGACTCAAAGGCAGTCAGACACACAATCTGTTGCTTTGTCTTAAAACAAAACTCCTAAATCAATAGAGGGACTTTCTGTGAGTGCCTATGTCGGTTTGACAGTCTAATTCCCTTCATCAAACACAGGCCTCTGAAGGCATTGATCAAATTATGTTGTAAAGTTAAGAAAGACTCAGGAGGCTTATCAAAGTAAGTGCAATAGTCTTTGACGACAAAACAAGCAGTTGTGCAGAACTCAATTAATCTCAGTGTAATTTACAAAGACAAGACATTATTGACAAATGTTGGACTTCATGGCGAGGTAATTCCTAACTCAAAGTAAAGATGCATTAAACTCACAATACAAACAAAGAAAAACATGCATAATCATTAGAAAAACCTGCTCTGTCACATGCACAGCTTTACAGAACTGTTTTTGAGCCTAGTTTTGAACATTGTCAGAGTTAAATAGTTAGATTTTGACCACCCTGCCTCTCTAGAATCCGCTTGCTTAACTAACGATAGTGTACTGTGCATTCAAACCATTTCAACCTGAGCACCGGTCCCTCTCAGTGTGTCTCCTGCATGTGTTCAAAAGTCTCCCATCAGTGGATAATTTTTGTAATTAAATGCTGAGTGTGAACCCTTCAGAAGAGTTCAATTTTTGGAAACGTTCTGACCAAGTCTCCAGAGCTTTCACCGTCTGACCTTTGCACATTTTCTTCCTGATTCAACCACAAGTAGCAGGATTAAATGATCGCTTAAAAGATGGAAAAAACTTTCTCTGTGCGTCAATCCCTGCCTGCTAACCACGATATTGACCCATTAGCATTACGTATCAGCCGTCCAAAAGTTAGATGAGAGTTTAGGTCTACTTATCCCCTTGTGGTATACATTCTGTTCAGCGATCAGCGTTTCTGTGTCAAATCTCTAATAACCTTTAAGGCATCTTCATCAGGCAGTTGCGTATCAAGCTTGCCAAGCAGTAAATTTACTTGGAGGCTATGCTTATGTGTGGTAATCTCCTCGACTTTCAAGTGCAATCACTCTCCACACGAAAGTCCTGCTCTCCATTTGTCACAGGGTGTTACACTGGATCACAGGCTAATTATGCTAACCCAGTGATAAACATGTGAAGGAAAGTCTATCGCTAACAGTCAAGAAAACGGTGCAGCCAACGGCATCACTATTTGCCTCTGTTTGTGTGGTGTATGATACCGTTTTAAAATGGGCCGATGGGAGATTTGGCGATTTAGCTGCTGCAAAGATTTCCCCAGCTAAAAATATAGCGTCTTTATCTTACTTGGCTTAAAGGAAAAATAGTATGCATTGTTGTTTTGTTATTAGCCTTCAAACATGCTCTTGAGTACCTTAAGTTTGTCATCTCATGTTTTAGGACTAAACCATTTTTTTTCTTATTAACTAGATGAACATCTGTTTCTCTGCTATTGCTCTGGAAATTACTGAATGTATGCAGCCGGTAAGTGGCGCCTAGCACTTAGCACCTAGCACCAGGGCGTCCAATTTTTTTATATTTAGGCTAATAGATTACTCTAAATTCAGTCCACGTTTTGTCTCGTGTTTCCCCGAGAACGCCTGGCCAAGTTTTTATGAAATTCCAGTCTGGGATTTGCTCAGTCCTATGTGCCCTGCTCTCCCTACTGCCACTAAGCTGTTTGCGTAGCTGTTTTTTTTTTTCTTTTCTCTTTTTGGAGCCTGTGGAGACTTTCTCACATCAGAAAAGTGAGAATGTCCGCTTGGTTGATCTGGATCAGATGTGGTATTGTTAAATGTCTTAAATGTTTTGTCCTATTTTCTGCAGCACATCCATAAGATCATAATGGCACGTTTTCCTTTCAACCTTTAATCAGTTGTATCATAAAATAACATCGTTTTGAGATCATGTAAACCAGAGGGTAGGTTGGGCATGGCCAAACTCTCACTCCATGGTTTGATGAAGAGTTGGCAGCCGTGACTTACACAATTTAGTTATGTTATTACTCAAAGCAAGAACCACACAGTTTCAATTTTTTGTTTTTTGGTCAGTTTTTTCTCACAACATATCGGCTTTCATGTGGAAACAACACACTTGTCCAATCTGCTCTTAAATATGTTTTATTCTTCCATTTAATCCACTTCATCCATAGATTTCGATGGGACATTGTAACTTCAAAGACCGTTTTCTTAGAATGCATTTTTCTCTCCTAGGGACATAAGGATCAGCACTAGCTCCTACACATCAAACTTAAGATTCTTGGACTCAACAAGATTTTGATGAATCGCACTGAAGGATTTTTTTATATTGAATTCTAAAGCAGATTTATTGAAGTTTTAAGTAAAAAAAATGAAAACAATTTTCAGTCCAATCTAGTTTACTTAAAAACTAATTCACTAGCAACGACCACAACCTCAAGCTTGGATGCAGAAGTTTATTGGCGAATGAGAACAACGATAAAATGCATGAGAGTAGATGATAAATGCCGTTTTGGGGCTTCTAGCGATGAGGGCAGCAGGCCTTGATACCCCCCGACTAAAGGATGAGACAGAATAATTAGAGGGTGGCACGAAATAACGAACACTGGTGTGTGTGACCGGGAAGCTTAAATAGATTAGTCACCGGAAAGGGCGTGGATGAGGTGTGGTCCTGCTCCCTAACTTCAGATAACAGACTTATCTCCATATAAGATATCCAAAATATCTTTTAAAATTTTTTTGTAACTAATATATGTACAAAATGAACAAAGTCATTTAAACCTGGTTCTGTCTATTTTTCAAGTTTATATGTCCCAAATATGTGTATTTTTGGCCATTTTTACACATAAAATGAAAAATGAAAATGAAAAACGTGTAGTATATTTTTTCTTACATTTATGTGGGTAAACTACAGGGGAAGTTTCAAATTGATATCTTTAAATTTAAGATTTTTTCCTATTCAGCTGCAGTGTCTCACCTTAAAGTGTTTTTGATGGTCGGAGGGTAGAGGATTTTCCTACTTGCATTCCTGCTTTTGATGATGGAACATAGGACATGGCAAAAAGCTCAAAAAAGTTACTATAGCATAGTATGTGTCTTTTAATGATACAGTATTAACAATATTAGTAGGCTGTAAAACTCAATGTATAAGTTTTTCTACCAAGGTTTTCATAGCACATGGGTATTGTAAGCATTCAGGGATTTGAGTGGATTTGACCCAGACCTTGTCCATTGACTCGACTCCTTGACAGGCGCTATCCTTCTTTGAGTAGACAGATAGAGTAGTAGCAACTACATACAAATACATATACATATACATATACATATACATATACATATACATATACATATACATACACATACATATCTGTTTGAAAAATGAGGATGTAATAAAACAACACACAATACAAGTATATTATGAAAGGAAAGTATTAATTTAAAAAAATGACCTTTTATAAATGGCTATTGTCTACTCAGTTGGTCTGTAAACAAAGCAGACAAAGTAGACCTATGAACGATATGTAACATCTTATCAAAATAAATAAGACAAAGCCATTTCCCTCTAGACAAAAGTACAGAAATGGATGGATGCCTCTGTTCTAAAGCAGGCAGTGATGCATGAAAACATGCCCTGTGCTGCTAACCTCAATCCCTCCTGAGAACAAGGTCTGAAATGGGCTTCAGCTTGTCTCTGGAACTCCACGTGGGCACGTCGGACAAGGGCCCTGGTTTTCTCCGTATCATGTAATCATCGAGTGTCTCTGTGGGCACCTCTTTGTTTGTGGTATAATACATCAGAACATCACTCTCCACAGATCTCCTTTCTGTCAGAGTCTTACAGCTCAGGTGTGAGCCGCAGTCTGCAGGAAGGGTTAATTAGACAGAAGGTTACCGTGTCGAGTGATGTGTCATTGATAGCTCAATGCCATGGACAAATATTTCAATAGTTTGACCTGGATCAGCTAATAACACTTCAACCCGGAGAGACTCAAATGAAGACGACATGCTTTGGAAGATAATGAATGAACCATAAGTTGAATGATATAATTATATAGATTGATAAACATATTAGGTTTGGCGCGTTTGGGAAGGATGAGCAATGTGCTGGAGATGATATGAATTTTACCCTGGAGCCTAGACACTGGTGGAGATGGAAATAAAATCATGAAAGAAAATGAGACGCTGTAAATGTGGTGCTGGGGTGGAGGAGGGCTGCACGAACCGAGCTGCTGAATGGAGAAATGGAGGTCTGAGTTTAAACAAGGCTGAGTGGCCTATCATAGCTGAACAAGACGGTAAAGGTAGGTTATAATAAGATTATAAATCAAACATGCAATTTAAGTAAAATCAACAAAAAGGTTCACTAAATACAAGAGAGATATAAAAAGAGACACAAAAATATATTAGAAATATGAGCAGCTGGTGACTGTATATTAAAGGTTTGTACATTATTCTTTTACTTTATGTTTAGTTTGTGTGTTGTTGTTTTTTTGTTTAAAAATCACTGAAGCTGTCCCTGGTGGCTGTTTTAGAAAAGGCCACTTGGCTTTTACTTGGCTATGTGTAAATATTGCTAAACGTTCAGCATTCAAATTTGAATAATTAACCTATTGAAGAACATATTTGTCATAATGACCGCCCAAACAGTAGAATCCTTAAAGTATTATTTTTAGCCGACTATTCGCACCGATCAATCAAATGATAAGGACTGCACATGCATAGCTTTATCTGGGCGGTTTTTGAAGAATCTTTTTCTATTTTGTGATTACCGCCGCAGTCAGCAATCCCCAGCTTGGAGACAAAACAAAGCCATTCTTAATTTCCAGCAGTTACAAATGCCAGAACCCAAGGCACATGGAGGAGGCAGATAAAGTTGTTATTGGCAAATGTCCTTGGTGCGAGCAGAGTGAGTGCTCCGTAATCCTGCTGTGTTATTAGTCTCCTGGGACCCCGGGTGTGTGCGCCACTATCACAGGCTGGTCCCATGCAGATAACACTATAGCGCCATTCACCCTCACATCTACTCATAGCTAAACTGACTGCAATTATCAGGACTAAGAGGCTTATTATTGCCCCTTTTATTTACTCATAGACAGGCTCACAAGTTTGGATTGCTGGGAAATGTCGGACGTTCCCAGACTAAATCCGCTGGAAGGTCTACATTGATCTCAGCACTTCCCCTAAGTCTTAATTGACCCATGCCATCAACTATTGTACAATGTGCATTTTCACACAGTCAATCATAAAAAAGGTGCTGGGTTAATTCAGATCGTTACAGTGTCAGAACCTGTAGTTAGTTGCCCAAGGTTACTTTCCCACAAGAGCATACCACTAAAGGCTGAAAGGAAGTGCAACCTGAAGGCACCACGCTTCAACTGCCGAGGTTGGTTCAAAGCCTGCAGTTTACAGAAATGGAGAACACAATGAGTGCAAATAAACATTAATGGAGGTTAAAAGGCAAAGGACACTTTTTCGAGCCATTACTGTAATCATGTTCGAACATTTTTCCGTCATCAAAAACATACCTGGAGTAGTATTTAGCTTGATTCATGTTTGTTTGACGAATCCTCTCTTTGTCCAACACTGCGTTCTGAACTTGGCGTAGATGATCGCTGACGTCACTTGTCCCAGAATCTTTTGCTGTTTTAAGTCTTTAAATCTTCGTTAGACTCGCTCTGAACATTTCTTCCATCTAATCATGCTATCTACAATTTCGTCAGATCTACTGTATACTGCAATGCATTGTGGGTGTGCAATTGCCTCTACAGCCAGTAGGTGGAGCCATAGCTAAGTCAAAAGCGCACCTCCCAATGCAGTGATAAAGTTATATTTTTCTCTATAAAAGCATTTTTTTTTTAGTTCTAAAACATGACATGTCAAATTGAAGACACTCAAGAGCAGGTTTAAAGGCTAATAACAATATGGAAAATGCATGCCTCACAGCAAGAAGGTTGTGGGTTTGACTCCTGAAATGAATAGCCTAAAGCAGGCATGTCCAAACTCAGACCCGGGGGCCAAATGCGGCCCTCAGACCAATTTTTCTTGGCCCTTAGGCTTCCTGGTGAACTGGCCCACATTGTCCTGATAAGTACTATTTACAGCACATTTCAGATTTTCTACAATTCCAACCTAAATAACTAACATTTTGGTGCAATACAGACCTGATATTAAGGCAATGAGACTGAATGTAGATGTGGTGGTGCTTAAAACATCAGATAAATGCTGCTTTTTTTAACGTTTCGCGATTGATTTGTGGCCCTCCGCTTGGTCTATATTTCAATATGTGGCCCCCAATGGAAAAAGTTTGGACACCCCTGGCCTAAAGTATAGCTATTGAGCCATTTGCAGAAAAGTGTTCTTCCGGGTCCTTGTCAGCCTTCTATGTTTGGGACCCATTCGGACACGCAGAGATATCTGGACCCTCATCTGGGTAGGCTTCACCTGGGTGCTCCCAAAACATGCATCATGGGTAAAACGCGAGAGAGATGGGTCCCCATCCCCAGGTTGTACCAGCGGCATTGAAGGATGGGTCAGTTGCTGAAGGCAAATTTCTGTTCAGGGACAATAAAGTGTACCTTAACCAATGAAAAATTAGTTAGTATTAAAGAAGATTTCAAAACTTAGTGCATGATTTCATGAAAGAAACAACCAGAAGCAAAAACAAGAAATGACAAAGAAACAAATTATTGTTCTTAAAAAATAAAAATGTATGAAAAACAAATGTTCTTCAGTGTTTGAAGAAGATATATCTATATTTTTTTTCTTCCAGTACAACTACTGGTACAGTACAGTACAACTAAAATATTTACTGTTTGTCATGACATTACACTTAAAATATCAATATTGATCTAAAACTGCAGCGCTAGAGACCCTAGTGCTTCAAAGTGGCTGGGTTTTCACCGTAACAGCTGTTATTGCTGAATAAAACTCTTTATGGTGAGGGATCACAGTAAGGGAGCAGAACATGGTTAAATTAAAAATGTGTGGATATTACATGTCGCCTAAGTATTTTATCCACTGTCCAAATATTTGGCATTTCATGTTTTAGAAATTAACAGTGTTTGAAAGCATGCATTATTTAATATCTGAGAGGCTCAATTTAATTATTCAAGCACTCCAACTGGTAGCAGAGGGAATTATCATGGGCGAACAAACAAAAGCTAGCTTGTTGCCCCCCGACATGCCAATGTAGTTGTAACGATCGCAGTTTGATGACAGAAATGCTCAGAATGCGTTTGACATTGAATTATGGACTTTAAAACTGCACAGGAGACCTCTGGACCTCTGCCTATGAAGTCACAGAACAGAGGGTTTTTGAGGTTCAGAGAGGAGAGGACTTACTAAATATGATTAATGAAAATAAGCATGAATGAAGCTAAATAAATAAGGGAGCAATGTTGGTTAAAATCTCAAAAATGACAAAATTTGAAGTTCAGTTCACATTGATGCCAATTTGTCAATACATTATAGATTCGTTTTATATTGTATTGTATCCCTTTACCTTTGCACAGTAATTTATTTACAGTTGAGTATTTTGTACATTTATATCTGCTCTTTGTTCTATTCAGTTAGGCAGCTACTTTAAAAACAAACAAGCCGAGCCCCCAGTGTCGCAGTGATAGTGGGAAAATGACACGGTGAGAGGTAGGCTGCCAGATGACAGAGGCAAACAGGTGAGTCCCCGACCCGCTCCATCAGAGAGGTCGGCTGGGGTCAGTGCCGTTGGCGGGGCCCTAAAGCTCCCACATCCCGGGAATATGAAGTGTCTGTCAAAGATGTGTGGTCCATGGGCATGAAGAAGCTGAGAAAACACTCAAACAAAACTTATCTTTCTGTTTTCATAACTTCCAGGGGCCTTTCCTGTGAGTCATCCAAGAATGGAATAAAACGGATGCTTGTTAGTGTGGTCAAAGCAAACTAACATACTCTGAAACCTGAAGCAATGTCCAAATGAGGAACGGTAAAGTTTTAGTTTAGTGTGTTCATAAGAGTATTTGCGCTCTTTGCAGCTTTTGAGAGGTGCTCCATCTAAAACTGTCTGCCTCTGAAGCACGGCCAAAGCACTGACTTGTATTTGCATAAAAGGGTTATCTCCATAATGGGTTATACATCAAAGATCGCTAGATTTAGATAAAATTCAGTGAAACTGCGTGGATTTGGTATACATTATTGAATGTCAGACTTCCAAAATAGTGGAGTCTACCGTGGATTGTGGTGGTTTTCCTGACCTTTCGAAAATCTAATCTATGATTACTTTGAATGGGATGTTATTATGAGCACTATAGGCCTGGTCTGGAGTCAGAGACAGAGGCATACAGATTTATATGCATAGGATTTAAATGCTATATACTTTCTAATGTTTTTGACCAACATGTAATTTAAAACAACTAATATAAAGATAGTCTTCTGACTGCTGACCTTTAAAAGTAAATATCTTTATGTGTTCAAATGTAAATAATGCAGAGATGTTTTTTTTTTTTTCCTTTTAAGCGTGTTTTGGTTCTCAAAAGTCATAGCCAGGGAAAATAGGTCCATTGAGCTTTTGTGTATCTTGAGAGTTGTGTACACTGTGTTAAATGAAGGATTCAGCAGGAGAAAGTTGCATTATTGCTTATGCAAGTATGAAGAGGTGTTGAAATATTCATGCAATTAAACATGACGTGTGACAGTGAAGTCTCTCCCACTCATACATCATGAACACTGTTTAAAGCACAAGACTTAAATTGTGTGTTTTTAATAAAAAATTGATATTATCGTCATAGCTTTGGGCAAACACAAACTGCTAATGACCCTGTGAGTTTAAATTGGACCGATCTGATATCCACAAGGTTCTCCCCATAGGTGTAATTAGATGTGCAACTGCCAAATCAGCCCCTATAGAGAACCTGCCATGAGTAACGCTTCATCCCTGCAGAAACCTGAGGGGATATAATTGGTGTAATGCCCGTGCCAGTGTTTTTGAGCTAATTAAAGCCGGGGGCAACAGTGGACAAATCATACAAACTTTAGAACAGATGCTCGCTAAAACATGTAATGTAATTTTATTACTACACATCATTGTCAAGGTATTTAATGTAATTGTGCTCATGAAATTAGCATACCACAAGTGCTCATTTACACATTGAAGTCACGAGGTCTCCCCAACTTCTACCTCAGCTGACTGCATCTCATTAAAGCACAACCCATGATGCAAGCAATCTGGTATTTCATGTTGCAAAACTTTATTGACAATTGACCTGTCATTTTTTGAGGGCTGGGGCAACCAGTCAGGATTAGAAGGTAGTAATGAACCACCGGTGAGACTGGCGGACCTATTATAGATAAACTCACCCAAACTTCTCACAGCAAACACCTCAGAGAATCGCACCCACTACCTCATATCTCCGCCATATAGTTAAAATCCAAATCCACTGATATAGCACATTTTAGAAACAAAAACATTTTCCAAAAGTGCTGCTCTTGCATTTACCAAACTGAAATCAAAACCTAAAGACTCAAGACTCAGCTTTACTGAGACAGGTGCTAAATTCCGGGTACTACTTAAAATTTGCACGCACTATTTTGTGTTCATCATATTTACCATCAGAAACTGCATGCACTGTTAGTGGCGCAAATCTGATATGTAAATGAGTTTACTGTGAGAGCACGTGCAAATGTGTGCCTCTGCTGCTGCTCCTTTGGAAAAACGTGAGAAGCTATGATGAAAAATCGTGATATTCACTAGCCTCATAGGAATTTGAAACATTTGAAACCATTTTAACGCCACATTGACGTGTAAACTGCAAGAGTCTGTTTTGCGCAAAAGTTTAACACCTGCTTTTCAGACGTGCTAAATTTTCATGCAGTTTTGCTCCTCATCTTCTTGATAAATCACACACTGCCCGTAAAACATTATCATTGGCATTTTCTCTGCCTCCAATTTTGCGCATTGGGGCAAAATTCCCCTGTTTTGCATATTCATTAGCTCCCATGAGCTAAATTTGAGCTGCAGACATAGAGAGACGCAAATCTCAACTGCACACGCTTTTTGCTCCAGTTTAGCGCACACAATCAGTTTTGCACTTTGCTTGGAAATCTGGGCCTTAATGTAGTTTCAAAGTAACTCATAAATACAGGTGAGTTAGATTTATTTTGTTTCAACAGTACACACAGAGTCAGACTCATCTGGTCTGCACATTAGCCAATAAATCAGCCAATTTGTAAAAGATTAAGCCTAGAGGTTGCCACAGTCAATCATACTTCACAGTGTAGTGGTTTCATTTTTGATAGGAATTTTCTTTGGCCCAGATGCCATTCTCTCCATTCAGATCCAGACTGGGGACTGGAAGCAAGAAAACACCAGTGAGTCTACCACAGATTTTCTCACATAAATCTCCACTCACGTTGATGCTCTGCTGTAAATTTACAATCAGCACATGCTCTTTAAAGCTAGGGATTGCATTGTCGAAGCCGAAGATGTACCAAATACCCTCTATTGAAATAACAATGTTCCTTTCACACCTAATTGACAAACACACTGAGCTGAAAATGTCCAGTTTAACCTCTGTGGTAAATTTAGCAGTGTATCCAGTTCAAATGTGCTATAATTGCGCGACTGATTATAGCCCTTTATTGCCTGGCTTTTGCTACAAACGGGAGAGTCAAAATGAAACACCATTACCTTGCGGTGATTGGATTTTTCTTGTCATCAGTGGGATAATTGTCCACAAGTTCGCGATCCCTCTGTAAGGCCGACCGAATTGATTCTGGGAAAGAAAATTATGGAAACTCCCACACAGCACCACTAGAGTGAACTGTGTTCATTTAGTGACTGGACAAAAAGTGTCTCTTATTAAACCAGATGATTATTACTTGGGGTTGAAGCGATTGTTTCTACATAAGCATGTGTGTCCTTGTGCTAAAAATAGGCTGAATGTGCTTATACAATTGAAGCTGTTAAAACTAAAACTGTTAAACTTTTTTCAGTTTAAATATATATACTGTAATGCAGAACAGAGACACACCAGAGAGGGAACAAAAAACATCAAGAAAGCAACAAAAGGCATCCACTGAAATGATGGCATATATAGTCCAACATAAATGTCCCATTTGGTCCTAAGTTTGTCAAATTAAATTCAGATATGATTTTTCTTTTTTTGTAATTGTCAGTTATTATACAGTCCTTGATTCTTGGCGCAGTTTGTGGCAACCATTTCCTTGATATGGTATTCTTCCCAGCCCCGAAAGTATGTTCCAAAGGGATACATTATTGTGTCTGTGGCCAGAGCTTTGAGGCCAGATACAAGTGAGATGGTCATAACAAAAACCTGCAGCGCTGTGTTAATCCAGTATAGTCCAATATTCACTGAAGCAACTATAAAACTAAATAAATCAATAACAAATAGTTCATGTTTTACAAAAAATGTATTTGCCCACCAGCCGACATGTCTATTCGATTGCAGAAAATGACAGACTGACCTAAAATATAATTTCTAACGTTCAAATCCTAAATTGTACTTATACTAACTGAAGTAATGTCTCACTGAGCGGGTCAGCCAGGGACAGTGCTATGGACAGAAGTGATGAGAAAGCAGAGTGCCACAGACACGCCCGGCCCACCTCCTGTAGAGGCTTTGTGGGTATATCGCCAATCCAGATCTCCATTACTCTGTTAAAATGTGTCTGAGAGACGCAAACTCACTGTTATGTCAATGTCAGCCGGCTCAATGCTGATTCATACAGCTGCACAAATCCCAGCTTAACCTCCAGGCAGCAAGACCTCCTTCTGCAGCAAACCACACGTCTCCAAGGAGAACCAATATGATGTGTAGCGATAACAGAGCAGCAGTAAACAGAAATGTACCGGCCAGGGCCGATGTGCACTGATATAAAGTGGGTCCACTGGTTATTGTAGACTGGCCTGTTTGACAGTGATACAGCATTAGACAATATTTCATTCATTTTATAAATATTTTATTAATCAAATGAATTCAGTCAAGCTTTTTACCATCATTCTATCAATTCTCATTAATAGCAGACTTCTGTTCTGTAAATTAGCAGCTTCACAGAGATAAACAGTACTAAGATGGTTCAAAAAAGTAAAATAGTCTTCTTTAACTACACTTGTGTTTGACCAGTGTGTGTTTGATGTCATACCTGACATGTTTCAAATGCCTGATTGCTGTGATGTGTCTTGTCAACTATTTTGCACAGTCTTTGGACCGGTCTTCCTTCCAGGGCTGGATAAAAGAGGCAAAAGAAATCCAGAAACATATCCATAGTTCACTGAACAGAGATGAGGGGGCATTCTTGCTTTCTCATACTTGGGGTATTGTTGTTAAGAAGTCGGACTGCAGAGGGCTCTGCCGTTCTTCCTCTCATGCAAGGAAAACCGCAACAAAGACTGTGTAAATCACCCGACAAGACACGTCACAGCAACATCTCGTGAGTCCTCTGAGGATGATTGTAGGCAGTCAGTCGAAACATGTCAAGGAATGACAACAGACACAGAGAGGAAATAAAAGTATCTATACGATGAGTTAAAGCTACTGTTAACTGTTCATTGTAACTAGAACAGATAAGCATACAGATAAACTTCAAATCTCATAAATAAAATCCTGAACCCGACTCATTCAGAATAAGATAAACCTTAACCCTTAATGTGACTTTTACTCAAAGACTTGATAAAAAAATATTTTTTTTGTATTCAAACTTCTATTGAATCCATAGACCATTTGTGATTCATGGTTTACAGAAACTCAATGGCCTCTTAAGAGGATCTTGGATTTAAAGCAGAACTAAGCTACATTTTTACCGTATTAAACGCCTTTGCAAGTCCGTGTGGTTGTGGCATATGTAGTTTGGGGGCATTTGAATTACCCATCATCTCCCCCTGTTGTCTCTGGGCAGAAAACCAGCAACATCTGTCGACAAAGAGAACTCTCCTGAGAAACCCTGGCTCTTTTTAAAATATTTGGCAACGTGAAAGGTTTTTGTATGTGATTGTACTTCCTTGTTTCAGTAAAAAAGAAGCTTTTTTACATTTTCACAAGATATCCTTTTCACAAGAGAGCTCTGTCGCAAGTTACTTAGTTCTAGTCTATTTGTCAATTGTGTGTAAAACCATTGTGGAAAAGGTGTAATACAGGAAACAAACTTGATTTATAATGCATGCTTTCACATATTTCTTTAACTTAATAACTTATAGTGTAGTGTTATTATTACAGTATGTTTAGGCTCTCAATTTTACAGCCCTTAATAGTCCAAACGCAGCTCAGATGAGTGTATTTCTTGGGCTGCGCCTGCCTGGTATGCTGCAGTGCACCCCCGCCCCAGCCTGGCTGCCTGGGCACTAAAAGCTGCAGTGTTCTTGTAAGAAGTCAGTATTAAGCCATGGGAGGAGACTGGCAATAGAGGGGGAACATTCAGCAGCAAGAGCGTGTGTGCCGCCAAGTGGTATCTGTCTCCTTTTACAAAATCAACCTGTCAAAGAGCCAGCTCTGAGCAGCAGAGATTTGATTATAAAGAAGTAGAATCTTATGAATTCAGTTTAACACAGTGCGCTGCATCAGATGGAGGTGCATCCTTTATACACCAAGATGATTTACTCCAGTTTTGGAAGCTGTTTGGGAGCGGTTTGTTTGGTGGCTATTTGGAAGCTGTTACTCTGCACACTAATTGAAAAATATGTCACAATGGTTGAGCAGCATGTTGAAACTGTGTTCTTGTACTTCTCACTGTTCTGGGACATGAATGATTAGATATGCCTTCTACACTGGCAGTGTAGTTCTGAGAAATAACCTTCTATTTGTTATAGGATAATACCAGTATCACAGGCAATGGCTATAGAAAACATCACTGTGTTTGCCTGTTGGTTACAGTGTGCTGACAGAGATCGAAAGAGCAGAGAAAGGGAGACTCACTCTGCAATAAAGATTTTTCCTCTTTGTTGTTGTCAGTCAATCATACTGTCACCAAGTGGCATATTTGGAAAAGCAGTTTGGCAATAATTTAATGTGAAATGTCCGACAAGAAAAGTTTAAAATGTTCACCTCACATACAAGCTGGGAAAAGTTTGCCAAAGACTTTTTGCCAATTGCCAATGCCAAAAAAAAAAAAAAAAAAAAGCAATGAAATGTTCTGGAGAGATACACACTTGAGTCATGGGATAACCATCCAACTTTAAAAGGCTATTTAGCCTGGAGAAACAATAAATGTTTGATGTGGACTCTGGGCGGCTGGTGGCAGGGCTCTTTTTGAACACAGACAGCTGTTCTTCTGAGTCAGCTCTCGTATGGATGGACCACTCAGGGCTGAACGCACTGAGAACCCCAGTTCTCACCTCAGGCACAATTTCATACACAATTTCAATCACCAATTGAGTTTGGCTTGGAAAGCATGAAAGTATGAAAAAGAAATAAATGAAGGCTGAAAATTCTGGCAGCACTTCGTATCTGTGTGATAAAGACGCTTGGATGTTTAATACTTGTTACCCACATTTAGTGTGCATGGTAACTGCCACCGCTGGGTGTTGGATTTACTTGGTTGTGTGAACATGATGATTGGACTCACTTTTGTCGGGTTTGTGGTTCTCTGTGCCCATGGCTTGTCCGACAACAACACAAACAGTAACAACTAATCTAATAACAATTATTTTAATAAATTATTCCATTTGGTTAATCTAGCTAGAAATGAGACAAAAGTAACCTCTAAATTCAGGATTTCATCAAGAATGTCATCTGTTATGTAAAAGATCTTGTTCAAACATGTTGCAGAGAGACACAATTTCTTTAAAGACTTTGAGATTCTCACGACACGAGGTTCTGTGATACGAGTTCAAGAGCTGGGTGTCAAATCCCAGCCCTGCTCTATTACTGATGTGTATCTTCAAAGCTCACATGGCAGAATCAAAGACAATGAAAGATGGCCTCCCTTGATAGCACAAATTGGGATTTGAACTACAGTGTGCTAATCTGCTCTGACAAAGAGGGGTTAATCTGACATGGACTGTATGGAAGAGAGAACACCTGGCACACATTTAAACTCCTCTTAAAGATATACTATTTACTTCATTTAAATGACATTTAATGAATGTAAGGCATGAAGTGACACGGCATTTTAGTGTAGTAAGAAGTTATATTATTTTAAAAGTAAAAGGATTCATAATAGTAATAACTAAGGCTGAACACTAAACGGCACAAGAAATAATATAATCCTTAGGATCCACTTCATCTTCTGCCAGTCTGACCAATAATTAAACAACTTCCACAAACCCAAAACAAGCTACCGGTATATTATATATTTTTTAGCTGTAAGGTCAGTTCTTACTTCTAACCCTAACCCTCTGGAAAATGTCAAAACAAACTGAACAAAAACTATCCTCCATGAGTAATGAGAATTGGCAAAATTTGAGTGAAAAGAAAACAATTTACTAAAGCCATTTCCTGGGTGAACCAGAGATAAAAGAGATTTGAATGGACCTGATTAAATCTCAAGGCATGTGGCATTTCTAACTTAGGCTTTCACCACATGTATTAAATTAAAATTATTGTATCTCAAGGCGTGCAGGCCAAATAAAAAGCATTTTGTTCATTCTCATTGTTGCAGGTCACTTTATGTAAAAGGTTCTAGTAAAATTCCTGTTTGAACTGTGGAACAGCCGTTTTATTTGAGAATAAGCCATCTGTTCCATTAATGTGGGATTAGCCGTAAAATGCACTTTCACTTCTTGGAGTGATCCATTAAATTTGATTATAGCTTCATACAGAGCTGTACAGATCAGAAAAGTCTAAACTGAGAGGTGGTCACTGGGTAAAAGTTTGGAAGTACAATTACTTTTGAAATAGCAATCCTGATTTTTTTTTTCTTTACCACATTAGTTTGCCCTTTTTGCATTGTTTTCCTTGTCACAACATGTACACGTGTGAACGATCAGAAAGAAATCAGATTACTCTCATCAGATGTAACTGTTTATATGACATTTCAACAACCTCATAACTTCAGATATTTATCAGATTTTTTTGGTGACCATGTAAACATGTTTTTTTTTTTTTTTTTTTTTTTTTTTTTTTTTTTAATAAGAAGTTAAAGGGTGGGGGTGCACGGTGGCAGAGCGGCTAGAGCTTCTGCCTCTCAATAAGGAGATCGTGGGTTCGAATCCCGCACCACCCCAACATCGTGGTTTCGAATTCTGAACCACCCTAACATCACACGATCTCTCTGGGTGGAGTCTGCATGTCCTCTCCGTGTTACCGTGGGTTCTCTCCGGGTTCTCCGGCTTCCTCCCACCGTCCAAAGACATGACTGTGTAGGTTAAATGACGACTCTAAATTGTCCCTAGTGTATGAATGTGAGAGTGAATGGTTGTCTGTCAATGTCCTTGTCCTCTGTGTTAGCCCTGCGACGAGTTGGCCACTGTCCAGGGTGTACCCCGCCTAAGGCCCAAAGTCACTGGGATAGGCTCCAGTCACCCGCGACCCCTAACGGGAATAAGCGGTAGAAAATGAATGAATGAATGAAAGTTAAAGGGTAAAATACGGACAGTTGCCTGGTAGATATTTATGGTAGAACCAAGTAGCCATCCTTATGTAATAATCAAGTTTAATAAATAGAATAATTTACCATTATGTGTACCACCACTACCACTATACTTACCACTACATACACATGTAAGTACTGCAATATGTACCACTAACTCTACAAGTCCTCCAAGTATCACTATAACTATCTGGAAGTACCAAAGTACTTCTGAGAGGACTGTAAATACTTTAGTGCTAAAATTCCAAATTGTTGTGATTTGTTGAATGTGTTGATAATGGCAATGTTTTAGAATATGAGCATTTGTTGACTCAAGTTGATTACAACTATAATCAGCAGTCAGATCCAGACATGCAAATGAACTTCTTATTGTGGCCAGCCTAAGGCACATCTGTGCAACATACATGCTGTCTTATCAGCAGCTTGATATACCACCCCTGTGTGGTGGGATGGATGTGTGGAAAATGTGAGGAAAAAGTGTTGAGTTTATATTTTTGTTAAGTGTAAGATCTATACATTATGAACGGACAGCATGTTTTTGGTTCATGGTTGTGCACTTTCAGATATTACTCACAGCCATTTCCTTAAACGTTTCTTCCTGTCTATTGTCTGGAGAGCAGGCATGCAGCACAGCGCTGCGAAGAAACACTGTAATTACTTATTGATGTGGCTATTTCGTCTTTACACTATGCTGGTCAATCTCTATAATGGAAGACTAGACTAAACTTTCAATTAATTTTCTGCATTTAAATAATTGTGCTTTTATTTTCTCATTTCCAGTCATTTCATTTGATTAACATTATTTACCATATTCAGCAGAGTACAAATTCAACATATATTTGTGGCAGATAGTCTGTTTCCTCCCCACTATTTGCCTCTGCGCTGCAAATTAAATGTTTGATATGTTGAAATACAGTCTGGATTACAACGCAGAGGATTAGGCTTAACCAGCTAAGCTCGCCTAATCACCGCACGTTAAACAGGATTTCCGAATGTGCTCAGGTGAAGCTGTTTATCAACACTTTTGCTGCACAAAAACATGGAGAAATGCCGGAGCACTCACAGTACAGTTGGTCTGACCCAGAGTTAGTGCAATGACACTGTAGGTTACCACTAAGTCCAAACCATTTATCACTTGCCATTTCTTTATCGCGCTGTGTCACAAGCTATGCCAAAACAGCCTAAAATGGATGAGAGTTGAGTCTGTAGTTATTAGGCATCACCAGGTAAACACAATAAAAGCATGGGGCAGGGTTGTGTGCTGGTTTGCCGTTGGTTTACATTTGTGAGGTTTATTCGGTGAAAAGTTTTAAAACAAGTTGGAAGTTAAAGCTAAAAGGTCCCGTCTAAATCTAAAGGATTTAGATAGAGGACTTTATTTGTCCTCGATGGGGAGCTGGTTTGCAACAAATTCACATTTACACGACTGATTTCACTTTGACACCTCCACACATGACACATAAAAACATTGTAACCTTAAAATCTACAGGTTCACTGCAATTAACAACCTGCTTATGAATGAATGAAATAATATATACCAAATATCAATATATCAGTACTGACTTGTGTTGGACAGACACAGAGACCACCCAACACCCAACATTCACACAACCAAGTGCATCCAACACCCAGCGGTGGCAGTCACCATGCAAATTTGACAATATCCATTACAATCTGATTTTAATATACAACATCAAAAAGTCACAGTCTGAGGCACCTACAGACTGCACCCAGTCCTGGTTCTAAAACCACATACAGCACATATCGACAACTGTATTGCACCTGATCAATCCAAAAGTATAAATTGGCAAATTAAACTTTCACGGGAATCCATCAATAATCCACAGTACAGTAAATTCAAGACAGTTTCTTACGTTTTAGAAGAGAGATTGACATGAGGACAATGGAATCTTTATATCTATTCAACTTATGACACTTGTATCTTTTGCCGGACGGAAACAGTTCAAGCTCCCTCTGCAGGATGTGATTAGGGAGAGGAAAACCGATAACCAATACAAAAATCTTCCTCATTCTCTCGGTCAAATTTGAGATTTGTGATTATATTTGCTAAGGTTGCTAAACCATGTTGTTATGCCGTACCAAATACTTTGCTTTATGCAAGCCCTTTAAAAAAGAAGCATTGCATTTTTGCACATATGGCCCACATGTTCATTTAAGTGGGTCGTAAGTGGGTCGTAAGTAAATTCCCAGGTTGCATGTCCTGACCTGCTCTATTCCCTGATCTCTGATCAAGAACACACCATGGTCCATACTCTTTTTGAATCACAAATCATCTCTGTAATTTTTGTCTATATTTGTTAATATTACCTGGTATCAGACTCACTAATGAAAACTTACAGACGGGGACACATGTTCAGGGCCAGAGAGAATCATTTGGGCCTTTATTTAGCTTTTAAACCTTCAATATTGCCTTATCAAAAACATACCCGGGAGTGTAGCTGTGCAGTGCCCTCCTTCTGCAGGACAAGCACCTTCACTGGACTTTTCAACACTCTAATTGTTTTCATTACAGAGCATCTCTTTCTTTTACCAACCTTGCAGCTAACAGCTATAGTTGTTAGCTTGCACCCTTAACCTACTTTGATGTCTTGAATGTGCAAAAATCAATGCAGTATTAGCTATATTATTTCCATATACTCAAATGTTCTTATAAAATGCAAAAATACAATACAATACAATAGTGCATAAAGACTTCCTGCATGATTATAATGTTGGACAAATATTTAACATGACGATATATATATGTCGTCATGTTAAATATGTATATGTATTGGTTACATACATATCGGTTATCTAATATCGGCCATGTTGAAAGGGTTCCCAGATATCGTCATGTGCACAATACTGGAAATATAGTCAATATTTGGCAACAATATTTTTTCTGCACTGCCCCAGACGTTCATGTGTCATCCCCAGTTTGTCCTCAGATTTTACTTTTTATTTAGGCTAATAGGCTAAGAATGTATATCCTGAACAATTACATTTTAGTTTTAAAAGTTAATTTGTAAACTTTACTCACAACTATCTAAGAATCAATATCGGTTATTGGCCAAGACAATAAAACATATGACATCGTATTGGCTCAAAAAAATCATATCGCACCATCCCTAATGACAATCTATAGGGATAATGTGGATATGAAAATGTACCATGTTTTAATGCTAATCCTAAAGTTTTGCAAATATCAGCAGACATTTTCTACAAAACCAAGCAAGGCTATAAGTACAGAGTAAATAAAAACAAGCCGGAGTTCAGAGTCACCGATATATGTGTTGATCCATTAGGGTTTACATATTAGCTGCGGTGATGGAAGGCTGCATAATGCCCGGTGACAGCTGTGAAATAAAGTCAACCCAGGCCTGCTGCAAGCTAGTATTTATCTATAAAGCCTTACAATTTGATGACACAAACATTCAGAAACGATGACAAGCTCTCTCCTTTTTCATCTCAAACAAAATATCATTTCGTGCTGGATTAACCGCGTATTGACCAGGAGTAAGGCAGCCGAAGCCTTTGGGCTCTGAGATCTTCATCAGCGTGCGTTTTAGAGGAGACAGAAAGAGAGAGGGGAGCGAGAAAAGTGATGGTGGTTTTGACTTGACCCAGGGCTGTCACAGGCTCACAGACATTATTTCTGACACTGCAGCCTCAAGTGCTTCACACATCTCTGATTAAATTCCCCTATTTTACATTTTAATTGCTTTATACCACGACAGCTCATATTGTCGCTGAGTATAGGTAGCCAGGGTGTATAGATCAATGCGACATAAGATAAAGCTTGGACCAGAGCATCGGTGTAGAACTGCTATATAAGACACTTTCACCTCATTATGTCTGATGGCCTTCTTGTATGCCTAAATAACATCATGTAAAATCAACTTGTATGTACTTTTAATAATGCTTTTCCATTTTCACCAATCCCCTCATGGTCCGGTGCTTACTACAGTTCTTCATGTCTAGAAAAAAATAAATGACAACAAAACAAACATACATACAAATAAATATAATTTAATATATAATAAAGCATATTACTCTCTTTTTAAGAAAAAAAGAGAGAGTTTTTTGCTGAATTGTAAATCAAATGTTCCATATATTGTTGAACCGTGGTATAATCCAATTTTAGCTTTGGCTAAACTCCCTTAGATTCACTCCAATGATATTCATGGGTTTATATTTGTGGAGCAGTGGCGACTGCCAAGAGATCCTCCTGAGCCAACCTACAACACTTGAGCTCAAATGATGAATATAGGTTAAATTTACTGCACCAGAGTGTATAGAATCTCTATTGATCCAGCACATGAAAGCTGAATAAACACATGATTTACATTTTGAGCCACTGTCATCCCAGATATTTGAGATACTTGTCTTGTACTTGTACTTTTGCCAAAGGTCAAGACTTTGTCATTAGTCCATTAAATAAGGATCCCTAGATTAAATTCTGAATTGATTTTGCTGCAGGTTTTTTCCGAAAGCAGGGAGGTCCTCCCCCAGGAAATTTTCAACAAAATAGATGTTATTTAGTGTAGTCTGAAGTACTTCAAATCAACAAATCCTAATTTTGCAGTGGTCAATTTCATGATGATGATGACGATGATGATGATAATGATGATGATGATGATGATGATGATGATGATGATGATGGTGGTGATGATAAGCAGGTGACAGACCCTCCACACAAAAGTTACATAGTGCACCTTTAATATGTATTTAATATATATTATGATTGCAAGATTCAAATGGAGCCATTGTTTATTACAAGAACCCTTCTGGCACAGTTGATGTTAACCCTTGTTGAGTTCTACACATGCTGTTGATCACTGTCCAAATCCTGTCAGTGTTTCTCCGTGGAGCTTTGGCTTTAAATGTCTGCATCAATGAGGGAACAGTCTCAAACAGCGCAGACCACACAGAAATGTACCCTGCACAAGCAAAGGACATAAACAGTAAATTTAAACATAGTCCTGTATCATCTAAAGAAGAGCTGAAGAAACACTGGGGTCCAGAGTTTCTCCTACTTCCATCAGAAATCACAGTCTCCAGTGAAGAGCCTTGTGTCAAAAGTTAGCGCTGTGCCTCATAATAAATCCACATCCAGTCACTGCCTGCAGTGTCCGCATGAATCTGAAGTCAATCGGATAATATTATCAAAACTTTGCAACAATCATCGTGCCCCTCCGTCCAGGTAAGAGCATAATCTCACAGTAAATGTCGTGTGGTCAAAAACCAGCATGGTGTGTTTGCGTAAAGATGGATTCCCCATGAAGATGTGAAAATATAAATCAAAATGAAAATATAATCTTCGCCGTAGTCCTCCTCCTCCCTCAGGTAAACATGCAGTTAAAGTGTAAATGTGTCAGTAGCACGTGCTGTGCAGGCAGCATTTGATATATATCGTGCAGTATGTGAAGAAAACAAAAGTGAAACTTTACCGCATGTTAACCATGTGAGCTGCGTGAATCTGCCATAGTTGCGGTTCTCTAAGAGGCGGATTGACCCGAAATACGAAAGACTGGCTAATAGCAAATGGGATGTTGAACATTATTATGGATTCCAAACAGTTTCTAGACTATTTTGCGTTATATGCTGTTAATGATCATTTGCATTCACGTGATGGAACACCATGGGACACCCGCCCTTTCCATCACCATGCGCCCTTAGCGTTTGATTATACTGCCTAGACTATGGGCCAGCTTTGCTCTAGGGAACAACAATAGTTCAGCATTTAGAGAGTGGAGTCCTCTGTTTAGATTGTACACTACTATCACATCTTTGAGGTAGAATGGGGCCATGTCATTTATGGATTTATAGGTCAGGAGAAAGATTTTAAATTGGATTTGAGTTGCCTCTGTTAAACTAGTTGATTCAACTAAATGCGAGGAAAGTACTTTCTGAGCTAGACACACCCCTTTATCACCTTCTGTAATTCATTTTTCCCCCCAACTCATAATTTCTTAACTTCTAGTTGAATAAACTCTTCAATTGTGTGGCTAGTTGAATGGTTCACAACTAACAAAATCAAGTTGAAAGGCCTTACCTGCCAGTGCTAGTGAAATACGCTCTAGCATGGTAATTGACTTTTGCAGTGTACAAAATGACTGTTTTATTACATGCAGTGGCAGATAGAGTCAGGTGCCCACAATCACTTCACAATCTCCTCCACTTTTACTCTTTCTATGTGTCTTATTATTGTTTTTGCAGCACTTGCAGAATTACGCTGATTGCCTGGAAAGTGGCATACTAGGAGCGCAATAAGCAATCATGGCTGGTGATGGCACAGTATAGAAGACGTGATTGTGAAATAAAAAGGCGGCAATTAGCACATACCTCCACACCGGTTTTCACAATCACCAGCTGTTGCCTGCCTGCGTGCTCCGTGCATCTGTCTGTCTCCATCACATGTGGAGCTCCATGGCATGATGCCCTCTGAAGCCTCACTGTTATGCCCAGGTTAGTGCTCCGCTGATGGGCAGGCCACACTGGCCAGATGGCCTGGCCCCCTCTGGCATCATGGTTTACACGGCCACTGTCAGAGATGTTAAACAGTGGTGATAAAGAACATGATTTATGAGACGTGCGTATGACAGTAAAACGACCAGGCAAAATATGTGAATCTGAGTTTATTTTTATTTTTATCTTCACCATAGCTAAATTGAAAGTAAACTATTTTACATAAATGGTGTGATGTTACCACTTGGTTTCATCACCATTTTCACGCTTGCGACAATTTTGTTGAGCTAATTAATGCAAACGAGTCACTAGAACTAGTCTTTTGTACTTAGAAACATTAGGAGTAGTGTTAGTTCTCAGCTGTAACAGTATCTTTAACATGGTGAATTTTGAGGGGCCCAATACCAACATAAATGGGGTGTAAGGAGCTGTAGCCGATATATCTGCCAACATATTTGGTGATGTATTAATTCACAGGAAATAGGGAGCATATGATGAACTAAGGTCAGGCTTTACTGGTTTTAAATTGGATTTAATTAGACTACATCTCTTTGCCTCAATTTCATTTCATTCAGGGCGAAACCAAATACCAGATCCTGTACAGGGCGGCAGTGGTTAAACGCTCCTACAATATACAAGTCTGGTGTTTTGAATTCCGCTTGGGTCAGTGCATACTGTTGCTGTGTCCTTGGGCAAGACATGGCACCAACTGTTCTTCTAGTGTCCATGTAAATTGTGAGAGTGTTTGAGAGAGTGAATACGGGACAGTGGATTGGAAAAACTCCCATGTCTACAAATCATCGCGTTTACAACATGTATGTCATATTAACTTGCGCTGTTCCAACCAAAAAGACAGTATTTGTGCTAACGCGTTAGTATTGGCCATGGTGCAGTCAAAGTAGAAATGATATACACAATTGTAGCAGCAAAAGTGGCAGAAGTATTGATAGTTTCAGTAATAGTAAAATAAGCCATTGGTTTCCCAAAGGATTAAATGGAAAATAACAAGAAGCTCTTCATTGTTGTAAAACTTATTTTCTCACAAGATATGAGATCTGCGCCAAAAATATCGGCACACACATCCCTAATTGTCTTTAAATATTTCACATTCACTAAATGTCTTGTATCTTTATTAACTTGTATTTGATCAAACCACAGCAAGCCACAGAAAGGCCGCTAAATAATTTATAGAATTCTAAATGTGTATAATTTTGCAAATTTTACCTCACCACTTTAAAAACAGAATTTCCCTCTTAGATGTATTAATAATGAACGAAGGATTGAGAATGTCTCTTGGCTTGGACTCCAGAGACTGAAGGAGAATGTTCTGTGTGTTTTTTTCTGTTGAAATGAAGAAAATCGTTGGCATCTCTCAGCCCTGGGTCAAACTCATCAACACACGGCGTGTGATGAAGAGGAATCAGAATGCTGATGACCGTGTCCTTGACTCGCTCACACCGACTTTACTTATCTGATCACAGAAGACTACTTTGACAGGCTGTGGCTCATCCTCACTGCTCTTTTTCCCGTTTCTGTTTCTCAGTCTTGCTATGTATTGAAAATACACAGATCTATTAAAATATCTGGACAGGGCTTTGCTGGTTTAAACCTGTTGTGAGTTTGTTTGATTTGTTTGATTGTCGTGAGTTGGATTCACAAATGCTTTGTGGGGACTATTGCCTATATTTTCAGATCATACACTATTCCTCAATTTTAAATTCTTCAGTTGTCTTTAAGAAAAGAGGTTTCATTCTTTTGGTTCATTCTGCTCTGCTTTAGTCCGTTCTTGCACTGATTGGTCAGAGCGGTCATGGTTGAGCATGAGCAAAACTGCTCATGGTCGGCGAGCTGCACAGCCAAACATAAAGGATAAACTGGCTACATGCGCCACTGAGCTCGGCCCATTGACTCAAGCAGCCATGTTTAAACCTCCGGGCTTGGGAAAATGTAAATGATGAGTCAAACTGAACGACTGAATAAAACTTTTAGTTTTTAGTTTTTAGCACTGAGATAAAACCTAGAACATTCACACAGAAGGCAGGCCCCATGCATCTATGAATCGAACTGGACCAACCAAGTTGTTTTCTTATTGTTTAATTTTATAGCCAACTTTTGATTGAAACAGCACAATTCATTAAGATCGTATTTTGCAAGGTCGCATGAGAACATGAACGGTCAGAATAACTTGATTCAAAATCAGTTCTAACGGGTCACTAGAGGAGGAAGATACCAGTTGACTGCAATTCAAAAACACAAAAAAGAAGTTAACTATTAGTATTGATGCAATCATTACAATTATTTGGAACAACTTGTTTAGTGTTTTTTGATATTCAATACTGTGCAAAAGGCCCCAGAGCATTTATTATAAGCTTATAAGTGCTAAAAGTGACTCTAACCCTGGCAGGGATAAAATAGAGATATAATAAAAGTGTTGAAACACTGTGATAATGTGTGCTGTGCCCTTGCAACTGCCAACAACAAATGTCTGCTGACTGTGTGGAACCTTTTTGACTCGTTATTATTATTTGTTTTACATGATTTTATTTCTGGGAGGAATGCCCACTTCTGGAGACACTTGTAGGACTGTGCAGAGGCCAATGAAGCGTGTGATCTTTCCCTAAGGTGCAGTGTCACGGTGCTATTAATAGGTCCAGCGCTTCTTTCCCTGCCCAACCAATGAACATTCATTGTTTTGCGTAACTGGTGCATAAAGGGTGCAAACATCTGAGGATTGTGTCATGCCTTTTCACACTTTCCAGGGTGATTTTACAGGACTTTTAATCAGAGAATTTACTAGACCTTTCGACATGCTACGATGTGATGCCTCAGGAATGTCACGCCTGTTTTGTATTGCCATATGATGTCTATATGTTAGACATCTGTTACATGTTTTATATGGCAAAAGTAGCCGACGGCTCCACTCCACATGTGCAGGTCATAAACTTTCCTTTGTCTCCCTTGTTATTAAGTGCATAAGTTATTTCCACAAAAGCCATTTACCCACAACAGCAGCCTGACACAACCGCACGAGAAAATGTTTGCTTTTAATTTTCACCATCAGTAAAACTGTGGGGAAATGGCAACAAATACCTGAGTAATAGTTTAACTCTTTAACACGCAGAGGTAAAAAGAGGGAGTTAGAACTTTGTACATTGGTTGTTGTGGTTTTGTTTTGTTTTTTCAATTTGTCTGACGCTTCCTTTCTGTGATCTCCATGTCCTGTTCCTCTCTCCTGCTGCTCTCAGGCCCTGTGCCCTCAGGAACCACTGATCCAGCCACTCACTTTAAACTGTCCAATTTCAGAAGTTATGACTAAACAACTGCTATTAAAGTGACCTTTACAGAACAGCCCCTGAATCTATTTGCTTTGCTGTTGACACTATTTTGGTTCCACTCTTTTAGTGTAATGAGGACCAATTCCTAAACCTTTCTGCTGGTAATTGCCTCTTGTTGCCCCCTGCACCATAAAAATGTATAAATGATTCTGTCTTTAAAGTTTCTATGCCTAAAAAAAAAAAGTCAGAAAAAAACATGACTTTTCTCATTGATTTATTAATTTATTTATGAGAGCCAAAGACAGTGAGCTTGAATAGTTATTACATTAAATTAGATTAGCCTTTACTGTCCTGTAGGGACATTTGTTCTCTCCATTTTGGTCCCTGCAGTGCCCGGTGATCCATCTCTAGATCTTTGTGCAAGGCCTCGTCAGGACTACATAGCTGGAGAACCTATTGTGCATGTTTACGATTGATGGGTGAAACCTGGAGGAAACCCACACAGACACAGGGAGAAACATGCAAACTCTGTACAGAAAGACCCGAGGATCAACCCACGACTGTTACCTCACAGCAAGAGGGTAACCTAACCCTAACCGGCTGACTGTAAAAACGCATTTCCCCCAGGTAATAAACAAAAAATTTTTAAAGCCAACATTACATCGCAGACAAAGCAATAAGCAATATTGGGGACAAGCAGGTAGCACACTGTAACACACAGAAAAGTTACATTGTGCACCTGTAAAGTCAGATTAATAATTTGAAAAAGCAAATAAATAACAATAAAATAAATAAAAATAAAATCTATTTACAGTCTTTGATTTTTTTTTTTTTAACTCCCACCTGTGGCAATGTAAGGCAACAATTCCCATTCTTTCTGCATGCACAGTTGAGACCATTTATAAAAATGCACATGACAGAATAAAAGAAGCATGAGGGGATTTGGAGTAAATGTGTGGTGGGACAAAAGCATGTAGTGAATGTGAGCATTAATCATAGTTACCCCACAGCAGTTCTCTCAAACGCAGCCCTCCGCCTCCGTCCTGCTCTGGAGCCGGTCCAAGAGCGGATGTTTGCATATCACCGACTCAAACCCACGCAACATCACTTACCCCAGCCTCAAGCACAGCTAGGTCAGAAAGAGGAACAGCTTCAGAGCCACGTCGCTGTCTCCTCTATAACTATTTAAAACAAAACCGACCTTGAGTATGAGCATCATGAAGTGCCAGTAAATATCATCAGCCCAGCCATCATAGCTCTTGGATCACATCATGGCAATGGATTGCAAAGTGGGCCATCAGAAAGCTCCAGTAAGACAACATATGTCAGCCTCTGCCAGATCCACATAAAGGCAGCTCTTACATCTGTATTCTCTGAATGGCTTGTTATATCATTAAAAAGGCATTGAGTAGAGGTCATTTTGATAACAATTTGATCTCTGTATTATTTTGCAAAGTTAAGTGCTGAGTGTGACTTGTACTTCAGAAAACTGACACTATGACTGCTAATATTTTAATTGGTGCATATGTCAGAATAGCGTAGAAGTCTACTGTTTTTTGTTTTGTTTATTTATGTCATTTACAGTCTTACTTTACTTCAAGTGCAAATGACAAATTACACTGTTCTTTTCCACTAAAACAAAATATATTTAAGATTTTGCTCAAAAAGCAGTATGTTGCATGTCAGACAATTTTCTTTTTTGACATGGGCAGATGTGACAAACATAGAGGTCATTTTTGTTACCAACCGTACTGTAATCAAGCGCCTAAGCTCATCTAATTTACTTTATTTGACAAAAATATATGATAGCACCTTTATTTTGTTACATGAATCTTCAAAAAACAACAACAAAAGAGAATTGTATTAGATAAATGTGTGCCTTGCGTGTTAAAGTTTTCTGCCTTTTTTCCAACTTAGCACTACGTTTAAATTTTTTTATTTAACCTTTCTGTAACCAGGAAAGCCCCATTCAGATTAAAAACCTCTTTTCCATGGGAGTCCTGGCCAAGAGGCAGCAGAGTATTACAGTTACAACAAACATTAAAATGACTTAATGTAATTTTCAACTCACTTGACTCATGCATGACAACAACATTTTACTATAGGTACCATCCCATAGACAGACCTGTCATTTCCTACCATTTTGGCAAGAAGGACACCTGACATCCCTCTCTTAATAAATAGTAGTATAGTATAGATTTCTCTGTACAAAAAGCTAATAGAAATTGAAAGCAAATATTCCATGGAGACTTCAAGAAATATTGTATAGGCACGATTTATTCAAGTGCGATGAGCTCATAAGATTTTCTATGCGCAGCACCGTACAAATGGAACTGCACAGACAACAGGCAGAGACTCCTCGCTAAGGTCACTCCACACAATCATGAAGCTCGACAGCCCCATAATTAAGTATATCATTATTTCACTAAATCTAAAATATAATTAAAATAGTCTATTAAAATACAAGCAGCGGTTGATCGTTGCACAGAGTAAGGTTAGCCTAATTTGTCAGTGAGAATGTGTCTGTAATGACAGTCCTAACCTTGATATGCACTTCTTCAAGTTCAATTAAGTCTGTGTGATTGCTCATATTGTTTCTGCATGTAAATCAGCCTGCTCTTTCTCTTTTTTTAACCCCTACTTCCCCAGACTAAAATAAGATATGAACTCATGCATAAGATTAAATGTGAACTTTTGTGTTGGAGGAAATTATCAAGTTAACTAAATTGCATGCTTTCCAGTTTTGAGCTTGCGACTGTATCTTAGACGGTCCCATCTACTTCACCAAAAAGAATAAGGGTACATCAAGGTTAAATACATTTATATTGACACTGAGTGAAAGGAGTTTTATATTCAACACCGTGCTTTGGATGGGGATCCCCAGGGAAAACCTTTAATAACATTTAGAGGCAGACATGTGGAAATTACATCAAAATGTGACATAGTGCGGTTAATAATAGCATTTTATACAACAGACTTTTTATAGTGGTGTTATTCGCTTTTCTTTTTAACCAATACCAATAAATATTTAAAGGTAATGCACTTTTCAGCCTTGGCACTTGGGTCTGTCATGCTTGTTTTGATGGGCTTGGCTGCTTCTGTGACTGATCGAGTTAAGAGCTGTTCCGGCATAATAATACACCTTCAGTCTGTTTATTCCTCCACAGAGAGAAATAGTCCCTTGGATGGTGTCTGCCCATCTGTCTCTGTCCTTCACATCAGTCGTGCTCAATGTAATGATTGATGCATGACATGCTGTATAATATTGTCAATGCCAGCACAAGGTTCTGCTGATGTTCTCAGGTAACAGGAAAATGTCTGCAAAACAAGATCTGCAAGTGTTTACTTAGTTTGGAAAGACCTTTAAAGAGACATTTTGAAATTGCATCATGACTGTGTAAGAATCAGGGCAATGGGATTAGATTAGGATTAGAGTGAGTTTGACCAGGATATGTAATGTTTCATCTTGTGAATTGAACCAGATCAGATCTAAAACTACAGCTCAGGGGATGTTTGTGCATACTACAAATAAACTAAGATAAGATAAGATAACGAAACCTTTATTTGTCCCCCAATGGGGAATTTTTTACTAAGTACAATTCAAGAACTGCAGGAGAGACACACAATATTACCATATGAATTTCTTTTAATAAGACAGTTGTGAAAAGCTATGAGCTCATTTAGGACTTCCACTTTCGTCAGAGGTAATGTCTGATGGATGTGATGTGTCTCTTATCAGATTATGTTTCCAGACGTGGTCAGTTACAGATCTATCAAACTGTCCACGCCTGCCCCCGCGTGGTGAGTCCTATGTATGAGCCAAGGTAAAAGCTCCCTCGTCTCTGTTGATGGTCTGTGTCATTACAGACACATTCTCACTGACAATAGTGAAAATAGACTTAAATCTAACACAGACTGTACAGGTAGCACAAACATATAAGGATAACACATTATTATGTACAATAAGTCAAGACTATGATGATTACAGTGCAGCATATGGACAGGTTAAATGGAAGGTAAAGTGACTTCTGTGAATTGCATCACAGATAATTCACATAATGTTCCTTACAGTCTTACACATGATGATAACAGGTGGATGACACATGTACAGGGCTAACAGTGTTAGCAGTGTTAGCAATGTTCATTGTACAGTCTGACAACAGCAAAGACCTGCAGAACCTCTCCTTTACACAGCGAGGGTGATAGTAATGATCAGTGTGTATGGACAGGTAACTGACGTTCTCCTTTGATGTTAAATAAAAAGAAAATCTTGGCGACTGCTTCTGTCACGTTTTTACCATTAGATCTAAAACTTATGGTTATTGAACACACGATCTAGATTTAAAACTTATGGTTTTAGATCTAGATTGTGTGTTCAATATTTGCTCTCAGATATTTTTTGTGTTTCATAACAACTTCAAGCAGTGTGCAATGGGCCACCATTTTCGTTCTTCAGTGAGTTCACCAATGGGCCAGTTGTGTACCACGCGATATGTAATCACCAGCCTCACAATAGGCCACCGATGTGCACGGCTGTAAATATATAGCTTTGGTCTGTACACACACACACAGACACACACACACACACGAGGCACTGCCACAGACCCAATGACTTCTTCTCTTTGTAATCCGCTGAATTGGAAGAACTCTGTCAAGGAGAAAATGAAAGGGGGAATAATATTGCAGAAACGTGGTGGAAAATGTGCAGGGCCATCTCAGGAATAACAGGACTGACAAAGGGGCATCTATTACAGAAAGGAGCCTGTTGTTTCCATTAATGTCTGAAGAGACAGATGGGGGAGCGAGGGGGGCTCTGCATTATTCGTGACAGTCTGCTGTGGTCATTTCAAGGAATGCTGAGGCTCCAACACATCCATGCATTGTCATTCAAGTATCGCCTCGGTTGGAATCAAAGCTGGAGCGACATAATGAACACAGAGGGCTGAGCTGATATAAGTGAAACACACATATCCGTTTGTGACTCTTTTCTCTTATGTCTCCATCAACAACACAACATAAATATCCTGGGCTTTTCTGCACCTACCTCATGTAAAATACTGCCTAAGGTCTGTCTGCACATTTGATCACAATATTGCACAGAGCGAGAGAGAGAGAGAGTGAGACAAAGCTACGGTCCGTAAGAGCAGAAAGGCTTAAAGGACACATGTTATAGTGACTTTTACCCGTGTGTAACATTGTTCCCTCTTCAAAAACATACCTGGAGTTGCATTTAGCTTCATTCACACTAGTTTGACAAATGCTGGTTAGTAAATCCTCTCCACTCTGAGTGACAAAAACACTTCTGAATTCCCTCGATGACTGATGTTTTTTGATGAATGACGGGGCTCAGAGAATCCACTGCTCCATAAAAAGTCCATAAATCATTGCCAGACTCATTCTGAGCATTTCTGCCCTCTAATCACGATCAGTACACCACTAACGGCCAATTAGCATTTGTTAGAAAACTCCACTTGTTTAGAATTAACTTGTGTGATTCACTCTATAGCCATTAGATGGCGCCAAAACTCAGTAAGCGATACTTTTGATTTGGGGTTTTGTAAACTTTTTTTTAGTTCTAAAACATGATGGCAAACTTAAAGGACTCAAGGGCATGTTTAAAAGCTAATAACAATATAAAAATGCATAATATTTTTCTTTTAAGTGACCAAGGAGTGAATCATAAATGGATCATGAGTAAAATTGTGGGTTAGAATGCAATCTGTATTCGTTAAAAGTTCATTTTGAAATAGCTTGACATTATTTGGTGAGTAAGACTGATCCATTTCATATCACACTGTACATACCAGAAGGAAAATAAACTACACCTTGATGCCCCATTGGAAAATGTAATTTCTGAAGCTTTGAAATAACAAAATCATTGGCTTGTAATGCTGGTTATAGATGTATTTTTAAGTTCTGACACTTGTACATTCCAACTCTGTGGGTGGAAAACGTGTTTGAGCACTGGAGCGGTTTCATTTCAGGAGGCAGTAGTCAGTGCTATTAAACATGTACATGTAAATTGCTGGTAGGTGGTTCTGCTTTTCCAGTCTCCTGCAGGCTTCATATGCATGCATGTTGGAAGCTCACTGCCCCCTAGTGGTTTCTTATTTAAATACTCCAGGCCCAACAGAGATCAGTAATTTACCTCCCATTCTTAGAGAACACATCATTGCTGTGGGGCAGCAGAGTCTATCTCCAGCACAGAGCAAAGGAATAAGATAAAACTACAAAGATATCTCCAAAAGATTTGTCCTCTTTTTTTCAGTGTATCATTAAATCATGTATTTAATTGTATTTCCCCTTTCTCCAAGTATGCTCATTTCCAACAGTCATTTTGCTAACTTGCAAATGATTTTGCCCCAGGGCTAGTGGTCTCAGGCTTTATTCTTCTGTGTTTTTTTGCCAGTGTGAAATAAATGAGTGGAAGTTTCTCCAGATTTGTCGATTCAGAAAAGCACTCAGGCGTTGAGTGTTTAGAGTAATTATATTTTGTTGTGCCCACAGGAGTGACTCACAAAGGAACAGCTGCATGTGTCGTTGTTGAGGATGACGGCACACGCACATTCACACATCTGTGCACCATCCAGACTGTATTAGGTCAAACAACGTGTCAAACCATTAGTGAGATCACACCATCATTTGCAAGTGTCTGCACAAAAACAGAGCTTTAAGACGTATTTATGCTTCAGTGTTTAGTGGGACAACATGATAATAAAATTAGAAGGCAGTATCAAGTGTACGGTCTGTAGTTTTAATTACTGACAGTTGTTAAAATTCAAAGTAAATATTTTTTAGGTGGCATATGGTGGCTGAATGGCTAACAATTTTCGCCTCATAGTAAGAAGGTTTTAACATTTTAAGTACAAAAAAGTAACACAAGACAGCCATTTTATATCCGCTATAAGTGCCATTTGACCCACAGTCTGTCAAAATCCAATCCAAATGTAAGTTTTTCTATTTTTCAAATGTCCGTTATGTCAGTCTAGTCCATGATTGTGTTCTTCATCACAGCTTTCTTTCCTGGCACCAGATGTATGCTCCAAAGTATCCATTTGTGTCCATGGCAGTGGTTTTGAGGTCCAAATACAGAATTTTAAAGTTAAGTGGGATGGCGATGTCAAAAACATTCTGCAGTGCTTTGTTAATCTCAGTCCAATATTTCTGAAGAGTAGGACAGTCCCAAAGCACATAATAATGGCAAAGTGGGACATTCTGCAACCACAGTTTCTCCATCAACCAGGATTTCCTTGTGAATAATGTGCAATTTGACATATGTTATAAAATACTATTATAAAATTCTTTCTTTGATTTTGTTGTCCACCATTGAGAAGTATGTTCCAATTATTCATCTGTCATAACAAAATTATCCTCTCTTTTGCACATAATTTGAACATTTTAGTAGATTTGCTGTCTACTACCATCGTTACAACTGTGCATTACACTCTTCTGCCTAATAATGGCTTAAACTTATGGCGCTTTTCTGGACACTCAAAGACGCTCTATAGTGGTGCAATCTGCAACAATATCATAAACCGCCTTTAACTTCCCTGATTTGAGCTTCAGTCTCTACTGGATCCGATTGCTTTGATTCACACATGTTCCTCCAAAACCCCAGTAGGTTTGGAACTGATCTTCCCAGGTGCAAAGACGTTACAGCCATTCCCTCAAGGTCCTCTGCTTGCGTTTTTCTCATGCTTCCAACTAAATTCAACTTTGTAAACATCATCTTCTCTTGCTGCTTGCACCTACAGTATACTCCACCCATTTACTGATGATAAAAGAAAAACAATGAGCGTTTAATGAGAACGCATTGTCTAACTGCTTTTGTTGAATCATTCCGAAACATTTGCATACATATTATGTGGAAAACCAGAGTAAGTAGCTCAAGTGAGCCCAGTTTAACAACAAATCTAAACTAACTCGATCACCATTTATTGAAGATGTGACTTTGATTTGCTCTTTTGCTTGTATTTGTGTCGCGGTAGTTCCAAAACAAACAGCACCAACAACAATGTAGGCATTCGCACTCAGCTTAACGGCCTCAACTTGACGACTTATTACATTGCTGATGAGGTTAATGATAAAAATCTGAATTGAAACAGTGAATATTGGTGATTTCCTGGCGCTGACAGTGGCCATACACCATCCCCTCTCCTCATTCTGCTCCATCCCTCTGCCCCGACTCCTTATCATCCTCCGCACCTCACACCGTATTGTTCCTGCGATGATGAATGGCCACAACGGTGCGCGCCAAAATGAGTTCTTGTTGCGACCACACAAATGCCACACTTTTCACTGCCTTTCCCACAAGATTCATTACTGTAATTAAACTTTTCTCACATTCCTCTGTGCAAGTCACTTTTGCGCCATCACTCCGAAAACACTCTCCAAGAGGAAACAATACCCTGCTATAAACTTCTATTAGCATTACAAGTGGGTGGCTAGACTGTTTTTCGCTATTTTTATCAAAGTGGACATCACCAGCTTGGATAATCAACCTCAGCAGATTGAACTCTGAGAAACAAATTGCTTCATTTGAGCATGAAAATGATTGAGCAAAAAGGATGACAAACACAGCGGAGTGCATTTATCAAAGCTGTTCACACCAGGCACAAATCATGGCCGCTGGATCCACTTGAAAAATGACTTTGTTATAGTTACAATTTATCATCAACATATTTTATTTACTGAAAAACAAATCTGTCAGATGGTAGACGAGATAGATTCAATATGTCAATTATTGCTGCTGCACAGGATTAGCTGAGAGGGCCGGAGTGTGCAGCGCAAACCAAACAGGGACACGTGGACTGCCCTAGTTCAGACTTTTTAAATGTGTCAAACGCCTAATCAACTGTCACTGATCAAAAACAAATGAATATAGCGCAAGTAAAGTAATATAAAAAAAGAATACAAAAAATACATTTCTTGGTGTAGCTATGAACATATAAATGGGAAAGATCATATTAATATATAGAGCATAAACTGGCAAAAACATACATCAACATATTTTCTTGATCATAAATCAATACATACTGTTTTCTATTGCACTGAATGCATGGGGAAACAATTATACAAGTTTGATTTTGCAAATGATATTGTTTTTTTAAATCAAAGATACTTAAATAAGGACCTACAGAATATAAATTAGTTCAAATTATGTACAGAGTTCACCACAATTCTTCACCAATAAATAAACAGATTTTTTTTTTAATCAACAGCACAGTATCTACAACCTTAGGGGAAAATATATTTTACCTGAACGTCAACAACTATGAAAACTCTGTATATCTATATCTGGTATTCAATTATGGAATGACATGAGCCAAGATTTGAGTCAGTGTCAGTGTCAGCTCAACACAGACATGAATGCCAAGTTGTTGATGTTGTCGTTTCGTGTTTTGTTTCTCAAGACAATTATCCAATCAGAACACAGAATGAGCCTCACATGAGTCTCGTTTGTGTTGCCAGTTTCAAAGCTGAAATCCAGTTGGTTTAGAGCCGTGCGTCTTCTCTCTGATCCGGCTGGTCACTGCCTGAACTCCTGCCCCTGCAGCAGTCATGAATCAGGCCTGTTCATGTACGGAGAATGTATTTGCCCTCAACATGCCGGTCAAACCAGTAAGAGCTTAGATTACATTTACCTTTACATTTACCTTTAAAAACTTCCTCTGTTGTGTCCAGTGCTGGGTTTTAGCCTACACCACATTGTCACTGAAGCCATCTACAGAGACTGAAAACCTGAAGACAACCCTAAGATTATATTTAACAGTGTGATCCTTTGTTCCATCATAAAACTTTTCATTTCATAGCATCTATTAATTCCTTTAGGTTGCTTTGTTTCGCAGATATAGATGCCTTCTCTACTCGCTGCATTTAGACATTTTGAACAGATTTGTCGCCCCAAAAAGAATGGAACCTCTAACCTCCCACAGCAACAGCAGGGGAACTAACTATTTCTAGAGGATGTTAATAAATGTTAATTTATTTTAATAAATGCAAATCTTCCCCAACTAAACTTAATTAATCAAGTCTTTGCCTTTTGTCTTATGGGAAATGTCTGCCCAAATGTGTGGTATTTTGAAATAAGAGTATTGCGTTCTAAGACTCTGGCCCACTTATTATGTCTGCCAGTTTCATTGTCCAGATTTGTGCTGGCATTTAGTAGACATTGATTCTCGTGGATAAAGTCTGCTATTATATTCCAACAGATAAAGAGCTCCACATGTTTTTGACCTCAGATTGAAATGAAGTGGCGCAGCACGATATGTTACTGCAAATATCGGACACTTGTCAAAACTCCCTCTCCAGACCTCCGTTGGCTCTGCTATAAATTGCTTTTTGTGAGACAAGACCCCAAGCTCCATTACCCCCTGTACTGAAGCATCTCATGAAGGAGATGTAACCTTGAGGCCAATCTGTTTTCAGTTGACTGACATGTCTCCCTGTGTCTGCCTCCATCTCTCCTCCATCTCTCCTCCATCTCTCTCCTCTCTCCAGCCTGCTGCAGTGTTTAAAGGGCCTCTGATTCTCTGTGCGTTTCTTCAGCAGGACCTTTCAATGTTTGTGTATGTGTGTGTGTGTGTGTGTGTGTGCGTGCGTGTGTGTGTGTGTGTGTGTGTGTGTGTGTGTGTGTGTGTGTGTGTCATGTGCTCCATCAGAGAGGAGGAGTTACCCCTTTAGATAGAGGCATGAATACGATGATGATTATCTAACTTTTGAAGCTCTAAATCAAGGAATATTCTTGTTACTTAAAAATAATCTAAATCAAAACATTAATAATTCCAGGTCCTGGTAAATAAAAGATGAATAATTGATTTAAAAGACAAAGTTAAAAGAGTTACAAAATGTTATCAGTCCCTGGATAGTCATGGCAACTCTTTCCATAACGGCCCTTATCCAACCTTTCAAAATGTATAAACCATGATTTTTAACCCACTAGTCTGCCTTGAGGTATTCCCAGGTGTGCTTTGAAAAAATGACTAATTTGAGTTCTCAGATGTACTAGGTGTCCTCAGCAAACTTATAAAGAAGACAAAGACAAAGAAGAGACCAAGGCACAGATGTTATTCACTATGTTTCATTTGGTGATCATTTATAACTTGAGAACATGAAGCTTTTTAAACCAAAAACCAAGATCCAAACATCCCTCTCCTGCCTGAGACTGACTAATGAAGAAAAGTATGATTGCTTTCTGGTTAATAAAGATGTTATAGAACAGTAATGATTATAAGATACTTTATAGACGCAATTAACTGCCATCCTTTCATTAAAATTCACAACAATCCTCTTTTCTAAAAATGCCTGGGTAATCTTTGAGGACCCACATTTGAAGACCCAGGATGAGAATGACTAAATCAAGTGAGGTGTATATTCACGTCATAAAAACCACTATAAACTGCAAAAATGGTCTCTCCCACCTCCGATTATAGGATGTATACATGTTGCAGTGCTGAAAGGAGAGTGGGGGCCGATCATGCAGTGGGCTTCAGGCTAAACCTCTGTAAGTTGTGTAACGGTGACCCGCTCCTCTGCGTCTCTATTAGGGGCCACAGACTTGTTGTTGTGGACCTCATGCTGACCTGGCCTACATTCTCTGCTGGAGTCATTCATAGGAGCAGCGCCAAAAGCTCTCTCAAAGAACCAAATAAACAACCACTGCACAGAATGAAAATGGGGCCTGAAATGTCAAGATGATAACACACCTGCTCTCCTGCTACTGACGAAGAGTTAAAGTTATATCTGTGGCAGAATATGGCATATTTATCTGTTTATTTCATTACTGTGTCTTTTTATGTTAGTAATTTGAACTATCTAGGTATTGTAACAGCCTTAACAACAATTCTATTAAAATAATAATAATAATAATAATCGGAAATTGTGTTATAACTGATGAAGAATGGGAACATGAACACGGTTGCCAAGTGGCCCACCATTATCTGTTTTGGGCCTGTCCTCACACTCAGAAATAATGGACTGAGATTGAGCACTGTCGTCCCACTTCACAATTATGTATCTGGGCCTCAAAACGCCTGTCATTGACACAATAAATGGATACCTTTGCAGTGTATGCAGCTGGCCCTCACAAAAAATAAAAATAAAATAATGGATGACACAAACTGCGCAAACAAGCAAGGACTGGACCGACATGATAAATGACATTCATAAAATGGAGAGGGTCACATTCGGAGTTAAAGTGAAAACTGACAAATTTGACAAACTTTGGACCAAATGGAAAGATTATTTTGGACAATATTTGATTTCTTTGTCGCCTTGTGTTTAAATAAATAAATAAATAAATCCAAGAGTCAATTCTGTCACAAAAAAAAAAAAAAAACATCTAGCACGAAACCATAATCATTGTACCTCTTGTTAAACTCTGTACTATGCAGTTTCTATCTTTTTGGGGGCCCAGTGTACAACGCTTTTGGGGGAACCTAATTGCAAGTTCTGCAATGGAGTGGAAAACCCTACAACCGTCACATTTGAACTTTACAATCTGTTCAACGCATTATTACTCAAAATTCAACTCAATACATAGACGGAATAGGTTATGACTGGCACTGTTGTGACAATCCACAAAATACAACCAAAAAATGTGAATAAATCTATTTTACTGAGCGTGAGACTTCATAATAGGAATATATTAGTCTGCTCCACTCCCAAAATAATAGAAAGTATAATATTGTGCATGTGGAATCAAATGGTTTGCATCAGTATTTTCTGGTAGTTTTAACAATAAAAAATCAGCAAAATCCCATGAGAAAGTTATGCCTCTGGATGTTTTTCAGTTTAGGGCATGAGCTAATCTAATTGAGCCGTCTTCGACTTAAGTTGTTCTGTCTCTCACACTTATAGAATAGAGTGCCAGATGGGACAGCGTGTGTGACATCTTTATTTGCATTAGAATCAAGAAGGAACAGCACAATTTCATGAGTTCTTTGTAGTCTTTGTGACCCATATTACAGTTTCTGAGTAGTGCAAAAGTATTAGGAAGGAAATATGAAGTGAACTGTGTGTAATGAGCTCCTTTGGGTATAATAAAAGTGATTGACATCGAGGTAGTGCATGTTTACATAATAAGACAGTCTTTACATGCCGCTGCTCTCTGTAAAATTTCCCATTGGATTTGTAAACATACATACCAAGATGAATATGAAGTTTTTTTTTGGTTCTTTACAATAATACCTGACTGACAGCTTGAATGAGACATCAGCTCCCTGTCTGTGCCAGTCTAAATGCATGGGGCAACCTCAAGGCCCTCCTCCTGGTGCACCACATCTTCCCCCTGTGTGTGCGCTCACCCAGGCAGCAGAGATAAGGAGCAGGGTGTCTGTGCGCTGAGAGCAGAGGCAGGATGTAGTCTTGTCAAGGGGAGTGCACAGTGTGTGACTGCTCGGTGGGAGGACCACCTGAAAAGATGTGGCCTGATTTTGTCTTTCATACTAATGTTTTAGTGGACAGAGATGAGTGAAAGGCGAGATGAGGTAAACAAAGTGTTATCAACAAATTCTGAGGCTTTTGGTGTTCTAGTTTTGGTGTTGTGTGTGTCAGGCTGAGCCACAGACACAGGGCATGCACGAGGGCTGGGAGTATTGATACCAACAACTGATATATCAATAGTCAGAGCTAATTTGGGTATCAATACTGGCACGCAAAAATCCATATACATTTATATTCACTACCAGTCAAAAGTTTGCACAGACTTTTTTATTTAATGTTTTTTTTTAAATATACTTTTTTAGATTCTTTCTCTCTGCTTTGATCACTGCTTTGCAAACTTTGGCATCCTACTTCTGAACCCTGACAAGGCTCAGCAGTGAAGTAGAAACCAGGTGATTTCATCATGAAGCTCATCGAGAGAAGCCAAGGGTTTTCAGAGCTGTCAACAAAGCATAGTGTGGCTACTTTGAGCAGTCTGAATCTAAAAAAAAACATAGTTTGAGTTATATTTTGCTCCTTTCTGCCTAATTTCACACCATGCATCTTACAGTTGTTGTCTGCAGTACCAAAAGAAAGTAGAAAATATATAGAAAAAAACACTGAATGAGAAGGGGTGTCCAAACTTTCGACTGGTAGTTGTTGAAAAATAAGTGTTGTCCTAACGAGTCCTAGGGTGATAAGGAGAGACAGGAGACTCTGAATGTGAGGCAAAGTTTATTTACCATCAGTGCGGGACCTGAATACTCAACAACACTTTACAACGCTTCCACACAAGGAAGTTTAAACCGTCTCCAAACCCACTGAGATAAAATGAGATGTGCATAGCATGGCTCTTCTGTGAGACGAGTTGACCGAGGACACTGATAATGTCAGAGAAGGACACATTCTGTAAGAGTGGGATGAAGCCCATCATAGACAGAGCTAATCACATAGAAATGTTAACAACTGGCGGCGAGAAGAGATGGAAAATTACACAATGGTAGTGGGTGCAAATTAGGCATCTATTTTTAACATGTCAGGACCGCTTGTTCTTTGTTTTGTGACCCGCAGCATATTCTACATCTGTGTGAGGTTTGTCCTATTACAAAACAGTCTTTTTGAAGGTAATATTTGAATTTATGCATTAATAATATCAAATAATGATCTATATGTTGATTGAAATTCCTTCACCTTTAAGGTTAGCTCAGCATCGATTGGTATTGAAAAAACAAAAACAAACTCAAGAGTATGATATTGTCCCATAGCATGCACATGAGTGAAAGGGGCTCAATGTTATTTCTATTTACATACTATAATCAGATTTTTTTTCTCTTAAACAGACTATATTTATCTAATACAATGGTTTGAAACATAAATGTGAGTTCAGGCAGTTTTTATTAAGACTTACAGAAATATATCATCTTCAAATCAAAATAGCTTTATTCTATAATCAATGTGTTATTGTCCAGCTGTTTGACTGAATGTGTATATTTCTTTTATATTTTTGTTTCAAAGGCACTTTTAAACCTGTTTTAACTTGAAACCCTGAGAGTTCAGCACAAGAAAAGTGCATAGACTATTGAGTGTGCACAAAGGCACATACAGTCGTGGAATCTGTTTATTGGTCAGAAATTGTTTCAAGCAGCCTCTCATTTTCTCTGTCCCGTGCACAGTCGCTGGTCCCGTGTGAAGCTTACCAGCAGTGCGGCACTGACACCTAGTGTTTGTGAGGACACATCACACCAGTCCCGTGCTGAATGCTGTCATGATTTCAAAGCACCAGTAGGGGGTGCTACCAGCCCACTGATGACTCCCTGACGTCCTCAAAGATGGTGCAAAATAATTAATCTTCTTGATGTATTCCGTAAGAGGGACGCGGCTCCGGATAATGAATCTACATATGGATGAGCTCCTCGGCGTGTGCTTCACATAATCTAAGCACATGCAACACTGTGAGCCTTCATTTCCTAGAAGTCTCTTTGGGTCACCACCAGCACGGAGCTCCCACTGCTCAACCTTTAACCCCGCTAATTTCCCTCGAGTCCCAGCAGCACACACAGATCCATTGGAAATGGTAGTCTAATTACTGCTGTCTCAGACTACCCACATATTATGTTAACGAGATGAACCACAATTAACATATTACTCAAATAGTGCAATGTTAGGCACACTAGCTTATATGGACACTTGTGGTTTCAAAAGAAAATAATACGACAAGACAGGCTCTGTTTTCAGTTATTATTGCTGTTATTATTTTTATTTTTATTTTTTGTGGCTAATGAAAATGATCCAATTCTCAGTGTATGAAATAATCAAACTGAATGTTGAAACATAAAAAAACTAAAAGAAAAAAAAATTGCATATATCGCAATAGCAGAGTTTTACCACCCAGTTAAACTATTGACCTAACTAACTAAAAAACTGACTAACTGTCTAACTAGGGGCCAGTATAAGTTGAACACTTGATGATGAAAGTGACTTCTTGTCCTTAATACTCAGCTCAAACGATTAGCTAACACAATATGACATCAATTGTAATTACTTGGGGTTTATTGTAATTTTATTAAAGTCTTCCTGCCAGGCATGGTATTATATAAGATCTTTCCTTGAATCAAAGAATCACTTCAGTCTGCTACGAGTGTCTTCAGTTGCCTAGCAACTCCAGGCCTGGTGCGGACAGCGCTGTCTGCTCTGTGGAGGTAAATCAGGGGGCAATGTGATTTCAAAATAGGTTGTGTAGGCGTGGGTCAAACTTTATGTTGCTCTTGGACAATTTTCTAAACCCCATAAGAATTCTTTTTGCACAATAGTGTTTTTACTAACGGTTTGTGAAATATAAGAGTTTAAGAGGGGTGAAGCAATTAAAATAAGATTAGAGGACTTTATCCAAGGACACCAGAGCTTGTGGTGATGGGAAAGTAGCTGCTGTCCATCAGTGCTAAAGCTCACAAGTTTTCCCAAAGGGTGAAATTAAACATGACTGCCACCTGAGCTTCCAAACCTGCGGGCGAGCCAGATCTCTTTCAAAGCGTGCAAATGTGCTTTGTGGGCTGCGGTTGTCCTCACTCGGAGGTTTGTATAATTGTAGTGGTGGATTACGTTCACATGTGAAGATATGAGAGCCTTCAGCCATTGTTCTGGTCCCAGGTTCCTGCTTCTTGTCCGCTACGCTTCACTAAAACAATTCTACATCGCCTTTAGCAGTTATCTCCTGCACTGTCTTCTCTTGTGTTGACTATTAAAGCTTTATGCCTGATTTTTATGGCGATAAAATGCACAATTCGGGATGCTGTTGATTCAGGCAGCGCCACTTAAAAAGGCCAAAGCAAATGACTGTGTTTTGTATGTGGAAAGGGATATTAATAAGGATAATTGGTTTATTATAATGAAAACGCATCCATCATTTGTGACTATCATGTAGCTGTGACAAGCTACGTCCCCCGTCTGTCACGAGTCCTGATGACAGGGATAAAGTACATGGAATTGTAGATTAAAACAGATGGACAATTTTCACTCAACTACCATATGCTCATAGTTGTATGCACTAAAATAACTGCCGCAACAGCCTAATTATCAAAAACTGGCTTTAAAAGAAAATACAAGAGAACTAGTGATAAATATAAAGCGTGAAACAATCAAACACAATATGGGGGTGGGGCATTGTAGCTTTTCTCTTTTTCCTTTCAGACACTTTTCAACCCAAAGCTTTCTGATGCATTTGTGCTACTCTTCTCTCCTGCCCCGAAAAATCACTTTGTCACATAGCAACGCATCATTTCACATGGTAAATTTTTAAAAACTTGGTCTGGAAATCCTTTCTCAGCATGCAATATCCATTAGGGGGAAAATTATTCATATGATTCCACTGCATTATTTATGGTTTAATGAAAAGAAATATGTGCCCCTCGATATGCACTATTGTTATCCCCAATACTCCCAGTGTAGATTTGAAGTCAGATGTTCTCTTGGTTGAATCCCAGAGACTTTTAATCCGTAATAAGATTTTAAGTGGCTTCATCCTATCCTCATCTCCTCTTGTTTGGTTTTTATTACCACATGTTTGCTTAAATGGGGTTTGGGGCACATGAATAAATCCCTACTATTAGTGTTCTATTTTTCCTTTGGTTGTCAATTCCTGCTTTACTAATAGTGGACTGAAAATTAATATCTTTATTTTTCTTTTTCTTCTTTTTCTATCTTGGTGACGATAATCAGATGATATTTTAGCAATCCATCCAAAACTGTGCCTATAGTGCCTTTAAACTGGGAAACGTGTTCAAGTATTGTGAATGAACAAAACCTGAATGGGCTGTAAATTTACCAAAAGAAATTAGCAATACAGTATGAAATAGATTAGATTTAACTGTGTTGTCATTACATTTACACTTACAATTACAGCATACAGGAAAAGCAGCTTGGCATCTAACCAAAAGTGCAAATGAAGCAAGTACTAAAATGTCCATATAACAGGGACGTATAATAGTCTGACATGCTCTGTACGCATGAGCTTGTATTATTACATTATCATATTTATTATTTGTATATATAAGTAGATCATCATTTTACATTTTGTTCATTGTAAACCGTAACATGATCAGACCTGAACTGATAAGCCGCATTTCAATGTAACAAGCAGCAAATTGTCATTTACAGTTTTTATTTAAAAAAATGGTTGCGTGACAAATTAGTACCCAACATGTATCACCCGGAGTATTCATTTGTCATATAATTGCAACTAAATATGAGGGACGTGGGTGGAGATAGGGGGTAGGTGAAAACAGGAATTTTCTGAACATTCGAGCCCAATTTCCAAGACAATACAGGATTACTCTAAAATGCATGAATCAATTAAAATACTAATGATGAGGAAACGCTCACAAACTCAAGTGTGGAACTCAATTCAGAGTGATACACAAATCCATCTGGCATGAGTCAGGTTAAATATATAGGGTAATGTAATTTTGTTTCCATTTTTTTTTCAATTTTGCCACAAGAATACTTTGCGTAGTGTCATATGGGACTGAGAGAAGGAGGACCATCAGCAAACCTTTGGAGCCAGAAACCATATTCTGCTTTATAACCACTTAACTTTCTAGCCAACATCTCGGTGAAAACTGCCTGTAAGACAAAGCGTATGCAATATGAACTGTATCTCACTGTGCATTGGTCTATGGCGTGTTTTATTGTGTGGCAGATGGGGAGCTTGCAGGTGGGAGATCTGAGCTTCTGTTCCTGGTACAAGCTCGCAGCAGAGAGGCTACAGCTTCTATCCAGGCGCTCTCCAGGGCTCCTCCAATCACAGAGCTCAGGGTGATAAATGGACTCGTGAAGGCCCACCTAACCAAGTGCATGGATCAATGCTTTGGTCACTGCCTTTGTGTTTTCTGCTTTACTCAATACACCGCCGTTCCCATGGCAGCTCACATGTGTAAATTGATTTCTATAGATGCAGACGCACATCCTTGTAGATAAGAATATATAACTGGGTATGACTGCGAGTGTGGGCATGCATAAATGTTTGCAAATTGCTGTAAATACCAAACCATGATGTAAGAATGGCATATGTTGACCTTTATCTACAAACAAACAATGGCAGAGGTGCTCCTGCTTCCTCTGTATCCTCCGGCTTTTATGGGTCATCAGATCATCACAGCAAATCTTTGGAAATGTGCTTTAGTTACGGAACATTTAACTATTTGAACAAACACAACATTTTGGAGTAATTCTGTCTGTTTTTATTATTTTCATAATCGTGTTCATTATTATGGACGGCAGTAGTTCAGTTGGCAGCGAGATCGTCTTCTGAAGGTCGACGGTTTGAATCTCACTCTTGACATAAACATTGTTGGTTGAGCAGTCAGATCCACTGGTCCACAGGTTGGCAGCGTGATTCCAGCTCCCTCAGGTTAACACTGCTGTTGTCATTGCCAAGACACTGAACCCATCTTGCCCCCAGAGTCTGTGTACACTGGTGTATGAATGTGTGTATGAATGTGTGTATGAATGTGTGTATGAATGTGTGAATGAATGTGTGTATGAATGTGTGTATGAATGCGTGACTGGTTCCTTGATGTAAAGCGCTATATAAAATTAGCGCTTTTACCAATGTAATCTCTGTTCAAATGTTCCAGAGAATACTGTGGAAAATGGCCACTGATTACCTGGGTTCCAGAATACACCATTCTCCAATTCTTTACAAAGAGTGAATCTGGTCACCCCTCCCTGCCATGCCTCAACTCAAGCTCAGACAGTACCGTGCAATCAGATTTGTTTATTTATGACACATATGAAACAAATGAGCTCATTGGTCACAGAATAAAATCAAACTTCTTTCCCTCAGATTAACAGAGTTGTGCTTTGTTCATAGATTCTGCATAAATCTATGTTGTTTTTCCAGCCCCTGTGATATTTTTCTTTCTTTTTTTCCCATAAGCCATTTGTGTTGATATGACTGACCATGCGTGTCCCTGATTGGCTAATCTACCTTTCAATCATGGCCATCTGAACTCACGGAAATAAAAACAGTGACCAGACTCATATTGATCTGCATAAAAAAATACAGTGATATCATTGTGGACTTTCAAGGCAAGTCCTGAGCCACCAACACTCAAATCCTGAACGAGGTCCAGTGTTGTAAAGTTTGCAAATTTGTGTCTCACATTTCCCACGGGTGCAATGGTTTCAACTAACAAATGCAAAATAAACGTGCACATGGAGGGAGCACAGTGTCTCACTAACACATGCAATAATTGGAACGACACAGAGTATGTCTCTCAACTGGAAAACCGTGGGCTGCCCTGACATGAGTTTGAGGAAGTATCCAGGGCGAGGGACGTCTGCTCGGACTACTGCCCCTCAGATCTGAATACGCTGAAAAAGATAGATGGATGAATGGATGAATGAATAAATACACGATTCCATGTTGTCTTTCTCGTATGCGTCTTTATAAAAGTGGGACAAACCATTGAACACACAGTGGTAAAATATGCATGTGATGGCTCCAGCTTCTCTTGTGCTGCTCCGATTGACCGTGCAACATCTCCACATCACACATGGGACTGTAAAGCAAGTCTTTAAATACAGTGCATTCAGAGTTCAAGAGTTGTACATGCACTATTGCTTTACTGAAATCGTTTATATTTTTGAATATATTCCCAGCAGCATCCTCACCTTTTGTTTACCGCATCAGGCCAGATGGATTTCCTTACTCTGATAAATATTTGACGTGCTCCTCTCTTCTCTTTGGTCTGTTTTTTAATGCTCTTTCTGCTCGACCTTATAAAAGACTGCACTCACAGCACTATTCCGCCTGCTGCATTTTGAGAACACCTCAGCAAAGCCACTGATTTCACAGTGACATCCCCTTTAATTCAAAATTCACATATCGGTATATGTAGTCCAAATGTATGTGTCAGAGCGCAGAGATAAAAAATATTCAAATTGCACTGTAAGCATGACCACTACTAATTTTCACAAAATAAACTCAAAACTCGTGGCACCTTCCTGCTTTCCTGCTATATATTTTTATATCCCATATTTTTTAAATGTAGTTAAACAGGACATATGCAGCCCATAAGATTTAATGTATGTCTGACTAAAGTTATTGCCAGCTCACTGAAGCCTCATTTATTGTGTGCTTTAGGCAAGAAACATTTCAAAGGGAGAGTTGTTTTTCACTGCAGCAAGTCCTGCTTTAATAGTGCAGTGGAAATATGATCTCCACATGTGATTGGTTGCGAAAGTTTTAAGTGTTGAGCCAAAACTTTAAAAAGAATCATTAATTGAATGTTCAGATTTAAGGATATTTCTTGGCATAAATGTCCACATAGTCCACAAAACATTCTATAAGAGCAGAACGCAATCCTCTAGTGACGAACATCCACTCAAGGGCAGAAACAAATTATGTCAGCTGGACAGAGTTTATTTGAACTTATTTTAGTCCAGTTGACGTAATTTAACCTTTTTGCATGGGAAACTTTCGTTTCCTATGGAACCGACTTGACAACTGAAGGATTACGTGGTGAAGTAGACTCTGGAGGTTTCATCTACCTCACTTGTAACTCATAACAAGTAAAGGAATCTTTTTTTTCCCCCAAGCTATTAATAGCATTTTGGATTTTTATTACTTTAACCCATTAAGATTCACATCTTTCCTGTCCAGAAATGTCAAAACATAACCTTGGGCTGAGACCCATTTCATGTAAAATGCAGTAGCACTTTGAAAAGCTGGTCCAGGCACTTGTATCTGAGCTGGACTATTGTAGGGGCCTGCTCACTGGAGCTCACTGCAGGGTTGTCACTAGAAAAAATACCAAAAAGTCAACTAATACAAAAAAAAGTGAACTATTAGTCAACTAATTCTATTGAATTACCCCAGTGCTACAAATGTTACACTAGCTTCCCTCATGAAATACATTTATAAATTCTTCTGTTGGTTCACAAATCTCTGACAGTACAGAGGTCCACAGTGTCCTCCTCGGCCCCTGAGATCAGCAGGTGCTGGTCTCCTGCTGGTTCCTGGAGTTCGGCCCAAACATGGTGAAGCCTTATTTTCTTTCTTTGCCGCACAATTGTGGAACTCCCTTCCAGAAAATACATATTTTGATATAAGGCCTGACATTTTAAAATCAAAGACTCATCTTTTTAACCTTTTAAGGCTCACCTTTTCCCCAATCCTCGCCCAGTGTCTTTCAATTGTAATTTTCCAAATGAAATGAGTACCGTATTTTAAAAGCATACTTTATCCTTAGGCATGTGGGTATACACCATTTGAAAAGTAAAAATAAATAGTTTTTGGTGATGCATGGAATCAATGTAAGTGGTGCACAGGCAAAGCTATAGCACCTTTAAAATATAGACCTATATGGATTTATTTAATGTTGAAAATAATGGTTGATTTTATGTAAAGCACTTTGAGATTTCTGTGTGCATGACAGGTGCTTTAAAAATAATGTTGACTTGATTTTAAAACTAACAAGCCGTATAAGTGCCACCCAAAATATAGTAAAATAATCCAGCTGAGGGACAGAAGCCAAACAGCTAAATCTTTTTTTTAGACCATTTAGGTCCAAATTATAACAACACACTTCAGATCAGGTGGTAAAGATAAGAGTCATAAGAGCACGAGTTGGTAAATTTGGATGTAAGAAAAAGTAGATTTGCTGCTTTATTGGTGTTGGCAGCGGTGACAGGAGGAAGCGTGCTAATTAGCTGTCTGTGTGAAGCAGCACCAGGAGACCAGCGCTGTGGGCTGACGAGCAGGGGAAGATGGAGAGCCAGGCAGGTGAGACGGACCACCAATTTGTCCTATAGGCTGAGTGAAGGATGCGCTTTAAATCACCGCCGCAGACAATGAGCTAATAATGGTTTATAGAGTAATGAGGCCTGTGTTTAGGCCAGATGGCAATTATTCTGTCTGTTAACTCACTGTGCTATGTTTAATAATGCACACACAACACTGGCACACTATAATAAATCAATTCAATTTCTCATACATATTTTGAAACGGAATGGAATCTGCCCAATGAATGCAAGGGAACTTTCACACAAACGTAGGGTACATGGTTACGTTCAAGATTTGAGTAAACGTCTGGCCTATCTGTCCCCAGTTTGACAGATTTTGCAAAGTTAATAATGTTACTTCCTGGTTGGACACCGGCAGCAAATGTGACATAGGTAGAGGTAATTCCACAACTGTTACCTAGCAACCAGACTGTAAACGGAGCCAAAATCCACATAAATGAAACAATAGTTATGATTTGACAATAAATAATACCTGATAACACCTTTATTTTGTTAAGTGGTTGTTTAAACTGTTCCGTAAAATGTGTCATTTGCGTTTAAACTGACCCAGTATTTTCAGCGGCGTTCGGTTTTTTATGACAATTTTAAACTTTTATATTTCAAAATTTCTTCCCAAACTGCAACTAAATGAAAGTAAAATTATGATTAATATTTACCACAGGTGCCCTCCCACCAAACTAAGTCAGAATTAGACAAACATGAAAACCTGTCAAGGGCAGAAAGCCATTTAATGTTAAAAAATATATACAAATAAAAAGTGTCAAATGAATACACATCTGGGAATAATAGGAAGTATGTTTTTAGCAAATGTCTTCCAAACTGGTATTTCCACATTATTACGTTTCAATAAAGACAATTTGACACAAACGTGATTATGCATCCTGGCCAGAGAAATGTGAAAGAGGTGCACAGGCTCATAAACAGCACAAGCAAAAGTGATATTCTGTTGAAATGCAAATTCTTGGGAGGGTTTGTTCCAGAGGCATGCAGGGTGAAATTGGCCTTTAAACAGGTTGGCATACTAATGTCTGAAGGTACCTCCACCTTGAGCCCATTTGAATAAGCACTGCATTATAATTGACTTATAGTTCACAATGGCAATGCATACATTTGCATCAGGAGGAATTTGACAGTTCAGCGCTGGAAGGCATGTCTGCTGCTGTGGGTGTGTTTGCAGATAGTAAAAGGATAATAGAAGATTTGTGCTTCCAATACAGAGAATCTGAACACGGGAAAATGTTATTAAAGGACCGAAGACTATCTGCTCACTTGAAATGTGGAATCGGTAAAAGAAATGTTTCTGCAACATTATGATCATTTCAGTGGAGTCATTTGACGAACTGCTTGCACAACGCAGCAGTACAACAAACACCAGAACCACTAAAAAGGAATAAGAAAGCAACGTAATAAAACCATTTAGAATATGCTGCCGCAACAACCGCCTTTGCTGCTTTTACATCGGACTTTAAAAACTTGTATTTACCTTGTATCTTTTGACAGCTGTGTACATTATGTGTTTTTATGTGTAGATAAAGCACGTTGGTGAAACACATTTGTTTTTAAATGTGATGTACAAATACATTGTCACGGCTTGGCTTCCACAGCTTTTAGTGCTGGACTACGACTAATACCACTGGAACAACCAAAAAGCGGATCTGAGGACTGTGGATAATAATTCTGCTATCACCCACCAGTTGATTCACATATACATTTTTTGTCTGAGCCTTTTCATTGCTGCATCATCGTCAATGCTTCACCGAACTGTTATCTCTTAAAGGGCTCGCAGTTGCTGGTTTGTTTATGAAAGACTTTAGAGATCACAAGCAAATGCTCATTGTTCACATACTCAAGTGTTACTTTCTCCACAAGGCCGGGCTGCAGTCGCACTGACATTTGTCATTTGAAATCACTTGTGTGGTATTTTCAGACAGCTCCTGCCTGTTGTGATAGGCTCACAGGCAGAGGCTGATTATAACAGCTCACATTGTGGCTTCAAATCTGAAAGACTCTCTTATAGGACCATGTTCGACTAGACACATACAGATTCATATTCAGACCATAAATGCATGTACACTTTTCACCAATTTAAGCGTACTCAATTTATTAGGCCATGCTTTTATGTACAATAATCTTAGTGGCATTATCTCCAAACAGGGTTAGTCACAGCGTGTGCCGGTGCCCAGGGTGGGAGAGAGGATTTTGGGATATTTTTGTGCCAACTGCCTAGGGCTCATCTGGTATTTCACTAACACACAACAAGACTTACAAACTAAATTTATCATGCAAAATAGGCCTCCCTCTCTCCCCAGCCCCGTCCTATATTATGCTAGTTTAATTACTTCATACAACGTAGCAATACAGCAGGTATGCACTATAAATGTTTTGGTGCGTAATTAGATTGAGTAAATAGTTTTGAGAGGACTCCGATCTTTGCCATCAGTGTGAGTGATACTTGACTAAACTGTGCAATAGGCGAAAAGCGACGAGACAAGAGGCCGACTCACATTTCCATATTTATTGCTTGAAATCCAGCAGAGAGTTCAACTGAATGCCAATAGTAGCGCTGAGTCACTGAGACAAGTATCCAAAGCCCGACAGCCTCCTCATCTCTTCCCTTTCAATCATATATAATTAGTGCTTATTGATCGAATAATGTTGGGGCTTACAGAAGAAAAGTATTGATTTGAGATGTTTCTGAAACACTCATATGAAAGAAGAAAAAAATCAAGCCAGGGATGAGCCTCAGGACATTCCCATCAAAAGAAGAACGTCAAATCAAATGTATGGTATTTAGTTAGTTAGTCAATGCTATTCATTTGTTTTATAGGAGGTAGAGCTGAACGATTTTGGCAAAATATCTAACTGCAATGTTTCAGACAAGCATAGGGATTTTTAACGAGGAAGAATTCTGTTCAACAATCATTTTACACACAAGAAATTATATCACTTGATACTTGTGGTCATTAAAATTGTAATTTAGATTTGATTGTGATTCCTCTTGCACATCTAAAAGGGGGTTACTTCTTGCCCCGGGCCACCAAATTTCTGTTGACGGCCTTGAGTGTTATACGGAAAGTCAAGTCTATCGTCTCTAATACAAAACAATTTTATAAAGGCTGCAACAAAAAGGATATTAGAAATTAAAGAAACTGATGTTCAAAGGTAAATGTTGGTCCTATTATACACTATCGTTGTGCTTTCCAACAACAACCTATATATCTATTTTCTGTATTATTATAACACCAGCATATCAGCAACAAAGTTTTCTTCCTTAAAACCTTTCTTTCCCCAGCACATTGCATTCTCTACTACATTTTGAATTATGTTCCTGTCCAGATATTTTCAACATTCTGAGCTTGTGGGGAGTTTGTGTGACGTACTGTATTTCTCCACCTCAGTTGCTGCTGGGCCCAAAACAAACAAGAGGAAGAAATCAAATTGGAAAATGAGTATAACTGCCGCGCTAATAAAATATTACGGGCTGAACAATTACCGTAATAGCATGCTGTACTTACCGTGAGCATGTTTCCTGGTGAGATAGCACACTAAATGCAGTTATTTATAGACTGATGGAGAGTGAGAAACGGGTTCACATTCATGCCCTCACTCCACTTGGGGGTTTAATATTGAATCTGAAAAAGCTGAGGTTGTAGGGCAGGAAAGGTGCTGAGCAAGATGGTCAAGCTCTGTCAGAGATTACTGCTCCAGTCTGTGCGCCGAGGCCTCAATACAAAGAAATAAACTGCATGTAAATTGCACAAGATACGGCAAGGAAGTATTTTCCATATGTGGAGGTGTAGGGTCTGCTCTGGTCATCTACAACTTCTGGTAAAAAGCAGAATGTCTTGCATTCACACATATAAATAGGGTTTGATTAACTATTTTACTTTTGTGGTGCTCTAATGCCAGATATTGTACATTTTACACAGCCTTTAATAGTTTTTAATGCTACCATCTGCTTTTATCTGGGCAAGGGACCAGGACAAAATGTGACTTGCTTTAGGCAACTAAAAGGAGCACAAAGTAGCAGAATTGCTTAAAATAAAAGTCATTTTTCAAGGTTTTCGAGAAAAAAGTAAAACACTTTACACTTATGACAAAGATCGCTTACAGACAGGAAGTGTCTTTTTATTGTAAAAATCATTCTGTTTGACCGTGGAGCCAGCGACATCAACTGAAGCAGCAGGGTCTGGAAAGTAGAATGAGACAAAAAATAATTTTGGCTGAGAAATGTCTCAGGCCGTTATGTGAGCCTGGAAATACACTGTATACAGTAAGTCTATATCAACAACGTCTGTCTGTGTTTTACAAAATGTAACTTCCTGAGTTCCTGTTTTTTATATTTTATATTTCTATCTGATACATTTACTAAATATAAAATAGAGTGCTCCATTATTCAGAGCACTTCATTCAACAAAAGGGCATTTATACTCTGCATACTTTATCATAGTGCAATCTGAACATGTGGTAGTTTCCTTTTTAAATTCATGACCATTTTAAAATGAGAATAGTCAGTACAGTATTATTACGAAGCAAACCACAGCTTTGTTAATAATCACAAGTACTAAGAAATAACCGTTTGTTCCCAGAGGGACATCCAGATATTTGAACATTCATTAAAAGCCACAGGCGTCACAGGACATCAGAAGACATGACCATTAATTCCACTGTAGCCTCGTCTGCCTCCAAGCACTGAAGAACCAAAGGAGGGCAAGCACGGTGCTCCTGCTGGAGCGAGCTTAGCAGGGTTAGCGGCTAACACAGGGTTAATCTGAGCTTGTATGCAGGTGTTATCAGGAGTGCTCTTTGTAGATCAAGCGCACAGAGCAGGTTAAGGCAGGCCAAGTCCACAACACACATCCAAATATAATGAAAGCACCCCCTTGGACGCCGCAGCTGCAGATTTGAGACACGATCACCATTACGGTCCTGGAGATTCCTGATAAAGATTTAGACGGTGGCGCTGAAATGACAAGGCGCCCTGAGCATCGTGCTGAAATCGATTTGCTTCCTGTGATAAGTCATCAGGAGTCTCCTAAATGTCACCCGAACAAGCCATTTCAGTCCACACCCTGCAAATAACAAACATGAGCTGTTTTCTCACCATTTGTTTAACGTCATGGCAGTAATGTGTGCTTAATGTGTGTTTAATGTGTGTTTTGTGGAGTGACGCAAAGCTGGGAATAAAGATGCATCATCAATATTTGTCAGCATTTCACCCAAAAAAAACCAACAAAAAACCCAAAACATTCAAACGTTAAGCCAGGACTGTGTATGTAACTTTTCTGGTAAATAGTGTGTCACCTGCTTATCTCCACGAGACCAGGAATGTTCCATAGTAGGCTATTGCATTAGACATGAGGAGGAAAGAATGGATGCTTTTAGGGGTTTCTGACCTTTAATAGTGGTCAAATAATTGCCAAATCATGAATCATATTTGTGGCTATGAGAATGGAAGCTTTGAATTAGGGTCAAACTTGTCAGCAGTTGTTTGCAGTTTTTATCTTTTATTCAAGATGACTGATGATATATATATTTTTTATTATTTTCTTTATCTCCCATGTGCCGTTTTTTGTTATTAGAGTCACATGTGTAGTTTTTGTCATGCTGTATTAAGGAGAAATAGCTCGAGAAAAGCTATCGCTGCTTAATTTAAACCAAGCAGCCTAAGAGCCTATAAATAATAACCCAAAAGTCTAACAACAAGTATTTTGAGAATCAATATCTAGAATACACCTCCAGACAGACTTTGATTCGCGCTTCAAATGCACTGACATATTGAAATATTTATAAATGAGTGGGCTGTGCTGCTCTCATAATCATCCAGTGATGGTGCAGTCCCTGTGGAGGCAGCACTAGTGTTGTATTGATACACACATATGGGAATCGCACTGTCAGTTGTCTTCTTCACTCTTTTGTCCTGTCTGTTCCTCCTGTCCTGTTTATTTATTGTTCCCTTCCTATATCTGCCTCCAACATTTACCAATCTCAATGCAGATTACAACTGACAGATCTGTGCTCTGCTGCTCGTCCTATGTTTGTCTTATGCAACCTGCTGCTAAAACACTAATGCCATGCCTTTACATTCAATACTTTTTAAAGGGATTGAAGATTTACTTGTATGAGTTTATCCCTTGTGACTTGTGAGGGATATTTGGAAAAATATAGGCAATTTTTTTTTTTTTTTGCTTCAATCCACTTCAGTTTTGTCTAATATCTTCTCTTAATATTTTAAATAAAAGGTGAAAATATCATATACAATATTAATGTACTTTTTATTACAGTCTTATGGGATTTAGCAGGAGCAGGTTTTAGTTTTTTCTCCCACTTCTACTGTTGTACCGCCATTTTGTCCCCCATTGACTTACATTATAACGACAGTTTTTGATTGCTCTGTAATGACACTATAAAATTATGATTTCCAATGACCTTTTCAGAAGAGGTGAAATGTGTGATTTTTATAATTCATACTCAAATGACTCCATTTACCTTTTAAACACACCTCTGCATGATAATACATAGTTTCCCTTTTCTATGGGGCTCTCTGGAGGGGGGTGTATTTGGGAGGCTCCTGTGTATACTCCCCTGGGGAGAAAGACATTTGGAAAAAATTACAATTTGTATTTTAGTCAGAACTGAAGTGAATTAACAGATTAAAAAAGAAACAATCTACTAAACCATCGAAAAAGTGAAGTAAAAGGGTGCCAACAGTGATTATGAAGGTTTTTACCAACAGGTCGTTCATGATGTAACGGTTCTCTTTCATCATTAGCTCGCTCAGAGTATTTAGATTGATGTACAACAGACATACATATTTGACAAATCTTTTATCCACCTCTTACCCCCACCCGCTGCTATCTACTTATTTGCAATTATAAAAAAAAAAAAAAAAAATCTAACTCCAGAGATGGAGATAAATGATTTAATGCAATACCATAGAACATTCCAGGAAAAAACAACGTCTCCAAGCAGACCCTAACCCACTAAAAAAGTCATACAGACTGCACAACTTTATAATATAAGATTAAGAACACTACATCAAACAATCTAAACATGAAGAAGAGACACAAGGACAAGAGGGGAACAACAAAGACTGAGCGAGCGCTGATGATACATTATTGATCTGAATTGGATTTAAAGGCCAAGGAGAAGAGATGGGTTTTCACCCAAGATTTAGAAAAGTCAATAGAAAGTGAAGATGTATGTGAAGGATAAACTACTAAAGCGAGATGATAGAAGTTCTATCAGGCTGAGAGGTCCTGATAATGGTGTCTCATGTTCAGCTTCAGACATGATAGGCTTCTTTGATGACCACTCACTGAATGGTATTGGTCTAGAATGTATTACTTTTACAGTATATACAGCGTATTATTGTTCACCATCTCACATACAGTGTTTGTACTTTGCATATGCCCACACAATAGTCAGTTTTTCAGCACATGTCATTAATTAATACGCCAACGATTGTATTTTACACCTGAGTGCAAAATCAAATCAAAGATGATTAGGGCGATGGAAAATCTATTCATCATTTGAATTATGTTATTTGTATTATTTATAACCATTATCAGACGAATGCTAACATATAGTTATAGACCATAAGTATGTGGCCCGGGTATTTTTGGATGATGAAAACCTTTACCAAAGTAAATTGACCATTACGGACTCCTGACGCGGTGTGAATTATGACTTCCGATGGTGTAGCGCCTATTGATTTGGGAGAGGCACTGAAGTGGATTGTCCCATCACCGTGGGGTGGAAAGTTAAAGGCTGTTCTCGCACTCGCCTCGTGTATAATGCGTGCGCTCTTGGTTACCTTAGTAACTCTCTCCTCTCGCTCCAATCGGCGTTTCCTGACGGGAACGCGCCGCGCGCTCCCGTTGAGCTTGTGTTGAACCCTGGAGTCAAGGCAAACGCGCGAGGAGCTGGAGAAGCGCTTCTCGCGGAACAGGAGACAGAACACGGGAGAGATCCATTAAAATGACAGCCAAGTGTGGATAATGAGCGGCGCTGCCTCGCTGGAAGGTCATCCCCGAAAAACGTCGTGGTGCGCACTGGAGCGATATTTGGATACACGGTACAAGTGAGCACTGTCCCTGCTTTTGGTTTTGTGGACACGAGGCATGGATGGATACAGATCTCGACCAGGCAGGTGAGTCATTTCGTACTTGATGAACAGCTGGAAAAGCCAAATACTGTCTTCGTGTTCTATTAAAAGGATGCATGTAAGGGAGAAGAACACTGGGGCACTTCAAGTCAAATGAGTGCAGTTTTAATCAGTGCTTCTAAAGAGCTTCATAATACCGCGAGCCGGCACGAAGCACGCAGACTTGTGTTTAGATGTTAGGACTTGTGTCGAGTCTTTTAGAGTCGGGGGTTTGGATGCTGTGAAGCGCGTCATAACAGCTCGCATCGTAAATGTCGAGGCAGGAAATAAACGGGTGATATAAGTGTTCTGAGCACTTGTTACTTGGACATAAAGACGTCTTATGTGTGTGATAGAGCCGTGACGCGCGAGCACTGTCTTCGCTCTGCCTCGGGATGCTCAGTGTGAAAAACCCTAACACTTCCACTGAATTCTTAAGTAATGAAATCTGTATTATGTAGTTTTACACAAATCAATTGAATCTGGTCACAATCACATCCCACATCCCCGCGGAGTCTCGCTGTTTTCCTTGATGGCCGTGGACTACATGGGGATCCCATTTTTGTGAACCTTTTGAAGTTCAGTGCTCAATCAGCCTGTATTATGTTATTTCCCATGGCTGCTACGTCTCTGCCTCGTATGTTTTATTAAAGGTGTTGCAAAGAGCGATGCTTTTTCATGCTCATCATAGATTTTCTCTGATGACAGACACATCCCATTCTTCACCCAATAATTCACCATTCACCGAGTACTTTTGATTCATTCTTGGGGGGATTTTTTGTACCCATTTTGAGTACTTTGGTCCCAATTGTTCCACCTTTCAAGACCCAGGGCTGCTTCTTTTTGTTTGTTAGGATTCCTGGACACATGGCACAGGCTTAAGAGATAAATTGCCTCATTGTAGTGTGGAAAAAAGGAAAGAATAATTAACTGTGGGAGTTGAATTCTTTACACAAAAAGAGGAAAAGGATAGAAAATGTCAAGCAGGAGTTGTCATGACGATGGGTTGAATGTGCATGTGTCCCTGAACACTCACCATTTAGGGGAAGATTTCGGCTTCTATTTGGTGCTGCATGCTGCTCGACTGATGAGGAAGAAGCATAAATCATCGCAAAAAAAAAATCAAACAGCTAGAAATACACATTTAAAAGCAGCCCTGAAATGTAATTAGTGTCATTTTTGATTCACAAACATTTATTTATTTTGTATGTTGTCTCAATATTATGTGGAGGATTATGCATGCTGCTGCTTCTGAATTCTGTGGTCCTTCTGTGTTTGTGCTCCTGCCAAGTGCTATTTTCCAAGGGCCTTGCAGTTTTAATATTCATTTTCTTGAGATTTCCTTTAAAACGGGCTAAATAACTTCTTTATTTGTGCGTTAGTTATGCCTGATCCTAACATGTTTATTTAGAATGGGGCTCAGAGGCTCAGCTGTTGTCCGGTAATTATGAGGAACACTCCACCAGCTCAATGTGTTCATTACGGCACAGATTGGAGCGAGGGCTGGACGAAAAGAGAAGTGCTCGGCATGTGATCGCTGGCTACACAAAAACACTTGAGTATGCACAGTGGTATTCATACAGATAATTAGGACAGCGGGCAAAGGCAGGGTGCTGTGTCCCTGAGCCTCCAAAGGATAAGCGTGGAGTTTTTCACACTGTCAAAATCTCCCTCCAGCAGGTGGATCATATTTGAAATGTATGCGGTGTGCATGAAAGTTTAGAAATGTTTTGTGTGACGTGTTTTTTGCGGCTGAAGACGGCAAAAGTAACTGTGATGAAAACAGTTCTATGCTGGGACTGTCTACCCTGCTCAAACCCTGTACGTAAATGTTTAAAGTTTAATTAGATCACTTTGAATGAAGACCAAAGTTTATATTTTGGTTGTTGAGATGATGAAATCCCACCAAGGAGTGTTGCATCATGGTAGAAAAAGTTAAAGGTAGTCATTTGGACTGAAATCGATTTGGACACTGTTTTTGAAATCAATTTTTCAAAAACAGTGTCCAGATAACTAGCTACTACTACTGATTAGTCTTCTACATGTTATTTCACGTTAACTTCAGAACTTCCAGATTCCAGAGAACTTTATTCTCAACCCTGATGGCTATACCACAATGATAAACAAAAAATATGTTGACAATACACTGTAATTTTCAACACAAAACATACTAGTTCTGATAAAGCTCAGAGCAATAAAACTATTCAGAAAAGATGCACTTTTGTTCCTTATTTATACTTTAAATTTGTATCTTGCAATATCAGTTGCAGTATCAATTTGTATCTGATTTTAATGAACAGACAGCGCTAAAAGAAATATTGAACATGCCTGAACATCAATTACAAAAATACTATAATAAAACGTGATTGCTAAGACATTTTGGACTTTAACCTCCACATTCGCCCAACAACAGACTCCTGAAACTCACAAAACACTGATAAAACAATAAATAACGCATTGTGCAAATTGATGACAACACAGCTCAAAGGTTCAAGTGCTTTTGAGTAGAATTCAGTGTGGTCGTGTGTTCTGAAGTGCCCTCTTTGGATTCAGCTCTCACGTCCCCCTGGTGCTCTGTTTTCGCTGTCGTTGTTTACCACTGGACTGCGCGCTCCTCAGGTGAGCCATCTTGAGACCATACGGCGGCTTTGCAAAGGTCACAGAGGCCCAGGGCTGACCAAATATGAATACACAGGGGCACACGTTCGCCAGACTTAACATGGACCATCCACCTTTTGCCCCCGAGTCCACTTGTTCTTTAGCCTTCACTCTCCGCTCCTTATTGGCCCGGCGTTCGAACGGTCTGCAGTGGATGTGTGATTGTTATTGCACCGGGGGAAAAAAAGAAAAAGAAAAGAGGGAAGGTTATTTGTGTTTTCTAATATCGTGCATTGCCTTTGACGTGTTGTCTTGAAGCAACACAAGCTGGGGCTGAATAATTTCCCAAATGGATCCCTGTGACCTTCTGAAAGTGTGGCCCATATCACACTCCTGGAGATGCCTGTCATTGTTCAGGCTGTTTGTTTCACAGCTTTACAATGTCAGACAAGTAAAAACACTACGGCGGTTTCATGGATTTAAGAAGCAAAGAAGCAGATATGGATTTAAAAATAAGAACCGTAGCCACAGGAAAATGTCTGGGATTGTGTTCAGCAGAGGCGTGAGATATATAATAATGATATCACAATTGCAGTTTTGGAGACATGCAAATTTAGAATATGAAAAATTAAAAAAAAAAAAAAACAACATTCAGTGTAATCTTCCAAACCAGTTCATTTGTACTGTATCTCTGTCTATATCCAAAGCTCTATCCAGATTATTTTACAGGACCAGTGCACATGTTTCTAAAGGTGGGGACACACTACACGACTTTCTCAGTTGTGATAGTTTAAAAATATTTAGGAGGGTACACGACTGGAACATGCGTGATCACAGAGAGTCTCACGTCCACACTCACAACTGCAGTCATGAGAGAGGGCTCTAGGGCTGGGCGATACGGTGATAAAAATCGAATCGTGAGCTCATCCCTGTGACTATCTGCTTTTTTAATGACATCGTATCGTGATTCACTGTTTCTCTCTTTAATGCAGCCGTCTGTTCAAACACACTTCTCTCTGTAGCCTCTGAGCAAGTTACTTTATTTACCTCTTACACCTCTTAAGTGCAGTAATTCAACTCAATGCACCGAAACGCAACTAAAAGCGACAAAAATGCGTCTAAAAACTACAAAGACGTGACTAAAAGTGACAAAGACTCACTTAATTACAACAAACACAACTGAATGTGACAAAAAATGTGACTAAAAGCGACAAAATGATGCTTAAAATGTGAATCTGAATAGAAAATTGCAAAACTGGTTACATATTTTTTCCTAAATCGTGCAGCTCTATGAAAGGCACAAGTGAACACATATCATGATAAAATCTAAATCAATATCTGGCCCCAAGAAAATCGTGATTATAATTTTTTGCCATATCGCCCAGCCCTAAGTACAACTAAATACACTTTTCCCCTACAAAGTACAATAAAGAATCTACACTTCTTAATTAAAAAGCGTCCTGTGGCTTCTGACCAAACAGTCCAAAGTTGGGCGCTAGAAGTGATGCTAACTCTGGATTTACTCAAATGGACGTTAAAAGTGGGAACAGAGGTGAAGAAGTTGGACATGTTTCTTTTGGATTGACCAGAGGAAAACTGTGTCCTGTGGAGCATTTACAAGAGACACACGTGAGTAAAGAGAAGGAGGAGAAAAGAGAAGGAGGAGAAAAGAGAAGGGGGAGAAGAGAGAAGGAAGAGTAAAGAGAAGGAGGAGAAAAGAGAAGGAGGAGAAAAGAGAAGGAGGAGAAAAGAGAAGGAGGAGAAAAGAGAAGGAAGAGAAAAGAGAAGGGGGAGAAAAGAGAAGGAGGAGAAAAGAGAAGGAAGAGAAAAGGGAAGGGGGAGAAAAGAGAAGGAGGCGGTGAACCACATAATGAGTGTTTGTTTATCGCGTCAGCTCTGGTTTAAGTGTAAAAGTCTATGCATGTTAATCTGATGTTTAGGCAGGGATAATAAGCACACGCCTTGCTGTTGCGCTTTTCTCTCTTTTCAGAAAAGACGAACATAGAAAGTTTTATCTCCGGTGTTCCCTGTGTCTCCACCGCTTCTTTTCATTTGCGGCTGAACTCTGAGTGCGCTGCAGTGTCAGTAAACAACACATTGTATCGCGAGAGCGTCTAAAACCGGGCTTATAATTCAAACATGTTGGAATGACTGCCACACTTTGCGATTGGAACGTGACTCCAGTTGTAACAGGTCCGTACGAGACTGAAGCACCTGCAACTAACCTCAACTAGAGATGACTGAGAGTGACTGGGCTTGACTGAAAATCACAGGAAAATCAGGCTAAAAATCGTGTGCCTCCTCAGTTCTACACAACAGGCAAATGTGCTTTATGTTGTATGATGATGTATGTGAGTGATTTAATTTAGTCTAGTTTTGGGTCATTTAGTCTTTAAACCTGGTAGTCCATTGTCTTCAGCATGTTTCTGTGTTTTATCTCTTTGATTTGACTGTTTAGATCAGCCTCTTGTCCTTGTTTAGTACCTGGTTGAGTTCTGATTTTGACTTAATTTATTTTGTCAAGAAATCATTCTTTTCCTGGGTTTTGCTTGTTACCTTTAATTCAGGCTTGTTAGATCAGTTGACTACTGAACACTAATTGAAACCACTGTTCTAAGTCTATTCGTTTCTCTTTTTGAATTAACGCTGTTACTAAGAAGAGCAAGTGTTATTTTTCACTGCCCTTGATCCTTTTAGTGTAAATAAACTTTATGGACTTGTTATAATAGAATTTAATTTAAGAAGTGAAGCTTTTATGTTTTAAAATGGCGATAAGTCACCGCCTGCTTTGGTTGTAATTGCTGCTCACAACAGTGGCACAGTGTGAGGCCAGAAAAACTCGAGAGACGAAAAGAAAAGCAACAATCTGGTCAAAGACATCCCAGACTTGAGTGACTAATGAAGGCGGATAAACTTGTCTCCTCGTATTTACGCAAATCCAGTCACTGTCATTGTCATTAAATCACACCTTTTGTTATTGCGTTTGGCACACAACCTTTTCAGAGTATTTTTTCACTTTTTGCAAACAAGCCACTGGTTGCCAGATAGCCTCCCCGTCACATCTGTCTCAATAATGAATAAGTCATGTTTGTAATGCCTGTAAAGGGGGCTTTGTTTGACTAACTAAATGGTTTTGGCCCGGGGCGGACAGATCCTCCTCGAGTTGAGTGTACATAACATATTTAGCACAGATTTGATATTGTTCATGGCCCAGAAACATCTCCCCTGACTAACAGGTCTCTGTGCCAAAGACCAATGTCTGCTAATAAACAAGACGCCTTTGGACACGGCCATTGGAACTACAAAGCAGATGTCACACAGTATGTCTCTGCTCTCCGCCTGCCAGGAGTGATCTTTGAACATTTATTTGAACGTTGCTGCAGTATACACTCACTCAAGCCATAGATAGCTTACTGAAAGAAGTCTAACTTACTGTGGCAGTCATAGATTTGCTGTTAAGGATGTCAAAATTATTGAAAATCAGATACTAATCGGACAACATTTGACCTTTCCAGAACAGTTTTACAATGATTTTCAGCTTTCTAAGAGCTAGCACCACATGGTAGCATAAAGAATGTACAAAAGTACATTTTGTGTTGAAAATGAATATTTAGACTAATGTCTATGTTTTTATTGTCTGTGTGTTATCCAATTTAGTATTGAGTGTATTAAGGCTATTGCTTTTTAATTTTATTTCTGTTTTTAACAGTAGTAGACAGGATACTGTTGTGACATAACTAAAAACCCAGAGACCCAGATGCTTTCTTCATTTAATTTGGAACAAGTAAATAACATGCTGTGGCTGTTTATTCGGCAGGTGCAATAATAAAATATTTTACAAGACATGTTTTGCCACCAAGTGTGCAAAATTCCAATTCATATCATTCTTAAAATAGAGTAAAATATATTATTGTTATTTTAAGAATTTTTATGAGGGTTAAAACTGGTCCAAATGTATTTTGCCCTGTATAGTCATGACTGCTGTGTTTACCAGCTACAAAACCTGTCAGTCCATCTTCACAGTGTGAGACAGAGGTTAGCCCTTCCTGGTTTGGTTCAAAAAATTACCTTAATCTGCATGACTCAAAAGCATTTATTCATCTTAATCCAAAACACACTAGTGACAGGAACTCGACACTTTTAAATCCGGTGAACACGGCAGTCCAGGTAAACATCTGTTACTTCTTTAAGTCCCTTTTTTGGTGCTCATTTTCCTAGTATGTAGTGGCCATTGTGCAGATGTGGCAGGGCACACAAAGCAGCGGTCCTGTCTAATTCCTGGGTTAAATGAATGGAGATAAGGGTAGAGTCAGTACCTCCTGCACATGTACCGATCCCCCGGGGCATGGCTCTTAAGGAGCTTAGTGCGAGCCTGCTGCATGAAGACATGACATGGAGCGGGCTAAATGGGCTACGTTACAGTCTCTTCCATCAACCTAATACTCAGACAGTATGTGGGTCACCAACGTCTCTACTAATCCCATTTATTCATTAAAGGACACCAAAGATAGAGAAATGTGTCAGAAAAGTTTGTTATTATTAATATACGGCAAGTCAAAATGTGGTACGGTAGAAAATGGGATATTCAGGACATTATGAAATAGTTCAGTGATTTCTAACATATAAACAAAAGAACCGAGGCTTTACCTATGCCAAGGCACTGATCCCAACTTGCACTGCATTAGTACAAGAATATGTATTTCATTTTGTATTGTTCCATTGATGGATTGGATAAAAGACCTGTGAACGATAAATTTGATGTGTGATTTAATGTTTCAGAAAATATAACGATAAACAATAATATTGAAAGAATGTCCACTCAAAAATCCAGATAAACCCTATCAAACAACAAAATGATTTACTGTAATAAATGTATGTATGTTAATTCTCAACCATCTACAGCTGAAATTTGAATGTATTACCCAAATTGTCGGTGTTAGTGCAAAGACAAGCTTCACACGATAAATGCTGAGTCCCAAAAATATTGCTTCTGCTTTGATTTCTTGAACGATAAGGTGATATAGTAGTACAGTGATCCCTCCTTTATCGCGGGAGTTGCGTTCCAAAAATAACACGCGAAAAGTGAAATCCGTGAAGTAGTCACAGCTTTATTTTTTATTATTTTACAATGCAATACTGAACTATGGAATTAAACCAAAAACCAAAACCTGTTTTAAAGCCCAAAATTTGTTTAAAACAATAATTTTAATATAGTAATACAAGGTTGGAAACATTGTCACTCTGTATTTCACGCCGTATGTCCCAGCTGTGCCTCTTCGTCCTGACTCCGCTCCGCTGTAGTGTCTGTCTCTACTGAAGGCGCAGGTTATGGGTAGTTGTTGGCGCTCTTTCTTTTTCTGAGCAAGAAGATTTCTATAAACGGATATGCCACCTTCGATTATATTTGAGAACTGCAATAGACGACTCGTCAAAGGGTCCCGTTCTTGTGCGTGCGCTGTAGTTCGGTAGATGCACTGTAAAAATATCCGCACTGTAAAAAAATCCGTGAAGCAGCGAAGCCGTGAAAGATGAAGCGCGATACAGCGAGGGATCACTGTATACAGTAATGTTCATGAAGCAGAGTTTCAGCCTGGAAGTCCCTGCTGCCTCACCTACACAACCTTCACCGTCCTGCTCAGCTGTGATAGGCCGAGCTGAGCCTATCACTCCAACCTCCTCCACCCCAGCACCACCTCTGAACCTCAGCACCACATTTACAGTCTACGCTCCAGACGTATCAATATATATCATTATATCATTAGTTGCATACCATTCATTATCTTCCAACGCATATAGTTTTCACATAAGTCCCTCCAGGTTGAATTATTTTGATAGGCCTACAAGATAAATGACCTTTTTCTCATTTTCTTTGGTTAAACCTGCGATTCTTGCTCACCAAATTGACAAAACACTTAGTCCTCTCATAAGACATTGTTGAGTCCGTGCCACCGAATCAATAATGAATGAGGAACAAGACAAAACTCCTCCTAAGTCACTGCAGGGTCAAATACACGAGGGACACAATTAGAACCGTGTAGCTGCCATTTTTTCATCCCCCTTTTTCCTTCCAGCTACACGCATTTCCCTTAATTTTTCTCCTGGATCCAACAGCGTGTCTTCCGCCGCCGCAATAGTCTTTTTCAGCCTCAGCTACTAAAGGCAGTGTCATGTTTTCTGTGATGTACGCACGGCCATGTGGAGTGGAAAGGGATGGTGATGAACAGGGCAGCGGTCTTGTGGGTGTGTGCTAACCCCCGTAATGCTGACAGATTACAGATTTAAATATTTTAAATCTCACCGAGCACATGCTGCCGGTGATGAAGAGAGTGGGAAATGACTGCCGTAAAGCCACAGATTAATAGGGAGCTTCGCACGTTCAGTCACACACAACCGCCACTCAGAGATACACATCGGCATAAGCGCACAAACCTAAACAACTCAGCGGTGTCGAAGTGATGGTCATATACAACGTGTCACAAAGTGCTCATAAATGTGCAGGGACTGAGCCTCTCAAACAACGCATTTATTCAATATGATCAAAACCATCTGAGAGTTGTCATGTTTTGACCTTATGTTTTATTACAGGGCTTTTCATCAAAATTTTCCTAAGGGACATTTGTTGTGGTAAGACTTTGTTTCAGTAATGATAATATAACAACAACTGCTATAGATCTTGTGAAAAATAGAATACATAAAAAGCTTAACCAACATTACTCTCCAAAATTTCCAAACTATTACTGAACCAGAATTAAACTAGGACTAATCGCATTGAAATCCAATTGAATCGCACTTTGAATGTACACAATTAGCAAATTGGGAAGGCTGCTATTTTTTAAGTAAAATAATCTCCTCCGCAAACAACAAAATATCCCGTTTTATTCTGCATTAAATGCTGTAGTTTACATCTGTGCAAACATGCTCTGAAATACATGTGATTATTGCTTTAATTTACATTTTACTTTTATTAGTTTGTCAGTGTTGTTATCAATTCCTCTGGAGGGGTTTAAAATATATTTGAACAGAACTTTGAATAGAATACTATTATTTAAACATAAAACAGTGGAAGGGGAAACCGGAACAGACATGTGGAGAACATGCAAACTCCACACAGAAAGGCCCTGCACCAGCCTGGAGTCGAACCCAGGACCTTCTTGCTCTTAAGTGCTGCCGACCAGGACCAAACTAGGACCAAACCAGAACCAAAACAGATCGAAACCAGAATTAAACAAGTACTAAACCAGGACTAAACCAGTAATTAAAAAAAAAAAAGTTTTAATATGGGCTATGGGCCAGGTTAGATCATTTGGGGCCATTTGGGGCCATATATATATCATATTTTTTCAGCTGAAGTGGTATTTGTCTGATTTAGGCAGTCAGTTTTTGTTTACGTTTTCAGAAATTATAAAAATGTTGAAAAGAAATACTATTTGAGTTATAGGTGTTTTCTTCACATTTATCTGTCTGGCGGAACAAATGAACTGTCATCAATCACAATATGTTTGCAATTTACATATCATTAGACAAGTGCAAATCTATTTAATTTACTTCATTAATACGTTTTTATATACAGAAACCACGCTATTTATTACATCCTTGAAAAACAAGTCTTATAGTATGTTGTTTTTTCCCTCTGGTTAAAATTGCGTAAAAAAAAAAAGGATTTGTAACTGAAAAAGAACAGAGATATCTTTAATGTGATGAAAGCACAAGATTTGAAATTGAGATTCTCACATATCAGACATTCAGCTCAGTGAAGGCTTTTGAGTTATCCATCTCTTTGGCTCTCAGGGCTAGTTTTAAATAATGCAGAGCGCTTTTTGAAATCTCTTTTAACCAAACACAGGGGCCTGCACTTATATTCTACCTGCAACAGTGATTGGACGAGTTTCAGATACTGCAAAGAGCTCAGACCAGTGAAGGAGTGAAGCCTTGGTAAATAAATTATACACGCCGTTTATTGAAATCCCCAAAATACAAACATGTTTTCCCCCTCTGTTTATCCCCTTGATATTGATGAAAATCCACATATGATGAAGGTGATTCAAGTCAAGCAAAATATATTTATCCCGAGCGTTTATGAAGTGTAAACTCATGATTAAATTCACTGAAATTTGAATTAGCCCCAAACTGTGCTGGGAAGACATTCTTGGTGTCTTTTAGCTTCTGCCTCATCTGCAGCAGCGCTCACACTTCCTCCCACGTTCCACATAAATGCAAATCAGGTAGACGAGAGAATCGCCTGTAGGTACGAGTGTGTAAGCGTTAGCCCTTTGATGAAAGCCCAGTTCGCTTTTATAATCTCCAGAACTCTCCATTGAAATACTCAAATACAATGATATAGCGATTTGTCATTTTAAAAGAGTAACTTTGCAGCCAGTTTAACTCATGACGGTGTGATTCATGAAGCTGAACAATGTTGTTTTCGTCGACGGAATCGCAGCAACCAATCGTTCCGAGCGTCGCCGAAAGAACAAAGAAATATAGTGTGTAAAACTTTTGTTATAAAGGATATGAAGGCGAGCGACTCGTTATGGTAAAAATCTGGAGAAATTAGCTTCAATTCTGTGTTTTCTCCAACGATCCTTAAAGGTGAGCAGTGAAATATTATAAAAAATTGAACCGAGCATTGACCTTTCAGCACCAGTACAACATTAAAAAGTCCAGACTAGTTCCACAGCTCCGTTCTTATGTTTTAACGAGTTCATATTGACTGACTTTTGTACAGATCTACGCTACAGGGTTAGCAGTTTAATGCAGAATAAGATGGGCTATTTTGTTGTTTGTGGAGGAAATTATGGCACTAATTTGCTAATTGCGTCCATTCAAATTTCGATTTTGATTCAAATGCCCTATTGCCACTTCTCTCGGCTCCTCAGCTGCACCAAACGGACTTCATCTTGGGAAGTTGGTCATAGTTCTTACAGCACTCTTTGTTCATTGTTTTTCCCTAAGTAACCACACCAGAAAGGAGGCGGAGTCTTAAATCTGTCAAGTGAACTGCCCTCACGGAGCCCCCACCCTGACTCTCATCTCACCCAGCCATCTTCATCTTATCATCCCCTCTCTCTCCATCGTCTCTCACTCCGCGCTCGCAGCCTCCTGCTCCGGGCATCCGTTGGTCCGTATCTTCTCTCATCCCTCGTTCATCGCAGCTCACCTAATAAATATGTCCTTCGTTGTTGTGGCGTGATCCGAGCTACTGAAACGGCTTGTTAGATGTAAATGGTAGTGGTTGTTCAGAGGTGCAAAAAAGCAGTAATCAAGGTATATAAAGGAGATGACATTTGAGAGCCTTTAACCACTTTACAGATGTTCAAAGTTGTGTTTAGAGTGATTTCTTTGAGGAATTCTTCGGCCCCCTGTGATACGTGTAGAATCCAGCAGCATTGTGTGTTGCCAATTTGGTCCGAATGACATAACAAATCCACTGCTCGCTACCGTGAACTGTAGCAATCCCAGGCGAGGCTGGGAGCATGGTCCGGCCGTGTGGTACTTTGTTGTGATGACGTTACAGTGACATAACGTAAAAGGGCAGGAGGAAATCAGTGCCACAGTTTCGAACCGGGAGTCAGTGGGACCATCTCTTTTATTGCTGCTTTAGAACAAATATAATGTCCCTAATAAGGATTGTATGGCAGACCAAAGCATAATATGTCTTCTTTAGATCACATTCTACGACTCAAACTGGGCTTCTTCTTTCAACTCAGAAGTGAAATATCTATTCCATCACTTTATATACGAAAACAATCTATATTTGGGTCTTTTTGGCTGGAGGTTACTGCGATATAACCAAACCTTAACCACAAAATGCTTGCTTTGAGCGAGTTTTTGTGATTCTCAGTACACAGACCTGCACCCGTCTATTTTTATCTTTTGCCAGCTTGGCTCTGCCTCTCGATAGCCTTAGAGGACAGTGAAATTCCTCTATCAAGCTCAGGGCCCCATCTGTGCCTCTCTCCCCAAAAGTGAGCCATCCTCCACAATTATTGCATTCTTTGAACGCTCCCATCATCTTGTCATTACACTATACGAACGGGCTCCAGGAAATTGACTTGATATTAATCTGTCAAAATTACAAAGGAAGGAAATTAGAGCAGGCAAACTTTCTGGATGTGCTGATTGTGTTTTTTGTGATTGCAATGGCACACATGTAAGGATTTGTGTACGGGCATTTGGAGGTATTTGGTGGAATATTGTCAACAAGCCATCCATCTTCTTAAATGTGTTTCCTAGACGTGCTGGGAGCTGATAGAGATCCAGATTTACCTGCGAATTTGGGTCAGTACAGAAATAGTCTCGATCGGGCTCAATCTCAGAGGAGCAGTGATAAATTGGTGGCTGTAGGTCAATGTGACAATAACTAGAGGAGGCAGGAAGAGATCAGTGTTGGGGGGCTGCTGATGCGTTTGATCTGAAGTTTCTCCATCTTTTTAAGAAGTTTATGTGGGCAAACAAAGACGGATTTCCTTCAGGCGCTTTTTCTGATCCTTTAAGTAGCGCCAGATTTGAGTGGTTTGCAGAAGTGCGCCCAAAAGTTGCTTCCATCTTTACATGATTAGCAAAAGTAGATGTGGGAAGAAATTAGCGAGGGGCAATGTTTGAATTTACTTAAGGCAAGAGTGGCTCAGTGGTTAGAGCTTTCACCCACCAGCCCAAGCATCAGTGATTCAATTCCAGCTGTGAAAAGTGCTCTGTGGTGATCTGTGGTCAGAGGGACAAATGGCACAGATTGGCAGCCTTGCTTCCTTACGTCTACCCCAGGGCAGCTGTGGCTATAGAAGAAGTAAAAGTAAAAGTACAATGTTAAATTGTGAAGTGACTGGAAAAGCAGTATATTTTACTAACCCATTATTATCATTAAGGCGAGATACTGCAAGTGAAATTTAAATTTAGAGGCATCAATTTGAAACTTCTCCTGTAGTTTACTTAAATGTAAGAATAAAATGTATTACATTGTTTTCATCATGTGATGTTTGCTCAGAAATCTGAAAACTGGATAGAGCCAGATTTTAATTTTTTTGTTTCATTTTGTTGACATAATAGAAAGAAATGCGACTGAACTACAATTTCTATTTGACCACATTTGGAGTTAAACAAATTCTTCTGTCCATCGAAATCTTAATTACGGTATATACAAGTAATTCTTCCTCTTAATTAAAATATTAAGTTTAGTGTGTAGGTTCTGCTTTAAGGGCGGAAGGGAGAAAATGCATTTTGAAGTTACAATGTATCTATCACCAATCTATGGATGCAAGTGGATAATAAAACAACTTAAAGCAGACCTAAGTAGCATTCTTACCTTATTAAACGTTGTTGTAAGTCCGTGTGGCGGTTGCAAATGTAGTTTTGGGGCATTTGAAGCTGAAACTTTCCTGAAAAACCATCTGGCTCTTTTTTATATTTTGCAACCTGAAATGTTTTTGTATGTGATTGTACTTCCTTATTTGAATAAAAAGGAAGGGGAAAAAAAAGAAACAAAAGCTTTTTCACAAGGGACCTACAGGGGGAGTTCTGTCACTTAAGTTAATTAGTTCTGCTTTTAAGTGCTGATTGGACAATAGTGTGTTCCCACATAAAAGATCTTACGAGAGAAAACTGACCAAAAATATGAAAAATGAAAATAGTTTAAATTTGTACACAAAATAATTCTGTAAATTGTGTTGAATAAGTTATGTTGGTTAACCTTTACCATGTGCCTGTCTGTCAGCCAAAAATACACACTTCTTCAATGCGATGCCAGTTTTATCTCCCAGAGTTCAAGTAGGTGTGAGAGGGATTAGCCAAACAGGGACACACACGGTCCGTCGTATCAAAACAAACAGGGCTGCTTACCACAAAGGAAAAAAAATATCACAGGGGACTGAAAAACCTTGCTGCAGAATCATTGAGCGAAGCACAAAACACTGTTAATCTGAGGTGAGAAAAGTTTGATTTTATTCTAAATGATTGAAGACCAGTGACCGCCTCCGTTTCCCATGCGTCACTGAAATAAACAAACCTAATTGCACAGCTCTGTCAGAGTTTGACTGGAGACTCGGCGGAGGAAACGATGACCAGACTAGAGATACACAGACAGGACCAGTCTGGATCCCATGTGGGCAACTTTACCATAGCGTCACAGTATGCTGCTGAGGGGCAAAGTTTTATCAGCCATCAAGTGTTCATAGAAGACATGTTGCATCAAGAAATCCAGTCTTGACTCCATAAACAACAAGTTTCTCCAGACTCTCTCCAGAACATGGTTTTAGCTTCCGAGCTGCTTTAAGTGCAGGTGTTGAATGACATAATGGTGGTGGGCAGTGCAGTCCTGATGCTGAAGAGTGAAATGATAGAGACGCGTGTGTGAGAGGAGCGTGAATGGAGAGGGGATCAGAGCGGATAAGAGCGAGGACAGGAGGAAGAGGTGAGATTGAAAAGAAACAAGAGGAAAATGGCTAGGTTGGAGAAAGGTAAGCCTGGATAAGCCTTTTGACAAGTGAGCTCTGGGCTGGAGGAAGCCAGTCAAACACAAATCTGCCAAGTTTGTTTTATTCATGCCATGGACAACTACGGCTTTGCTATTAGGTCGTCTTCTTGTCCTGACAGCTACACAAACAACTAGCAGAATACAAATGCTACTGAAGAAGTCTCTGTGATCTATTTTAAGAGTTTGCCCAGAATTTTCCCAGATTTCAAAGGCCAAACACTACATGATTTGATGATTGATATGCCAGATGATGAACAATAATATGAACGGTTCTCTCACCACATTTATTAATTATTTTTTTTCCTGCAATTTGATATTCCCTTGATGATCCTCTTTCCCGTCTAAAACAGCTTATACAATAGAAAATCCTTCAGCTAAGGCCGTCCTAACCAAGCCAAACTCAAGATCCTGACACAATGGAGAGGATAAATTTCCCTACGGGGTCAATAAAGTTATACCTGAACTTGTCTTGACTGAACACAGCAAATTGTCAGATTTCTAGCGGGCAAAATGGAAAAGAGCATGGATCTGACAGAGTTTTAGAGCAGCAGAAGCTTCATGCAAGCTCGGAGCAGGTAAAGAGTTTTTATTCATTGATTGCATTCTCAAACCCTTTTGTGTTCATTCATGCGATATAAAAACAACAGCAGCAAAGAATTCCAAACACATTTTTATTCAACTGACTAATAGAATCTCAGATAAAGTCATTTAAAAACTATTTTAACTGGGAACAAAGCGCATCGGGTGGGAATATATTTGAGGGCAACCAATCTGCTCCGTATAATTCGACTTGATTGGCTGAAAAAGTACCTGAAGCAAAGTCATTAGGCGGCGTGTACTCAAAGTAGCGCCGTGCTCCAGAAAAGTCCTTTAGGGCTGATTCTAATGATACCCATGTGATTTTCCAGCAGATGCATGATCAGTGTGCAAAATTGGAATTCAGAACTGACCTAATAAGCCCAGTTCTTCCCTTTATTCCCCTCTGCGCCTGGATATAAAGAACTGCAAATAGGGAGAACCTCTTCACAAAAGAGGTCACAAATTTGACAATGTATCATGGGGTTACAGAACGGGGCATGTTTTTGGGTGGTGTGAAAAAAGCTTATATATCGACTTGGATTTTTGTCATGAAAATATACAGTGTTAGGATTTTTCAGTTTTAGACTTATCTTTATGGAGTTTTACAAATTTTCACCCTCCAGCTTGGGCCAAACCAGGAACACACATTTTGCTACAGGGCTTAAAAAGTAGCTTACCCTTTTATTTGAATCCAGGTCCATATATCATTATAGGATGGTGTCTCTAGTGTACCACCACAAGTTTCTCAGATATATTTTTTGCGTTATTGTACATTGATACACCTTTATTATTAATACAACTCAAAATATGCACAACAGGTAAAAATCCTTCAGCTATAAGCCTCAATTCAATAAAGTACACCTCACTTTAGCTTTAAAGGTGCACTTTGTCATTTTATCAGTGGAGGGCATGTCACCTGCTTGTCTCCATGGAGATGTTATTGCTTTCCCTTGAATGTTCCACAGTGAAGCATCAAACTTATCTCCAGAAAAACAGTTGGAGCAACCAGACCACGTTAGAGAGCATATCTGTGTAGATGTGAACCCGCACACAGTACGAATGGTGTTTTTCAGCCATAAAAACACTTGTAATTGAATAAATAAAATATCAATAAGTATCATGCTGTGAAACGTTTCAAAAAAAGCAAAGCCATCTTCACGGAGACAAGCACTTACACCGTCCACCAGGCCTTTTCCTTAGTCGGCCTTGCGTCTCCAGCTTTTCTTTGCGGATGCATAAACCAGACCCCACAAAAATGACAAACAGCTGGATCACATGTGATGTCAAATCCATTAGCGAAGGTCCAAAGCCGAGGACGCCAGAGCCAAATCCCTGTTGACAAAATGTTTACCCTTTGCCTTGTATTGTTTGTCGCACTGTGAACAAACTCAGTCAAATTGGGTTAAAACGCAGCCTCAGTTTCCCTTTTAATCTCATGCTTGCACCCCGGCTCCCATGCATAACAAAGATAAAAAAAAAAAACCATTCAAACAGCAGCGGGGAACAGTGGAGAGGATATTTATGTAATCTTGCGACGCCAGAGTGGACTCAAGCCCGTCTCACAAGTACTGTTGCAGAGAGAGGCCCAAGGACAGTAGCAAATATTCTGAAATCCCAAGTAGACCAGAAAGTTAAGACAAGCACTGTTGCAATAAAACAAAGCTCAAGCCATTTATCTGACTATCCCACACGAGTCCTAGTCCAGATTTACAGCCCCCAGCCTCCACAGCTCCCAAATCTTCTGGCAGACAGCGCCGCAGATATCGATGGGGATGAGCAGAAGAATGGCACTGAGGAATTCTGAGTTTCCCCAAAAAGTACTTGTCCTTTGGAAAGTCTCCAGAGAAGTGGGTGAAATAAAAGATATTCTCTGGTATATACTGGAACAGATTGGCTATCATTAATTATTCTTTTCCTTTGACACACTACATCAAAACCGACTGAATATGGGACGAAAACCAGAACTAATCATAGACAAAAACTAAATCAGGACAAGAACAGGAACAAATCAAGTCTACATTAGAACTAAACCAGACCTAAACCAGGAAATGTGTGCTCGCTACTTTGAATGTTTACCCTCATGCCATTGCTGCACCTGGACATTATGCGCTTTGATGGAGGAGATTTAAACCTTTTATGGAGCAATACAAACATGAATTTCTCTCTAAAATAATTAAAGTTATATTAAAGAATGGAAGTACAAGTTAATTGCAAAGTCCAATTCATGTAAATGTAAGGTATACTGTATTGTCCTTGCTGGGAAATTGGTCCTTGACTCCTTTGGCTGGAGAATCTACTATTGAAACTATTGTGACTGTTTTATAAATCAAAACCAAACCCACTCTTGTGAGAACTTCAGTATAAACGCAATCTTTTTAAACGTTTTATTTGTTGACTGGTTATTGACTATTATTAACAGTACAAGACACAGTTAAATTTAGATATTTTTGAATATTGATCCAAAGGCTAACATACATCTTGCAACTTGTTTTAGACATGACTTCAATGAATATGTGTAGCTTCTGGAAAAAATCACAATCCTATCGAGTCTAAAATGTCTCCCTAAAAACAAATCAAACAGGCTTGTTTCATCATTACATCTAAAGCACTTAATCCTGCACAGAGCCATCTTCCTCTAAGGAAAATGTTGTTTTTAGTGTCCATTCCTTATGGATTTCTTCAGTGAAGTACATAATCGTACTAAATACCCTCGCTGATTGTCCTCTGCCACCAACGGTACAGGACAATCTTTATCATTATTCCCCCTTCTTTAAGGTAATCCTAAAGGTGCAGAAGGCAATTCTTTGTAAAATTATTCAAACAAAGAAATAGATTACTCAGGTGACTAGAAGAGACACATCAGGGAAAGGAACATCATTCCGAGGGGAAAAAAATGCAAAGAGACAAGAAAATGGCGGAGATATTCTCAAACTCATTGCACTGTGATTTAGTCCAAAATGAAAAAGCTTTGCACAGTCTTAACGGCATTCTTCATATAATTACATCATTCTTCATATCATTTCCAAATATAATTCATTTGTAAGAGTTATCCTCGCTTGTTCACAGTTTACGCCCTTACCACCTTGTCATTGCCTGCCCTCGCAGATCTCAGAGGCTAGGCAGGGTTGGGCCTGGTTAGTATTGGATGGGAGACTGGTGGGACAACCAGGTGCCACAGGGGGGCGGCTCTGGCTCTTGTGCAAACCGTCATTGTGGCCTTAGGCAAGACACTTCACTCACATTTGTCTAGAATCTGTATGAATTTAGTGTCTGTGTGAACAATTAATGGTGTGAGAGGGGCAAAGATTGTCTGATTGACTGCTGACAGTCTGCCCCAGGGCTGCTGTGGCTACGGTTTAGCTCATCATCACCGAGTGTGGAGTGATTGAATACTGCAATGTTAAACACTTTGGGTGTCTTGAATATATAATTGCAATTCATTATTATTAGTAATATATATGTCATTATACTGTCTGTTGAAACATGAGCAGATATTGTATGTTACCAAGGACAAGACGGAGGCAATGCTCGAGACACCAGAACTGATGATGTTTATCACTGATTTTATCTGGTGATTTTGATCAGTCCGATCAAATCACAATTTCTTTGTAATGTCCTGAGAGGCAGATGTGACTTTGTATTGAGTTAACGGAACTGAATTTTTGTTCCTTAAACTGGCCATGAAGTTATTTGATGTGGTGAGAGAAGAGAATGCAGAACATTCAGAGTATATGTCTCTGCTTATGGGTAAATATGATCAGTAGCTGATTAGATCGCAAAATGTAATATCTATAGAAAACCCGCCTTTGTAGCCACATGTAGTTTACGGCGGCTCTTAGGAAACCGTGATTGTTGTCCTCATTCGTTGCTACAGCTCAGAGGCTCTTGTGGAAAACAACAATGGCCTGGTTGTTCTGTCTTTTTTATATTCCATCCCTGTAAAAAGAGAACATAAAACTCCTGCTTCCTCCCTCCGCTGTTGCCGACACACAGAGGAATAGTTTTCAAAGTGTCACCGTTTAGGGCATGGCTCGGATGTCAGCAGCTAAATGAATAAATAATGTGCCCGCAAGTTGCATTTGATGTAGCGGGATGTGATCTGATCTGACGTTTCACTTGCGCTTGCTAACATCCAGATGTTGAGGAAACCCCCATTTTCCCTCAGGTTGATCATGAAACATGGGAAATGCTTGTTGACGACCAAACATTAGAATAACATAAAGGAAGGTACAAGCTGAATACATTTGGAAATACTGCCTTTGCATACAGTGTAACGTATATAAATGAATGTGAAGTGTGCTTAGTATGTGTTTGCTATTGCTCAGGGCACTTCGGATGCTAAGCAGGAAAAGAATAAGCACAGAGTAGAGAGATAGGGAATTTTTGCTTGCTGGGTGTTGTGTGCAGTTTTTGAGGAACTACAGTGTACCCGGGGCCAAATGAGCCTGCAGTGTTTGGACGTGGCCTACTTCTGAACATGCACTCGTTAATGCGTCTTCTGCTCAAAGTACACAATAGGGATTTTCATTTCAGACGCGCCTGTTTAGCCGCGAAAGCTTAAAGAAAGTAATGAGTTTTTTCTAAATTGTTGACATTCCTTGTGTTTGCCCTGCTTTGTCAATTTTCACCATTATTTATAAGTGAGAAAAGTAATTGGCCAGTAAGCACAATGTCAACGTCAACTTTATATCTATAGCACATTTATAACAACCAGCTGCCCCAAAGTGCTTCACATGCATAATACATGGAAAAAACAACACAGATAAGTACAAATATAAATACAAACACAACAGATCAAAATACAGCGTGTCTTAAGAGCAGATTTTAAAGATTCTAAGAGACTGTTCCACAATGCCTGGGTTTTCAAATGAAATCACAATTTGGACTCCCATGACCAAGTGGATTAATTGTGATTAATTGATTGAGATTATGATTGACTTGCTTCATAATCGATTATTGCTGCCCCCTTGGACAAAACACAAACAGGTCTCGAGCTGGAAAAAAAAGGTTTTATCAGAAATCAAAATCAGGCGTGTCCAAAATATGCCTGGGGTCCAAATACAGCCCTCAGACCTAATTGGCCCATATTGTCTTGAGAAGTACTTTTAACAGCAAGTTTTAAATGTTTTACAGTTACAAATACTAAATAACTATCATGTTGTTGTGATGCAGAGCTGGTATTAAGGCCCTGAGACTGAATTTATAGGTGTGGTGACACTCAAAACATCTGGTAAATGCAACTTTTTTGAACCTTTCACAATCGATCTGTGGCCCGACGTTTGGTCCATATTTGAATATGGACCAAACGTCATCCCACAATGAAAAATATCATCCCACAATGAAAAATTTTAGCACTCTCCTAATCTAAATAAATTAAATCACAAGCATAATGAACAATAAACATCTCCTTAAATAACCTTAAGCTGCTCCTTAAATAACCTCATCTTCATTTTACTGACTTCATCAAAGAACGTATAATGTTTTGTTGCCGTCCTAATCACAAAGCAGTTCTATTGGGTTTAGTGTGCAAAGGCAAGTGTGGAGAGATAAATAGTGGACCTCGTTGCCAATAATAATAGAAGTAATAGCTCTACTTTGTCAACACACTGGAAGCTTTAAGTCAGTGGTGTATTTATTTTAAGTGCTGACATCCCTTGTGGTTCTGTCCCTTTGCCGTGTGACCTTGAGTTGCCTGAGTTAGCTCGGAGCCGGGGCGTGCTCTTCTCCTCAGTGGCCCACTCTTGTCTCTTGGCCTGTGTGTTTTTGAATAATGTCCTGCAGGAGACAGTCTAAGTGCAATGTCTAGGACTCAGGCGTCAGCAGTAATATCAGGGCACGCTCTCCTCTGTGCGTAACGGCATGGGGGACATAACGGCGTTAGAGTGCATGAATTATAGCCACATTGTTAGCCCAATGTCAGGGGAGCTGCAGCCGCCATGTTTCTGGGACCACTTCCACCACAACACCAGCCTCTTGAGTGGATGGGACTACTTGGACATAAAAATAAAATATTTGCAAGGATTGGAAAGTTCCTTTATTGTAGAAAATATCTGACAAGTAACTAATTTACAAATTCCTATTTTTAACCTATTCGTGGTATGATTTTGTTAATGTAGTTATCAGTGCAGCGTGTGGTCAGCCACTGCTTGTCTCAGTAGAGATGTTATTGCTTTACCTGGAATGTTCCACAGTTGGCTATTAAAATGATCTATCTCCATGGAGACAAGCAGGTGATGCCACCAAGACAACTGGAGACACGAGACGAGACACAAGACAACAATTTGATACAATTTATACTTATCGGTTTATTCGGTATGCTTTTTTAATATTGATTGATAAAAATGTTAAAAGTCATTTTCATCATGTATTTTTCTCAATTGGTTCTATCAACTGGGACAGAGTTTTAAGTGTTCACTGTTAGAATGTCAGCTACCAGTCAATCTGTGGCACGAGATCTCATCCTGTCCCTGTACCGATCTGATCTGTGGAAAGGCAAGGTCTCTCATAGTGAGAATCTATGTTTTTCAAAGGTATGTAATGTCATGTAATGGAATAAGGTCAAGATATATACGTTTAATGATACAGAGGAACATTCCAATAAACCAATCGGTGGTGAGTAGTGCTCCTTAAGTAACACAGTACTTCAGTCCCAAGCCTGTAAAAAAGCAAAGCAACAGCCTAATTCAAGTTAAATAATATTTTAGACCTAACCTGCACAAACCCAAGTACTGTCAAACACGGACCGCCTTCATATCCCTAAGTTATAACTCTACATCATATTAAATGGGGCTATGCATTTCCCAAAGACAGTGGACAGGGGAGTAAAAAAAAGACTAACGTCCGACAGTGCAATAACAAAGGATGCATTACCTAATAGATTTGGCAGAAATACAGAGTCCAGGGCGGTCTGATAAAGCCGGGTTACACTACTTTAATCAATCACTGCGAACACGAGCCAATTTAGAGAGAGGCATACTGACATTCAAGATAGGCTTTCAGACAGGATTAGAAATAGTCAATGGAAAGTAGTCATATCAGCCTGGCCTAAAGGACTGTCCCACGTGAGTCTGTTCCTGTCTGAGGCTAAAGTCACATTCTACCCTCGCAGCCCTTTTTTAATTCTTTTTGTTGAAAAGAGGGGGCGGTATGTTCAAATAAGACATTGGTTGTGTCTGCTGCCTGCCTCAGAAGAAAGGGCACTGTCATTCAAAAAAGTCCTGAAACTCATTCTTTGTTTCAACAAACATCTGTAAAGTCAGTGGAATAAGTTTGCACTGATACATTTCCTCAAGGGCACTCAGTAAGAAAGTACACGTTGGTATAGGCCATGCAGGGAAAAATATAAGACTTTTAAAAGAACACATCTGTATTGTCTACACAGTGACTTGCCAGAGCAACTTTCTCATTCACACTGAGCAGTGCATTCTGGTATTGCTTCACAGAGGCTTAAAGGGACAAGCCTGTACCCGATTGTTTTCATGTAATAAAGAAAAATCTGTTTTGCCCCACCACAGATATATCGTAAAAACATCTATTCAGGTTAAACTGAGTCAATTGTGCGCTCTCTGCATCTAATTATAGAACGTTTCATTCTCCGTGAAGCAGGAAGTACGCTTTTAGCATGTTAGTTGTTGTTAGATTTAGTGACTCCTCTCTGGACTCGTGAAATGTGCTCATAAACTCATCGCGGTCAATAATTAGGAGGCCAGAAATGCATTAAGCAAGTGAGGAATAAATGGACAGCTGCGAACATGAACTAGTTTGTTTTTTCACGTTTTTTAACAGCGTAAAAATCAGATACAGCACCTTTAATTATTCGCCGGAGAAGTGTAACATCAATGTCTGAATTTCAAACATTCAAAAATGTTTAATTGTCGTGTTTTAGAGGGACTTTTTCTGCAAGGCTGAATTCTACCAGAAATCTACCAGCAGTCTCCACTACGAAATGAGCATCTTTTTTTCTACAATGCAGTTCTGCCGAGACTGGGTTAGTTTAACTGCCCCAAAGCCAAACTTTATTACCATATTATCTGCTACTAAACCTATCCCCAATCCTAACCTTAACCCAATCGTGAAAAAATATATTGTAAAACTAAACTTTTGGCGGTGTAGCCCTAACACAGAGCATTTCTCAGATTGGATTACTGTGGTGCCTGTCAATCCCTCCTTGAATATACTAAAACCAAATAAATACATACACTGAATAAAAAAATTCAAAGTCAAAATCCCTTTACATATATTTAAAGAAGTGTTGTGTAGTCTAAGAAGGATCAATGGGGAGCGGGCCAGGATAATGATGGCACTGGATAAGGCCTGGTTGAACTGTGGTGATGGATATCGCTCGGCTAATCCTTCTTAAATCCACCTGGATGTGTCCAAATAAGCCTCTAATGTGAGGCCTTCACTTTCAAATGCTCATTTCACTGTTCTATTGATTGATCAGGTAAAATATGAGGCTAAAGCATTAGAGTCTTTCAGGGAATTATCAGATTAAACCTTTCTAAACGAATTGCAATTTTCTTGCACTTGAACACACTAAAGATAGCAACAACAGCTGGGTCAATAATGATCAATTATTAGGAAATTTACGTCTGCAAAATAATACACACTGATTTAGTGTTGGTAAAATTTGATTTTGATACGCTTGATTCTACCAAATTTTGATACTATAATGAAATGTTTTTTTGACAATAGATTCTAGTACTTTCTGTACCATGGGGTCTCAAGTTCACACCAAATTTGTTCAGGGAAATGTCAAAGTTTGTCATGCTGTAGTGATTTTCTTTTTTTTAGTATCGATTCTTGCTCAAGGGAGTGTCCAGACTAGTATTTAATAATATTTGATTTTGAATACTTTCATCATCTTTCGATCATTCTAAAACTGGCCCAATTTTGTCCTGTTTTTGTATCAATACTTGCTCAAATCAGTATCTAGTTTCAAAACTAGTTTTAGTATAGATTAATATCTGATTTTCGATACTGTTGAGAACCCAACCCTACATTGAGTACAATTCGTGTTTGTTGTTTGAACATATATTGCCTGCTTTATACTTTTCTCAAGACTAATGTTAATCTTCATGACCAACACTCAAAATGATTTTTGGATGGTATGATACTTGATATATTTGTCAGGCAGTGATTTGAACATTCTATACATTTTAAGTACAAAAGAAAGCAAACTCCATGTTGACTATATGTTCCCTTTCATACAATGCTCAAAGTCAACATTAATGCTTGTGCCACTAAAATGCCAGAGCTAATATGCCAGCTTGTCCGTCTTGAGTGATGTATGGCCTATATCTTTGTTAGTGGCTGATCGGGGCCATGTGGCTCTGCGTCTGCAGCCTGCTCTTTGTTTACTCTGGTTATGAAGGTCAGCGCCTCATTAGTGCTCCACCATCTTTTTTGATGCTGTGATATACATAGTAATCAAGAGGGTCCCATTTCTGTTCACTGGTGACCTTTAGTTAAGAGCACGGCCCTGTTAGCTTTCTGCAAAACTTAATTATGCTGTCATAAAAGTGCAGACATTGTGCACAGTGGACGGAGCTCATTTAATCTGTTGTCATTAGGCCAGTGTGACTCTGTGACCTCAGAGTAAATAGAGCCATATGAGAAAATGCGATAGTTTGTTCTGTTGAGATCTAAAACACGTGTTTGATTCTGTAAGAGCTGGAGGAAACGTCTGGGAAGCTGGAATTTCCGGGGTCTGGTTAAAGATGTCTGGGCAATGGAGCGATAAAAATAAAATTGTGATCTCATCTGTGTGATAATCTGCTTTTTTGTGATTCACAGATTTTCTGTTGAATGGCGCTCTATGCTCACACACAGACACTCATTCTACTCCTCCTACTGGTCAGCCTCTGTAATGCTCTGAGTGACTGACAAGTGGATTTAATATAGAGAAAGAATTTGTATAGACGAATCGTGTGTAGATGATATGATCAAAATTGTTATCTGGTTCCAAGAAAATCGGGACGTTAAATTGACGGGTGGGACGATTGATATTTTGAGTCGATATCCAATATTTTTATATTTTTAAATCTATAGCGAGGCCCACATATTTATTTTACGTTGAAGTTAAGTTAACAAATTAACTGATATTGTCCATCCCTAAATATATATTGAAAGAAAACTTTATTTTTCCCTCAGTGTTTCATGTAAATGTGGGAGATATCAAAAAATTGGTAATATTGAAATTGTTGTTTTGGAGCTATGCAACCTTTGAATACCAAGCATATCATCCAAAAAAAAAAAAAAAAAAAGAACTATCAAAAATTATGCAAAGTAAACAATTTAAAAATACGGCCAAATATTTGCAAACATGTGATATTTCTACTTTTATTGTTTTGTTTTGTTTAAAGTCATAATATGTTTTATGCAATACTTCAACCCTAAACGCAACATTTACCGTTACATTTTTTTTTTTTAACATTTACGTTAAAAAACAAATCTAATGGATCACATCGTCATTGAGATCATTCCCAAAAAATATCGAGATATTCATTTTTGGGATTATCGCCCAGCTCTACTTTTGTATTAACATTTGTTTGTGTTTTTAGAAAAGCCTGAATAATAATGGTGCTATAGCCAGTTTTTCCATCAATATTAATTATGCTAAAACCATGAAGGTTCAGTTGTTGTCACTTGGCCTTTGAACACAGAGCCTACATGTGACGCTCGTATATCTAATATGGCTTTTTCATTAAAGAGATGCAGTGGCTTCTACATGTGCGCCGAAGCTTTCAGAGATGTATTGAAAAATCCAGCTTGTCACACCACAATACACTTTGGCACCTCTCACTTCTCTGCGACTCCCAAGCATTTGCATGTCAATAGCATTCTTCTAACACAGTGCTTTTTGTAATTGTGAATATGGTGCAAGAAAGCAAAGTAGTCAAGCTTTTAAATGGAACACCGGAATGAGGTGAAGTGTGTCTTTTGACTTTAAAAACATGTTGTTTTTTCAGAAAAGAATATTAAAGAAATTGATTGTCAATCGCTGTAAAGGTCTAGACAGGTTTCTTTGTAACGGTGAAGATATGAAATTATAGCAATTCTGCTACACTATTTGTAATTACACACATCCAACAATGCAATATGCCAAAAAGCTAAAGATTTTAATGGTCAGAATGCTGGTACCTCAAACCAAAATGTGCTTTGTGTTAGATGATTAATTTCTGGTTATATGTTCATTAATATTAAATGCTACTCAAACAAATGAATTATGCAATATTCCATAGAGCATGTTTTATTGTCTTAAATCATGCAGCGCTGTACGGCATTTACTAAAGACTATAAATGGCTTCGTAGGATTACCTGAGGTTTAGCTCCACACATTACCCTAAAGCGGACAATCTGTGTATGTACATAATGTAAGCACTACAAATCTTTACAGCACCTTAAGACATTATTTGCTCATTAATTTTACAAGCAGCATCTGGGTCATGTCTCAGCTTGGGATATTCAGTGGAGCCCTTTTAAAACCATGTAAAAAGCTGATCTTACAGTTTCCACAGAACCGCAGTCCACTTACCTTAAATTAAAGCTCTTATTTGTCCTATTTGATAGAACAAACCTGTGCAATAACTAATGACAGTTTAATCTTATCAGTAACGGTTCCATACTGTTAAGATTTGTTATATTTAGGTTAAGACAGTGCCTTCTATATTCTGTTCAAATGCATAAGGGGCTGGAACTGAACCTTAAAGGACCAAAACTCTCCTAACTTGGGACGGTCCAAACGCAGACGCTAATTTGTTGCACATGTTACTCATCTCCTCTGAATATCCTTGTAACGTCCAGAATAAAATGCATAACTTCATTTACCTCCGATGCATAAGAGTTTAGTGCTCTGCTTGTTTATTCTGCAGAAATCCTAGCACTTCTCGATCCTCTGTGGTATTTTTCCTCGTCTTTTCCCCTGGCAGCCGCCATATTTGTTTAGACACGAACGGATCATGTGTTTTTCTGGTTGGTTAATCATGTTCGTCAATCATGCTCATTTGAAATTGGGGAGACAGGATATGATTCCAGACCAAAACATCTTTGTAAAGTATTATAAAAGCGTGTGGTCTTGGCTGGTCAGGCCAATCCTGAGTGACCGTGTATGGTATTTGAACTTGTGCTGAGAAAAGTACATTTTGCTGTCCATACCTTAATTTATGAAGAAACAGAGCTACATTAATGATTCAAGATGTGATAATTAATCAGTGCAAAAAGTTTAAAGCCAAACCAAGTAACATTTTACAACGTCCTTGTATAATAGCGCCCTTGGCTCTTTTTAAATTATTTGGCAACCTGAAATGGTTTTGTATACGCTTTTCACTTTTTTGGAGCATCTGCCGCTACTTGTTTCCATGGGGATGTTATTACTTTGCTAGTAATTTTCCACTGTACGACATTAAACATGTTCATATCAGCGGAGAGACACAAATGCCACCACCAAGCCAAGTTACAAAGCTATTTTTCCAAGGTATTTTTATGCAATGAACACCTGCAATTAAATGAATGCTGTGAAACATTCCAAGTATGACATTTCCATGGAGTTTGATGATGCCATATTGTATTTTAGGGGCTGATTGATAAAAACGAGTGGAGGTTTGGATGCGTTGAAGTAAAGTGATGGCCTAAAAGCATCTGAAGCCCTTTAAAAGTTACTCCCTTTCTGTTATTTACAACACAAATAATTCTGCATGGTGCATTAGCCCGCTGTTGTCCTCTGTTTTTGTTTTACTTTCAGTGGCAATAGCGCTGGGTGGTTGGGACATTCAAAGAGCGCAAATTAATTTTCTCTTTTCAAGTGTCCCAGCATTACAAAGTACCTGCACCTAATGCCTAATGTGTATTTCTTATTAATGATGCAAAACAACAAGCCCAATAGTGTCCCAGAGGAAAGGATATTACTGCTTACCTATGTGGTTACTCGTGACCCCTGTTTAAAGGATTACTCTGCCTGCTGCTGCCCAATGACATATGGTCAATGAAAAGTCATCTATTACACTAATACAGCTGGTAATAACATTGTGTACCGAGCAGGCTTATGAGGAGTGAAAAATGACAAAACTGTGCTCGAACAAAACAACATCACTTTGTGTTTTATGTGCGACCTCAAGATGACAACTCACACTTTACTAAACAGAATGCGTTCTTTTTAGTAGATGTTGAAATACATAGGTTTCATGGTTCAAGAAAGCACAGATTTATCCCTGAACTGTTGAGTCCTGCTTGGGATATAACATTAATGACAATATATTCTTATCAATTTGGACTTTGTGCCTTTTGTCGTTTAGATGATTAATCAGTTGATAGTGTCTTAGTCAACCAAAATTAGTTTTTAATTGAGCTGTAGGCCTTTAGTCACTCGGTCGGTCCTGTTTTAATTAAACACAATTTCGACATGTGATTTTATGCACAATAAGGCACACAGAGTCAGTTCGATATCTGGAAATATACATTTATTACCTTTTTAACAAATTTGTTGTTTCCCATTCTTGTGTGTGCAAGTTGAGTCAGATCATACAGATAATAAATATTGCTTTTACCAGGCCCTTACTCCTTTTAATCAATGCACAGGGCATGTTTTTAATCGACCAAGACTTTCAGATTACAGCAGAATAGATTCAGTTGGAAATGTACTACTGTGCTATAACCTACAAATATATATAGCACTCCTTTGTATACTTATTTGTTTGTGTGTGCGTGGGCTTTAGTGAGTTTGTGATCTTTTGAGTGCAACCTGTGTCATATATATGAGATATTTAACGGCGCTGAGATCTCCCGGCAGCACACATCATGCCCCCTTTTAGCCGACAAAGCGATGTACAGCACACGTCTTTAGCCGACTTCTGCGGTTGACTGTGGTTCTAATATCTATCGACAAACTGCACATGTATTTTCAAAGACTTGCTGAAATCACGTGCTAATTTGAAGTCAGTGTTTGATTCCCACGGCGTATAGGATGAGGTTACGCGGGGTGGCCCGGTTCAGAGTCAGGTACACCGCATCATACTGAGTGGCCTTTGTGGAGGAAGTCTGTGTAAAAGGCTTTGATTTGCATATCTGCATTTGTTGCCGGGTCGGTGCGGTGTTTGAAGTGGGAGTCGTTTTTGTGGAGCATGACAACAGTGGGCTGAGGTACATGGAGCGGTGAAACCAAGCGAACAGGCAGCCAGAACTTTCTACAGCTTTATTTCTCTCTTATTTATTTAGTGGGTGCAGCCAGACACTAAAATATCTGAAGCACACAGAGACGACGATGCACCGAGCCAGTCCAAAGAAATATATCAGTGCATCAAAGTAGACACGCACTGTTTGCATAAAAGCATTTGGGAACGAAACGGTTGAAAATATAAAGCTTGCTTGATACTTTTACGTTTTCAACTGCAGATTAAAACATGTAAAATATTCCAGTAAATTAGTCTACAACAAACAGTGCAGGGAAGAATACTCTGAACATTTCTTTAGTTACAGAATACTGAATACCTACATCGAACTGTATTTTGTAATGTATTCCGTTTATCCAAGTAGAGTACTGTATTTTGAATTCTTAAAGTTACATACGTTATAGTGTTTCACCATCATCATCACTGATTAGAGAAGGACAAAACACACAAGAGCAATGTTTTCTGTTTTTCTCATTAGCATAGCAGTTTCAACACTATGTTACTTGATTAAGTAGTGCAGTATTCTGTTCATTTTTCAGTATGATTGAGTAACTGCAATGGAATACAGTTAATCTACTTCCCAACACTCACTACTATGTGTTATTGTGCAGACATTTTGGTATTATACTGCGTAACTCAACCTTATATCTACTTGTTCATATTATTACGATTTAGTTAAAAAAAAAGAAAACAACAAGTTAAAGTTGTACTATATAACATTTGAAGTTATTGCTTTGCCTGAAAATGTTCCCAGAATGGCATTAAACTGATCTATCTCCTTGGAGACAAGCAGGTGACGCCATTAAACATGTCAGAGCGCTCGCAGGGCTCGCATGCATGTACAGTATTTCAACACCTGTAACTGAATAAATGTTACATGGATATGTTTAAAGTCACGCTTTGGAACATTTCAGGCAGGACCATGACATCTCCGTGGAGACAAGCAAGTGGCGGATTACATAGTGCTCCTTTAGATTCCCCAAATAAACTACAAAAACTGATTCTATCTTTGTAAGAAGTGAGGAAAGTGTTTGCTGTTTCATCTATAAAGTAGACAATGCAATGTAAGCAGCGGGTTTGGTTCCTCTCTGTTTGATTGAAAGCTCGATCCAAGTGTAGTATTTACACCAGAGAGCTGTACATTGAGAGGCATAAGAGCGCTGTTTATCTGATTCTGCAGTGATTGTCATAAGCTTTCATTTTCCATACACACCTTCTGACGTGACGACGCTGCTCCGACTCTTTACCACTGCCTCAATTTTATTAGGAATGCATCCCAGAAGGCTCAGAATCTATCCCACTTCCACTGTAAGTCACAAATTGATGTTAGTGCCGCTGCGTTCTACGTGCCGTCCTCACAGTGGAAAAGATGAGAGCAGTGCCTTCAAATATCTGCTCAATTCTCCCTGGTATACGCTCAAGTGTGACCTCTCCAGGAATTTCATCAGCTTTCACATGTGCTTAGCAACTCCAATCTATATGTTGCCTCTTCAGAATGTGGATGAGTGGACCGACAACAAGCACAACATGCATACTGAACATGGGCATTACTTACAACGCTGCCGCCACCTGTTTGTTTAGGTTTCAGGTGGAAGTGGGAGATATATAAATTGGAAAAACGTATACTGTCGCAATATGTTTGATTTGGAGATGTGCAAAATAGAATATCAAGAGTATTGTCTATAATTAAAAGCATAAACTATTTACTTACAGTTAAGGTAAAGTGATACTTCTGCCCTTTTATGGTCCATTCATGTTCTGTGTGAAGCACAAACAAAACATTACAGGCACATACAGCACATTCCTCATGCAATGTTAGAATATCGTCTGTAGAGATAACATTTTTTGTCAATTTCCCCCTCACCTAATTTCAGGCCTTATGTCTTAATCTGAGCAGGAAGCGAGGGCCCAATGTAATTAACTGTTTTTGAAATCCAAATGTTTAAACTAATTTCTTGCTAGAGATAGAGTCAAATGAAAGCCCTTATTCACAACAATCACTTTTGTGGTTGAAAAATATCAGCAGTGGATAGAGTAGCCAAAAATTGTACTCAAGTAAGAGTAAAATAACTTCAAAATAGTATTACTCAAGAAGAAATTGTGGTCCAAGAATTACTCATAAGTAAAGGTATTTGGGGAAACTGTTACTCAAGTAAGAGAACCTTTAAGGCACAAGTAAGAGGACTGTTACTTTAATTTAAAAAAATATATTTCTCAAAAAGTAGGCTTCTCAGCTCTATATTTTGATGCTGTATTCAAAACATAATTTAGTTTATTCAAGCTGTCAGAGAAGTTTTTTTCTGAAAGATGAAGTTACCACATAGATTTCAACATTTACAATATAATAACAACAAAAGGTAAATTCTTCTCTTTTTACGACGTCATGAAAACCATTAACTTCTTCAAATGTGAGCCACAGTTGCTTCTCCACAATTTCAGAGCACATTTGATACTGACCACTGCAGACAAACAACACCCAAACTCCACATGTGCTACGGAAATTGAAATGCCCAGAATAAGCTTTATTGTCATAGTCAGTGAGAAAAATATGCTTTGAATACGTCGTGCAAACAATATTAATAAAAATCTACTGAAAATATGAAATAATCCCATGGAAAATGACATTGGTGGGAGTGCTTAATTGAAACAACAGAAAATATATTCCTGACACAAACGTATAGATTTACACAGACTCATTTAACATGCCTGGTTTGATTCCTGGTTAGACCTTTCCATCCATAAATGTCATGAAATAATGCAAGCATATTTTCCTTGTTTGCAGTGATCAGATTATTTTTGAAAACGGAGGCTCAGGCTGCCTTTGTGGGCTTTGGTTAGCGGCGTTGGCAAGGGGATAGAGACAGCACACAAAAGCACTTCTAATGGCGTCTGTGAGACTTGGATAATGTGAGAATCATTAATGAGTTTACTTTTGGCAACAAGCGAAACCCACAATTTGGTATTTCTTTTTTTCAGTGTTGACACTATAGTGATTAGGTGAAACATTACGACAGGTGAAGCTAATATGATCTCCTCGCCATGACATTCCATAAAGTGTCTGTGAAAAGGCAAGAATTTTAGTTTTCACTATGATGATGACCATATTAATTAAGCTTCGGGCCTATTTTTCCTGAAATGTCTGACTAAAATGAGCCCCAATTCAAACTGAAGCTGTTTCTGAACCCCTGGGAGCGCAAACTGTTGGCTGGACTCTTTGTGAAGCTGAGACTCTGTAGTTTTGGTCTAGAATATCTGAATAACTCTAATTATACTTGGAAACAAGCTCTGCTCAGAGGAATATCAGATTTTAAATTGATAAACTTTGATAAATTGTTAGTGTCGGGAGGATGGACTGATTGACACTAGTTTGGACATTTGTTAGGTTTGACGATTCTTCTTTCAAAGCTTAAGCTAATTTCTTTCAAATTGAATTTTGGGGACTTTTATTAAAGTTAAAAAAAATCCACATTAAAGTCCTATTAATTATTTTTTGTGTGGATATGGAGCACAAACTGATTTTACTGGAAATAAGCCAGTTACAGCTTTCTTTTCATGTATAATATTCCCTGCAGCTTGATTGTTTCCTTTCATCAGATGGCAGACAATGAAGAAAACGTCAGGTTAATTAGACTTAAACACGTTCATGGAAGGAACATTTGAGACAATGAGAGTGAGATGCTGAGCTGTGTGACTATAAAGCCCGATATTGAAACTAACATTACCAACATGTGACCGAGCTGTAAGACTTGTGATGATTCCAGTCCAGTCCAAAAGAAGTGTTTGATGGGCACAGCAGCCGAATAACAGAAAGGCATACTGGATAGTTCTCCTTAACTGTTATACAACCAGATCTTAATGCCAGTTGTTTGCTAAGCAGAGAATGGACTAGAATCATGTTATTAGGTGGTTTGTAGTCTGCATGTGTGGTGTCTTTGTCCTTGATTTATTCGAGATTTTCAAACATGGAGTGACTGCACAAATTCAGTCTGAATAAAACCAAGAGAAAGGCTGCAACGTGTGTTTCATCTCACTACAGCAGCAGATCAGGACCGGAGCTGACTGAAGGCCCACTCTGGTTTGACGTTTATGAGTGTTGGTTTTGAAACATGCCAATCCAGCTGATTTAATACGACACGCTACACTACATTGAGCCTTCGGGATTATATGCACATAAAAATATGCGCATGCACAATAATAGTATGTACACTCCTGTTTGAAAAATCAACTGTTGCATCTCAGACACAGATGTGGCTCCGGAGAGACGTTTCGCCCACTGATGTTGATCGTTTGCCCAGTGGCGTTGAAGGGTGGTTAAATTCAGAGGACAGATTTCCCTGTAGAAACGGCAAAGGATTCCTCACCGATAACTAATTCTGAAGAAGAACACACTTGAAAATGGAGTTTAGCTACAGGATTGCAGCAGACAAAATGGAAGTTAAAGTTAAATTAAATTCTAGCTGTTTCCACTTCTAATGAGTTCAGTTGAGGTAAACGTCTGCACAGTTCTTTATCTTTTTGTCTCTTAGAGTTTGCGGAAGAGTCAGATCTGCTCGAATTGCCGCCGCCTCAGAAACATTTGTGATCAGTGCTTATTTTCTCTCAGGTCAAGATGCCATACTTCATTTGACGTTAGATGTTCAGGCGAATAGCGCAGCTCTGCAAATGCCTTTGTTGCACTGACCACTGTAATCACTGATTGAGGAGAGTCAGAAGGTCTGTGAAAAGTGCTATGGCTTTCGGGAATGTGGAGTCTGTTGAGCTGTGTGGTTGGATGTGAAACTATTCTTAATTCACTTCAAATTACCATTTTATATCCTATAATTTTGGTCCCAGTAGTTCATAATAAAAAATTGTGCCATGTGTCTGACAAATTATATAGTTGCAGAAAGGCAGAGTACACTTTTCCGCAAACTTTTTCATCTAATCGGTTCTTTTGTTTCACGGTTAAGTAAATCATCTATTTCCATTTTGGTGGTCAAATCTGTAAATTACACTATTGTTTTTTAGTTTGTGGAAACATTTCATTAACATTGTCTTGGAAATGAAGTCTTTGTGAGCTGTTTTTTTTGTTTTTGTAAATAATTTTGAATACAAGACATAAACACATTTCATCTGCCATGGCCTTGTATTCCAGTCTTTCACTATCCCTCTGTCTCCAGCTCCCCCTGTCCTGACTTCAACCCTCCTTAAATTGTATTTATTATTAGTCCGCAAAGCCACGCTGATGAGCCAGTCGATATTTTCTGGGGATGATGTGGGAGAAGTCGGGCAATCTCTCCTCTGTGCGCCTCCGTCCCTTGGCACGGCTTCAGCAGGTAGAGACATCAAAGTGCTGTGGACCTACGAAGCAATGGACGGGAGAAAAATGCCCTCTAAACACACACACACACACACACACACACACACACACACACACACACACACACACACACACACACACACACACACACACACGCACACACACACACACACACTCACCGTCCTATGTCCTTGCAATGTCCTGATTAAAAAGTTTGACCCAACATATTTTATCTCAGTTCGCAATGAGTGTTATCGCAGTTCTCAAATGCAGCGTGAGCACTTCTGAAACCGAAATTAAAAATCTTTACTGTTGGGAATAGTAAAGGTGCCCCTATCTGGAAAACTTCAGACGCTGTTATCAGTTTGTAGACATCAATTTAACGAAGTTCATTACCCACACTACTCAAAATAGATCAGAAATTAGATTAATTTCCATTCAAGTGGAGGACCTTTTTGAAGAAGAAACAGACGTGTAGTCAAAGGTGAGGAGAGTTTTAGTAATATTTCACACCCCAGTGTTTAATAGAGCCATTAGTCATTAGAGGACGGAGCAGCTATCAAATAAATCTTGTGTCCGCTCATGCTTTTAGACTTGGCTAAAACAGTTCAACTATAAAAGGCTCCAATAAAGATTGAAGCTGTTCAACACACACAACTTTAACCACATGACTCCAGAGGCAGGACAGGTGCGGGGTCCACACCCACTCCAGTCCTGTGTCTGTCTCCAATATGGCCAGAAGCACTCTGAGTGCTATCTGGGGTCAGTCTCTCATTGTACTTTCCGGTAACGATTCACTGCTAACTCGTGGTCCCGTGTGGTTGGCGAAACGCAGCCTACAGTCACTTTTTTGATGTTGTTTTTCTTCAAGCTCAATTAACTAGTAATAAGCGGTAAAAGCACAGTCCACAAGCATCGTGTTGGAACTACACTTTTATCATGAATCACACACTGGTACTCACGGTGGATTCTCTTAATGACAAACCATGGCACAAATCTTTTTATGCTTTTCCCAGATATCCTCATCGGATCTCTCCCTCTCCCTCTCTCTCTGCATCTTCACACCGGAACTCACATTACATTCACAGACTACTACAGGAACAGGATAAAACACATTACTACATGTGCTATAATAGAATCAAATCAAATTTTATTTATAGAGCGCTTTTCATACATAAAATGTAACACAAAGTGCATTAAAAACATTGCCACATGCCGTTTCCCTCCCAACCCTCCCACCAGACCCCACACAACCAAACCAACAGTCAGTCAAACCGACAGTCACCAATACATACCTGTACATTCGCACGCGCACACACACACGCACGCACGCATGCAAGCACGCACACACACACGCACGCACACACACACACACACACACGCTCGCACGCGCACACACACGCACACACGCACACACACACACACACACACACACACACACACACGATCTAAGGCACAAGAGGCTGAGTACAGATACACCAGTGATTTGAATTTGATACTATAATAGAAATAAAATATTATAATATGTATTACCCAGTTTCAGCTTTTGTAAATATGTAAATATTTTATAAATATCTTTATAACCTTTGGTATAATGTAATATGCTTATACACTGCATATGATTCGCATTGTTTTGGAAGCCACTTTTAGATATGAGCTGAGAAAATAATTGTGCATTTTAATGCAGTATTTAATCCTTGTTTCTCGGTTGCATTTGTAAATTCTTGATTTTGTATTGAGATGCTTGGTGATTGTCTCAAATGAAGAAACTTGACCCCGCCACTTGAATTCCATCATGCAATATTTTAGTCATACGTTATGCAAAATAAATAGTCAGTGTTATGGTCCAGTAATAGATTTTTCTGTTCTTTAATTCCCAAGAGAAATGACCTAATTGAGTGGCTGCACAGTGCATAAAATGTGTGGTTCAAATGTGTACACAGAACACATGGCAACATAACTTTTGCTCTTCGGTGCGACTTGCTATCTTGTTTCTTTCATAATCTCGAAGTCTTTGTCATCTCATGTCCCTTCCTGGCTGCGTACCCTTTCCACCCAATTGGATATGCTTGACTTTTCATGCTTTAACCTGTACTCAGTATGCGTCGCCATGAACCCAACTGTCCACCACACCAATTTCATTTACCCACAAATTGAAAAGGCTTTGCTCATCTGCTGTATTTAAAAATGCATGTCCATGGTTTGTGATGTGCGGTGTGCATTTTCCGTGTGTTCAGATTCAAACAGGCGGACTCTGAGCCTGCGTTGATCCATGGCTGCAGCAGATGGGAATAGCTACCTCGCTATAACAGCACCGAATGTCAGGATTGCTTTTCTCTCTCTGCATAGTGGGTCTCCAATGGCTGCTGATACATTATAAATCATTTACACAGTCATTTTGGAATGCAATATTCTGCTATAAATGCTGGTGTTTTTGTGCCATTGTTATTGGAGTGAATGCTGCAGAAGGGGTGCCCTAAGCCTCAGAAATTGAAAATTGATCAGCCAGAGTGGGGAGGTGTGTTGTTGGCACTGTTGGCTTCACCTGGGAGCACTGTTTAGCATTTACATAGTGCTATCTCTGGAGTCCTTCCTGGCCCAACCCTCTGGTCATTCTGAAACGTGACCCCATGTAAGAGCCAGGGCTGGGGGCAGGAATTTCAATAGTGTCTAAATGAGTACAACACCAAGGGGAGCTGTATGACCATTATAGTGGAAACCATGTCACTGTATATGACTCTGGGTCTAGTGACAGTTTGAGCTGTGCCTTTCCTGCAAATAATGTCACTGTTAACTTCCAATGTTAATACATTTCCCAGAAGATGACTTGCCTAAAACAGCTGAGGGTCCTATTAGCACTTATACACAACTTGACAACATTTAATTGCTGCGTCAAAGTCATGGCATCATCTTGATTATTATTATAATAATGTATGATATCAGTAAGACTTCTGTCCTATTAACTGTATGAGATGTTTTATGTCCTGACAGATGAGTCGATAAAAGTGATGGTGGGTTTTCAGTGCACTGTCATTCATTTCCTGTTTTCTTTCCTTGCAGCACGGGATAGAAGACCTGACAAGTGAGAGAGGACAGTGACTAAGGACCTCACGGGAGCGGAGCCATATAATTGTGACTTTTCCTTGTTCCTGCACTGCCGGCCTGCAGTATCACAGCTGATGACTGTCCCAGAGGTGACTGGACTGGAAAGCTGAGCAGAGGCACAGACGCCCGTGTTTCTGCCGGGGCTGTCGGCCCTGTATGTTGGTCGCTCACAGTTGCTGTCGCTCACAGGGACCATGTGGTTTTCTTCAAAGAGAAGTCATTGTTACTCTAAGAGCTGGCATGGTGCCCATGCTTGCACCAACTTCAACCCTTCCTTGTGGATACTATGTTTTTGTTGGTACTTCATGGCGATAAGAAGTCAGAACTACCACCCCACTGTGAACACACAGTATGGTAAACTGCGGGGGGTGAGGGTCCCCCTCCCCAGTGAGATCCTGGGGCCTGTGGACCAGTACTTAGGGGTTCCCTACGCTGCTCCCCCTGTTGGAGAGAAACGCTTCCTGCCCCCGGAGCCCCCATCGTCATGGTCAGGCATCAAGAACGCAACCCACTTTGCCCCTGTTTGCCCACAGAATATCCACAATGCAGTGCCAGAGATTATGATGCCAATATGGTTCACCTTCAACCTGGATATAGTCACCACCTTCATACAGGACCAACACGAGGATTGTCTCTATCTCAACATCTATGTTCCGACAGAAGATGGTGAGTGCATTGGGTAAACCAGAACACATCTCTCTTTGGCTGTCCCTCTATCTTTTTTCAAAAGTTTCTCAATTTTGCGCATGACCTGTTGTCTGGCGCATGCTGTGTCTGTGTCCATCTCCTCCATCTTGACTGGACGAATCATTTAGTCTTTTCATCAACTCTCCCCTTTCATGACACTGTTAGAGGTTCCTCTTTTGATGACCAAATGATATGTTTAATAACAAAAACGATTCAAATCGTAAAAGAAAGAGATTGGAAGTTCTCGGTGCACCTCCCTCCCCTCACTGTCTTGACTGTCCTGGGGAATCAGACGCCTGCTCCATAAGTGAATGACCTTTAGGGTTGGTGAAATGTTCTCTGGTACAGAGGAGGCCCGTGGCATCAGCCGTTACTATGTAAGACCCTTTACGCTCCTTTTCTTGTCCTTGCACAAAAGAAGCAAGCTTTTGAACCAAAGGGCTAACATTGATTGGTCTGCAGCAACTAAAAAGTCTGGAAAGTTTTAGATTTATTGCTGTTGATACTTTTAAGCTGCTCCCATTATTACACCACTTAAAGGAGACCCACACAGGAAAATGGCTTTAAAATGTTAAGTGCCCCAAAATGGACAATGTCAAATAACACTTTGGGTTATCAGATTAGAAAGTTAAATGTCTCTTTGCAAAGGTCTGTGTGGCTGTATTGGGTCTTAAATAGAAGTGCATGTGAATATGGGCTTCCTTCGTCCCAGGATGCAGCAAATTCATTCCACCATTTTGGAATATTTCTGCAGTTACACCCCAGTTACTTTCTCAACAGGTCCTTTTGTTGTTCTTGTCATTACTGACTGGGTTTTAGGGGTGGAGGGGAGATGGGTTTTACAAAAATGGTTGGAATCGGTTGTTGCATGTTACCTGCTATCTTTTCCAGAGCTCGCTGTTATTTTGTAGTTTTCCCATTCATTTTACAGTCAAAAGAATATCCAAGGAATGTGCCAGGAAACCCAACAAGAAAATGTGTAGAAAAGGAGGTATGTAAAACAAATCCATACATGCACCGAAAAAGACGGATTTTGAACGAAAGCCCAGAGCAAGAGGGATCAGTGCATCCTTCCAAAGTCGGCAATGTCACCAGCAATCAAGTCCCAGATCAGAGTGCTAATTGGGATGAGCGTGGGACCTGTGAGTCAGAGCAACCTTGACATGTGTGAGCGAATGCTAGTATTGTGTGCATATGTGCTATAGTTGTACTGTGAGTGTGAAAAGGAAATCATATTTAAAAGTTTTGCTATTTTTTAACGTATATTTTATTTGCATGACTGTACAAGTGTCCCATAAGGATTTTCGGGATGGAATATAGCAACATTTGGTCATTTTATGCAACTGTCTCTAAAATTTTAATTCTAATGCCTTACCAAGTTGCACGCTAACAATTATGCACACGTTTGAAACCTGCAGCCAATTCCTAAGACCATTTACCTTATCCTGATTGTCTTGTTTATGTCTAATATGTAAAATACTTCATGCAAACTGTTAACCATTGCAATCTGGAGATATTGCATGCTGGACATTATTGAAACATGACCAAATGTTGTTTAAAACGACTTATCTTAACAACATGCTATTTTATTTTATTTATTTATATATTTTTTTTAATCAAAATGTCAGACCTTCCTGTTTAATAACATTTGATGATTAAATCAGAAGCAGAATCTCCCAAAAGTCATATTTGCATATTACTTTAGTTTGGATTCACTCCTCTCCAACAGCTCTTATTAGATGTATTTGTTAAACTTGACACCTGGGTTCATCTCATCTTAAGCTGTTAATTACATTTACACACAATTTTGAGCTTCCATTCTATCATGTTCATTATTCAGTCTTGTTCAAATAGAAACTATCTCCATAACTCACCAATACCAGTTTGATCAGCCCATGCTAAATCTTCCAGTCAGTAATAACAGAGAGAGTCTTCTGAAGTCTGCCTGAAGGCTCGTAATAGTTTTATGTGTGATCCTGGGCATAGCAGTGTACAGTAAAGCTCCAGTTTGAGCGAGGAAACCGCTGTAGTTGATTTCCACTGAGGCTGAAGCAGATGTTAGCTTTACTGTTCGCTCACATTTAAAACTAATTTTAAGAGACGGACTGACCCTCCAGGCGTTTCTGCTTCTGAATTAGTCCCGGTTGTGGAATATGGCCTGAAAAATCTTTTTAATATTTCCCCTTCCACTTACAAATTTTCAATTATCTTCGTCATGTTCTATAATGAGAAAAGGGTTTATCCAAACCTTATGCTGTTTTGTGACACATGACGGTGCACATAAGGCCTGGCTGTGTAGCCCTCTCATTACAAACATAAAAGGTTATAATTTTCAATCTCACTGGGAACACTTTTTTCCAATCATATACCGCTCCTGTTAATCCTGGCTTAAGTTGAATTAGCAGTGCAAATGGAGCATTATTTATCCATCTTGCTCAATCTAAGATGCACCTCATGCTCTGCTTGCTAAATTGGTATAGCTGAACTGTTTATTTTCTCTAAAGTTAAAGTCTTGTTGCCAACAACAAACTTCTATATGTGTCACATTTTTGCTTTTATTAAACCAAAGATTGTAATTTGAGTCATGCACAAGGCATCTTCAGAAATTCACTTTCCCACAGCAACAGTGCAGGATAAAGAGACTGACTATTATGAACAAAGCTCTGTTTGACTCCTGATTAAATGGTGTGATTGTTGCTAAGCAACAGGATGCAGTTGTAACATCAGAGGTAAATGACCCTCTTACCTTGCACAAAGCACATTTGTTGTTGATGCCTATCAAGAGAGAAGAAAACAAAACTCGCCCACCTCATTAAATGAAGGACACGTGATGAAAGACTAGACTTAATATTCCAGATGAGTTTGTGATCGCTTACACAAAAGCAATACATGTTTACAGGTAACAACCCACTAAACCTGAGATACCGGATTTTCAAATTGTAAAAGTAGGTATTTAATGTGGCTTTAACTAGTTCCTAGCTCTCACAAACCATTTGAAACATTGCTCATATTCACATTCATGAATTTTTTTGGGCAGGTGTGCAGCTTTTGAACAGCTTTTTCAGATGGCAAAGTGATGCAGAAAGAGACCGCTCTAGCACAGTCAATCCACTCTCATCCCATAGAGCACAGGCGGAGTGGCAATTGGGAGACACAGGAGATTTCCTAGTCGGCCAGCAGCTTATGTGGGCCACTGGAGTGTGACTGTACGGCACAAACTGGCCTCTGTCCTCTTTGAGGAGATGTCAGCGACCATCAGTGGCCATGAGCGACCGTCACTTTCTGTGCGTCGCTTCTTTCTGCTTTGTTGCAGTGTAGCGTCATGTCTTTATTCACAGTAACCAAAAACCATGAAAAAGTCCTCCAGCGCATATTGTCATGGCTTCCAACAAAGCAGTAACAACAACTAAAACTTCCCTTCACCCTTTCAAAATAAAACCTTCTGCATTGACGAGCTGCTTAATGTAAAAAAGTTTAAAGATGACAATGCACTAACTGCGTGAGCAAAAGACTAAAGGTTGTTTGGTCCAGAGCAATAGTGGGTTCAGCTGATGTTATTGGTGTAAAATATATGTGTTCAATTGAAATATTTTGCATGAAAAAAAACAAAAAAACATTTAAAGGACACATATTATGCTACAGTTACCTTTTTAAGATTTTAACCATGTTCTAGCAATGTTCTGTCATTAAAAACACACCTGGAGTTGCATTTAGGTGCATTCACCCTGTTTTGATCTATGCTGATTAGAAAATCTCCTCCCCTCCGAGCGTCAGAAACACTCCCTACTGATCTCCCTCGATCAGTGACGTTTCTTATGAATTTCAACGTCATTTATCTGAGAATCTTCAGCTGTTTGAAATCCTTAAATCATCGCCAGACTCGTTCTGAGCTTTACTGCCTCTAAACATGATCACTGCCACTACTAGCTTGTTGATTGGATGTCACGCAGTACCTTAAAGTGATAAACAAACTAAACTGTGAATAGTGCTAGGCATCATCTACTGACTGCATACACTCAGGGCAGACAGCAGAGAAACACGTTCATTTAGTCCATAATAAACTTTTTTTTTTTTTTTTTTTCAAAACATGAGATGGGAAATTTAAGGTTCTCAAGAGCATGTTTATAGGATAGTAAAATACAAAAAAAAAAAAAATTAACAATCAACTTTTAACATTACATTTAAACAATTAGCCTACTCATGGGTTTCAGCTTCTTGTTCTATCTATTTTGGGTACCTTTTTCCATTCAAAATATACACATTTTATTTTAAATGTTAATTGTTATGGTAACGGTCCTAATTTCTCATTCATCATTCTGGAGCCCATGGACAGACCAATGGTTTGATGCATGGTTTGGAACAACACGGCCAAAGGTAGATTTTCTTCAATCGTATTCATAGTGTCTCTCTCTATATAACCCCATCACTGTGAGAAGTCTGACCATTGCTGTAAAGGTCATTTGTATATGACCCTTTTGCCAGATCAGCATGTCTTTGAACTGGACCCCTGTCTGTACTCACTCAGCCCTGCTTTGACTTGGTCTGTGAGCTCCTCAGGATCTGAATGGTCTGGAGGTAATGATGTGCTACAGATCTCTGGATTAAATCTTTTCAGAGGTTTACCTTGTTAAATCGCTAAACTAAATGAAAAAGGCACCTGTTTAGTTAAGACTGGCTCGTTGAGGGGGGATTCAGTGAGCCATGTGCTGAATTGCATTATTAGAATCATAGCGTTTTCTGCAGGGCCTACTGTTTGTCTCTTTCACTGCTTGTGTAACCATCCTTCAGATTAATTTTTCCAACAACGCTGCATCCTCATTTTAAGACCCACTTCAGATGTATTTTAAGTTAGACATATACAAACTCAATCAATCCACTAGATAATCTAAGTGGACACAGAAGCTCAAAAAATATATTAATATATTAAAATTTGAATATTGTCAAGTTTATGTGTAAATATATTCAAAGGTCTTTTGTCATTATTAAACTCTGGATGAAGAGCAGCCCATAATCTTACAGGTGTGGCTTGTGCAGCAGGAGCCATTACAAAGCCTTCACTTCACGTCGTATCCAGGGTCAGACCTGTAGATTAACCACTCCATCAGCGACACTGCCATTGTTCCTCACACCAGATGACCCTACATTCTATAGAGCTGTGAAAAATGTGAAAAAGCCCAAATCCCAGTCAGACTTTGTCTGGGCCACAGCAGACAGTAACACACCATGGTAATCCCGTTGGTTGGCCGACTCAGCTCTGCACGAGGGGAGGGGCAACTCCCTGAGAGCAAATCTGTGCTCCACACATCTCTGCAGGCACTGAAACTTTCTAAGAAGACAAGAACAAACATCGTGTGGTTTGAGCTACATTTTCTGTTTAATTCTGAGCTACTCTATGATGTTTCATTAACATCTATCATCTGCAGGCAGCAGTCATGCCTAAGGTGGGGTCATGCACTGATTAAAATGCTGGACGTGGCCAAAGCAGGAAGTTTCTATTCAAAGGGGTCCTGCTGCTGTGCTGTCCAGCCTCCACAGTCGGCCCGGGCTCAATATCTGTGTTCTGTTCTTTGTGTGTCCTCGAGTCAAAGGACTGAAGGAGTGAGTGTGTGAGGGGCCGAGCCAAGCACGGGACTCACTGACCTTCTGCATCTCAAGTGAGAGAAATGAGCAGCAGAGCATGTGCTTATGGACACATGTCGCAACAGCTAAAACTGTTGTTTTAAATTCTCAACAGGCACATTTACCAATCTTTTTAGATTCTTTAAAAAAGAAGTTGATCTAGTTTACGACTGCTCAGTAAATCATATTTTAATTCAATCATGCTCAAATTAAACACAGATCACATTGATTGGCTTTGTGTTTTTTAGATGACCTGTTAACTAAAAGCATGTTCTTGAGAGCAGAGTTCAGACTTTATTCTTATGTGGGCCTTTTAATTAAGGCCTGAGCCGATGTTGAAGGACTCAGAAATACAGCTTACGATTAATTGGACAATTGCGTTATTTAGCATGAACGGCCATGTGGTTAAGCACATTGCATGGTTATTTAAATTTTTGTTTAATTAATATGCTTGTCAATGATCACTCTTAGCCTTCTTAATTTTGTGAAATTAGCTCAGAAACTACATTTGTGAGGGTCTGGGCTTAAACATGAACTATGGTAAGTCCATGTTGGAGGAGTTGAAGATGCATCAGTGCAAATCGGTGAAATTTTGGCTGATGGCCAAAGTGTCATAAAACTCCAAAAACGGCCATAATAATCGACAAACCGATGAATTAACTATTAATGGTGCTGGTGTGGAAAGCAAGTGTTTTAAGATACATTTTATTTTAAAAATCTGTTTTGTTTATGTTCAGATGAATAGTCATATTTAATTGACTAGAAATGTATTCTTTTCTTTGCATATGCCGACAAGTACCAAACATGGTAGTTACTTTTTGCCAAAGAGCAACAAAATACACAGTTTTTCGCACCTCTGCATTTCTCAATGGGCACAGCAGCAGAGGCCAGTCGTTGTGAAAGACTTGCAGATAACATTGGGTGGTTACAGCTGTTATATTGGCAACGCAACAAAGGATTTCATGTTTGGGGGCATTTTTTGTTCTTTAAAAATGCACAAATCAAACCCACATCTATCTTATATGTAACATTTGCAAACATGGCCCTATTTCACAATCAGTGTAAATGAGTAATGTAACAGCTGGGCTCACAGTTGCAGTATCTCAGTACGCAGTTTGAAGTCCCTCCAGTCGGCCAATTAGAAAAGAAAATTCACCAACTCTACAGTAAAGAAAGTACAAGAGATGAAATAGTTAAGGAGAACGCTGATAGAGCCATTAAAACTGTAGGAACCATCTAATTTAAAGTGTTACTTGTAATTTAGTGAATAATAACACATAGCACTCTTATATATTAGTCTATTCTCAGACAGTCTATTTCTATTATCCCCCTCCAGAGCGCCTTGTCTGTTTCCCTTCCTCTTTTCACTTGTATTTAGGGAGCAGCTGAAGCGCAGTGTGAATATTGGCTGTCCTTTACAGGCGGATTACAGCCTCCTTAACCTTTTAGCTGCATTCTCCATCATTCTCTCTTATGTGTCCCTCCCAAGCTGTTGCCTCACCTCCACTCGGGAGACGGACGAGTGATAGACAGACGCAGAGAGGAGCGGGCGGGAGGACAGCAGATCCGTGCACACCCTCAAAGTGTAAAATGGCCACCGGAGGATCGCAGACTGAATATATCTGCGCCAATTGTCAAGGCTGCAACATTTCACATTTGACTAAGTCCCCCTGCGCTCCCTGACCTTTGTGATATTTAACTCTAAAGCTCATCTATTGTCAGTGAACCTCTTTTCTCCACCAGATGAGTGGCTCCTTTAACATTCGGCCATTCTTCACTGCATTGTGGACTCAAGGGTTTTGGAGTGTTTTTAGTACAACAACACAACCAGGTTAAATATATCGCAATAACACCAAGCTCCTCCATCTGAAAGAAATGTACTGTTTTGGCTCTTTACATATTTACGTGCTTGATGTTCATTACAAATTTTTACAAATAAATAAAATAAGAGAAATAATAAATTAAATGAAAGTACTGAAAAAGATTTGTATTCATAATTTGCCTTTTTCAGTCTAAATTAGCCTTTATTTAGTCTCAGTTTTTCCTCTGTTATGTTGATTGATGTTATTTTGATTGAGTTTGACTAATACATGAAGGCAGTGTCAAAAAGTATATTCAAATATCGCAATAACATCGATTTTGCAGCAATTAACAGCCATATTCCAATACTGTATATCTTAAATGTATTTGAGAAATCTTGACTCTTTTCCCATCCTGTGTTTAAGATGATTTGTTATAGATTTCCCACTGGATGCACTGACACCTCGGCTTGACACCCAGTTGGATTAGTGTTACTTTGTAATTGGTGTTTTTGAGATCATGAGATCATGCTCAGCCATTGATTACACATGTGATGTTTCACATGAAAAATCCAGAAGGAAAGCCGTTAATGTTGAACTCGATCATAGTGACGAGGCACTTACAACAAAAGAAATCAAGAAATTTATTCAAAATCAATGTTTAGGAGCTTTAAACCATGCTATAATTGTTTTCCCTTCTCATCAAATCAGTCACAATTGTATTTAGAGTGATTCATGCATGTTTGCAATATACTGATCCACAGATGTCATAGATCATAACTATTTAACAAAAACACAATAATAAACAATAAATAAAACAAATAAAGAGTGTTGTGATTTCATCAGAAAATCAACAAGTTATAATCGAGTAAGCACAAGTTCTAAAACTCTCATGCGTTTCACTCATGCCCTGGCCATTATCAAACGTTTTGTTGTCCTGGATGAATGCAGCTCCCCGGGACACTAAATCTGTTTTTCCTCGTACCTTTCCAAAGGCCGTGCAAATTCTCATTCTCACAGAAGTAGCACATAGTTGTATTCACTTTGACTACGGCTCACTTCGGATGCCTGAAGGTCGTACATAGGCGTAGTGCTGAGTCACAGGCGATGTCAAGCTCCCATTATGGATCGTGGTTTGACACACAGCAGCTCACAGACAGCTCGATGCAGAGTGACAGAGCTTCCCTGTCCACACCTGCCAACCAATCTATGCTGTCTGAAGTACTATCACTCAATAACTGTTACCACGTCAACGGACTCAAGAGCTCCCAAACCACATCTGCTAATCAGGCTTAGGCAATGGGTAACAGGTACAAGCCTTGTTCTTCTTAGCATGTTGGTACATTTCTTTTTCAGTAAACCAGCCATAAAAACATCACCACCATCCTTACTGCTGTGTCTTGTTAGATAAAGTAAAACTGAGGAATCCAGTCGCAACTACTACTTGTTCCACAATTCTCAAATATCTTTTAATCATTTAGAACAAAATATTACTTTTTTACCTCAACGTTTAGTACAAATTCCAGTCCTCTCAGTCCTGTTATTTATTTTTCTCTTCTGCCATGTTTGTTTTGACACAGCATGACAGGGCTACATGTTTCTCTTATTTGTTAAACCGCCTGTCAATCACTGTCATCGAAACTTGTTGTAAAGTATTGTAAAAGCGCGATTACGGCTTCCAAGGCAACGCAAACACTTTCCCTTTGTTTGTTCTAAATGCTCTCTCTTTATTGGACACATTGGAAAAAACTTACTTGAGGCTTTTTTTTTTTTTACCATCTTTAAATCCAAGCAAAATGTATATTCACTTAAATTGGTTTGCATCAGTAATAAGGTGACAGTATCAAAGGCGTGTATGGAACAATAGCTGTTTAAAGACGACACCAACTGCTCAGATCCGCCTTTGTCGACTTCTTTTCTGGCGGTAGACCTCACAATAGAATCTGCATGCTATATTTGTACTCTGTTTGGAGACCCTGGAGGGCGAGATGTTCACACTCATATGAATCACAAGGACAACAGCTCTTTACCTGTTGTTGAGGGCAAAGACACACGCTAAAGTCTGTGCACACACCACTGAACATACATGATACTGCAAGCACTGCTGTGAATCATTCAGACAGTTACCTCGAGGGACGGGGCGCGCACAGTTGGGGCTGCTTTTATACCGAATTTGAATAAAAATGGAAGTTACATAAAAAAAGTTTGATTTGAAATTGTTATGAGCCACAAAAAAATCAACTGAGAATAACACAGGATGATATTATGCTAGTTTGCTGAATTTGCTGAATCAAATATCGGCTCCAAAATATCGTTTCAGCTGATATCCTGGTTGGGCCTATACATTTATTTATTAAGACTATTTACAGGCGCTTGTTGGTCCAGAACATCTCATAATATCCGAGGTTTTATTTCTAAAAAATTCTGTTGTTTGTTGAAGAACAAACAAAAGTTACTCAACCCATTTTGATTAGTTTTGTCATAGCCGGATCTGAAAAAGCTCAGTGCATCCCTTAAAAATAATAATAATTATAAAGTACCCCAGCTTTGAGTCCATTGAGTCTATACGATTTACAGAGCAAACATTGCTGAAAATGCCTTGTGTATGACTCCTATAGCTTTTAACTAAATACACAACAGTATTTTTTTTTATGTGAATATTTACAATTCAGTGTCTAGAATGTATATCTGTACTTCTGAACTGTGTCTGTAACTGTTTTGAACTGTCTATTGTTTTGTGGCTATTTTGAATTTCCTTGTGCTTTTTCTATGTCTCTTCTTGCTCCAACAATAGGTTCCCACTCAAAAAAACAGAACGGGGATTTATCGGATAACGACGGTGATGAAGACGAAGGTATTTGCTGTGGTGAACAAAGATAATGCATGATTTCTCCAGTTGGTTTTCAGTCATTCCTTTATTATTTGTTTCTTTTATATTTTTGTTACAATTTTCAACATGTAAATTTGACATCTATTATATGTGACGTATTTATTTTTGTGAGAAGATTTTAGAGTTTGTCTCCTGCCCCATTTAGAAAAAGTTGAGACACTGTAAATAAGGAAGTACAGCATAATGTAAATATCAATCAATTCAAATCAATTAATTCCTATATGAATAAATCTAGAATTATATATTGTCTAAAATTTTGCATTGATCAGAAATATTTCACGTATTTCAATGCCTGATTATTGTTTTCTGTGAACTTTGTGTTCTTATCATATCTGTATTTACAGTGTGCCAACTAACCCAAACTTTTCATATTAAAATCTCTTGAGAGGTGTCTCTATGAGGCGTCACAAGTATGCCAAGTCCCTGTTACAGATGTTTCTAAATTTAACCAACGAGTTTCGCAGTGATTGACTTTGGAGTTAGATTAAATCTTGTAGCTGTCTGGAGAGATTAAGCCATTTCATTATAGCCTGCGCTGACTGGAACAAGTGTTATTACCGGGGCAGTGCTGGTGGCAGAGGCAGCGGTATCTCAAGGTGTGGCCAGCGGCACCATTGGCGATGCTAATGTTGGAGGAGAGAGCAGCAGTGGAATATCTCGCTGTTCTCCAGGTTGATGCCAGCACATTCAGATGAGGATAGGCAGTTCACGAGTGCTGCTGGAGAGGATTAGGAGAGGTGTAGAAAATGGGAAGTTGCCGCTCAGCAATCGCATTGTTCACTTTCCATATTTATCTTGGGATATTCCTGGCTCAGGGTGGATCTTTGCCTGAGATTATAGATGAGAGACGATTCTTGTGCTGCAACAGAAACGGCTTAAGCCTCTGAATCAAAATCAAGAGCTGGGTACAGCCCCTGCCCTTGTCTCCCCGCCCCGTCTGTGTAGGGCAAGTGATGCAAGCACGAGCTGTGTCTTCTGAGATTGGACTTTTAACATTTACTGAGGTGAATAGATTTAAAAGTGTGGTTGAAGCCGATATACATCATTCAACAGGTCAAGAATTCAGATGAGTTGTGCCAATAGTTTGGAGACAAAAGTGTTCTTTCCCATTCTTTAACTTAAATTACAAATGAAAAATGTTTTTCAGGAATTGCATAGTCACGTTTAACAGCGCATACATTTCATAGATGTACAATTTGTGTTAGAAGATGGAATAATTAATGCACAAGCAGATACATTAAATTATTATGTATTTCTATGAAATGAATTCTCACAATATTTGTAAGTTCACAAACCCACAATCCATCTGGACAGGCTCTCGCTGTTGGGATTGGGCCCTGTCACCAGTGGGCCGGAGATTGGACCAATCGCAGGGCAGTATTGTGGTTTGGGCAGAAGCAACAGTGAAACATTCAAATGAACTAAAACAAACATGGCGACACCGACATTGGCCTATTTTAGCAGAAATATAGACTATTTCGTTTTTTAGACAAAATGCTTTGTGCGTTTTGTGGATGGGAATGTCTATCAACTGGATTTAACAAAAGTTTGATTTCTCAGCTTGTTCCGCTGGTGTGACTCTTTGACCAATCATCTTGAAGTATTCGTCTGAACGTTTTGATCGCTTTCAATGAGAGCCGTTCCAGATTGATAAAATGAAGATTGATGTAGAACTCAATTCAGAGTGCTACACATCAATCTCGTTGTTAACCGCCAGGTTAAACATTCCCTTGGAGTTAGAATAATTTCTTGTATTTCTTCTTGGCAGACAATGACAAACCAAACATAAAATAATGTTTCACCTGAGTAAATCAGAAATCCATTTAAAATTGATCAATCAATCTACATAATAATACACAGAAATGCAAACCATGTTGTACTTTACAGCACAAATAGTCTCCATGCCTTGTTCTCTAACGTGCAAAAGAAGCCTTGGATGTCTATACCCTGATTATACAGTATATGCTCAGTATTATGCTAATTTTATGGAAAAGATACCGTTATATTTCCCCAAACCAGCGTCTGACATGGAGTTGATTGGTTGTTAGTTGTCAAAACATGTTGGTTATTTTATCATTTGTAGTATCTAATTTGTGGCTTATGCTAATTCCTCCATGTAATTTGTATGGCTGTCTGCTTAACAAACATTTAAAAAACCCAGCAGAAAGTTTCCAAATGCAGGAAGGCATGTTGTAGCTTTTACGTCTTTAGTGTCTAGGTTCTGTCCCTTACATTTACACCCACCTGCTCCCACATGATCCTGGGGCCGACCAGTGAATCCTCTTCCTGTTTGCCGGTGGGCTCCTCTCTCTGTTAGCTCGCCCTTGATCACAGAACAGGAAGCGTTGCCATGGCTCCACTTTGACACACAGGTGTTTCCTCATTTAAGCCCAGGGCAAGCTGCTGAAATTCAAGCCAAACTCTACCTCTCCCGGCGCCTCTCCTCTGTGCACCGCGCCTGCGTCTCTCCCTTCGAGCTAACCCACATGCGTCAGTCCGTGGAGCCCTAAGTCCGTTCAAATTCGCTGACAAGTGCCGATCCCATTGTCTGGCACGTCTTCACCAGTGTAGACAGTGGCTCGGTCTACAAGCTGCTGCCTGAGACAAGTCTTACTGAGAATGTGACAAGTCTTTTCTTTACCCAGCGAAACTAATGCTATTTACAGAGCATCACCGCACAAACACAATACAGTCCCCACAGAACACTGCAGAAACACTGTGGCTAATGCGCCTGTGACAGAGTTGACTATCCACCAAACAACAGCATCCAGAAGATTTTCATTTTTCTGATGGGCCTGTTTTCTGAGTTGACATAACATCAGAAAAAGATAGCTTTAGCCATGACATAAAAACATTGAAGTTGTACTGCTGTACTGTGTACTTTGTGCTGTGCAAAATAACAATGAATGCAGGCAACATATGAACAGCAAACCAACCAGTATCCAGAGTAATACTGCCTCCATCTATGTGCAAATAATAACAAATAACCAGGTGTGCACGTTGGTGAGGATGCATAGCCTACTGCTCCATGGAAATCCATCTGAAATGCTACACTAGCAGAGGGCTAAAAATCTGGATATTTTAATAAACAAATGTTTTTTCACGAGACAAAAAAAACAACTCTGTCGACATGCCGAATGGACTTTTGAATGCAACATAGCTTTGACAGCCAAGTCACCAAGGCCACTTGGTCACTAATATTTATCACCGAAGACATGAATAAACGTCATGTTCACGCTGCTTTGTGGACCAAAGAAAACTGTCAACTACAAGATAAAAATGAATGGTGCCACTTGGTGGCCGAGTGGATAGCACATGCTCCATGTGAGCAAAACGCAGTGTGCGGAGTTTGAGTCCAGCTCCGGCAGTTTGATGTCCTGGCCTCTCTCATCCTCATTTCCCGCTATACTGAAAAAAAAAGAAAAAGAAAAAACTAAATGACTAGACGTCTGTGCGTAAGCGGTGAGTGCACTGGCACACAGTTGGAGTCTGGCACAAGCACTTCATAGTGCACTCTGAGTCCAAAACAACAGCAATTTCTCTGATAAAACCACACAAGTCTTACTGTGCCATAACATCACAACAACAAATCACTCACGTGAACACCCACCTGGAGTCAGAATAGCCCATCCATTTCACTTTTTGGCATCTCAGTGAAAAAAGAACAATATTTCCCCCAAAAGTCCTGACTGACCACTGTCTGATCCAAAACAGTGCAAAAAGCCCCCCAGTGATCATTCAGTCACAGTCAGATTTAAGCTGTAACAGATGTTTACGTGGTTTATATGACTCAGGTCCACTTTTTGAGGTGATTGTCTTTGTTGTAACACATCACAGTATCTCAGATGTGATTCTGAAACCTATGAATAGAGAAACGTATTACTCTGTGACATGTTGCTTCAAATGAAAATGAATGTAAGATGAATGAATGTATAACAAACTACAAAAGTATTCGGTTCAGTGTGGACCCTTAGAACTCCCAGAATGACAAGCTATAAGATAATAAGATACCTCTTCAAATCAAACTTGTCCTCAGGTAGAGCATCCTCCATTTCTCATTACTTAACAGAATTTGTGTGCATAAATATACTCGGTGTTCTGTTCCCTGCACAAACCTCTGAGTCCTTGTCGGCTGTCTCACATTATACTGCTCTCATAAGTGGCTCTGCTATTATTGTGGGTAATGGCCGTCTCCTTGTCTACAGTAAATGTGCTGCATGCATTACTGATGAAAATCAAACATTAGTATTCAAATTAAAGGCCAGAACATGAGCAGAACTTCTCCCACTCTTTAGTCACACAGCAAATATGCAATTGTATGTTCAAGCATCTGGTGATCACGACCAATATTTAGAATTATGTATGCTTTTGACATACTGTTTAATCAAATTTAAAGAAATATTAAGAAAGGGGAACAGACAGAGAAAACCAGCAAAAGCCGATGGTAAAGCTAGAAATACCTTGGGACTAATGCAGCTCTAAGCTATAGTTATATAAAGTTAATTTTGACTTTTTGACTCACAGTATTACTACTACTAACAATTTTTTTTTCTGCGTGTGAATAAAGCTTGTGCCCCTACTTTATATCCACGGCACCTCGCTGCCACATATTCTTATGCAGCCCAGAGCACTATGTGTTGTGTGCCTGTTCTAACCCCCTCTGTCTCTCAGTCTGTTCAGCGCAGCATTACCAGGCTGCTGTCTCTGCTGGCAGTCTGTCTGTCCTGCTTCTCCTCTCCACAGCACCTACACTCCCACCACCGTGTTTCAACTGCCCCCACCACACTTTTATAAACAGAGCTCAGACATTCTCATTCAGTCAAGGGACAACCAAATGTCAGCCCTGTCAACAAGCGCAGAATAATTCACTGTGTGTGAGGCAATACATAGTAAGTGTAGTGACTTTTTAGTTAAACCCTCTGCCTCCAATGGCCACTTTGAATATTTTTTGACAACGCTTTTGTAACAACCTTCCTGACTGACACATCCAAATTGTATTTTTGACGCCGTTTTTCTATTTTAGTCCGTACCCTTTCTAATCTTTAAGTATGGTCATTAAAGGTTTACTAATTGCTAACTTAATCAAATAAGAGACACTGTGGTGGCTGAGTGCTAAATCTGGCAGTGATGTTGAGGCAGTGTTCCCAGTTCTACTGAAAGCCATTCCCACTTCACAATGAGAGTGTCAGTGGCCCAATCCATAGTGTAAAATATTTGTTGGTGAAATTCCAGCTATAATACCATAAGCATTGACTCTATAAGTGCACACGTTTACGCAACCACATTTGTCAAGTCAGTGAAGCGGGCAGACACATGCTCATTTGTACAAATAAACAATGCTTTGATCCTAACAGCAGACACACACACAACATATCCACACGTGTATATCCCTCTGCAGAGAGGCCCTCCATCACTGCTGTGCTCTCGAGCAGAACTATGTCCCACCTGCCTGCAGGCTACTACCTGCAATTTGGATCTATATGTTTGTAAACATGGAGCCATGTTGTATTTCCCATGTAGAATTAGAGTTATCCAGCTAGAAACACAACATTGTTAACTGAGATGTTTTGGCGACATAGATGAAATGCAACATGCAGCTTTAGGCCTATTTATCAAGCCTATCTGTTGGCAGTCTTGTATGATTTTCTCAAAATGTATTTGTATTTTAATTAATGCTTGTACAACTTTCCTAAATATGTCACTTCCACAGCACCCAAAGAGCAATGGCAGACTGGAGAACGCAGAGTTCACACGCTAGCCTCTTTCCTCGCCACTAGCAGAGTCTGTGTGATGTGGCACAGATGAGAAATAGGGGCCTTCATGTCCACTTATGTGAAGATATTTGGGATGCTGCAGCTGCCCGGCCTTTTTCTTAGATAAGCTTTGCTGCTAATGGCTGATCCACAAGGGCATCATTTGAGTCATTTCAAAGGCTGCTGGAGCTAGTATGTTACTGTCATCTTTCCTCCTTTGTCCTTTACTCTTGAGTGGCATAAAATAATTGGCAAGGCAAAACATACAAAAACAGGCTGTTTTTTGAAACCTCTGGAGAAAAGAACAAGGCGGCAGATGAGCTTTGAATTAGCTCGCCTCGGCATTTTGACTGCTTCCTTATGCAATTCCCCACAATATGTAAGGGTCTAACTCTGCCCTACGTGCACTTGTGTAATATGATTATTAGTATTCTGCCCTCAGCCGCTCAGAGGATTTTATATTGTAGCCAAGCTCAAACCAACGACAACAGGCTCCTCCTGAAAGTCAAATGAGTTTTAACACCACAAGCCAAAAGCTGTCGTTGAGTCTTAAACATGAAGATTTCTCTTCTCATCTAAATCAAAGCGAACCATATAGGTTTCACTGTAAAAGATGTGAACACCATAAAGCTACATAAAGATCTGTTATTTTTCATATACGTTTTTCTAGCAACTTATTCTAATCATGTGCAGTCCAACATGTAATTATGTTTCTATGTTTCTCTTTCACTTAATAGCAATATTTTCAATTCCCTGTTTTCTCATATAGCCTGTATACGTGCCTCTCTACTGCACTGTCAGAATGAACCGTATTTAAATCATAAACACACAGGCACTAGTCACCTTCACACAAAGGTCATATCTTCCATTATTTTCTGAGGAGATGTCAAGATTCATAGTGTGGACATAAACTCAATTTTAACAGCTCCTTCGCATGTATGGGTTTACTTTACAGTCTCCTTTAGAATCTCAAGGATGACAGTATAAGCTGAGCAAACCTGAACCAGGAACAATTTGATTAACCACCAAATTTATGAATAAAGATATGGTAACTGTTGAAAAATCAAGTGCAGTTATAAAATTTTAGAGCCTGGTATGTAAAGTAAGCTGTAAGTTAAGATCTTACATTGTAGTTGACATTAAAGTGCACATGACAGGTCCTCATGATTTCCAACAATGACTTAGCTTGGTGTGATAGCACTTCTAGTTAATATATCTATCTATTCAAAATTAATTTGACTAATAACAGTAGAAAATAGAGAAGAGTTAAGTTCTAAAACATAACCCCTCTATAAAATGAAAAGACTGCAATTCCTTAATTTGATTCAGTGCCAAATTTGCGTCAAAATGAAATCAGCGCATGCCCAGATGCAGTGCAGAGAAACATCAAGGTCAATGGATTTTAGTGTTGTATTTACTATGGCAGGTCCGGGATTTTTATCAAATATACTATATTTACTATATTTAACTTAAATGACTGACAAAATAAGGCTGGGGAATGAAAAGGACAATTGGCACACACTGTGCTGACAGTTTAAACAATCATTAAACAAAGTAAAGGTGCTGTCAGGTATTATTATTCGTCATATTACAGCTATTGGGTAATTTATATGAATTATTGCCCTTGTTTACAATATGGTTGCTAGGTAACAGTTGTGGAAATCCGTCAATCTATGTTACATCTGCTGCTTATGTTAAACCAAGAAGTAACACTGCATACTTAACCAGAATTATCTAACTACAGAGAAATAGGCAAATCTTAAATATGATGTGTTGTGAAATGTGTAGTCTAAACTGTGCTTTAAGCTTTAGTAAATGGAAATGAAAGCAGCTGTTAGTTTTTATGCTTACAAATTTGATCTCTTGTAAACATGATGGGTGAAGTTGTCTCCGAGCTTCGGGCACAACTTATCAGAGCACATTACTAAATAAACTGTACATCAGCTTAGTTGGCGCAAGAAAAATACCAGCTATTTTAGTTTGTCACACCAATAAGAAACTGCACACCTGAGAATGTGATAATAGCTCACATTTATAGTGTCACTGTTTTCCCACAAGCCCTGGTCTTGCTATCACACTTCCTCTGACATCCAGTTGACTCGTACAACCACACAGGCCGCCGTAGTGTAATTACTTTGTTTTCGGAGGGAACATTCTCGATAAAGCATGTGCACATTTTAAACGGGAATCTGGGCGTAATGGACTTGTTCCAATCCGAGCGTGAAGCCCGGGCCGACAAGAGCTCTACAGTAGGGTGCGTGTCACGTCCTGCCACTTCCAGACACTGACACGGAGCCGCCCCACCACCATCTCCACCACAAACTCGGACCTCCCTGACAGCCACTGACAGCCGCCATGTCCCGGCAAGTGTTGACACAGCGCACGCCACCTCACTTATCTCCGATCGCGTTTGTCCTCGTCGTATCGGGTCAAGCTCTGGGTATAGTGTAGTTAACGTCAGATATATGTTGTTTTCAAAGTAAAGGGAGGAGGGATGGAGTGATTGAGGTGAGCTTGGGGAGGAAAGAGAACAAACAATATGGCCGCCAGGTGAAGAAGGATGTGTGCTCGCAGAGTTCCTGGTGAGTTTTGCTGGAAGTAGCAACACTCCGGGCGCAGTCTGCTCTTGAGTTATGCCCCCCGCTGGTTCTCCAATCAGTCCAGGACCACAGAGGTGCACCTATTACGGAGTGAGGAGTTCAGCAGTCCTTGTTACGATGTGGCCCGTGTTCATCTGCGTCAGAGTGCAGCCATCTGCATATTGATTTAAGCACAGGTTATACACAGTATCGGACACGCTCTCTATCAATTGATCTAGGCTTGGGACTGGCATGAGAAATAGACTTTACTGGGATTCTGGAAATGTAAATGGTTCTTGATATTGCATGATCATAATTTAATCATTTCCATTTTTTATTTGTGTAAATTTTGGACAGCAAAAGTGAGTGCTGTGAGTGGAGTCATTCTGTTTTCATTTGTTCATGATATAAAATTTTGAGTTCTGATTTCTCACATGACTACATTCTATATGTACTGGACAATATACTTCTACATGCAAAAGACACATCAAAATAGTAGAGAAGCAGACTGCGGCAGTATACTTTTCTATGACAAAATATTTTGCTGTCTTTTTTGCCTTTTTATTTTGTAACTATTTGTGCATGGATTAAAATGTCGAATATGTTTGCATTAATCAAATTTGTGTCCTTTTTAGCAGAGACAACAAGGCTTTGAAGACCAGAGAACCCAATCAACGTTACTAAAATGAAGAGTTTTAAATTCAGTAGCCTACACACGACGATTTGATAAAAATCTTCAAATTAGATTTATTATACAGTATTAGAAAAAGAAAAAAAAAGACACTATGCCACTACAGTATAACAAGATTTGAAATATATATGTTTACTTTACTGCAGTTTATAAAATCAGTGTGGCCGCAGCATGTCAAGTTTTAGCAAAAGTTAAACTATTATCCCTATACAACAACATAAGAAATGAAAATGCACTTTGACAACTGACCACACGTTTATCAAGTTGAAGTAAAATACTGAACTAATACGTACAATGTCCAAATGAATCAAATGTTGTCATGGCGACCCAATGTGAATCACCAAAAGAGGTGACTGATAACGCTGACATGACTAATCTCTTTTCCCTCTCCTCTCTCCTCTTCATATGTTATTTCAGCAAAGGATGTTGCAATGCTGTTTTTTACTGTATCGCCACCCTTTCATCCCCTGCATCAAACCAATGTGTGCATTGTACCGGCTGTAAATCCCATTTCACTATAAAAGAGCCCTCTCAGATACCAGCCAGATAAAACCAAATCATAAATACGTCTGGATCACGTATAATGCGGGCTATTGTTTTGCCTCTAAGTGTAATGGGGCCACGAACAGCTAAAAGAAAACCATGAATCGAGGATGAACTCCGCAATAGAGGTTATAGAGAAAATGCATTTGCGTAGCTTAGCTTGGGCATGCTAATGTGATTGGCTATAACAAGCAGGGCATACAGATGGGTGAATGTGGGATGTGATTCTTGAGGAGCATAAATTTTGGCGCGCTGTCACCATAGCAACCAGAATACAATAGCACCCCCTTAAAAATCTGAACCCATTACTCCCTACATATGCACACTGTATATTTTGCAGCATTTTATACACAGGATTTCTTGCTTTCTCTCTCGTTTGCACTTTTTGCCCTCCCGCCCACTTTTCATTCTCACCACTCTCGGGCTCACAGGCTAGAAAAAAAAAATAAAAGACAGAGACAGTGAGTTGGCCAGCGATGGAGGCAAAAGGAGACGCTAGCGAAGGAGGGAGAAAGAGACGGTGCATAGACTGTGAGTGAAAGCAATACAAAGACAGGGATGAAGCAGAAGAAAGAGAGAGCGAGAGGTATAGGTGGTGATGGGTGCGGTGCAACGGCAAAGGCAGTAGTGAAAATGAGAGGGCACTTCTTGTCTTTTCTCCACAGCGCTCGGTAATTCAGTCTATCCCTTCAGACAGACAGACTTTTTTCACTCGAAGCCTTAAGATGCGCTTTCCCGGCTCCACTTTGTGTCGCTCCACCAGAGTATAACACCTGTAAACCTTCAGTTCAGCTAAAAGCATGTCAAGTCATTCATATCAGCTTTTTTGTTTTTGTTTTTCACACATCATAGCCCCTCATATTGAGCATTCTTATTGTTTTGTCAAAAAGGTTGTGTATAGGTTGCATTTCCAAATCCATAATTTTATCTTGGCTTGGCTGTCAAGTTAATTAGTTTCGGAAAATTATTCCAAAAATCTGGGAAGGTTTACAACAATCTTTTATGTCAAGTATCAGAACGCAAATATAAAAGCAAACAAAATCTCTATTCAAGATTTCAAAATGCAGTAAAAACCGAGTTATTTAAAATGTGTGACTTTTTATCAGTCACTATTTCAGCCTTTACAAATGCGTAAATCCGCATTTGTCCCAATATTATGTGGCTTGACTGTTGGTTCAGGGCCTAAAATAAGCAGCATTTTACTGAAACTCAAGCACAGATTTAACTAGCTGGAAGGACCAGAGCAAATAAATTGTTGCACCGAGATAGAATGTGTGTATAAAAGAGCATGGTCGCACTGTGTAATTAGTTGGTGCGTTTCCCCTATCACCATCGGGCCAGATTAGCCTCCTCCTTGGTTAGAAGATGTGTCAGACCACCTCTCTTTTTATCGCCCCTAATGGCTTGTCTATATTGGGAAGTGCATGCTACAGGGCAACACCAAAATGAACATCAACCGCTGGTGGTAAATAACTACACAGAGATGATTGTTTTAGGTAATTAGTTGGATGAAAATAGTGAAAATCTTGCTGTGTTGCTTTGCACAATTTTGTCTTTGGAATAGAGTTTTAGAAGAATATATTGATTCATATACATTTAAATTTAAATTTGGCATTAAAAGAGTATTTTTTTAAGGTCAGTCTTAAAAAGATGAAAAACAGATCTCGTTCATTTTACACTGTTTGTAGCGGTCAACATGTATTACTCACTTATTTAATGCCTTCTGAACATTTTAAATATTCAATTGTGATGTCCTCATGGTAAAGCTAACAACAGTTAGCATGCTAACACTGCACTTCCCGCTTTGCGGAGAATAAAACGCTCTATAAAAATGCAAAGATGCAAAGAGCACACAATGGAGTCATTTTAGCCGCAATAGATACTTATACAGTATATCTGTAGTGTGGCAAAACATATTTTACTTAATTATATGGAGACGCAGTTTCTTTAAGCCACCAGTCCACACTGTGCGAGTTTGACACCATGAATTAGATATACCACTTTAGTGATACATAGGTCTATATTGTACATAATGAATGATGTGCGGTCTATGCACTGTTTGAATCTATTCACAGTATACATGAATATACTAATACTGGCCGGTGCTGGTTTACTGACTGTAAAGTTCTCTAGTATTTCCCTTGTTTAAGCTTTAATAGTCAAGTCCAGACATCATAAAAGGTAGAGTTTGTTTTAGTTGCACAAAGCCCTCCTGCCTATTCTTTAAACAGCTGGTATCTGGGAGATAGCTCGTCCATAGCTTGTCTGTCTGCATCCTAAACATTTCATACTACTTTGACCTTTTTGCTGAGGACTTCGCCAATGAGCCAATGAGCATGTGTTAACCATGGCCACTCTTGCAGACATCCGAGACACTGGAGCCAAGCCGGTGATGGTCTACATCCACGGGGGATCCTACATGGAGGGGACAGGCAACATGATCGATGGAAGTGTGCTGGCCAGCTATGGAAATGTCATCGTTATCACTCTCAACTACCGCGTCGGCGTCTTGGGTAAGCACCCTTTCTCTATAATTCTTCAAGGACATTTTCTGGGGCATGTTAGTAGGTCGCGTTGTATGTGTGAAAAGCAAAGATTGTCACAGATGAAGCATTACTTACAATGGTTCTGTGTTTAATGTGTTGCACCAATGTTGATTAATTGAGTGCTATGAAAGTAGGCTTGTTTTTGTTGTGGCAGTTTACGAATAAATTAAGAAATTATTGTAATGACTTTGAAAATGGGATGGTGTGAGAGAGAAGTGTGCTACAGGGAGTGAAGGGTTTTTCTCGTGGACTTGTGGATGGTGCAGATTGACTGGCGCAGCTGAATCCTCTTTCAGACACTTGTGTGAAGGAGAGAGAGAGAGAGGGAGGAGAGGAGGGCGAGGGAGCTCCATGGAAACAGCTGCAGCAACACAAAATGGAGTTTGTTAGCACACTACCAATGCTTTGTACCTATTCCATCCATCTCTCTGACACAGTTGATTTCCCCGCTCACACATTTTTTACATTTAGAGTGCTGGCCAACAAACACTTACTGGATATAAAATGAAATCTGCATGTTGTCATTTGCATTTGTTGAAAACGTTGCTTCAGATTTGGCCTAAATGGATGGCAGGTGCTAGCGAGCAGACTGATGAAGCTGCTGGAGTGTTTTTCCTGCTCTGAACAAAGCTGATATGAAAACTATTTGTAATAGCATCTATTTCAAAGTTAATTTTACAAATAGGCCACTAACACAGATGGTGTTGTAACTCATATTATGGCTCAGAGTACAGTAAGAGCAGATGTTTTCTTTGTTAGCTTCCAAGAGTGAATTGCTTTATTCATTTATCGTGACTTAAACGTGCATATCATTTTTCTTTCTGTATGTATTTCAGAGCATTGCATATTTCTATCCATGGATTTCACATTAATGACAATCTAGCACCATTGACATAGCAATTAATAAATGAAAACAAAATATTGAATCTTTTGAATGGGCAAAAGTCATAGACATATAAATAAGTAGACACGGCATTCGATGCTCCATTGATTACTTGGAAACTTGGCAAGTCCTATATTTCGAGGACTCTGGAGAGCTGTATTTTAGCCATTGTAGCCATTATTAGCATTAGCCCACAAAATGCACAAGTTATGAAGAGTCAAATCAGCTGGTATCAGCCCATCAACCACATTTACAAGATGTTAAAGCCTTATTAAAAGTCATTACTGAGTGTGTAAAACATGTAAAACGTGTAATACCGACATCTGAGCCAAAGGTTCTCTAACTTTTAGTTGAGATTTCTGATTTTGTGAGCTTCTTGTATGCGTCTAGTGACCACTGAACATCCTCAAGTGTACCGGTGAGGAGAGCAGAGAAATTACTGTGAGAGTCATTTGAGAATGTTGTACTTTAATATGGGGATTGGCTTCATCATTAATTTGTGAAGGAACGTTATGATTTGACATAACTCCAGGTAGCATCAGCTAGACATGTGACCATGGCTGAGCAACAGGCAGAGAGAGAATTTTGCATCTATGAAAATCTATGTCAAAAGATCATCACAGAAAGCTGAAACACATAAATAGTAGGTCATGTATACTGTCTGACTGTCTATTGACTGACGTGTGATTCGGGGCCAATTCAACAAGCAGGGGAGTAGACATTAGGAGACCAAGAGTCAATTATCCACAGAACAAGATTGGACCCTCTTCCTATGTATTTGTATTAAAGAGGAGCCCATGTGAGATTTCCTGCCCCGGGCCACCAAGACGGCCCATATAGACGACAAATGGAAGTTTAAAGTAACATGTACTTCTATATGGGGATATTATTGCTGCAGTACATTCCACAGCGTGGCATGTACCATATCTATCTCCGTGGATATTTACAGGTCCAATTTGCAGGTCCAATCTGTAGAGAGGTGACCCTGCTTACATTTATAGGTATTTTTAGTTTTAACCGCAAATAGATACGTTTAATGCCACATGTTCTGAGCAAAAGCAATAACATCTCCATGGAGTCAATCAGGTGGTGTACTCTCCACCAGAAAAGTTCAACCTCTGGTGTACTTTATGTCTCCCATTTAAATGTTTAGAGCCACTGGTCTATTATAACTTCAAGTACATAGCATTTGCATATGAGTTTGTTGTAGTAAACAGCCATGGAGAACGTCCATTTATTCTTGTAGGCGTTCACAGAGGTACATTTGTCAACGTGTGCCTTTCCTGACGCCGGTGTGAGCTCGGTTGGACTATCAATTCTATCTTCACCATTGTTCGTCTTGTTGCCGCTTTTATTCGCTGTATCTTTTTAACATAAATTCCTGATGTATTATTTGTAAGTGTCACCCATTGGTACGGCATAGCGATATTACCACAATCTCCAAAGCTGGATGTGCTCTGTGTTCATAGCTACCAGCACGCAAGCCTGATTCAAATTCATGATCATATTTCTTTCATGGCACTTCAATTATGAGTCAGATGTTTTTTGCTTTCCCCCCCGCGCCTGGCACATTTTCACTAAATGTCATTCTACATGCACGCACCCTCAGACGCCATCATGTACTCCAAAAAAGCACACAAAAATAGCAAGGTGTTTTCTGCATAAATACACACAACACATGCACGTATACAGTTGACAATGCACACGTCTTTGGCCTCTCCCCGGCAGCCATTCTGAGAAACCAGAAGAAGTGATGCATGTAAGGGAGCGATAATGTCCATCACTAGTGTAGCGTGGTCTGATAGTCTCCCTGTGGTACTTTAAACGGTTATTACATACACACACACACACAAAGTAAATATAACCAAGGCTGCAGAAAGAGAGAGAGAGAGATAGATTGCATGATGAACCAATTTGCACTAAGCCGACTGAAGATTTCCTCTCATAAAGCCATACATACTTGACAAATCATAATTGCATGTCCTCAGTTTCTTTCTTTCTGCCTTTATATAAATGATATGGCTTGAACTGTTTGCATTGATCCAGGCTAATCTCTGTTAAGTGTTTAACTGAGACACTGTACAACAAACTCAAGTGTGCTTCTGTAACAGTGTGGCAAGTGAAAGCACTATTGATTCTGCCACGATGTGATCACTGATTAATTATGCATTACCATAAGTTGTTCAGAGCATGCTTTAGATGCAACAATAACACATTTTGAAAAGAAACATGGTCATTTTACGACTATTCACGATTATTGACATCATGACCACACAACGGTTTCATCCTGAGCCTGATTTTTACTGTTTTAAAACATGAAAAACAGAACAGTCCTCATGTATAGCTCACTTTCTCAGTCCCAGCATCCTAAATATTCACAGCGATGAGTTTATAAGCGCTTTTCACAAGTTTCTGAGTCATGCTAACAACGCACTTCCTGCTTCTCGTAGAATAAAACGCTAGATGCAGGGGAAGCGCTGTGGTCTCAATTTCACCCAAATAGATACTTTTACAATATATCTGTGCTGGGGGAACACAGATTTTACTTAATTAAATGGAAAAATCAGGCACATGAACTAGCTTTGTTTTTCACGTTTCAAAACAGTAAAAATCAATACAGTGCCTTTAACTTAACTTCATTTCCTGTGTATAATACATTAACATTCTTCAAGTCTAGGACCAGCTTTTATGAAAACAAACTCTGAATGAGAAAATTATGTTAATGTCACAGAATAATGTGGGTTAAAACTTAATATACAGATAGTATTGCCAATGTTGTTTTCAAGGTATGCAAAATCTGAATACTGAGTTTATCGTTTATGGTAAAAAATGTGAGAAAAATTTAAATTATGAAACTAAATTGTGTGGTAAACTTTAAAATAAAGGTAAACTGTGATATTTCTGCACTTAAGTTTTACACATTTTCAATTTGTCTGATAATCAAACCTTAACTAATACTTTTAAAGACATGTTTAACACATTTCCGTTGGAGTGACACAATGTCTTTATTAGGACATTCCAACATTTCTGAGATATTCATTTTTTTTTATCAATAACGCTCACCCCTACATGAGAATAGATGGAATTGAAATGACTTTGTCTTTTATAATTCTCACAATTATTATTTTTGAGTTCTTCAGTTCTCCAAGTACTCCCAAGTTTCATTATTGTAGTATTACTTTAATAATAACTAATAACTTCCACCGCTCATACATTCTCCATAATGACCTTAACTATATAGCAGATTTTTGAAATGAGGACCAAAATTACTTTTATTCACTTATTCACACAAGAATGAAATGCAGCCTACTTGAAAAATAAATGAAAGTATTTTTGCCTGTGTTTGAGAAATAATAACCACTTACTTTCCTCCACTGCTGAAAAGATGATGCTGATTAGAACACTCACGGCTCTTCACTCTTTTGTTCGACATATGCAGGCTCTCTCCGTGTCATAGAAATGAGCGCATAAATAAATAAATAACTGCATATTAATGAAAAACGAAAGCCCTTTTAATTAGGCTGCTTAAAGGGATGGAGGAATAATGGCGGCCGAGTGAATTAGACAAGATAATGAGTTTAAAGAGAAGACAGACAAGTCACACCAGGCTCCGTGCTGCTAAAATACTGTAGCTCGTCCTCCCTGAGCAATCTGAATCTGACATTAATAATGCAGTAAACACCTTTGAAAGACAAACACACTGAATATTTCACCATTTCTACAGAAACAATAGCAGAACGCTCTCTAAATCTCAGAGAATTGTACTTGCAAAGGCTCAAATAGATGAGAAATTAACTAATTGGACAACACTAAATCGAATTCAGGGATGTTTTATTTATCTACAGCTATTAAAGAAGCTAATATCATTTGCATTTTATTATTGCAACGGCTTTAATTGCAGCATTAGTGCTTTTCTGTTCATTAAAATGGAGCAGAATTAGGGAAATTTGGTCATGTAATTTTTGTGAGAATGATTTTCCATTAGCAGAGTGCACTGGGCTGAGGTAACTCTTTTGTACAATAAAAATGGTGCCTACAAGACCACCTGTTGAAAAACAAATCCACACAATCCTGGTCGAAACTTTTAGTGGCCATTAAATGGAGTAAAAATCTGAAGAAGTATTGTTTTAGAGAAGATAGAACAAGTTTTATAATAGTGTGTAGCGTAACACAGCTAACCACTTTGGAAAGTCTGTGAGCCACTCCCAGGCACGTAAAGTGTGGAACACACAGAAACCCAGCAAAAGGAAACGCGGCGCAGAGTCATAACAAGTCTGTAGTGATTTGCCAGCACTTCTGTTCCAATTAAAGTGCAGTAGGTTTAGCCCCTGCAGCCGCCACCTGATGCTATAACTGCAATTATTGGGCACACTGTCCTCAGGACTCATTTGGAAACGTTCATATTTCAGAGGTTTGCAATTTATACGATTGAGATTTGATCAGTAATTATTTATTGACCCACCTCCGAGTGTTATCAGCAGATGGCACATGGAGAGTGCAGCTGTAGAGTTAGCATCAGGCTCTGGGGTCCACAGTTTGTTTATAGAGAGCAGTGTTTGGGTTTGTTCATTGATCAGTTTGTGTGCACGTGTCTTAGAGCCTTCTGCCCTGTGTGTGTGTGTGTGTGTGTGTGTGTGTGTGTGTGTGTGTGTGTGTGTGTGTGTGTGTGTGTGTGTGTGTGTGTGTGTGTGTGTGTGTGTGCGTGCGTGCGTGCGTGCGTGCGTGTGTGGTGTGGTGTGTGTGCGTGCGTGTGTGCGTGCGTGCGTGCGTGCGTGTGTGGTGTGGTGTGTGTGCGTGCGTGTGTGGTGTGTGTGTGCGTGCGTGTGTGGTGTGTGTGAGTGGTGTGTGTGTGTGCGTGCGTGGTGTGCGTGTGTGTGTGGTGTACGTGTGTGCGTGCGTGTGTGTGTGTGTGTGCGTGCGTGCGTGTGTGGTTTGGTGTGTGTGTGCGTGTGTGTGTGTGTGTGTGTGTGTGTGTGTGTGCGTGCGTGCGTGCGTGCGTGTGTGCGTGTGTGATGTGCGTGTGTGCGTGCGTGCGTGCGTGTGTGGTGTGCGTGTGCGTGTGCGTGTGTGTGTGAGTGTGGTGGGCGTGTAGATGGTCGTGGCCGCGCCTCTCTAATGATGTGTAATGAGTCCCAGTCAGAGGGGAGTATCTTGTATCACTGCTCTTTACAAATATAATTACTCACTGGCTCTCCAGAGCATGTCAATTTCCCAGTCCGTTGGGGGAGGGGACTTAATTACTAGTTTCCAAATGCATTAAAAATTAACAAAGGCTGCCACTGTGCCAAGACCCAAGGTGAGATCTTTAATGTCAGTCAGGATGCTCAAGTACACTGCGTACTTGTCCACACTCATCTGAGTTTTCAGGTTTATAGTGTGACCTCTGATGTCTATCTGACATATCTCTGGGATCACAGCTATTTTATGGCCAGCCGCACAGGCTGTCACCTTACTTCACCCAACTTATTCAGTCCTTCAAAAGAATAGGTCAGATACTATCGAAATAACCTCAGCCATGTTGTATAGGAGTGGAGAGTGTTACTGTACAGGTGACTTTCAAGCAGAACCTTAACAGCCTCTAATTCATCTAACATTGTATAGTAGCTTTAGTCTCATTTATATAATATATTGTATTATGTATTAGATCAACAAAACAATGAGCAACAAATAACTGAACGAATAGACTTTACAATCTTCTTTATTTATATTTTTTGGCATCACTCAAAATACTGTAAACTCCCTGTGATGAACTAAACCAGTCAGAGTGTCAGAGTTCTCTCCTTAAATGGGAAGTGTAGTGAGTGTGAATGTGTACAAATTATTTTCAGAAGAATTTATACAAATTATGCACATAACAAAAGCCTTTCTCCCTTGTATTAATGTCAGGGAGTGAGTGACTTCAAGTCTGTAGCTTGTTGATGCTCTTACAAATCACTGCCAAAATATTAACTCCAGCTCCAGACGTCTGGCTGCAGCACACAGGGCGGATGCACGGCCATTGTTCCAAACTCCTCTTTCAGAAGATTCCTCAGCTCGCTTTGAAACTGCTGAGAACTGCTGATTAACTAAATACTGAGCCTGAGACTGTCTTCAGAAATGCCTTTTAGATTATCTGTAGCATTCAGGCACATTCTGCTCATCTAATGTTTTAAAGTATACAAAGTGGTCTTCTTGGATTAAAAAAGGATATACTTTCTGGCAAGTTGTTTGGGAAATTAGATATTTTATGTTTAAAGTTTTGACCATGATGAACAGGAAAAATTGGGTTTTGCTCATAAAAATGTCAAAGTATACAATTTTTCAGGAACAAGGATCTAGAAATAACTAAATGTACAAGAAACGCAGACATACTTCTTAGGAGACTATGTATTTATTATTTTGAGAGGGAATCCCTAAATCTTAATCTTAGAAGACGGTTAACCCATTGTTTCTTGGGAGAGCCTATACGGTGGCCCAAGATCAAATTAAATAGGAACAACCCTGAATGATTCATTACTGAGCAAATACAATTGAATTACATGTGTGCTTATAAAGGTCAGAGCAATGACGCATTACTGGGATGATAAACTGTAATCTAGTTAGTTCTTTAAAACTAATGACATTTGAGTAATATGTTGTCATGGTAACATAGTCCCAGTTCAAGACAACCAGGTCAGTTTACATAAGTTCAAAAACAGACAACGCTACACATTTTTGCGTGGAGGGTCCGAAACCCCCTTTTGAGATGTTGCTGTTTTAAGGGTAATTTTCCACAAATGTCATAAAAATTTGCAATCTCCATATTATAGAGACAAGCAAATAACTCCACCAAACCAATTATTATTATTTTTTTAATCAATAAAACATAATTGAATAAAGTTTACAGCATGTGGAAAATTTCAGGCAAATTAAAAACATTTACATTAGACAAGCAGGAGGCGAAAAAAGATTTGAAGGACCCCAGACCCCATCCATTCACACAAAAAACACAAGTTATCAAGAAGTTTTGGGCTGATACCAACCCATCGAGCACATTTAGGGGAGGTCAAAGCCTTGTTAAAAGCAATTGTTGAGTGCGTAAACCTTTTGTTGTTTTATTTTAGATGATAATTAATGCGTAAAACTGGCATCTGAGTGTCTGGTGAGCATGTAGTGACCACTGACGAGAGCAGACAAATGACACAAATATCACTGCATGGATTAACACATATGAGTTGGTTTGCTTCTGCTTGGGTCTCCAGATAAAAAATGTGTGTAGTTGGTCTACACATTTTATGATGAATATATCCGAGCACTGGCCTGACTCTGTTTACATGACTTGACTGCGTACCTTTGCGTTCACAGTGCAGCTCTGTACGATTGTTCTACATCGACTGAACAACGCATTCCTATTTACTTTTTGACTTGAACTCCGATTGCTGGTGTAGTGTTAATGAGAATTTGTCCTTCCCTTTTCATATTACAACAAATGCAAGCGGGAACAAAGCTCATTATTTTTCATAAGCATGACATTTCAGAGAACGGTGACATGAAAAAACAACACAAAATCAATTTCTTCAGTACAGTAGCGCTATTCAGTATATGCAAAACAAGCTTGGATGATTGTAGAAGGAAAAAATAAAGTAAATACGCTTTACAAAGACATCAAAGAGCTAACCCGCCAATTGCTTTCATCTGGTCAAGGGGCGCTCTCTGCGTCTCATGTTGAAAACGGAGCACTCAGACTCAAAGATGGCAAAATGAAGAGCGCAGATGGAACGGCGCTTCACTGGAGGCAAATGTCGAGCTTGTGTCACTGTTTGTGTTGGAGATGCTTTACTGCTGCATGTTTGACCTTTTGTGGTCGGCAGCAGACGGTGAGTTTCTGTCCAGAGCAGTTTGAATATTAGAACATTGTTTCAGTCACTCAAACAAACAAGACGACAAAAAAAGGATAGAAATAGTTGGTCTTCAAGTGGACAAATTGGTGGGTTGTTGAAATGTAAAAATCAGAATTATGAATTTGTAGTATTGTAGTACTTGCATTTACTCCATAATTTATTCATTTTTTTTATTTTTTTAATTTTTACTATGAGACCTGTATGGAAGCCTGATACGCAAGCAAAAGAAAAAAAAACAAACAAAAAAAAAACAACAGCACTTAAGTTCAAAATACTTTTCCTCTAGTATAAGTTTGCATGTCAAAAAATATTAATTGGGGGGTTTACAACAACCAAAAATGTCAGTAGAATATTGAATCTAGAGTGTTCTGAATTCATACACTCAGATTATGTAAATAATACAGTCTTGTTTGGTCAATTATTGATAGAAATCACTCCTTCGGGGCTTCAAATCTGATTCCATTTGTTCCTCCACATGAAACTGGTTCATTTTTAGCTTTGTAGTTTCACTCACTACAATTCCAGTTCTTCATTTTTCTAAGTGGTCCTTTAGAAAAAGTGCATTTATTTTCATCTTGCATTTCAATAAAATTGTGCTACCGTTTGATTTTAACCCTAATTGCCCTCTTGTGACAATTTATGCACACCCACAATTATCTTAAGAGTTAAGCTGATTATTGTGTAATGTTCTCCAGGGACCAACAGCTCGCATGGTTAGAAATGCTCGAAACACAGCCATCACAGCTGTTTTATTGCTGTAAATTTTGTTTTATTCAAGTTTAAGTAGGTGGTAAGAAAATTGGAAATGGAAAACATGTTGAATTATTACTAATATGTCAATATCTGCGTATTCAGAATGGCCCTCATTCATCAATGTTGTGTACACCAAAATGTGGGTGTATACATGGTACGGTCAGATCGCTGCACCACCCGACATTCATCAAAGTGAAATTTGGTGTACGGTGCACTGAAAGGCTACGCCAAATCAGGAGGTGGTGTGACTTTAAACCAATGTCAAACAAACACAGGAATGTGGAGTAAAACGTAGATTATGACTATTTCAGCCTTGATATGTTGGTCTGTTGCATTTATCACAACATATTTAATCAAATCTAGCATTATTAACCATAAAAGTGCAGCATGAATCGACTTCATTTTGGATAAAACTTGTTCGCATCAACCTGGACCCTGGACCACGGCTCAGCAGCAGCCAACAGTAACGTAAGCACTTACCGCCGCTGACTCTGTGGTCTGGATGGTCCTGACATGGGTTCGGTTCTGGTTCTGCCAGTTTCAGAGCTTTACACACAGGTTCATGAATGCCACGCGCCCTCTTGAGTATTTCCAATATACACCAAAAATGTGCACCCTTTTCTGCTCAATGTAGATGAATGAGGGCCAATGTGTGTATTTTTTCTTCTCGTCATGAGTGGTGGAAAGTAATAAAGTACAAAAGTAAAAGTACTGCACTTAACTAACATTTGCTATGTGTATTTTCTTAACACTACATTTTTAAAAAAGATTGAAAAGTAAAAGATAATTTTCATGGTTCGGGAGTTTATTTTTTTAGCATGTTTTAGTAATTACATCCTGATTAAGCTTTTGAGTTCAAGTCTTGGCTTTGAACAAATACAAATATACACAACATAAAAAGTCTAGAAACATTAAGAAATCGATTGACTTAAAAAAGGAAAATTCTATCATGATCATCACTGTTCGATACTTACTTTTATACTACCTAAGTACAATTTTAAACATGTTCTCAGATAAATACTTTGATTTTTATATGTGGTACTTTTGCTTCTGTGGTAAAAGACTTCACCATAACAAAACTGAGTACTTCATCCACCTCTGCTCGTCATAACAAGCGTGATCATTATGCCATTCTCTCACCTTTGATAGTGTGTGTATGTGTTCGATTTGTGTGACCTTCTGGCCGGTCTCTCCTTTCTCCACCCCCGCCAGATGCCCCTTATCAGTGCCGCGACGGTAAAGCACCTCCACTAAACAGTCCTTCAGAGCGACCTGTTGTTTGGACTGTTTTATGGCACACCACCCGCAGAATGACCTTGGTTGTACACGCGGAGGTAAATTCAAGGTGCCCTCAACCTTCGTGTGTCTTTGCATATTAATTCACCGCAGTGAGGCAGTAAGCTCTTCTAACTCACACATAACTCTGCCCCCGAGGCCAGTACAGCTGCACACATACTAATCCACCATTTCCAACATGGCGGAAAATGCCTTATTGCTTTGGATATAACCCGTTTAATGGAGAACTACACAGCATGTTAAAACACAGTTAATCTTTAGAAAAGTGATATAGGCTAATACACTCTATGGTAGGGCTGGGCGATATGAGAAATAATTATTATCAGGATTTTCTTGGGGTCAGATTATGATTACGATTTTATCACGATTTGTGTTCACTTCGTATTTTTTTCATTGCCTATAACAGAGCTGCACGATTTAGGAAAAATATCTAATTGTGATTTTTCTGACCAGTTTTGCGATTAAATTTACTGTTTATATTCTAATAATGGGATTGTGGTCAAATTCACATTTTAAACTGAATTTTGTTGCTTTCAGTTGCATTTTTGTCACGTTCAGTTCAGTGTTTTGGTGCAGTCGTGTTTGTTGTTTGTCGGCGCGGTTTTGTCGCTTTTGAAATAATTTTTCGCTTGTCTCAGAACATCATTGTACAAATCCAAACTACAGCGTTACCAGTTTTTATTCATATCAAAGCAAGACATTTTGTTGTTTGTGGAAGAAATTATTGCACTTCAGAAACTGCAGCCTTTGCGATTTGCTTATTGCATCCATTCAAATTGCGTTTTTGTGCCAGTATCTTTTAATTGTGCTGCCCTAGCCTGTAAGAGGTATATAAAGTCATCAGTTCAGAGGCATCAGAGACTAAACAACAGTAGAAAAAGTGTGTTTGAACAGACAGCTGCTTTTAAAGAGAGAAACAGTCAATCACGATACGACGATTTCACAAAAATAGCAGATTGTCACGGGGGCGAGCTCACGATTCAGTTTTAATCACCATATCCCCAGCCCTACTTTAAATATCAGTATTTCATCCATGTATAAAGACACCAAGGTTCATTGCGACTTTTTTTTTTTTTCTTACAACGGCACATACTTGTTGACACTGACAAAGTAGCTTCCAAAAGAAAACACTTGATGGGAGATAAAACAAAACACTGTGATTTTCTACACTGAACTCGACCAGTCAGTTCAGTTACGAGCCTTTGAATGAGTATAACTGTGTGTGAAGATGACACCTGCAGATATTGTAAGCCCAAAGGTGAACGGCTCTATTTGTACAACTCCACCATATTCCCTTTCACCTACTGCGCACCTTCTCTGTGGTTCAACTACCTTGAGTCATTGCTTTGTTTTCCCTTTGCACTTTGAGTTGAAATGAAGAAAGGATTCACAAAAGCAACCCAGCATTTGTTTTTGTCGAACATTTATCATTGGAGTTTTTTTTTATTTACTTCGCATCAGTAAACACTCAAGCCTCTTCCTCCTCAGGGTGAAACTCATACAGGTAACAGGTTTATTGAACTGGCATTTAGACTCGTATGAATGAGCCTCGCATGGAACATTTGATCAGGGAAGAAAGAAGTTTGATGAAAGTTGATGATGCTGATGGTAAGAGTTCGTAGATTTGATAATACCTTGTGGCGATGAATACTTACCTGGCCAGCCAAGAAGATTTAGACTGAGAAAACATTAAACGCTAGTACTGAAATGCATCAATCATGACACCAGAAGAAAAGATAAAGCATAATAAGAGCAATTTAAGAGGTCGAGGTTTAAAAGATATTTAATGTTTTCTGATCTTGCTCTTGTTGACATAAAACGTCAAGTACACTTCTCCGTTTAGAAATTGATTTTTCAGATAGGCAGGTGGATTAGCCAAACAGGGACATGCATGGTTGTTGTATCAAAACAAAAATGGTTGCTTAAGGGAAAATTGTAAAGAAACACTAAATACTGTTAATATGAGGTGAGAGAAATTCGATTTTGTTTGAAATAATGGATAAACAATGAGCTTGTTTGTTCCCCCGCATCACTGAAATAAGCAAACCTGATTGCACGTCTCTGTCTGCGTTTGGCCTGAGCCGCCGTGGAGGAGGAGCTGAGAGATCTTCTGAGCGGAACATACACTGTGTGTCACAAACCTTTTTTACATTTCATAATTTTATGTAAATACAAACAAGTTAGATTTTATGTTGATCTATTTATATATTCAGATGGAAAATGGTGATATAATGTATTAATTTAGGGTCAACTATAGGGATGGATATTTTGACATTTTCTGTAATATTTTAACAAAGCATTATGCTAGAATTATTCTAAAATGTGCTTGTAAATGTCTTGTTTGAGGTTCAAGTCTGGCCCAAAACATGAATGGACCATACATTGAACCACAAACGTGTAGATGTGTACGACTGTTTGGGAGATTACACTAGATGTCTGTCTCTTTATCAGGTCATAAATCGTAATCATAGACGATACACTAGATATTCCTAAATTTGCACATGTCCAAAACAACAGTTGCAATATCATACATGCAGTTTCACTCAAATTCAAAGTTACACCACAGAAATAGTAGCTTCATGGAGTTATCTTTGTTCTATTCTCTGTGGTGCACAATCCCAATAGTGACCTTTCCGAAACAATTTCATCTTTTGAACATTTCTTTTCGACTGTTTCATGTTGACCAATGGATTAAAACTCTCCCTAGCTTTTTGTCAATTTATATTTTTTGATACATTTGACTGATAATGATGATTACAACAGTGCAGTCCTGGTGGAGGACAACATCTGATGGCGTAAAAGAAGTCAAATTTGTCCTGCTGTGTCCTGAGACCTGAGTGTGATGTGGGTGAGCGCGGATATATATTGGCCAGGCTGGTACTTGTGCTTGCTTCTGGTCTTGTAGAGGCATTAATCATCGCAGCAGCACCAAGGTCAGGCCTCCTCTCATGTGTGGGAGGCAGCGCGCACCAATGCCCCGCCACCAAGGGCCCGCCACGGCAATCCGAAGTGGCTTCAAGAGGCAGGACATGCGCATGACAAGGTGAACGGCCGGGCCAGGAAAGAAGGGCGGAGAAGGGGTTCGGATTAGTGTTGACCTCTGGGGGCGTGGCCGGTGAAGAGTGCCACTCAAAGGTGTTAGCGGAGGAGATTGCAAAGCTAAGGTAGGTGGACGTTTTGGGATAATGGATTAAAGTGGGCAAGACAGCTGAGGGGGCAGAATAACAGAGTGCGATGTGTGGTGGCAGTGGGTGGGAATGAAGCAATCAGTGAGAGAGAGAGAGAGAGAGAGAGAGAGAGAGTGGGGGGGGCATAGTGTTTCTAATCACATCTCCTGGTATTCAAATTGGGCAGACTATGTGTGTTCTGGTCTTAGTGAGTAAAGCAATGGTTGTTGTATGCATCCTTATTTTGTAATTTTGTCTACGGAAATTTTTTTTTGTTGCGATTAGGGATGTCACAACATAAAATTTTAGTATCACAAAACATCACAATTTAACAGTTATGCACAATTGTGGACACCAGGACCAAACGACAGTAAAATACTACTTTTACATTTTCTCAATCAAAATAAATCTGATAAAAATATTTATTTTTCTAAATTTGACCCAGATGAAGATGAAGTGAAGGCATTTGGATTCTGCTGGATTCAACTCCAGGAGCATTAACATTTGAGTGAAAACTGAACTTTAAACTGATAAACTCATTGCATGCATTTCATTTCAGTTTATAGAGGTCTAGACAGTCTGTTCTTTGCAAAGGACATTCTATCATCTAAACAATTGCAGCCTTTGAGATTTGATAATTGACCCAACAATAATACAATATATTGTGCAGCCCTAATTTTGCCTGCTATAATAATGTAGTTTCAAGTAGTTTGTTGTTTTGGATGTGTGGAATGAACTTAAGTAAAGTTGAATAAATACTTAGTAACAGCATAACAGTAAATTGTGTAGCCCAGGTTAACACACAACATAGAACAATGCCAGCTGTACTTTTCCATCAGTGTCTTAGAGCAGGCACATCAGTACGCCAGTATTTCCTCAGATATAGCAATAGTATAACAAGAATTGAAGTCAAGGTCTATACCCACCCCACAGAATTGTTCATGGTACGCTGTATAACGAGGATCTTATTTAGAGGAAAACACCAACTGATACACTGTGCTATTGCTAAGTATCCACAGAAGGGCCATGTAGGCAAATTGGTGGCAATATGTCTGAGTCAGATTACAGCAAATATGTTGTCCTTGGAGAGATAATGTTGTATGTGTGGTGTGTGGCAAAAAGAGGCAGAGATTAAATTGGATCTTGAAGGCCAGAAAACCTTAAGATACGGTGCAAAAGTGATGGTAAAAAGTGCTAACCTCCCAAATTGACTCAGAGAGAGCAGGCGATGACCCCCGTGGGACCAAGCAAAACTCTGCTAACAGCCCTCTGGCCTGAAGCTGCCTTTCGTAGGTTTGTTATCACTGAAACGAATGGATCAACACTGTGTTCTTCTGATGATCCAGCATCTCCTTTGCTAACAATAGCATCAGGAAATGTCATGCAGGCATGTTTTTATTTGAATTTTCAGAGTCTTGCTAAAGATGTGTGTTTACAGGCTGAAAGTGTTTATTGGCGTTCTGATAGCCCTGCACAAATCAAGAAGCAATCAATGGATGTAGCTTATCATCAACAACTACAGATCAACACTGAGTCAATATTCAATCAATGTTCTTTTCTGTATCCGTAGCAGGCCAATCCCACTAGTGGCTGTATAATTATAAGATTATGATAGATGGTCCATTTTGTTAGCAAAACATTTTTGTTCCAGAACACTGAACAGATGATCTTAGGACAGAAAATGGATGTATTCAAAAGACTCAGAGCTGGGTAAGAGCAATATTATAGTTATTTTAAGCTGTAGACTAGGGCCACATGTTGGCTGTTAAAATATCAATTGAGGGAACCAAAATGATCCGTCACGAATTTATGTGCATATTTAATTTGGATTTTTAAATCCAGCCTCATTATCTTAACATTTTATAAATGCAGCCAGAGGCGCTTCATTTATTTAATCAAGTATTTTTTTTCTTCTCAAAAATATACTTTAAAAAAACATGCTTGGAATAATAATGCTCATTTTGGATCATAATAATAGTGATGGTGCAGTACAGAGAACATTTGGAAGGGCATCTGGTGTACTGTTGTGACCCTACCAGCAGGCGACAAAGACAAGGTCAGTCTTTTTACTCCACGCATAACTCCACTCTACCTTCTCTAACCACGTTCTTTCAGCTGCACAGGCAGTCATTAAACGGCAATAATAGCCTCCTGCACAGTCAGACATTATATGCACGGCTCCTTTAGTGAACACTCACAGCTGCAGTCCAACTTCATCTCTTCAAACTATTGAGAAAGTCTTGTTGGTATAAAATTGATCCGTGGGATTTTCAATCATCCACTTTTGAGCCGTTCCTTCCTTTTCTTCTTCAGCCCCATGAAAGTGGAGAGACTCTGCAGGGAAATGTATGAGAATTAGAGCACACCGGAAGGGCTTTGTTGTGGTAAGCCTATGAACAAGGAGCTGCAGGGCACTACCTTTTGCCTGGCTCACGTCTGCTTATGTAACACGCAGTCATTTCAGGTAGAGGACATGAGCTAGGCCCCTTCTCTGTGTCTTTGCACGAGGCCTATTATGTGCACTCAACCTTAACTGAAAAAAATCCCTCTTACCAAAATGGTGTGTTAATCTGGCTCAGTATATTTTCAGAGAAGCCATTTCTTTTGATAAATCAATTGTACATGTTTCTCTCTATATCAATATCCATCAATAACTCCTGCTGATGTTGTTCATACCTACAATTTCCAAAAACAAAAACTTATGAAAATACTTCCGTAAACCGTGTGTGCTGAGGCGTTTCCATTTATCCGTTATGTGATGATGCTTCTGGAAATGTCATCCCAATGCGTTTGTAGAGAGATCATTTCTCAGCGGTATGTTATGATTTGTTTTGATTCTGATGTGGGCAAACAACTGCAACAGCAATAGCGGAAAGTTATCTATAAAGTGCAGCGTGTGGTGAAGAATAAAATGATAAGAATAGAGAACGGTGCTCGGGGGCTATACATGGTTGATATGGATCTAATTCTGTGGGTTACATTATACTTTCTTGTTACGTGTCATTAGTTACTGGAGACAATTTCTGATTCCATAGGTGGGGTACACTCTGGACGATAGCCAATTAATCACAGAGACACTCCGACGACAGACAATGATTCACACTCACATTCGCTATAGGCCATGTGCGATGACCAATTATTCTAACACATGCAGTGACAGTGGGAGATGCTCGAGAGAACTCATGCGAGAGGAGACCGGCCCACGGAATGAAGTCACAACAGCTGGAGCGCTACCTCCTCTGCCACGGCCCACCATCCAGCTATAAATCAATAAACATATTTTCTTTTTCAAATTGGCAAAAGAACACGGAGAGGACATGAATACGTAAAGTTTTTGTAGTTAATTATTTAGAAAGTGCAGGTGTTTTCATAAGCGTGCGTAATTCCAAAAGAGCAGCAATACCGGTGGCACATCTGGATTGTTTCCAGTTGGTTGCAGAGTGGACCCAGAAACATTTACAGACAACTTAACTCATCCATTCATTTTTCAACAACTGATTCAATTTAAACAATACGAACAGTTTCTCCCAAAATGGCATGGATTCACATATACCGCTTGTCTCCATTTGGCTCCTGTGCTGTAGTCTCTAATTACAGCTTTACCGCCGCCACATGTAAATTACACCTCATAATACTGGATTTAGCGTTCGGGTTCTGCGATATTTTTCACATTTGCCAAAGAGTACAGCGGTGGCTAATCAACAACGCGCTTTAATTGAGATTAGCATGACACGCGCCGAGCAGCTTTGTGGCTCAGAGGCTGAAGGCAGTTCAGAGGGAGCGCCTTCCACAGATCATGCAGGACTGATGTGGGTGTCAGGTGCCTGTTCCTCATGAATAATAGCTGTGAAATGTGTTGATAAACCCTCAGTGTCTTGTTGGAGTGTGGCTTCAGGTGCTGGCTGAGATTCCCCGCGCGGAGCTGCCTGTCAAACCCACGTCTGCGCTCCTGCCGCTCTCTTCCTGGCTCTTTCTTTCTTGTTTTTTCAGCGGCACAGACGTCGGAATATCCCGCCGCGCTGCTGCATTGAGAGCGAAATGCTAGAAAACCCACAGCCTCGCAAGCGTACTGTACAAAGATTTCCATTGCTCATGTCTGGAGATCTGCTATGTTCCTGTTTTGTTTACACAGATATGAGTCTCGCTGTGTTTCCCCTCATATCAAACTGTATTAGCTTCTGTCATTGCCGACACAACGCAGCAGACTAATAAAAAGAGAGAGCGACACACGCAGCCACTTTGGGAATTCTGTCCTCTATCCAAGGAGTTGTGAGGGTCCTGATCTCAGATATTGGCCATGAGCCCGATGTGACTGGTGACCTCGTGACACTTGTCCTTTACACTTGGCGGCTTCATGCTGGCGAGCCGACCTTTATCATTAACCCCGCTGCGTGCCTGTCATTTGAAGTCTTTATTATTCACTCTTCCCGTTGGGTATTATGTATGTATACCAGTGAGCAGAAAGCGGGAGGGGGGAGTGCAGCTAGTTAGCGGCAGTTATACTTAGCAGAAAGAACGTTTGCAGCTGCAATTTGGCAAAAGTGAGACAGGAGAGAAGTGTTTTTACAGACTGGTGTTGCCACGTTTCGAACTAAATTTTGATGCCAAGAAACAGACTCGATACTTTCAACACATAAAAATAATACATTCTTTATGTTTCTATGTGGTTTTATACTAGTTCTGAAGTCCAACATCATTTCAAAACTATTCAGGAAGGGTCAAATTTTAGGCCCTGTTTATGTGATTGGGTTTAATTGGATTGTGATTGGATAGTTTAATTTTCTAGTATCGATTCTTGTTAAAATGAGTATCTAAGTTTGACATTTTCAATACTTTTAACAATTGTATTGCAAACTTCTTGTAGCAGCACACACAAAATGTAAATGAGCCTTGATGTGATGTGTCCTTCTGCATGTCTCAGATGGAGGCAGCAATACGATTCAAATGTATTTTCTTTCAGTACATTTATTCGCAGTAACACTGATGGCATGTTTAATAATAATTCTATTTAAATTGTGCTTATTTTAGTCAAAGGTGCACTTTTGTTTCTGGTAGAAAGTGTATCACCTTCTTTGGGATATTATTGCTTTGCCTGGAATGTTCCACAGCATGACATTAAATGTATCTATTTCCGTGGAAACAAGCAGGCAGCGCTACCAGGGCAAATTATAGGGCAGATCTGTGGAGAGGTTTTTCAAGGTATTTTGTGAGCAATGAAAAGAGCTGTAAAAATTATCTCAGAAAGATAATATTACGTAATCATTTGCTTTTGAGATTTTTACCTTGTTCTTGATGTGAGTTATGAAACACCAAAATCTGGTATTGCTGTTGAAAAGGTCAGAAATGACACAATCATCACATTTTTACTGAAACTGCTCAGCACAGACAGCATTGCGTTAACACGAAGATTTCTGATCTGCACAATTCTGAGGTCAAACCAAAAACCAAACCAAAAATAAAACAGACAAAAAGCCCTTGTTTGGCTTTAAAAACATCTAGACTTCAAGAATGCAATACAAACACTTTGAACAGTATTTTATGACTTATACTTATATTTACGTTGCAGTTACATGATCTGTTTGTTTAATTGGGAATTATAAAAGACATGACACATTTTTTATATTGGCAAAGTCCTGATATTTAAGTTTTACTGGACAGATGTTGACCCAACAATAGTTTAATTTTATCTACACATAGATTTATCTCTATTCACCATTCATTATAGTTTTTATGAAGGTCAAATACAATTTTAAGGCTAAAAAAATTGTAGTAGATAAGCAAACAAATGGACACGCACACTCATTGCTGGACATTGTTAATTGTTTTGTTTTAATACTTCCATCAGTATTTAAATCTGATGTCAATTAAGTTTTGAAAATGTATACGATCTGCTTACATTTCCTTCAAGTTGCCTCCATTCCGTAATTTTAATTAAACATTCTAATGACAGAGCATTTTAAAGGGTCTATATTTTACTTCACTTATCTTGTAAAAAGTAGTTATAGGTCAATGCAAAAGTCAGCTAAGTTTCCAGCATGTAGGCTATTACCAGGCTGCACCTTTAAATACAATGTAGCTTGCCCGATCACATTCAGACCTTCAGACACTGTAACCGAGACAACATTAATATCCTTTTAACAGTGTCTGTGTTTGGTCATCGGTGGCCACTTTAATTAAACCCTCCTCTTTAAAATGCGTTCAAACATTCCCATTTGACTGCGATAGGTCCCACCATCCCGACTTGCCCTCTGTTCCAATGCGATAAGAGCAGCGCGAGCAAAAGAACCCTCAAAAACGTCATAGATCTGCCGCTATGCAATCAGACCCAGTCATTCTGAGTCATGCACCTTCCTGATATATCCAGAAGTGGCTTTTCTCCACCTTTAATCCACATCTATTACATCTTTATGGCAACTATTCCCATTATCACCTTCCCTTCGCTCAACCTCATTCTGCTCAGTGCCTAGTCAGCAGTCTGGTATGGAAAAAAATATAATAATCCGCCGGCGTTACTGATGGACTGCGATATAGCGCTCATCCTCTCAGCGCCACAGCTGCCAAGCGCTGCAAACAGGCAGTTGACACCCCACTCTGCCCTGTCAACCACTCCATTCGTACACATCGCGGTCTAAATGAAGCCGCTTAGATCACTTGATGCTATTATCAGGTCTATTTCAATGCTTTTGCTGGTGTACATGCTTTAGATACAGCGGGTGCTTGGCTGTTTGTGTTTCCAAATGATGCAGTCAGACCAACAGATTTGAAGATTTGAGCACAATAGTGACGTAGCAATTCAAAATAAACGAAATAAATAAATGGATATCTTATGTGTGCAGAAGAGTGCCTATAATGGGTTCTATGTACAACAGCACCCGGGTAGCTCTGTGTTAGCATCACTACTTCCTGTCCAATTCTATATCTATGGGGCTTTTGCCAAGTCACGCTAAAACGAATAAATACTTAAAGATCCACATTGAGTTGAGGGTGGATGTCACTAACAAACATGTTAAAGAAAATGAGGTGAAAACTTCTTCAGACGGACACTTCTGTTTTGATAACGAAAGGTATGTGCTAAAGTTAATGATAATTTTGAATAAAACAAATTAAAACAACAAACTGAAGTAGTCTATAACTAAAAATCACCAGTCATTAATTTTAAGTGGCTTTTTCTTTTTCTTTATATTTTACATTTTAATAAAAGTTAGTTATGACTAATGCATCCTTTTCCTCTATAATGCAGTTCTGCAGAGATCTGTTTAGCTTACCTGCCCCAAAGCCCTAAACTTAACCAAATCATCTGTTCTAAACCTAACTCTAATCATAGCAATAACCCTAACCTTACCCTAATTGTAAAAAAAATATGCTGTAAAAAATAAACTTTTGGTAGCATAGCCACAAACGCAAAATGGCGGTCGTATGGTATAATCATAGAACTGTAATTAAAACTGGAAGATTAACTCAAAATGGTGCCCTATTCACTATGGCGTGTGCTCATTGGCGCTTTTTTACTTCCGCATTACTTCCTGATACGGAGGCTGCCATCTTTACTTTAGAGGTATCACGTGACGACAATCCCCCATGATGCTTTGAGTTATGGTAGCGATCGCGCATCTTGTGCATTAGCTTGTGTCATCGTAATTGTATTCTTCATATTAGATCAAATGTGAAAGTGTCTGAAATTAAATTAAATACAACTTACAGGTAACGTTAGTCTAGCCATGTTCATGTGCTTCTGTCTGTATCGTCCGACGTGCTCGTTCACGTGGCTAGTAGATAATATGAAAACCGTAATTTTGGTGATTTTAGAAAGGCTAAAAAGATAATTTCCTTCTATTTTATTTAATTACGGATAATAGTTAAGTATTATCAGCAATTATAATGTGCAATTATAGAAAAAGGTTGGGCCCAAGAGTTTGCAGTACCTCGCATGGCCACTAATCAATCAGGGACACGGAGAGAGGGGGCGTGCAGTTCATTTAATACATGCATGGGTATAAGTGGGTTGGGAAAAAATGTAAGCGTGAGAAATAGTTAGCTAGTCAACATGCTGCTGTGCACAGAGTCCATTGCTTCATTTGTAACTTTAGCCATTTGTGTCAGGCAGTAGTTTTACTTATGCAGTGCATCTTGTCTGTTTCTCATGAAAAGCGGAAAGTTCTCTGAGGGTGCAGCCAAAGTTATATTTAAAATGAAGAAAATGCCTTTCAAATTACTAATTTAAATCCTATATTTTCCTCTGCTTCAGCCTGTCTGAATCAATTGAACAAACCGGAATGATATTTGATAGCTTATAAGCTTCAATTACTGAACAATATTATGGCTGGGCTAAGTCGGGGAAACTCCGACAGAATTACAATGGTGTTTGGAAGTTATTTGTATTGGAGCCAGTCCTTCAGGGGCTTTAGAAGGGCACCCAGCTCAATAACTCAATTCTTAACAATTAACCCCTGACTTTGTCCTCCTCAAATAAGACAGGGACAACTCCAGCAGATAATATTTTCAAAGTACAGAGATTATTGTTTCAAAGGCCCAAACAGAATCACAGAAGTGGGGACAGTGATACAATCTGCGGCTGATAAACACTTCATTTATCATCTCTCCACAGATTTTATTCGGCAAACATCTGCCTGGTTCTAACACAACTGAACTGTGCTGCCAGCTCTCCAGGGTCACTAATTATCAGCCGCACACTTACATGCTTTTAAATGGCATAGCTCTTATCAGGCTCAATTATGAATGTTGTACTGTAATGGGAAGGGCCTGTTGTGATCTTATCTTAACGTGTGCAGTGCCTTTTCCTCTTCTAGCACACCTCTGGAGCGGCTCGTGACCTTGGGCCAGGGGCGACGTCGCTGCAACACCCTGGCCCTGTGTTATTAGATTGTCCAGAAGGTTGAAAAAGCATACAGAGTCCATCTGGCCTCTGTGCCATGTGCAGCAGATCAGGAGAGCAAATAGAGCCGTCTGAGGCTGTTTGACTTTTGAGAGAGCGCTGTTTGATGTTTGTGTTGCTCAAGTGTCTGTTGTGAGCGCAGACATGTAGGTGGCATTTGGAGCGGCCCGGGGAGCGCTGCACCTCAGTCTCCGTCTCCTCTGGGTCCCGCTGAAGCCAGTGCAGTGGCTCCAACAGTAGAAGGAGGCCGGGGCGTCGTGATGGAAGCCCCAGAGGCCAGCCAGAACAATTAGAAATGTGTGTTTCTGGGTCACTGGAGCACACTTACAACTAGTGTAATGCTGTTTCCATTTTGTCACCGCAGACAGGAAGGGAAGTGGCTTCGCTGTAGCTTTTGTCTGACTTGTGATTAGACGGCGCTGTGCCGAAACCTCCACATATGAAGCTCTGTGTGGACCGACAACATTGATTTTCAGAATTCAGATGTCGCTGTAAATTATGACTGGGTTCCATGATTGACAGCTGCAGTAAAAGAGGGAAAACGTGCAAGCACAATACAAGCCTTGTGCAACATTCACGGTGTACAGTCTATATAATGCAATGTACAGTATGTAATAGAGCCATGAGAATAGACCAGGGTATTCCATAAATATTTGATGACATCTATAACAACTCCGCAGACAACACTGCAACGGTGTGTATGCGTTTAACTCATTGCTCCTGTTATAGCGCTGTGAGCCTAATTCTTTAATTGGAAATAAATTGCCCTGGGTTTTTATAGTATATTTGCGATGGGGTGTTTCATATAGAAGTAAATAATGTTGCCACTGCTTGACGGGAATTAAAATAGTTCTGAAGTGGCAGAAGCATACACAGAGAAGAAAAACATCCTAACGTCAAATGTGTCAGTCTGTTTCTACTTAAGCCGTACATTACTGCACATTAGCTCCTGCTGTCTGTGTTTGTGAATGTATATGAGAGATGTATGTGTCTGCAAAAGTGTACATATGAATTATTGTGCCATAGTTGCATCAAGACACATTATTTAATGGCAGCAATCTGACTTTATAATTCACCTACACAATATTAAATCTTAGTTGTGTATCTAATTCCTCCCTTGCGAGGCACAGCTGTTAGCAAACTGTTGTATCATTAAAGCGCTACATTTTTTATGCAGGGTTGTGAAGTGCTGACACGGAAGTTTATGAGCTGTATTTGCAATTTAATATAACTCTATATTTACATTTCCTTACAATATTATAGAGACCAGATTTATGATGCAAATACCAGTCATCAGTGTGAGAATGTATTATGAAAAATAGCATATGTATATTTGCATAAGGGCTCAAATGTTGTCGTCTGGCTAACAAATCCTAAAGTTAGCAGATTTAATCGTGGATGGAGGAAGGAATTTTCTTACTCAGGTAAAAGTACAGCTACAGGAGCAAAAAAGTAAAAGTAGCACATAAAAAAAACACGTACTGAATAAATATTGAAGTACCTTTGAGAGTAAAAAGTAATAGCATTTTATACATTTTTATTTAACTTTAAAGAGTTAAATATAGTGATTTTGATTTGATTGTGATGCTTTTTGGTAAACACAAGTATGTCATTTTATGTATATATTTTTGTTGCCCAAAGTCAGGACTTGAACTCCAGACTTTTAAGCTGAATGTCACAAAGAATGTGAAATAACGCCTGAAACTATATGAAAAGTACGTTTTACTTTTCAGTCCAGTTCAAAATATTGTGGAGTAGAAAGAGACCTGCACTCAGATGTACTGAAGTAAAAGTGAAAAGTATCCACTGTAAAAACAAGTGGTGCTTAATTTAAATGTTGATTTCATATTTGGGTGATTTCAACAATTTCCCTAATTTTAAATTTAACTCATTGCTCTTGTTCTGTAGACCTTGAGCTGGATCTTGGCTGCAGGAGAAGTTCAGTATCAGCTCACAGTGAAACGTAATCGCCCAAATTAAAGCGCTCAAGACCAATGAATGTTCTCTCAGCGCACTTCCACTTTAGGTTAAATATAGAATAAATTGCACAGGCAATTATGAAAACCGCTCACATATGGGACTTCAGGTTGTGCTGATATAATTAGGAGACTGTCAATCAAGACACAGAGTACTCCACCATTTCTTCTACTATGTGCAGTCCATATGATCGATATCCTGCTTTTCAGTACGGCACTTGTTGCACTGAACCAGATTAAAAGAAGGAAACCCGTATTAGCAGAATATGCCCAGTTTGTGCTATTGCAGACATTTGAAACAATATCCACAGCGCAGCCAGTTTGCAGATGCCCCGGTGAAGGAATAAATGTCTGTGGGAGGAATGGCCCATGATTCGATCAACACAATTGGCTTTATTTTGTGTTGTGCACCTGCTCGCTGTGAGTGCTGATGCTATCGAATGGAGCCAGAGGGGGCTGCTGCCGCTAAAGCATTGAGCCAAACAAGATGGCCCGCTAATAAGATTCACAATTCCTCCCTACATTAGAGAGCGCCTGTTTTTACTGGCGCTATTGACATTGTTGTTGGGGTTAGTAAGCAAGATTGTTAACCTCTGGGCAAAGTAAACGCGTAAGTACTGGTGGTATTAGTAGATTTTGTCAATGAATATAATCAGATTACGTTTGACTTCAAAGATGGCATCACTACTCCAATATGGACAGGGGGAATGTAATGGCTGGCATATAAACAAGACTAGACAACAGTCTTTTTCCTGTGGGAGAGTCCTTTTTAATGCATTCCACTTGAGGTCTACAAGAGCATTCAGCATACATTTATCGTATTCTAACATTATGAATTATATCTGCCTAGAATGATCTGACTGGGAAATTTTACTGCAAAGGGTTCTTTAAACTGCATCTGTCAAATGAAAACATCAAAATAAAAGCTCACATCAAATATTACAGCATATTAAACATCAGAGGAAGAAAAAACACTGCTCTGTTTCAACATAAAATTTGCAGATATGTTATGATATACATGTTTTGTGTTGTGATGATTGTGGGGAAAAAAACAAAACAAAACACAACTTAACAATTATTCACGTTCACTAAACAACAACGACATCTGTTGTATCCATTGTTTGACATGTTGCTATTTAAGTTTGTGACCAGCTTTAGGAAATCAAACTTCCTAAATGACAAAACCAAGTGAAAAAAACAGCCAGATAAAAAAAAAGTACTTTACATTTAGATACATTTTTGGACTATAGACTGACAAAGACTGAATTTTGTGGAATTGTGACCTGAAATAATCACAATTATCGCTTATGTGAATAATCTTGACCTCTATGTGCATCCCAGCACTGCTACTTACATTTAAATCGATTTACATTTACACTGCGCTCTATAAGTTTGTTGAATCAGGGCTGCACCTCTGGCTGAGTGAATGTAAGCGATGGGGTAGATTAACCACTAAAGTGTGTCAGCTCGATGATGGGACATTGGGCTGATAGGAGTTAAAGTGAGCGTGCCAGTTCAGGCTGAGGCCAGACTGTGCAGGCAGGGTGACATTGGCCTTGGTTACCCAGAAACACCACAAAGCAATCTGTATAATGAGTGCTTTCCTTCTGAGTGAGAGGACTTGTCATCTCATTCATCCTCCTATAGGCCTGATAGTGCCTCAGCAGCCCGAGGGGAGAGGAGAGGGCTGAGAGACACGGCTCGATGTGAAACAAGAACTTACTAGTCTGCACGCAACTCAAACTTTAGTGGAAAATTAGGTGAAATCCCTGTTAATATAATGTTGACCAGATATAATTTCCCTCAGTGTAAGAGCTCAGATTTTAAGTGTTATTTATAATTGCTTGATGTATGAATATGCAGTGTAGAAAGTGACAAACTACAAAACTTAGTACTACTACATTTGCATTTTACTGGGGATTCTTTTTACCTTTACTTCACTACATTTGAAAGCATACTGTACTTACTACTCACAACATTTTGGAATTGGACCGAAATATACAAAGTACTTTCATATTTTTTTTAGCATGTTCATGGTGAAATGTAGAAATGCAGAAATGTATTGATATTGCTCTAGCTTTGAGCAGATTAAAAGTATATACACCTACAAAAAATTCACTAGAAATTGATTTGAACTGCTACTGTTGCCCAAACATTCTTCTCTATCAAAATTGCTACATGCTTTAACACTTCTCAAAGTCTGTGTGAAATACTTGTACTTTTTAAGATTACTACCTTTTGTTGATATGAAAATGCTATATTTCCTGAAATCAGAGTTTAATCATTTTCACCTCTGCTTTTGACGCTCTGAGTCTCCCCCTGCTCCATCTCCCCCCACTAAGCCCCTCCCCCTTCAGCTCGTCATCACAAAGCAATCCAAGTGTGTCCCCCGCAATCAAAACAAGTCCACATCTCATAAAGTTGGTGGCGTTGCAGTGTACTGTTTTTGTATTCCGCGTTTGCACAGTTATGTATTAAAATGGCTGTCCCCATTGTACGACCTCATACGAAGCACTACGATCCAACATCCGACATTGAGACCTGAATTTTCGCAGGAGCCAGAGAGTGTACGTACAGTGGCGGACTTAACATTAGGCCTAAAATTGCCATGGGCCCCCAACCTGAAGGGGCCCCTAATAAGATACTCGGGGGGTATCGGGGGGTTCTTTCAGTATCATAATAAAGTGGTGCAGTGTACTTTAAAGCAAGAAAAAGACCAACAAAATAGTCTGGGATTGTGAAATGGATTATTTCTGCCTCTGGGGAAAAATCTCCAAACCCCCTGTTTAAAGCTGTTAAAGATGTAAACCATTTCACATATGAATTTTAATTTTTCAATAGTTCTCTGTTCACACCAAATTTATGAACCTGTCACCACACATAAAAAACAAAACGCATTGAAAAAACAAAACAAAAAAACACTTCCTTTACAGAACAATTCAAGAGACACGACAGCAAAGTCACTTGATGTGGAGGGTCCTGGACTTAATTTTGCCCCCAAATCCCTAGGTCCACCACTGAGTTTGGAATGACCCCATCATGCTGAGTGCTCGTGTACATACTAGCCCTGTTTTTCACCAGAAATGTTCTAATCACAGGTTTAGAATCACAGCCAAAATCTGTTACCCAAAGCAAGTTGCATCCTTCTTTAGAGTCAGTTTTTCTACTAGTCCACTGTTGAACAAGCTCGGTAAACAAGCATAGAATACTTTCTTGATAGTGGGCTGTCAAAATGGTACAAACGGACAAAGGGTAGTCACTTTTCCCAAGTTGTGTCATCCCTGGGAAGTGTGAAAAAAGGTGTTCCTCCTGGTCATCCAAATATGCTCTTTCTGCTTTGACACGTTTTCAAAAAGAAGCCGAAAATAAAAGTGAAGCTAGTGTAAACAACTCGGTTGCTGTGCCACGATTTGCTAAACCTACGGCTGCCGCGCTGCTCTGTTCTGTGAGAGGAGGGGGGAGCAGAATACCTGAAGGGAGGGGCCGGAGCGCGCTGCAGACACTTCCTGGTTGCGTAAGCGTGTGGGTGTTGCATCGAGCACAAGGCGTGCCAGTGTACCACGCTTTAAAAAGAGGATCTGAATTGTGCCCAGGAGGGATCCCAGATTACTCAAACATGCACAAATTACATTTAAAAACACTCCAGGCATGGTTTTGATGATGGAGTAATGTTTTAACATGGTAGAAAGCTCCAAAAAGTCAATTTTTACGGTGAAAAACTACAGGTTAAACAATTGTATTTGTTTTTTGGACAGCTTTCTCAGCATATAGGCTTTAATCTCCTGAAGATGTTTTATTATTTCATTTAATCCACTTGCATCTATACATTTTAATGAGACATTCTTAAAATGCCTTTATCTCCCATAAGGACATAAATATCACCTACACCTACACACAACAATCTTGTACTGAACATTTGATGGAACTTGCTATACATTCTTTTGTAATCAACATAAATACAAAATTAGCCAAGAAAATCTGGTTCTGTCCATTTTTCTGATTTAAACATCCCAAATATGTGTAAGTATTGCAGTTTTTACACAAAGGGCCTTATTTCTATATGAAAACATTCCATGATGAAAAATGTGCAATACAGTTTTAAAAAAATTTCTTTTCTAAAAAAAATCAGATTTTTACCGATTCACCTGCAGGATCTCGACTGAAGTAACAAAATTGAGTACTTTTTCCTCCACTGATCGTTTGTGTTAATAGTTTGAGTCTGAATCATCATCATCATATCATGGGTCAAGACCATTAATTGACACACATACATTTGTAACGTTACCTTAATAAATATGACTCCCCAGTTTGTCTTACCAAAGTTGCAGTTGACCCTCAGGCTGGGCAATCTCTGTAACTCTATTTGCACTTTCTATGAATGTAGGAGGGGCTGCCTAATGCCGACAGTTGCTGTTCCGCCCCTAAACACCTAATGCATATTCTAATAACTATACCTTTAATTGACTTGCACTGTTTTGTATGCGAATAATATAGCAATTACAAAGCAACTGATTTAAAACGCAATTTTAGCTGAGAAAATCTCTTTATTAGTTTTTCTCTACATGGCTAATACAATTCCCTGGGCAAATTTGTCAGAAATTGGTTACACGCTTTTTAATTCCTCCGAGTATAGCTGGCGTCTGGGTTCTCGCCGCTTGCTTGTCTGTTTTGAAGTATGTGCCCCAGAAAAACGCATCGACTTCTACGGCATGCTTCACACGGTTCAAAACATATGAACTCATAAAACTAGTAATGCAAGCGGAATTCAATTAAGCTAAGAGATCTGGTGGGAATAGACTTAAATTAGGCGACTGACAAGCCTATAATCCATAGCACATATATGGCGTTTTTCTGTGTAATCGCGGCCTTGCATGTCCTTGGAAAATAGCGGTGATTCTGCAACCGATAGCGAGTGGGGAAGTGATCCCGGGGCCAGCGTGGGTCATGTACGAGTATAGTGACAATTTCTTTTGACAACGTCCTGTCTTCTTTCTGCTCGGTCAGCATGGTCTTTAAAGCAGCCATGTCGTATTTAATCAGATTACCTGCAAGAGTGCCTCCTTCTGTTATTAATTTATTGAGAGGTTGGTGGTTGGTGGTGGGAGGGGCTGAGGGCTGGCGGGCAGGGGATCCTCTGGGATGAGTGTGTGTGCTTAGTGGAACTATAAGGGTTGAGCTAACAGGAGCTGACAGTAGTAACCGCCCGATCGTACTTGGGCTGCAGCACGACTTGTCCACTTGTGAGCCCGGGCCTCGTTAGGGACATAATAGACTGCGAGATGGAGTGGGACTGCTGTGTAAATAGTGCGACAATGTAGGAATAGTGTAATGGTTTTCCCCTATAGCCTTAATATTTTAGGCTGTTCTTGTAGATTTGTCTTCTCTTTTTGCACGAATACAGCACACTTTAACCACAACACATTAAAAATTAGCACACAGAAAGTTAAAACCATGCATCAGAAAATTCTGAATGGAGATAGATATGTTTTATTCCATACTATGGAATATTGTAGTGAGAGGAGGCTCCTTCAGACTAAGTACGAGTCAGGTTAGTGGAGATGCAAGCTCGCTCACAGTTATAAATCATTATAATGAATGTGTTATTGTGTTTTACAATTACTTTACTACACTGTGACCTTTGGAGTATGATATTATTCTGAAAAAATATTGTGTTGACCCTATTTAAATGATTGAATCACTATTATTTTAGGGTCAGCATTGGATTTTATTTCATGTTCATGTTTCATTCAAATGTTATTGAATCTAAATAAAACGCTAAAAAGTCTTGACTTAGAAAACAGGAAATGAAAAACAAAGAAAAAGTCACAAGGTGTCACAAATGTCTCAGATGTTGCTATGAAAGAGCAGTTGAGGTTTTGATCCCATCACTCAGACGTGCTACATTAGCTTTGTTGATGAGTCATATACGATTTATGTCTTATTTAATCAAAAATCCCTGAGGTCCTTAGCTGCTCTATCAAATTGTCAATCAAAGGTAATACGGTTGATAAAACAGCGGCTCTCGTTCAGACAGGTGTACAGTGAGTCCGAGCGGGGCCTGTGTGAGGAACAAAGCTTGGTGACATTTTATCTCAGGGTAGCTCCGGTGGGGCCCAAACCATGCTGTCGAACTGTCAGGCAGATTTCAGCGCGATTTGGAGGAAGAGGGGGAAGGAGGCCAAACAAACACTGCCCTGGCACAATCTCCAATCGCCGAGCTGCGAAGATGAGCGCACGGTGGCCTCTCCAGGGACCGAAGGAGAGCAGATGAAACACCAGGCGGATCTAACCTTTTGCTTCTGCTACGTCTTTAGGGCACTAGATTAAACGAAACAACAGTGAAGTGTAATAAAAAAAACTGCTTTTGTAATGCTTTGAACCTGGATTGTTGAGGAAGACACGATCATTCTTTGTAGGACGTAGGATGCAAATGTCTTTAGTATAAGGTCTTTGTGTTGCGTGTGACAAACGTATTGTGCGAACGTTCTGGTGTTCACTATTTCAAAGGGCTTTCATCCATTTTTCATTTGTTCTGAGGGTGAGAGAACATGTTTCATCAACAAAGGGATGTGTGAGACCAAGCGCCCTTACAAGAGACTTGCTGCAGTCTGCATACAATATGTATCCTTTTTATCAAAGTGAAATGGCTCAAAATTTAACCCATCTATCTATGGTTGGTATAAACATTGTGGAAAACTTGTATGTTAAATGTTGCTGTGTAACAGTTGTGCATTGTTTCCATATAATATATTATGAAGGATGTTTGAGAAGATTTTAAAGGGCACGTATTGGGCAAAGTACAATGCAACACTGTTTCCTCATTAGTTTACTCAAACTTGTATTTTTGATTTATTCCTGCATGTTTGAGCAGTATTGTCCAACAACCGAGGCTCGAGTGCTCTGAAAATTCCTGTTTTCAGCCACCCCCTATCCCTGTACTTGGTCCTTACTGGATCTGCTTCTATTATTATGCCGTTTAATATCAATATTGCTTTTTACAATGAACAAAATGTAAAACGTTTGTCTACTTATGTTGTAGTTCATTACTTAGTACCTGAAAAGAGTTTGTTGAAATTTCTTGAAAGAATATTTTTTGCAAAGGTAAATTTTGGGAAAACACACAAAAGTAAAGCGGTTATTGAAGACTTAGTGTAACCTCAAATTCACACTTTGACAGCCTGTTCCTAGTTATGCCATATTATTGAAAATGATTTATCAAGTACTTTTGCTGTCATTAAAAAAAAAAACTAATTAACTCTTGTTTTTTTGTTTTTTTAACATATATATATTCCTACAACTCATTATTTTACATTATTACTGTTTCCATGAGCAATTTTATTCTGTATGGATGGATAAATCTAATCTGCTGCTGGTGAAAACAAATGAAGAAATTACCATAACATGCGATTACAAAAAAATGATGCCTACCGTGAAAATGTACATATGTTAATGTTTTTTTCAATATTTAAATAACAGTATCAACATCCACATTTGTACTAAAACTTCTGACCCCTTGATAAACCTTTTTACTAAACTTACAACTACCCTTCCACATGAGATCCAGTCTGTCCAGATTATTGTAAAGCTACTTTTTAAAACATAAATATGATTCATTGCGTTCACCACTCTTTCATCATCATCTCTCAACAGTCAGCCAATCGGTCCATCTTTATCGGCAGCGCTGGCCAATGAGAGCTGGCAGGGCTGGACTTCATGAGCCGCACACTGGCCACTGCCCATGTGTTTTCCCACAATATCAATTTGATGAAGTGCCGACACGATGGCAAACCGAGCAATTATTTGGGCCAATGGTAATAGCGTCCATTTGCGCCGTGATGTGGAAAAAGAGGTAGCAGCCTTCACAGCTCTGACAAAGTGGACTCAGGTATAAAAGATCTAAAACTCTCCAAAGCGTTTAGGCCCCTGTTACTTACTAGATCCTGCTAACAAAGGGGAAAGGGGCTTATTTTTAACTGTCTGTCATCAATAAAGGAAAGCGTTTTGTCCTGAGCCGGAGCACGTACAATTCTCACCAGGTGGATGAACTTTGCCCTGAACAACTCCACTGCACTGACACCGTTTTAGCCCCACAATCACCACGTCGCGCCACACTTCATTTGGTTTGTTGGATAGCGGATAGAGCCTGATGCTGGGGGGTAACTTCACGGGGGCATGCCAGTATAGTGTTGAACTGGGGCACGGGCTGCGCAACGGAGAGCTAAGTTGGGGATTTAAGGCAGGTCTCCAGAGGATCCAGGCCGAGTTTGAGCTTAACATCAGTGGTGGGTATCTCTTCATCTGCCCGGGAACAACATCTGAAGGTTAATATTATAGACGGTCTATACAGGGAGGAGAAGCGGAGAAGTGGCTGAGCAGTCTTAATTACTTCCCTGCACGTTTGCCCCACGAATTTAAGAGACTGTCGAAGTGAAGTGGTGAAGGCAAAACAAAAACATAATTATTTTTACAGTAAAGTATAGGCCTGGCGTTAGTTACAGATAAATATACAGGAAGAAACCGCTGCTGTGGGAATCTAAAGAGTCCTATTCTGTTTTTATTGCCGGATTGGAAAAAATAAAATGTTTGCTTAAATAGAAAGTAAGGAAGCATACTCAAACTAGTCTGATTGCGAAGGCTGAGCAGTTTTGGGCTTGGTTTGTACTTGGGAGACTGTTTGAAATACCAGACGCCTTAAGTGTCCATGTAAGGTGATCTATGAATGTGTTTGTGACAGGGAATGCTGGACAACTGATAGAAACTGTCTCACAGAAACGATCTGTCGTGTTCACAGAATGTATATATGCAGTATGTTCATTCACTCTCATGATCAACATATTGAAAAATAAACTTGATCTCACAGGGAAAAAATAAGACTGTGTAGTGGTTGTTGTAATTCCCCAATTTGAGTCAGTGCTGAATGTTGGTCTCTAACTATGGTAACACGTATATGGACAAACCACTTCTAACATGCTATATGACTTTTAAACTTTAAACAAGAATATTTTAAGTTAAATATCAGTTCAAATTTTGTGAATAAACCCAAGCAAACAGATCTGTGCAAAGAAACATAGAAGTCAACTGATTTTTGGGTAATATTTGATGTTCTTTGACTGGTGAACTAAGGCTACAACTGACATTTTTAACCTTTTCTGGCTCTTTAAATACTGAAAATATAGTCAAGCTAACAACTTGCATGACTGACTCAAATTCGTCAAATTACTCAAATTGGGGAATGGCGGCGCTAATGCAAAAATTCTGACTGGAGGACATAATGTCAGCCTGTTTTAAAGAAGACGCATTATGCTTTTTCGGTGTGTATTTAGAATTAAACTATAACATACATAGATCTTTATTTTACATTTTGTTAATTGTAAACCGTGATATTGATCTAAAAAGACCTGATAAAAGAAACAGGTCCCTTGACTTCTTGTTAAAAACTGCAGAACTGATAAGCCCCGCCTCTTCAGTGACATTTCACAGTAACAAGCAGCAGATTTCCATGTGTGTGTTTTTATTGTCGCCTATATCTATATGACATTTTTGAACCTTACATGTACAGAACTGTGGGTGAAGATGGGGGGGACATGAAACAGACATTTTCTGAGCACTGAACCCTTGAATGCAGGACAATGCGGATCACTCAAACAAATACTGTATATCAAACTAATATAACTTTGTAAGCTATGAAGTCGATTTTTACATAATATTTACCCTATAAACTCAGATTTCCACTTCACAAAGTCAGTGAATTAGCTTGCGCAGCCCTCCTTCACCCCAGCACTACCTTCTACTATTTCTGCAACTGCTAGTATTATATCCAACAGCTCTTTCACCTCCATCCTCTACTCTACAGTATGATTCAGAACTCCTATAAATGCTAGCGTTCCTGTGTAGCTGCAGTGCTTGTTAGAGGTCCTTTGTGTATAGGTTAGGGGGCGGGCCGGTTTGTGCCTAGGGCTTATTTGTGCATACGTGTGTAACCTGCAGATGGGGCGTAGATGCCTGTTGTGTGAGGAACTAATTGAAATGAGAGGCGAAGTGCGAGTCTCAGCCAACATGGCCGCTCCATTTGTCAGGGTGACATCACTGCGCTCACACCCCATCCATCTCGGCCCGGCGCCACACAACCATGCTCCTCCTGGTGATTAATATCCATAGGCCCATCGCGGTATACTGCATGCACCCGCCCTGCCATGGTTTGTGTACTGCTGCTGCTGCTGCTGCTGATGCTGATGCACAGGAGCACAAACAAACAAATGCACACTGCTGGAAGCTCTCTGCCGCGCTAACAAACATGGAGACAGCACAGTCGCTGCGTTTACACAGTTGTGGACTGGTGGCCCTCTGCCCTGACTCGTACACACACTGACATTCTATTTATGTGTGCAAGATACATCTACTTTTAGATATGGGTTTGTACAATTCATTACTGCGTTGGCTGATTGCTAAGGATGCTCATTATACCTCACTAAAAGTAAAGAGTTGACTTTAAACTTGCAGAGTGTGACTTTTTGTGAGTGTTGGAACCCGCTTGTCTCCATGGGGACGTTTTTGCTTTGACTGGAACTTATGTATTTTGCTTTGTTCAAGTACACATGTGCTTTTATTGCTCAAAAATACAGTGAAAAACATGCTTTGTTACTGTGAAAGTGTTGCCTCTCTACAGATCTAACCTGCTTGTCTTTAGGAGGTTAGATAAGCAGGAAGTGTACAATACACGAGAAATTTGACATGCATTAAATCTTATGTCTTATGTCATCTTTTTGGATCCAATTAATTTTGTTGGTCCAAAGCACATGTTGATTTGTTATCATTTGTTGTTAAAATGTGATGTCAATTAGAATATTATAATAGACAAAACTTCATGATGAGGAGAATGGTTACTTGTTGCTGATGCCATTGAATAAAACAGAGGAGGAGAATATGAATGACATTTAGAGTCGACAGAGGAAAGGCATAAGGCTGTGTTTGGCTTTAGCTTCAGTCAAATGCTAAATCATAATCTTTTCATAATCTTTTTGCTGCTAACTTAGTTCTAACCCATCCATGTTTGCTGAAAAATGCTTCAGTCACTCAAAACCTTGAAGAAAATGAAGAAAGTGCTTGCACGTCATGGCAGAGCAGTGTACAATCTGCATCTTAAAACTTCTTTGTGTCTTTGCCTTCCTCATTATTTTGAATGTTGTTTCATCCCACTTGAAAACTAAATCCTCATAGCTTTGGCAGGCAGTAATTACTTTCCCATACCAGAGAGCGTGGTTAACCCTGATTTACTGCAAATATGGACATTCATTATTACTTGTCTTGTTTAAAACTAAAATGTCAAACAAACTGAGTTTGACCTTGCTCCTGATAATTGCAGGTAATTTCTAAGGTTTAAAACAGTCAGGCAGGTCCATCTAATAACAGTCAAGAAAATGTCAAATTAAAAGCAGCACACAACAGCACTGGCACTGATACACCATACATTGAGCCAAAAGTATAGTTATATTAATCCAAAAACAAACAATTTATCTTTTTTACATGGCACCAAAATGACAAAGCTAGATCTCAAGATAACAGATGTTCATCAAATTGCCACTGTTGATTAGTAATTGTGCTGGCAAGCGTGTTTAATTGCAAAAACAAAACTGCCTTTAACGTAGAAGTGCCATGATGTATGGCTTGTGATCATTATGGGAGCTTTAGAAAGAGAAAAACTTGGCTCATTACAGTTTCTCCTAATAGTTGGCCTTTTAAAGTCCTCTAAAAGCTGACCTCTCTCTCTCCTCCCCGCTCCACTGATGTGCTGTTGATAACTACGCTCTGATCTGTGGCCGGTATCACAGCGCCTCACTGCACGCTGCCCGTCCTCACAGGCCCATAAATACTACACTTTTTACAGTTTGCATATATTAGGCTTTATCTAGATACTGTAAACAGGAGTGTGTCGTCTAAATTACAGAGCATCGCTGCACTTAATTCAGCCACTTGATCAGATGCTAATGCAAGGATGATGCAATGTAATGACTTTAAATGATGCAAGTATTATATTGACAACTTCATTTACATATACACACAGCTTAAGTATAGTTTAATATCATTAGAGCATGCATTTACCATTTATACTTAACAAACAATTGAAGAAAGGGCGATCTAATTACGACTGTGATTAGATTTGCGATTTTAATAATAGGATTCAGTTCAAAGGTCACATTTTAAACACACCCAGAAGATTTGACAAAAAGACTAAATCAGGCCTTTGAACTGGAACTGACAAACTAAATAAAAGAATCACCAGTGGCGAACTTAGAATATTGGGGGCCCAAGGCAAAGTTAAATACAGGCCCCTCTTCATCAAGTTTGATCTTCTAACTTTTCTGCCATGTCTGTTGAATTTTTTCTTGAAAGAAAGCTGTAGTTTTGTTCACAATTTTGGGGTTGTGCGTGAACTACTGGAAAACTCAGATTAATTTGTGCAATAGCTTCCATGTTCTAAACAGCTTTTAAAGGGGCACGGAGGTCCTTCCCCAGATGAATATTTAGGAAATCAGACCATAATTCCTGTTTGTTGGTGGTGTGCCAGCTGATTTAAATACACAATTACAATTTGTAATTTGATAATGTTATATTTCCTGTTTCTATACTATTTCATATACAATACACAGGTCTTGCCGGTCTTTTTCTTATTTAAAAGCACACTGCACTACTTTACTGTTATACTCAGAGAAAAGCAACTCTTTCAGACCCTTGCGTCGAATGATGATGGGGAAGGGCATCTTAATGGGGGCCCCATCAGGTTTGGGGCCCCAGGCAATTGGGCCTAATGATAAGTCCGCCACTGGTAATCACACGTGTATTTCAGAACATGTTTGAACTGATAAGAACTACAGTGTAAGCAGTTTTTACACTGCAAAAAAGGCCTATCAAAAAATAAGAAAAATAAACTCAAAAATAAGACCTTTTTACCCTAATTTAAGTGAAATTATCTGCCAGTGGAATAAGATTATTTTACTTATCAAGTTTACTTAAAACAAGTCAAATAATGTCAATTTGAAGTAGTCCTGTCAAGTGAAAAAATCTTAAAATTGGACTTTTAAGATTAATTTGCTTAATTCAAGTAAATTTAACTAAGTTAGATAATCCCTTTTTGCAGTGTATGCATTATAATTCAAGATATGTGTGGAAGAAATGATGGCACTTGAAAAAATTGCAGCCTGCTAATTACAATTTCGATTTGATTAGGATTTATCTTGCAGCTCTAGACTATCACTGTTTTCCATTGCAAACAATACAGTATTTGATGTTGTTTCTAAAAATGGAGCTTAGTTTTTCACATACGTTAGAGAAGAGGGGTTATCTTTCACATGGGCTCCTCCTGTGATGTGAGTAGAAGCAAATTGCAGCTTAACCTCACATTTGCCACTATAACGCGCGGGTCTTCCTCTGTGGAGCAGGCAGCACACCTCCGCACCAGATGTGAGATGCAAAATGCACCCTGATGTAAAAGCGTTTCCTTGTCTTTGACTCGACACTGTCTGCACTGTCACTGAGCTCCTGAAACAATAGGACACTAAAAGCCAGAAGGTAAAGGTTGCTATTACACAGAAAGGCCAAATCAGAGTAGGCTTTAAAAGTGTGACAGCAGGCGGAGGGTAGAGGGCAGAGGGTAGAGAGTAGGGCTGCTGTCGGGACGGGCCAGAGGTGAAGGAGAGCAAAACTGGAGTGGACCGCTGCAGCCGCTCGTGTCGAGTGATTGATTGAGTGTCTCTCAGATGCCAGGGGTCATGCATATGCAAACTGCTCATTTGTAGTTACTGCCAGGCTGCTGCCCCAAAGCCCTTGAATAGTGGCCTGAGCAGGACACATCACACAATCAGATTAGGCAACCCTGTGGTCACATGTGGAGCTATGCGCAAGCACAACGAACACACACGCACACACAAGTCCGACTTACAGTATCAGCTCTTCATCAGCCGCTGGCCCTCGTGAGTCGGTGGAAGAGATCTGGGTTTAAGGCTGTGATGTGACTCGGAGCAGCTTTAGTCAAGGCTGCACAATTAGTCGAAATCGCAAAGAGAAATATTATGCTTTTTTTATATTGTTCTTAACATTTAAACATGCTCTTGAGCGTCTTCAGTTAATAAAAATAAAATGCTTTTAGAGGGAAAAATGTAACTTTATCACAGCGTTAGGAGATGCTATTTTGATTTAGCTGAGGCTCCATCTACTGGCTGTAGAGGCATCTACACACGTGTAAATATATACCCACAATTCAATGCAGTATGCAATGGATCTGACGAAGTTGTAGTTATCGTGATTAGACGTAAAAAATGTTCAGAGCGAGTCTGGCGATGATTTAAGGACTTAAAACAGCAAAAGATTCTCAGATAAGTGACGTCAGCGATCATTTACATCGGGGGTTTCCAGTCTTTTCTGGCAGGGACCCCAAACATAATCATGCAATCGACTCAAAACCCCCAAAGTGAAATGAAAAAAAATGTCAAAGCATGTTAGGTTTAATATTGGTCTTATTAGACCCTATTTCATTAAAATATTAAAATAATAATAATAATAGAACAAATAAAGGGTCATATTTATTCAAATTAGATCTTAAAATCATCTCACGACCCCCCAGGGAGGTCCCGACCCCCAATTTGGGAACCACTTATCAAAGTCACACATCGAAGGAGTTCAAAACGCAGTGTTGGAGAGACAAAAAAAAACATGTCTAAAAGTGATAAAAACACAACTAAAATCTACTAACACGTGACAAATGGAGACAAAAATGCCACCAGAAGCGTCAGAATTAAAAGTAACACAAACGCAAATAAAGAGCCAAAACGCTATTAAAAGCGACAAAAAGGCATCTAAAACTGACACAAACACAACTGAAAGCATCAAAAACGTTACGAAACACGTAATTCTTTCAATGGTTTGTCAGTTCATTTTTCAGGGTTTTTTTTTTTTTATTCTCTGGTTATTTCTTATATTCTTAAAACATAAATCTAATCACAATCCTGGTCCGAATTATCTCAATTGTGCAGCTCTAGCTTTGGTGTCTGTCTCTGATGTGACTCTGTTAACAAAAGCATTTAGTGTTTAGAAATGGCGTCTGTGAGAGCGTGGACTTTTGTCGTAGATGAACTACAGACATCAGACTAATGCAACATTTCTTTTATAACTGAGGCTGGATCCTGGGACCTGTGAATTTCAAACACTCCTGCTTGATTTCTCCATGATCTTCTGCTTATTTTATGTGAACGCAGTGATTTGTAGAGGTGACTGTGTTCTGTGTATCTCGTCTCCAGCTCTGGGACACAAGCTTGTGCGATGTGTAAATGGTGCACAGTGTAGACTCTCATAAAGGGGGCTTTCTTGTGCGTGGCGACCCCTCTCTCCCCTCTCTCTGTTCTGCTGTGTTTCTCTGTTTGTCCCTGCAGTCCCCGGGTTTCACATCACACTCTACTGCTGCCGGGCTTTGGGACTCCGAGCTGTAAACAGGAGCTGCACGAACATCCAAGAGGCCAGGGCGCTCTTTTAGGGTCTTTTTAACAACCGCTTCCTTTTATGGCTTTTTAGTGCGCTAAAAAGACAGTGCTGTTTTGCTTAGTTTAGATGTGAATTCAACACACGTGCTTTCAAATATGTATTCATTTGTAGCAGATAAGACAAAAAAGTCAAGTTAAGGCAAATTTTGAATAGGGATGAGCAATATGACAAAAATGCTTTTCAATATTATCTTGCCATTTAACAACAACAAAAAAGTCAAAGTATTTCCCCCAAAGTCTGAACTCTGATGTGCTTTTCCTGGCAGATGATTGGCATTAAACCTTACGATTAAACAGATGCAAGCTGATCACTGACGATTAGAAATGACTTGATCGCGATCAAATTTTGATGAATTGCACAGCCCTAATTTTGACTGTACTAATGAGAGGACGATAGTTATCGAGGAAGAGCAGTCGCAGCAATACAACAAAGAATAGCAGTGGGGGAAAAAATAGAAAAATACTGCAAATGTCATGCAAAATAGGATTGTTGAGTATAGAATCAGATTATGTGAACATTGTATTTTTTTCCTGTAGGGGTATAACATAATATTTGCACTTTTCTGTGAACCTCAACCACCACATTTTAAGAAAGATTCTGATGAATTGCAATGATGTCTGAATATTGTCAAAAACACCCTTATGTACATCCAAACATGGTACTGATTATTTCTTCCTTTTATTCAGTAGCCTTCTGTATTTCAGTTACAACATTGATTTATAAACATCCTTAATCCAAGACAATTTCAAATACAAAAGCATTTTCAAAAGGTATTCTACAGATACAGTATCATCAATGAGGATAATTTTGAGTGATGATTTATTGATATTTTGAATGCAGTAAAAATGCATTTGTCTTTTGAAAACATTGCTGCATACCAGGTAAACTGCAAGCCAAGTTTGAATACCTTTTAAATGCACAGTTAACTCGTATTCTCCATCAAATTGTATTCTTGTACCCAATCTTTCTTTCATTCATCCAATGAGTACTGGTTTTGCATTAGCAGACACTGTTCCTCCAGTGTACCTCCATTACAGGGTTCAACTGTAACTGTCCCCCGTTGGATTAAAAATGAGTGTGAATCTTGTGGGAACGTGTCCCAGAGCGGATCATGGACCTCTGGGTGCTGCCCGCGGCGAACCTCACACACTAGGCCTTTATGCATCAGTGTGAAGGGTGGCCACTTCCCTTCTCTGCTTCTCATCCACACCCCTGAGGACGCCATTCAGCCCGGCCTGGCTTTGGGGAGGGAGAGGGGGAGAGAGGGAGGGAGGCGGCTCGGGGAGGGGGAAGCGCGCTCTCTTTTGTCGAGGCTGTGACTGTGTGGGTCTTTTTATTTCCCCAGAGAAGAAGCAGAAGAGAGAGGAGTTTGGACACAGACAGCCTTGTTAACCCGGACCCCTAACGAGAGAGAGAGAGGATGAGAGCGGAGAGTCGCAGCCAAAAGCCATATAAAAGCATTGAATTTAGCGAGGAAGCCAGAAAACTTTCAACCTGTTACGTCACCGCTGTTAAAGTCGCCTCCCTCTCTGTCCTCTCCGTGCCTCTGTCCACATGTTTGCCTCGATAACAAGCTCAGAGATTCCCACGTATTTTCATTTATTTTAAGGGGCATTAGTGGCACACAGGATCGCGGTATTTTATTTTTAAGCAGAGACACTGCAGGTGAATAGGAAAAAGCCTTAACTTTAAAGTTATCAAGTTTAAACTTCTTGTGTAGTTTACTTGCATGAATGTAATAGAAAAATGTATTACAAGTTTTTCATCACACTGCATAATGTAATGGATTTTCTGCGTAAAAATTGACACAATTTCACACATTTGGGATGTTTAAATCTGAAAAATGGATTGAGCCAGGTTTGAATTTCTTGCTTTTGTTGACATGAATACAAAAAATAACGCTCAGAGGGGATTTTTTGATATCTTTTTTAGTATTTGAATAAAAGAGATCTTACTGAAAATTTAACAAATCCTTCTGCACAATTTGTCAAATCTTGTTAAGTACTAGATTGTAAAGTCTGGTGTCTGTGGGTATGTCTCTAAGGGAGAAAAATGCATTTTGTGAAAACGATCTTTGAAATGGCAACGTATCTATAGATGCAAGTGGATTCACTTAAACAATAAAACAGGTGCAGACAATATTGTTGTTTCCAGGTAAGAGCTTGTATGATGAGAGAGAAAACTGACCAAAAAAACAAAACATTTGTTTTGCGTTGTGTCTGGCACGTTTACGGCTGATTTATGTACATGTGTTCGTTTTGGTTAAAGACGCAATTTTGCATTTAAATTGCTTTATTTTAATATAGAAAAGCTACATAATGTAAACGTGGAGTGAAAATCCCGCAGAAAAAAACTGTCCAAGCAAAGTTTGTGCTTATGAGGCTTATGGATCATTATGGTGACCACCGATATCAGGCTGTGCTGCTGTCCATGTGTAATTATTATAAAAATGTGTTTTAGACTAATAGTGAAAATAGGATTACGTTGTGCCGCCATAGTCTGAATTGATGAGGAACACTGCAGGCTCCACTCCCGTTCCCTTCGACACACATTCCATTATCTGAGACCAGGCTCTGAAGAGAGATGTCTGGAATCTAGAGCGATCATTATCATCACCTCTTTTCGCTTCCCCGCTGACTTATGACTGGAGCGTATTGGAAACAGACATTTAAATCATAATCAATAAAGCAATATCAATGCAGAGGGGAAACACAGAGGCTGGAGTTTGGACAGCGAGAGTGGCACGCTTATTGATAAAAGGATCATCAATACTGCAGAAAGCATTACGTGGCATCGGCCTTTTTTCGTTGTATTTATTCCCCGGCACAAAGAGAAGCGAGGACTATATGAGGCTGCGTGCATTAGTCAGGCCTCTGGTAGTGTGAAGGTGACAGGGGCAGTGGCATGGCTGCTTTCAGTGCATTATACACAGGGTACACAATCTTCTGCTGAAGGACAATACAAGGTGACACATGTGACCCGACTCGGAGATGACCGTGAAGCACAACAGCAGCCGACAGACCAAAGACATGTCCACACACACACGGAGGTGATACAGCTCCTCCGGCACGTGTTCACATACAGTATAGACCTAAAAGAAGGGTTTATATAATGTACTTTATCAGATTTTAGCTATATTTTATCTGATTGTTGCATAATGTGTTTCAGCTCATAACTTTGGTTGTGATTAAGAGGCATTTTCAAAAGGACGTCAAACAGGGACTTGTTTGGTTCATTTTAGATTGTCCTTTTTTAATGTATACTTCATTATTTTTATTACTGTCATAGGGTATTTCAGTTTTTAGCCAAATTGTGGCAACATCTGCTGGATAACCTTGTTTGTGACCTTGAGGAGACATTTCTTCAATTTGTTGTGGGTGTCATTTTCCTTTTAAGAGTCAAATCACTTCATTATTTTTTGTAAGTAGCGGGATTTAATTTATGCTTGAGCGTTAAAATACAAAATTAAATGAAGTTTGTTGATTTTACTTTTTATGATTTGTTATCTTTGCCAAGGACACTCTGAAACAGTTCATAAATGGTTGAAAAATGCTGTTGTGTATGTACCGCCTACCGTCTAACCGCGGTGGTTATCTGTTGTTGCTGCCTTTACAATCCCTGGTAAGAACAGGCTCTGAGCTCATAAACCAAATAATACCATCATTTCATTTATTAGATCAATAGCAGTATTTTTCTCCACCTTGTTAAAGCAAAACGAGCCGGAGTAATCCATACGTCCTGACCAAGAATCATTCACCTTTTAATGCACCTGTGAAGGAGCAATATAAATGTAAAGGTAGAAATAGCCATGCATAAAAACAATTACTTTGCTATCTTAATTGCTTTCCAAAGAAAATACTTTCTGTCACCTTTCCAATTAAAACATATCCGGCAGCTATTTGAGATGTATTTTTAAATGGCGCCTGCAGCAGGTCTTGTTGTCTAAGATAGGATTGGGTTCTGCCGCCACATTTTAATGACCGCCTTCTTTTATATGCAATAAATGTATGAAGACACACACAGCAACAGTCACATCAGGACGGACTATTTGCATTACTTTAAAGGTTTAATGACTATAGTAAATGGATACCGCTAGCATTTTTGCATATATTTAGCTTTATTTACCTACAAGTCTTTATAAAAACTAGAAAAGGGAAAGAACATTTTGCATGAGAAATATTCTGAGCACATTTTATAATAAACGTTTGTAAGTCTTGGAAAATTATAATATAAGTAGCAATTATGTCGGAAATACTGTATATTATTAAGCTCAAGTAGCTGTAGTAGTACTTTTAGTTGTAGTGTAGTAGAAGTAGTGATAGTAGTAGTAGTTGTAGTATTTGTAGTAGTTGTAGTAGTTGAAGTAATAGTTGTAGTCGTTATAGTAGTTGTAGAAGTCGTAGTGGTAGTGGTAGTAATTGTAGTAGTTGTTACAATTGTATGTGCAGTAGTTGTAATAGTTATAGTTGTTATAGTTGTAGGTGCAGTAGTTGTAATAGTTGTTGTAGTTGTTATAGTTGTAGGTGCAGTAGTTGTAATAGTTGTAGTTGTTATAGTTGTACGTGCAGTAGTTGTAACAGTTGTTGTAGTTGTTATAGTTGTAGGTGCAGTAGTTGTAATAGTTGTAGTTGTTATAGTTGTACGTGCAGTAGTTGTAATAGTTGTAGTTGTTATAGTTGTAGGTGCAGTAGTTGTAACAGTTGTTGTAGTTGTTATAGTTGTAGGTGCAGTAGTTGTAATAGTTGTTGTAGTTGTTATAGTTGTAGGTGCAGTAGTTGTAATAGTTGTTGTAGTTGTTACGGTTGTAGGTGCTTACCCTGTGTACCTCACAGTGTAAGACCATTCATAATTCGTAGAAAAGCAAAAGGAAACGATAACCTACAATAACCTATGCAAAGTACAATATTTTTTACAGACTAAGACTCTGAATTCATGTATGTGTAGAGAGTCATACGTTTGAATTTCATTGAAGTTCATCTGTGGAACTGTTTCAGAGATCTACCCCTTTAACAGATATACAAAATTTTGTTCTGAATTCTGAATTGTCTCAAACATCTCTGTTCCTCTAAGTTCGTATTTGCTATCTCGTGAACATATTCTGTAATGGTTTTGACAGATTATTATTTTTTTCAACCCTAAACATGATTTTCAGTGTGTGTATAGCTCGACTAGAAGTAATTAAATTTTTTTTTTATCAAAAAAAAAGAAAAAGGATATTTTTAACTACTATAAGACTTAGTTAATTTTTATATGTGATAAGTAAAAGTGGAGATACAGTAAAATTAAGAAACAAAACTGAGCTGTAGCAACTAAATTGTGTATAGCACTAGGCGCCATCTGGTGGCTGGATGTACTCAGAACGTGTTATTTCACAGCGCAGAGAAATCCTTATAGTCCAGAATGAACTTTTTTTTGTTTTAAACATGAGATGGCAAATTTAAGGTACTCAAGAGCATGTTTAAAGGATAATAACAATATGAAAAATGCATATGTTTCTTTTTTTTTCTTTTTTCTTTTTTTTTTTCTTTTTTTTCCTTTAATATGAGTCTGTTTATTTTATATTTACTGTAACTGACACTACTCTGAGATATTTAACTTTAATGCATTTTTCACCACTTCTTGTTTTGATATGATGTCAATTATTATACAAATTGGTGTCATTCTGGACCAGTCTTCCATTGTAATGCCTGAAAGATGGTTGTCCTTCAGTGATGATTGGGGACACTGGAGGACCCAGTGTCTGTGTGTTTGTCTCTGTGGCCTTATGTGTGTGCCCTGTGTGTGGCATCATGAGGGAGGCGTCTGAGGGAGACCATCTGTTGAACAATTTGTCTACAGCTCTGCTTCATCTTCCGTCATCCACAATCCCTATACCCACCCTCTTTATTTGCCGGGCTTCGAGGGTCATGCGAGTAAACCGGTGAGGCATAGACAGACACACAATTGCTGCATCTATTAAGTGGAAATTTTAGTGAACATTAAAAGAGGCAAAGAGGGCAAAGGACACACGGAAAGCTTGACACATTCCAGAAATGGATAATGAGGCCATTGGAGCAGCATGTGGTTTTTCTAATGTTTGTTTATCTAAAGTCGGAACTGGCAAACTGAAATATGTCACAGCAACAGATTTTGCAGCATTGCGAATATTAAAATCACTGCCTGTTCGCCCATTAGAACTGTTGTTTTCAAACTGTGGTTCAGGTTTTAAATGAGCTGAGCTTCATTGTTGATTTTAATTTTAGATCTAATTTACCTTGAATCAACCTGTCGTAGTTCGATGCCAGATAAGGCCCGGTTCTGCCCTTGTTTCCACCTTGTATGGTCCATGGTGAATCTATCTTACATTTATTCAACAACACAGATGTTTTAATGCAGCAAAATATTTCAAACGTGCAATATTACAGTATATGGGCTCACATCTCCACAAATCTGACCTGCCACTTGGCCTTGTTGCGCCACCTGCTTGTCTCCATGGAGATAGATAAGTTTAAAGGTCCCATAACATGCAAAATCGACTTTTCAGAGGTTTTAACCTTCCTACAGTGCTATTTGGGCCTCGTATGTGTGCCCAAAGTGGTTTTTTGATTGATTCCCGCATGCTTTCGCTAGAGAACTGTCTTTTCCGTCCCCCTCGGGTGAGCAGGCAGACGGGGGCTCATCCCATGGATGACGCGCTTCCCAAGGATGACGCAGTGTTTAAGCCACGCCTCCAGGAAGCGCGCAGCCGCAGAATAAAAACAGCTAATGCTAATGCTACACAGTAATTACACGATGGATACGACAGATCGAAGAGTTAGCTTGTTATTTACCAAACGGCAACGTCCGTCGTCGAGGTACTGGAGCACGTCAAACTCAGATCCAGGACGTAGGACTCAGCACGACGCACCGTCATGATGGATAAAATGTTTATTCCTGTGTATGTGTATCGCTGTTTACCGGAACACACGGCGCATGCGCACTATCTCCGCTCTAGGCTTCGTCGCGGGTTGGGCGGGGGAGGCGCGCGAGTTGGGCGGGGGAGGCAGCCTGCTCTCTGTTCGGGGGGGTCAGATCTTGGAGTGAGCCGTTTGCTTTTGCAAGGAGGGGGGCCAGTCCAAGAAATGGGTGTTTTTTGGAAACTGTTATGTTATGGATATTACACAACGCAAAATTTTATCAACAAAGCCCTTAGAATAGACTGTGTGAAGGGGAAAATAGCAGAATATGGGACCTTTAATGCCATTTTATACAATGTTCCAGACAAAGCAATAACATTTCCATGGCCATCCTTCTATAAGTTACTGTTTTTCTAGGAAGTTTGAATTTAACTATAGCTTGTATCTCTCAAAAACCCTCACCCCAAAGGTCATATTCACCTTAGCCACACAGAGCAGCAGATCTCAACAGCAAATAAGAAAGAACAGACTGCGCCCAAACAAACAGTGCAGCGCTAACTTGTTGGTGCACATGGACATTGAACATTTTATATAAATCCTTCTACTTTATATTTTATTTTAGCGACAAGACTTTTCTGTCGTTCTGCACTTAACTAAACAGAATTCCCGCTCTACCAGAAATGCCAAAATAACAGATGTGCAAACACGAAGCAGAAAGAGGTAAAAGTGGGCGGGGCAAATAAGGTGAATAGTTCCAATAGATGAAATGTTTTATAATTAGATTAATTTGGCATGCAGCGGTCTGTTTTTGTCACAAACTCCTGCTTTTACAACACACTTTCTGGGGAAGAAAACCAAATGTAAAGGTACCTTAGCTTTAATGCTGTTAATAATAGCTGAAACCTGGTTTAACTTTAACCTGATCGCCTAGTCCTCATTTACCTTTAGACCTGGTTTAGGCTTAGATCAGCACGGCTCAGTCGCTGGTTCAGTCAGTGGCTTTGTTCTTGTCTGTTATTTGCTGCCTGAGGACAAACTATCCTAGCATTATATAAAGGCAAAGACCATGAAATACATGTTAGAAGCAATGCTCTCATGCACATTTACCCAAACAAAATGCAGTGTTTTATGCACACAGGGAACATGGGAGATTGTGATCAGTGGATGGAGTGGTGAATGTGGAGGGGGCGGTAATGGCTGTACATACGGCTCTTTAGCTGCCACCTTGCATGTATGCTCACAGCAGTGATGGACACTGAGTCGACCATAGGGGCTTGAGAGATTGCTGGGCTTTGATCTTCTGCGGTGACTCTCGATTACCCATCATTCACTGGGGCTCGGGCTCAGGAGGGAGAGGATGGTCTGTTAACTCCTGCTCTCATGTGCCCAAGAGAGACGCCAAATAACAGCAGATACACACGAGCACACATCGGGTATTTGTGAGCTTTAACGGTTTAGACTGAGATGGAGAGGACATACTATATCATTTTATTGTAATTTATGGATGGACATTGATGTGAAGGATCTACAAAATATGGTTGTTAAATTATACTATGAATATTACAATCTAATGAACAATACTGTTTTCTGAGGGCAAACACATCAGACACATCAAAAATATTATTATTATATTATTAATATTATTTGATAACACATTTAGAAGTGTGATATACTGTATTGGTAGAAAAATATCACAATAAATAATAATATTGAACGTTTATGCCACTAATCTCAGTAAAACCTTTTCTAAATGTACAATTGAGCTGCATTAAATAAACAGCAGAATGAAACACTTTTTATTTAGTATCTATAATGAGTCTTAGATACTGTTACGACCCAGATGGACCGAACACATTAAAGAGAACACATGAGTCAAAAGGATTACAAAATAGAAATAGTTTTATTTTAAGTTAATCTTAATTTACTTTAAAAATATCAAAAAACCCTCCCGTGTCCAAAACAAAGTACAACAGAAAGGTGGACCTGGTGAGCCGGCCAAACAGAACAAAAAGAACACCGGGCCAACCTGTAGAAGCCGGTGCCAACATCACAAACTGAAAGGTAAAAATGATCCCAAACTAACCTGAGCAAACAAGAGGCGAAAAGGGGCCCACCGGTCCCACCAGGTCAAAACAAAACGACTAATTGCAGCTAGCAGCCAGCATGGTGTGGCCTGCACCAAGCAACAGCCAGAGCAGGGGAGCGCGCGAGGCGACGGGTGTGCGCCTCAGGTACGGAGGGCGAGGCGGCACGCAGCGAGAGCAAGAGAGAGAGAGAGACAGACACTATTTATACTCCACGACTAGCCACGCCACAAAACCTTAAATAAAGATTAAAACGTGTGGAGAAATGCACAAGAGGTGCCCCAGCACCTAACAGATACTTATTCGACCTCTACAGCTCAAATCTTATTGTACTACTAAAAATGACCAAAAAAAAAAAAAAAACTCCCCACTTGTGCAAAAACTTCTAAATAATGATAATAATATTATTGTAATAATATATGTTAGCAGCATATCTTACAAATACAGAACATCCCATACAAAATGAATGGATTCCCAAGATTTTCAACAGTGAATATATTCAGTCGATATCCGGGGAAGGGTGTTCACACAGACAGGCCATCGATTTCTCATAAGGTACAGATGGCTCCTATTTGACCAGCAGTCATGTCACATTATGAGTCATATCCACACGGCCCTTCAACCAGCATCATCTATACATCTATGTGAAATACTCACTGTAGCAGTGATTCCCAACCAGGGGCGCGGGGACCACTGCTGTTAAAATGAAGGTGAATAATGTTGGAATGAAATATGTCCTTTGTGGTGTACACGTCAGCGACCACTGAGATACCCAGCGACTTTGAAGGATGGGTCAAATGCAGAGGACAAATTTAGAACAATAAGTTACAAATAAAGTGTGCCTTATCTTATCTTAAAAGCTAGATTTCATTGCTTGTCCTAAGGCGGGTAAAAACATAAAACATTCAATCAGACATCAACAGACACATAATATGATATGACACGATATTGAAAATTAAACCTGACAGACAACAGATACAACACTTCTGAGACACAAAGAACACAGATATTATTTACTGTAATGTGTAATGGCTTTTTTCAGTATCAGGAGACCTATAAAGCAAAATTGACTTTTAGGAGCTTATAACCATTTGTTTTCCTGTTTTATTTAACGTCTTGACACTGTATTTAGGGTGATTCATGCATGTTTGAGTTTGCTGTATTCTCCTGCAGACAAGACGCCATTGCTCTCCGGCAGTTACCGCGCCGCCCCCACAGACTGACAATGTATAATTTGCCTCAGAGTTAGCAGGAACTTGAAGCGTGGGGCAAAGCTTAGGGAAACTCAAGACGAAAAGGTTGCGAAGGCTACAATATTGTAAAACATATAGCCTACTGTAACTGTGTGTTGTAATCACATTTAAGCTAAAATGCTTCAATGTCTTGTGTGTTGCAGGATTCCTCAGCACTGGAGACCAAGCTGCCAAAGGGAACTATGGACTTCTGGACCAGATCCAGGCTCTGAGGTGGATCAGTGAAAACATTGGCTTCTTTGGGGGAGACTCTAACCGCATCACTGTGTTCGGCTCTGGGATCGGGGCTTCATGTGTCAGCCTGCTCACACTCTCCCACCACTCAGAAGGTAAGGCCGACTGCACATGTGCTGCGGGTGTTCAGTGTGGAAACCAGGGTCATTCATATTCAAATACACTTTTACTTTTGGACACAAACGGTGCTAGGACTGAAGCGGTTACATTTACATAGTTTAAAGAGATAGATTTAGAGAACTACAGATTGTATTTTTGACTATGCTAGAGGATAAGAGGACATACATACATTTCAGTTATTAATAATATTAGTTTGGATTGCAACTGCTAATCAGAATGATTGCTGACTATTAAAATAATTGCATTATTTATCTGTCGTTGTCTAGACTATACAGACTGTAAAAACACATGCCAAAAGAAATAGGAAATTCACAAACTAGACCATTAGAATAAGAAAATGCCTTCGTGCCGTTGTGAAGTAGACCAGGGGATTCCAAACTTTTCAGGCCAGGAACTCCATAAAAAAATGCATAACCGATCTGGGACCCCCACTGCTACATGAAATTGTTGTTTGTGATCATTTTGAGTTGCAAAACATTTAAAAGTTTTAATTGTGTTTATGTGAGTGTCTTATTCAGTAATTTGATTTACAGTAATTTACAAAAATATACTAAAATTATACTAAAAATACATACTATTTATTTTAAAAAAAAATTAATCCATAGTCACAATTATAATATCAACATCTTCCAAGTCCAACCAAAGGATCTGCGAACCACTGAACCAGACCATTTATAGCAAGGACATTACTATTAATGAAATCAATATGCCAAAAAATAATATACTGATTCATACCAATAATACATTTATTCAATCACCATATCTCAACATTTTTGGATAAAATATATTTTAAAATCTCAGAGTACAATACACATAATAATTTGACTAGTAGACTAATAAAAAAATTATAATAACTAACTACTCAACTTATATAAAATATAAAATAATTGTTAGTTGCATTTCTAAAAGTAGTAAAGGTATTTTAGTTTAGTCAAAAGTAATTTGAAACTGGAACACATTTTCTTATTCCAGTTCACTTTTTTTTTTTTATTTAGTATCCTGTTAAAATACATATATTCAAAAGGAACAAACAAAGCAATTATAAAACAATCAATAAAATCAGTAACCGTAACAATTACAAAAACACACTCACACTAACAACTACTACAGTGGAGAATCTCTGACCACAGCTTTCAATTATTTTAACGGGATAAAATCATTGAATATAAAAACCCTTGTGCTTTGTTCCACAGACTGGGGCAAAGTTTCTGAAGGCCTTTTTCCCCAGTTCTGTGTTGATTCTATGTGACTCTAAAATACAAACGTCCCGTGATCTCAATCGGTGAATACTATGTACAGAATACGTGCTAAATAATCAGGCAACATACCAACGGGTGCCTGATGAATACACAAAATGCAGTGTTGTTCTCTTCTTGCAGCTAATGATTACCATCCGACTTTAGAATATAATTGGTGAGTTCTATATCCTTCTCCTGTAATGAATCTTAATGCTGAGCGAAAAACCAAGTTCAGAGGTTTGCAGTGAAATGCTTGTAAATAATATCACCATAATCCAACAGTGAGAGAAATGTAGCTTGGATTAACTGTTTTCTACAATTAAGAGGGATACACTTGTTATTTCTAAAGAAGAGACTCTGGCTTTAAGATTATTTGTCAGCTCATGTACATATTTTTTGAAAGAAAAGGTTGTCATCAATCCAGATGCCCAGGTATTTATAACTTGAGAACTTGTTGAGAACTATGAGAACTTGTTCAATCGTATCACCCTCAAGAGTGCCTTTTGGAGAACAACATGCATTTTGTTTGTTTGATTAAATTAACAGAATTTTGTTGGATGGAATGAAAAGCCGCTTGAACATTTTGAATCACTTGTGCTGCAGAAGATGCTGTAATGTATAGAACTGCAGTTGTGTTTAGCGATGGCCAGCCTGGATATTCTTATTGGAAATACTGTTGTTTTACCACTGGTTATGGCTTCTTTGTGGTGATTTATGGCCATGCGTTTAATTCCAAATGGTGCTTTTTCTTGTTTACTCTGTGCATGTAAAAAACATCCGTCATGTCCGCATCATTAGATTAAGTATAGCGCACTACAGGTAGACCTAGTTCTTTAGTAATATAACAGATACATCTTTAGTGCTCTGTGAAAGTGTCAGCGGCAGTCAGGACACATGCAGATTCATGCTTAACCCGATAGCACTCCACTCAGTCACGTCTTCACCCGAGTGTTTAAGGGCCACATATTTGTTGTATTTAATTGATAGCTGCGGTATGAACATGACAGGGAATCAGGATATCGATGTAACAGCAATCATGCATTCCCACTGTGTTTATGTGGCAATAATAATCCAAATGAAAAATCTTTACATTGAGCCACGCTTGTGTGCGCTGTGAGCATGTTAACAAGCTGCAGACACGCCGCTTCCCTTTGTAACGCTCATCTTTTATTGCACATTACAAGGATTACATTATAGGAATCAGTGTTGCGTTAGATAGAGGCCTGGTCTGTGGGAAAAAGCTGTGGTCAGTAAAATCTGTTGACAAGGTCCAATGATCAAACACACACACACGGATATTTTAAAATGTTACCATTATAAATAAACGTGAAAGTGATTATTGGAACTGCCATTTAGTTGTCTCTCAAATTTGAACTTGATTTTGATATGAAGAAAATGGCAATACTACTTCAAATATTAGTAATTATACAATGTTCTTTGATATTACCATGGTGTCGTACTGTATATTAGTTCTGATATCAAGATCATTGATATCTAAGATCTAGTTTTGTCTATTGTTATTTTTATTTATTTATTTCAGTATTGATACTTCAATTCAAATGAGTTTCTATTTTTGATACTAGTATATCGATTAGTATCTAGGTATTGATGTTTTTGGCACTGCTGCCAATATAAGCTCAGTGCACAGCCCAGCGCCGCCACTTCCTAATCCTAACCTCAAATAAATTGAATTATTACATTTAAAATAGTACCACAGTACCTAAAACAATTGACTTGTCCTTAATTATATTTTTTTAATCAATCATTTATTAAGTTTTAAATTTGGTTACCATTAGACACAAACACCTGCCTTAGTAAACAGTTACATTGTAAGTTAGCTCGTAACACGCTGTCTATGATCATCCACTCGTGACTCTTGTCTGGTGCGGAATCTTTAAATATTGATTATTTTTGCGTGGCTCTGGAGAAAATCCCATTAGGATAGAACTAAGGCGGAAGGGATTCCATGGACATTCAAGTCAACCGGAATTAGCAGAGCCAGGCTTCAGCAACCAAACCAAAAAACTGCCCAAAACCCGCAGAACGTCTGGTGCTGCTTGTATTTTCCTCTGTATTTATGAGCATAGTGCTTCCACAGGCAATCCACGGCAAAACTGGCATAGAGTGAGTTTCCACTCTTCACCATAAAACTTTCATTGTTTATACAATAGAGCAAACATTACATTTAATGAGTCATTCTAAAAAGTCTGTTGAATTCAGAATTCAAACTTTCAAAAGAAACCAATCTATTTGGACGATCTAATGCAGAGTTGCCTATTAGATTGTGTTCTACCACTCGATCTTAGAGGCGGTGGGGATCAGTCCCAAAACCTGAACAGTTTATGTAAACACTATTATCTGGAATACATGTGACAGTGGATAAACACGTTGTATGACCAGTGTGTTACACATGGAGGTCCACATAAACACGCGTGACCCGTGGGCTACAATTAGCGTGAGTAGTTGTTTTTATGTTTGTTTCCCTATGAGATTTGACACGGCAGTGGGACTGATTTAGAGTTATTAACTACCTTTACAAGAGATCCCCAGGAAACAACATTCATGTGTCTTGTTTCTTGCAAAAGTCATTTTTTGGTTAGAAAGGATGGGAATAAAATTAAAACCAAGACTAAATATCTAAAGTAAATAGGTCCATTCTGGTTTGACTTCCAGGGGCTTTGGTGTCTCTGAATACGTTTTCACATTGATTAATTTGCATCAAAGTGACACTAATTGCCTTGATTTCCTCTGATGAGTGACGATGGTTTTGGATTGATTTTTTGGTACCATAAATGCTTTTTTTATTCATACTCCATAATGCCACGCTCCGTGTACCATGTTATTATACTGCCACTGAAACCATCTCCTCTGCTTTCAGTAAATTGGATATTACCAGCTCTGTTTTTCCCCGGAATAGAAATGTATGCCCCACTGATGGGATAAAAAAAAAAAAAGAGTACGCCAAGAAAAGTTGAGAGATCTCAGAAAATTGAAAGAGGAAGCCTTCTATCACACCAGGAGTCTTACTGTGAACGTTACCAATGGCAATCAGATTTCACGCAGCAGTGTCTCCGAGCACAGATTGTTGTAATTATATAAAGTTTAGGCACTGAAGTGGGCTGCAGGATGTGCGAGGAAACCTAAGTGAAGAAATGCCTCTTTGCACCTGCTCTCACCACCTCTCGTCTGCCTTGACACCCTCAGAGGAGGAGACGGTGAATGCTCCGGTTGCTAAGGAAACGTCATCAACAACAAGGGAATCAGCAGCTGGATGTGCATAGAAGTGAAAATTAAAATTGGTAATGAAATGAACCAGACACTCATGGCATCTGAGCACACCTGGTTTTCTCTGGTGGAGATCTGTCATAAGGGGTGCACGGTGGCAGAGCGGTTATGGCTCCTGCCTCCCAATAAGGAGATCGTGGGTTCGATTCCTGGACCAGACCTACATCACACGATCTCTCTGGGTGGAGTCTGCATGTCCTCCCCGTGTTACCGTGGGTTCTCCCCGGCTTCCTCCCACCGTCCAAAGACATGCATGTGTTCAGGTTAACTGATGACTCTAAAGTGCCAGTAGTGAATGAATGTGAGAGTGAATGGTGGTATGTCCACGTTTATGTGTCAGCCCTGCAACGGGTTGGCCAGCCCTGCAACGGGCCCTGCAACGGGTTGGCCAGTGTACCCCACTGGGATAGGCTCATGTCACCCGCGACCCCTAACGGGAACAAGCGGTAGAAAATGAATGAATGAGATCAGTCATATCCTATTACTTTGTTTATGTCTCTCTCTATTGGTTTAGCCAGCACAGATATTTTTTTTATCCATCATAAAATAAAGTATCAGCTTTAAAGTAAAAAAATAATGAGACATTAAGCATGAACGGTTACGTGGCCAACCAGATGAATTCCCGCAATATTTGTGAGTTCACAACCGCTTGAGAATCCATCTGGTCCGGCTCGCACTGTTAGGTTTGAGCCGCCAATCACAGCACAGCATTGTGTTTTGGGCGGAAGTCAAAGGTGAAACGCTCAAAACAAACATGGCAGCATTGACAGACTTACTTTGGCTTATTTATGGACTATTTTGGTTTTGAAAAACATGCACTTAGAAGTGCTTTGTGCACTTGTGGAGGGAAAGAAGTCTGTACTTTTCTCTCAAGTGGATTTAACAACAGTTTGATTTCTCAGCTTGTTCAGCTGTTGTGTGCATCGACCAATCAGCTTGTTTATCATGACAATCCACCCTTTCTCGATGGCTTTCGGCGAGAGACTTTACAGATGAATAAATGTGTAGAGCTCAATTCAAAGTGCTACATACATCAATCTGGCATCAACTGTGGCCAGTAAATAGTCTTTTATACATTAAGCGATTGGCCTGAAACATAACTGAACCATTACCAAATCCAGGACCAGAATCAGTTGTCAGTTATCAGTTGCTTACGGGGAAAAACAATGGAGAAAAAATATATTATTGCGGACTAATGCAGAATCAATAGGCAAAGCACTAAACGTTGAGAGAAGTTTGATTTAGTTGGAAATGATAGATGACCAATGAACTCACATGTTTCACATGCGTCACTGAAATAAACTCATCTGATTGCAAGATACTGTACTCACTCTTCGTAAAGTATGGAGAAGTGTGTATTCTGGATTCCAGGCAAAGGAATCAATGCTTCTCCAGTTTTACTGTATAAAGTATTTGTAGTTTTATATCCAGTTGTTTGCACCTTCAGCATGTCACTTCTGTTACATCAAATGCTCTCCCTGATAAAGTAGTTTAATTTTCCCAATAGTATAAACTGGTATGAATGCTAAAATATGCTCCACTATTTTGCCTGTAGAACAGTGATATCCCTTTCCATTTCTTCACTGAGACTGGCCTGGAACAATATATTGTCGCTACCTGCCGCTTTTTTCTGTAGAAATGAAAGCTCAAGTGTCACCACTTGCATGGCGCGTTTTTGAAATGTCGAGTATATTATGGCAGAATATGATAGGGGAGGACAGGCCTGACGGTCCACACAAACTCTTCCCTTCACCCGCTGCTGGATAACGAGGCCCAGGTAAAAAAGGAAAGCTAAATCAGTGCTGACACTCTGTTGTGGTGCTCCCTGTATTAATGACAGTATCCCCCACTCCTACTGTACACAGCCTGCCACCACTGCCTGCCTCCCCTGCATACACATCTAACAGCTACCATGCCTTTTGGTGGCAGAGTGACAACTTACTTCAGATGCCCCGTCACCCCTGCTGAAGCCTATTTAATAATCTGGATCCTCCTATATCACACCACCTCTCCGGCCTTTCTCCCTGATTGCCTGCTCCAGTGGCCTGGCCTCACCGGTGTCTTTGAGTGGGTGTGCGCGGGCTTGGGTCTGGAGCGACATCCATCACGCCCCTCTCTCTCCTGCTCCTCCTGCCTGGGTGTCCTCTTGTGTGTGAGGGCTTTTTGACCTGCTTTGCTTCCTCCATCTAATCTTCTCCTGGCTGCACCCATCTGTCTCCTGGCTTTCATGTACATTGAAAACATGCAAGCGATACAGGCTTTCTTAACCAGTTCCAGCCTCGCTCCTTCTTCTTCCTCCACACTGGGTTTGTGTTCCCAGTCTCCAGCGTGTGTGGTGCGGTGCTATTAATGGCTGCTTGGTCGTCTGCTGTGAGGGAGCGGTGGAGCTGCACATCTGAGACTTTGGAAGCAGAATGGTCATTAAAAGCCCAGTCTCTCTCGCGGCAGGAGAGTGTTTTGGAGCCCCTTATTGGATGTTGCACAACAGTTGTGTTCCCACTGGGGGAAATAGCCAGCCCCATCTTTTGCTTAGGCTTCAAAGAGCATCTGACAAAGTTCAGAAGCAAGCACATTAGCCGTTTCTATCTAATCTGCTCAAACTGAATGTAGATTTGTCACATGGGTTGAAGATTGTAGGAAACAGCCAAAACATAACTTTTATTTAATTTATGGACAACAGAGGAGTGATATATGGGCTTCTCAGTGCATACATTAAAGAAGCTGTCTGCATCAGTATCCTGTCTGTGGATGTATAAACAGGAATGTCTATTCATAGGCCGAGTCCGAGGGAAGGGCTGGTGAAGAGCCACTGAAGGTCGTTTGGTGACTTTTTCCCCCTCTTCCTGTAAGCAATCAGGATAAAAGCCCTGCTTCTGAGGAAGTGCTCCCCTTTTAATGGAACGTCTTGGACATTAAAGACAGCCAGTGTGGAGGATCCTTCATGCCAATGTCAGCTTTCATTTTTATTAAGACTTCTGGGTTATTGAGCTCCATAAATGTGCATGTTAAATGCCTGGCTTTTATTGCAAAATGGGTTTTGCGTCGTTATAATGCAGGACACCTCCAGCAAACAGAGAAACCCTCAATCGCTGTGTGATGCAGTTTATTTTAATAAACGAGCGTTGTTTATAAATCATATGCAACCATTACCCTTTGTATTGTAGGTTTTTGATATAATGCTTGGTATTGTAAATGTCTTGCTCTTTTCGATTATGTAATGACATTTATTTAAGAGGATACAGGAAGACTAGCGGCCATTAAATGGGCAGCAAATGAATCCTAATAAAACAATACATGATATTCAGACCAAGATCAGACAAGACATGGATTATTAAGGGACTAAAATGCACAAAATATTTATCTTTAATCAAATATGAAAAACTTGGTGACAACTCCTCATCTTAATCTCATATTCTACTCCACTACAGACTATAATGTGATTCATCTAAAACATCACTTGATTTCATGGGAATTGACGTGATTCTGCACAATTTCCTCAAGCTTATTGAGAGAGAACTGGGCTGGACTCTGATTGGATTTCTATAGCGATACAATACAAACGAGGCTTTATGTGTTCAGTGCATTTGTCTTGTGGTCACAGCGCGTCAGTGCAAAGACGCTTGGGAAGAAGATGGGTAATTAGCGTGCAGCAATGTACAAGACCGTGTGAAGAGATAAATACCATGATGCTATTTGTGGTAAATGTCATAATATTTTAAAACACTTGTACTACTTAATACAGGAAGAGAACACGCAATGTTCACAATTGACAACATATAATTAAATCGACAGCAGCATACTGAATAACACTGTGAAATAAATGGGCTTTTTAAGCTGCTATTAAATACATTGTTCGCATTAAAGTTATGGTAATTATCAACCCAGTAGGAACTCCACACGGCTAATGAAATAAGCAGGAAATGTTTTTGTAAAAGTATTAATTGTAACTTCTTTAACTATAGGGATGTGTTGTTTTGAATAATAATAAGTGTTACAGAGTATGGGAACCTGCATGTGGTGGCTTATCTTGCCTTGTTGATTTTGAAGCACAAATCAGCCCCGGTGATTGCTGTGTGACATGTATTTAACTGCTGGACATATAGGGGAATGAAATAGCACTGGCAACACATTTATTGGACTTGGGATCAATCTGCCTCTGTCAATCCTGCTGATACAGTACAGGCATTACTGAGCTGCATCGCCACGAGCAACAAGCAGTGCACCGACAATCATTTACCATAAACATGCAGCTTGTAGACTTCCATTTAAGTCCACAAACTGCTCTGTGGCTGCTGGGAAAAGTGTGGATGTGTTTTAGCTTTGATACTCTACACAATCATTCTCCAATCGAATCTTAGGCTAATATAGTAGTTTAAAGTATACATACAAACATAATTGTAGCGAAACACCATACTATCATTATACTATCATTGGTAGGGAACAAAAACATATTTTGAAGAGTTACAATGTCTTGGACAATGTCAGGATAATAATCTTAATTAAGATCTATTTATTTGATGGAACTAGATTATTTACTTGTTTCAAAATGTTTCTGACTTGTTTCAATTCAGCACTTATTACTTCAAGCCAAATGATTTGTCAATGTTAAGAACATGTCCCTTACCCCACTGGCATTTTTCTTCCAATCCAATTATTTATATAGCACATTTTATAAAATGTTTAAAAACATTAAAAACAATTAATTAAACAATTTCTCTATCAATGGTCTTAATGGTCTTAATAATAACAAACCCCTAAAACAATAAATAGATACTCAAAAACAGTATACAGAACAATACATTTTATAAAAGTAATAAAATAAACTAGATGCTGTTGCAATAGCTGAAGCTATGCGAGTGACTGCGCAATTGAATTCGTGTGATGTTGGTATGGTCCGGGATTCGAACCCATGACCTCCTGAATGGGAGGCAGATGCTCTAACCGCTCTGCCACCGTGCACCTGCTAAAAACAGTTTAAACACCAAACTTTCCTGTAGAGGACCAACAGAAAGGCTCCCACTGTAAAAGATAGGGAAAAATTGCTCGGCAAATTATGAAAAAACTACAAAAGGTACATGTACCAAAAGTAATAGCAGACATTAGAAGGCTAGGAACTATTGAAAAATGCAAAAAAATTTAAAAGAATTGAAAAACTGTGGCCTGTGAAACGTGCCGAAAAACCGGAAAATACAAGAACAAATAGTGACTGCCTATAGGCATAGGCAGTCACTCAATAAAATGATAAAAGACTCAGGGAACCACACTCATTCGCCGTTAAAATCCCTCTAATAAAAGTTATTTTGGGTATTTTAAGATAAATTATCTTACAACCAGTCAGAAATGCTGAAATATTCTATGCCATACAACCAGTTACATCTCATCTAGTCAAAACTACTCAAATCCAGACTAAAATTCTATTTCTATTTGAGTTGAATTGCTGCTGCAGAAGATCATGGTTTGAGTGTTATTTACCCATCAACCCGATAATCATGGGATCAATACAAACGCTAACCATTGTGTCCTTGGGCAAAACACCTGTCTTATGTGTAACTTGTGAGTGATTAGTGGTGACAAAGGGGCCGGATTGGCAGCCACACTTCCACCAGTCAACCCCAGGGCAGCTGTGGCTTATCACCACTGGATATGCAGTGGTCTGGAAGGGCATTCGGTGCTAAAACTAGACACAAATCAATGCATGGTTGGAGGTTGATTTGTATTCTAGGGAGCAAAATAGAACAAAGGAGAAAGCTATTGGTTTAAAAAGGTATGCACTACCCAATAGTGCATTGACAACCTGTGTATACGGCAGACAACAAAGCCAGATAGTCAGCGTAAATAAATACACGCATTCTTGTTCCATGGAGATGCCATCCCCCTGGTTTAATTATCGCTCTTGTCAATCGAGGCAGAAGAATACAGCACCTGACACGGCGCGTCCCCATTCTCTCATCTCACATAGGCCGTATTCACACCCTGAGATGCACAGACACCCTTCAGCTAACAGTCAAATCAGAAAAAAATGGAGGAGATAGCGACGTTTTGTTGCCCCAAACAGCCAGGTAACTTTACAGTGCTGGATCGCTGAATGACTTTGACACTTCGGAAATGGGGTCTATTCAACTTTGACAATTGTCCCTGGTTTTCTCAAGCACCAGGCATTTGCACAACAATGGCAGCTGGGGTGTGTATTGAATAACATCCCCAAGCAAGACACGCTTTATGCGGCTATTTTTCAGAGGTGACTCCCACTCGCATTTCCTTTATTAGATATTCCACATTGTCGGCCGCATAGCATAACTGTCTAAGCCACTTTTTGGCCAAATTGAGTTTTTTGTCTCATTCTACTCTCCAGACCCTGCCGCTTCTGGAGGTGTCATTGGCACCATCCTCGACTAATCAGAAAGACTTTTTTCCAGCCCCCCAAAAAAGACCCAAAAAAACAAGCTAAGACATCTTCTTGACTTGCCGTTTGTGCACCAAATACACTGCAGTCCTTGAAAGAACTGTGTCTCTGCTGTCTTAAAGTGAACTGTCAGCTTTAATCTTCAAAGGTCTGGTAAAGCAAAGATTACACTAACCTTCTGTGCTCTAAACATACATATGGTCTGTTATGACTTTCTTTCTCTCTTTTCCATACACAGTATAAATGTTAAAGTATAGGGAAACATGCACAATATCATGAATTATCACTTGTAAATTCTGATCCATCGTAAATATTTTATGATTATCGATATTATACAAATCTAGTCTACACTACAAAAATAATACAGATATATGAAAAAAAAAATAGCTTTGCGTCAAAACAAAAAGATAAAAATAAATAAATACACCATAGTGGTTTGGTTATTAAACTGCATCAACAAAGGACAATACTGATTATAAATTATTCATGGTAAAGTAATTAAATTCAATTTATTTTATAGCCCCCAAAAGCATGACAACAGTTGCCTTGATGGGCCACCGGTAGAAAGCAGTTTAAATAAACAATGTTTAAGATAATTTAGCAAATGTATAACAGTCCCAGAGCGCCCCCTGTTTTTGAGCCTCCTTCTCATCAAGGAAAAACTACCCATAAACTCTGTGGGAAAAAGTAGAAACCTCTGGGAGAACCACAGTGAAGGAGAGATCCTACTCCCACAGACGGACAGACTGCAGATGGACCAGGACTGACACATCCACCTGGACCAGAACCACTCAGGAGGAAGGAAGGTGGTTGTCATCTAGTGAGAGAGAGTTCCTCTAGACAGATGAGGAGCAGTTCTTTTAGTGTACAGAGTTCCTCCAGGCAGATGAGGAACAGTTTATCTAGTGTAGAGAAAGTTCCAGGCAGATGAGGAACCATTCATCTAGAGTAAATTGTATCAATCAAATCCAAAAATTAATTTAAAAAAAGGATATTTGATTTTGGGACATGAGTTTTCAGCACTCCTAAAAACTTGACTTGCTCAAGTGACTTGCTCAGTTATGCTATGAGGCTGTCGATGTCAGAGATGGGGCCTTGATGAAGTGAGAGTGAAAGCATTACACCTGACAGAGCAACACATGGCTTTTACGGTGACATTATGGAGTGTGCATGGCTTCAGGTCTTTCCACAAGGAGACTCTCCCATGGGCCTCTTTTCACAATGGAAACCCACACATGTTATTTTCAAAGGTCAGGCATAGATGGAACATTACATTTAAACCATTGATATAGTGCAAGCTTCATGCATCGCCTTGTTGGCCTTGCTCTTCTGTCTGCACCTAAAGAGGCAATTACACCACACATTACAGCCAGTGAAAGATAGCACAAAATAATGGATTCACTATTTGGTTCAAATAAACTATGATTTGCCTTTTGCCCCATGGCTGGATTTTAAAATGAGCAGCCTTTGTTGCATCTTTTCCATTAACAGTGTAATTCTACTTTGTATCCCTTGTAAGAATTGCATATATTTCACAAAAAAACAACCAAAAAACAGAGGATTACTTACCAACTAAAAGCTATTAGTCGCCTTTGAACTTGAAAGGAACTGTGAATAAATTAACTCAAAAAGCAGCCTTTCTCGTTTAATTGCAAATAAAAATAAAAAAAAACTTGAACCAAGCCCTGCAAAAAAGAATGGCTATAGAATATTACTGGGTAACGGCATAAAGACTGGGTCAGATAACCAGCTCCAGGTAACATCTCACAATATAATTTGCAGCCTCTGTGTCCATTTCAGAATGGCGGCTTTACCTCGAGCAAAATGAAGAATTGACAAATGGGCTGTGAATGGTAGAAGCAGTCCATCCAGCCGCTGCAGCCATCAGTCTGTGGGCCGTGTGTGGAGCTCAGCCTATAAAGCACAGGGTTATAGGAGTTAAGAAGACTGGGCAGTGGGTCACAGAGAGAAGCAAAGGATAATTGAGCGCTCTAGTAAATCCATGCTTCCATCAACCACGCTAATAGCTACAGGGGTATTGCCTTTACAGTACCTGGGCCTGTGTGAGTAGTTGGCCATATTTACTTGATTGCTTCTTGCAGTAGTTTCTTTTTTCTTTCTTTTTTTCCCAGCCCCCACCCTTTTTTGTGTGTGTTTTCCTACATATATACACTTTTTTCCTTGTAACATTTTAAATTCTTTCTCATCTTATCCTTTTTGTTGTTGTAATTTCTCCCTTCTGTTTTATATTATTTAGGCCAAGAACAGATTCAGCTTATTATTTAAGCCAAATCAATCTAATTACCTCAATTACGTTATTTTCGGACCAAATGGTTTTGTATAACTAATCATGATTAGTCCAAAAGTGATCTCAATCATTATCTATACCTGCTCTAAAACACATGCTAAAAGACCTTTTTTATAAGTAAGACAGCAGCATGTCAAAAAAGAATAAGACATTTCAACACACAATATAAAACACATTTTATTTGAAAATATTCTCTATCTAGAAGTCGCCATATTTCACCCTTTATTTGGTTGAGAGTATATTTAAAAACATTCAGTGTGCAATACAAATAATTGTTTAACTCGTCGACTAATCGAACAAATAACCGCTGACTAGTCGACCTCTAAAATAATCGTTAGTGACAGCCTTTATGACGATTACAGTTTTGACAGAGTAAGATTATGCTGAAGCGATAACATTTTCCTCCCATTCTGGCTCCTCCACCCACTTCTGCCCGTAGCCACACTTACTGACGCGAGCTTGGGAAACTCGGCACGCATGATCTGCCTCAGCAATATTCGGGGAGACAAAACAATGAGGACCCATCTGCTGATCTATGCCTGAGATTGCTTTTGGAATCTAATCGGCGCTGATGAACGAGCCGGCTACAGAATATGTCACCTGATCATGACCCGAAATCCCCAACGCCAAGACTCCGGCAAGTCATTAGTTCAGGTAGAAGCCATCGCCTGTGAATCATTTTCTGATAAATCATTGTGCATACATGGGCGCAGTGGTATGACTCCTAATAAGGGTTGACAGCAGTGGCGGTCGGGGGTATGACGTGCGCTCTCTGCCTGTGTCCCTTATCTTCTTTGAGGCTTTAGATCAATTAAACCAACCACCGCGTCACACTGCGCCCATCCGTCTCACCTATTTCCGGCTCATGATTGGTCTATAATGACTTTATGGAGGTCTTTGTAGCTGTTGTAGTAGTTGTTTACAGTAGGAGTAGTAGTAGTGGCTGTTGTAGCAGTAGGATAGATAAATACGTTATTCATTCAGAGGGAAATTCCTGTTGCTGTCTGTTGCTCACATTCACACACAAATTATGAAGAAAACCTCTAATTTAAAAGATTAAGACTTAGTAGTCAGTGTTGGAGGATGCGCTCAATGTTGTTAGCAGCACCACATAAGATTACTGGTGTATGGCACGCCACTTGCATGTCTTCATGGAGATGGAAAGTAAACACAAAAAAACAAAAACTTTTCAATGCAATCAATCAGTTTTATGCATTTTTTGTGACTGTTCAAGGCCAAGTAAAAACATCACAATTGAAACAATAATCCACAAGAAAAAATGACATGTCAGCTTTAAGAATAGTTGTGTTAAATGTAGTAAATTAGTTAAAACATTTTGCTGATCTTTGTTGTATTGGTATTGGTTTGCTTAAAGTCTATGTGACAGGTTCTCATTTTTCTCTAATATTGATTTAGTTTGGTGGAAGGGCACCTGTGTTAAATATTTATCATAGTTAACATCTGTGAAGTAGCAGTTTGTGAAAAAAATAAAATGTGAAAAATGTTTCAAATGACAGGAAGTCAGGAAGAGTTCTAAAATGGAATCCCTCCACTTATGTCATCAAAAAGCAACATACAGTTGAAAATAAAGAGACACATGAACATTCACACCTTAACATTCAACTGAAACATCTTTCAGACAGTTTAAACAGTCATTCAACAAAATAAAGGTGTTATCAGGTATTTTAATTTGTCAAATCATAACCATTGTGTAATTTATATGGATTTTGGCCCTTGTTTTCAAAATGGTTGCTAGGAAACAGTTGAATTACCTCCACCCATGTCATATGCTGCCCATGACCAGGAAGTAACATTATAAACTTTACGAAAATAGTCAAACTGGAGACAATTAAGAAAAATACTTCATAAAATATAATCACGTTCAATACATTTTAGTGAACTGTGACGTCTAACCTGTCATATAGACTTTATAGCTCGGGCTTGAACTAAAACGTCACCATGAACATGTTAAAAATCACCCCACAAACCATGAAAAGTACTTTTTTACCTTTAAATCCAGTTCAAAAATGTAGTGGACCAGAAAAGGCAGATACTTGCTCTCAAATGTAAAAGTATGAATTGTAAAATTGACTTGAGTAAGGTACAAATACCTAAAAATATTACTTAAGTACAGTACTTTTACTTTTGTACTGTGTTAGTTTCCACCACTGGTAGTAGTGCCATAGATTGTACATTTACTATACTTGTTTCTGTATATTTGGTAAGACACAGTCAGCCGTGAATTAATCTCAAGACAATTGCGGCACAAAGCCCATACAGCATGTGCACCAAACCCCTTGGCCATAGTGCAGCACTTACTTCATATGTATCTCCATTAGACCATTAATATTTCATTGTTAAATTTCAAAGCTTTTTCTCTGTCCTTTTTTCTCATAGTCTTTCTCTTTTAGCAAACACACCCTCCCCGATGTCTCTCCTCCGCCGTTCTCTCCCTGGCACAAGTGTAAAGCATCCATTATAGAGCCATGCATGGGTGTCTGTGTGAGCGTTGGAGGGGGGACTTGGCACTCGTCCTGCCCCACCTGCAGAGGAAGCACTGACAGCTGAGCACTGGGGGGCTCGTCTCTCTCTCTCTCTCTCTCTCTCTCTCTCTCTCCCCCGGCTCTCCCTCTCCTCCGCCACCTCCACCACCCATCTCCACTGACCTCTCTCCTCCCACACTCCCACACCTTCTCTCTCTGCCTTGGACTATTCCCTGTTGTTCAAATCATATTGGCCCAATTCTTTGCTACCGCTCACTCGTTTCCCTTATGCTTCTATTTTGTGATTCACTACGCTCATCCATCTTTTATCCGCTGGTGCAATGTGCATCTGACTGTCTGTTTTTATCTGTTTCTCTAAATTACGCCAAAGCTGTGAACTTATTCCCAGCACGCATCTACAGAGCATACCAATATTGTTCTTCTTTTTCATTTTGTTTCAATTCAAATGGTTTTATTGTGACTCCAAGATGAAAGTCGTTGTAAATGTAGTACTTTTACAAAACAGAGACACTGTTACGAAGCCACAGCTGTTTTACACCATGTTTTAGACAGATTTTGTAAAAAAAAAAAGTTGGTTGTAGTTCTTATTCAATTTAGGAATAAAAGTTTAGTCGATACATTTATTAAAATAACTTTAATCAAAGCACTATTTTCTGATGGTCAGTGTAATTTGGGCATTGCGGTTAACTATCTGATGGAAGCTGGATCAAACTCAAATGAGCATCTGGGACAAGCTGTTGTGATCTTCCATATATCTTCCATCAACAATCAACAAAGACATTTCAAAACTGATTACATTATAAGGTCTAAGACATATTATATCTTAAGGCTCATTTGTGTTTGAGACACATACCGTACGGATAGAGGCGCCTGTCCATCCTCTGCGTTGTTCTGTCCGTCAATTGGTCCGATGTTATTTGTATGCTCACAACTTCTGGATGCGTAACTGAGCTGTACATGTGCTGACCACCGGGGGCAGTGGTGAACACAGTGCAACAGCTTGAGCTTGACTTTTTAAAAACAAGTAGAATAATCTGCAAAACAAATCAATTCTCACCCCGTTTTCTTGACTTTTTTCCACCAAATGTGATCTAAAAACTGATGTGGGCGTTGCCATGTTTGTTTTTCTAGTTGCACTTTTTCTTCTGTTTTGGTCAATTCTCTAAATTACTCTGATCGCCATCTGATGGTTATTTACCAGAACACAGCATTAGAACATTAGAAACTGTTGGAAGCCAATATGAAGCTATAAGATAAAAACACTTTGAATACACAGATCTGTTTATACACAAATAGTGCATAAATGAGCCTTTAAACCATCAGGTAATTTGCTTTAATTCAAATTTTAAAGATGTTGAATGTGTTTTCAATTTGAATTGTAATCAGCACACATACGTGTACATCACAGAACATGTCAGGGGTTAATTATATAGTTATATTAGTTATTAGTTATAGTTAGCCTTTCACTTCTTTACAGCTCGTAAGGCACCAACGACAGCTAGCAGCAGGGTTTATCTTATGTATTGTGTCAACTTGCCCCATGTTGTTTCCATTTCTCTCATGTCCATTTTAAGTTGTATAGTCACCCTTTTCTGTCATTAGGCAGAGTCAAGAAGAAGAAAACAAAAACAGTACATTGCAGTCCTTGCGGCTGTCTTCTCCCAAACGTCTATGGACAGGCAGATTCCATTCAGAGAAATGTCTGGTCTTTAATCAAAGCACTATTTTCTGATGGTCAGTGTAATTTGGGCATTGCGGTTAACTATCTGATGGAAGCTGGATCAAACTCAAATGAGCATCTGGGACAAGCTGTTGTGATCTTCCATATATCTTCCATCAACAATCAACAAAGACATTTCAAAACTGATTACATTATAAAGTCTAAGACATATTATATCTTAAGGCTCATTTGTGTTTGAGACACATACCGTACGGATAGAGGCGCCTGTCCATCCTCTGCGTTGTTCTGTCCGTCATTTGGTCCGATGTTATTTGTATGCTCACAACTTCTGGATGCGTAACTATAACATAACATAAGTTGTATAGTCACCCTTTTCTGTCATTAGGCAGAGTCAAGAAGAAGAAAACAAAAACAGTACATTGCAGTCCTTGCGGCTGTCTTCTCCCAAACGTCTATGGACAGGCAGATTCCATTCAGAGAAATGTCTGGTCTGTCTGTATTAACGTGTGACTTATGTGTGAACTGTTCTTTTTAATTATACATTTGACATGACTAATGATTGCTAAAAGGAAACTCAATTAGTATTCCTCAAAGCTTTATGTTCAGCTCATATTGTTGCCTGTTTTTCTGTTTGTTTGTCAGAGGAACAGAGAATAATTACTTGACCTTTGACCTTTAGTGATGACCACAGGAGCTGTGTTGGTGTGTAGCTCACCTCTGCGGCTTGCTAGGTCAATTCTTTAGTGTCACTACATCTGTTTGTATTCACCTGCTAACGCTCAGTGCCTGTGCATGAATAGCACTCTGATGAATGCTTGAGAGGACATATATCAAGTCCAAGCATGACAAGCAAGTATGACCAGTGATCATCAACATCTATAATTATATCAGCATAAAAAGAGTATGGATGTTTGTAGTGGTGGGAACTCAACTTCTGAAATTATCTTGAAATGTAAATTGCACGGTTCTGTTTGTACTTTATTCGCCAAGAGGAAAAATATGTGTTTGCCACTTTACTTATGATTATATGCCCCAGAGAATATAGCATTTTCTATACATGCTTGGAAAGTCTGTGTTTGCAGACAGAATGATTTAGACCGAAATTGATTTTCTTCAGAAGATAATAGGAGCCACCAAGAACATCAGTCCAGACCTCTCGGCAGGAAAGGATCAAATGTGATCTGACACATTAATGACACATTTTGTTATCATATTGAGTAACTTCAACACATATTAAAGCACACACTATTTTACCAACACGTTTAATTCAAGCAGAGCAAATGCATTACCCTTCACTGGGAAATTTGCATAGTCTGAGCACAATGAAATCCCCAAAGAGAAGAACTTCAACAAACACGCTGACTTGCAGAAAGCTCCACTATAAAGGGCCAACACTCTGTAACCTGACAAAAAAGCTGAATCTTTAGCTCTCGTGCCCACAAGGCTGTAATAGATTTTTAGCTTAGCGAGCTAACATAAGTTATAGATTCTCCTCACTAGTAGAAACAGAATGACTCACAAGATCGAATGGCATATTGTCAATGTGTTGGATACAGCAATGTGAACTACTGCACTACTTTCACTTTTCCAGATGGGACTAAGTTAGATCAAGAGGGTGAACACTACTACTACTACTACTGCTACTACACAGACTATCTCAGAATAATATAACATTATTATTATTATTATTTGTTAATTTTTGAGTAATTTCAAAATGTAAAATACATTTTGTAGTAATGTTAACATTTTCATGAATAGAGCACAGAAGTCTTTGATAGAGAGGATTTCATTGAATGAGTCCACTGATGATGGCTTGTGCTGGACCCGGTCATTTCCAAAGCCTGCGGGTCTGTGGTCCCTGTGGCCTTCTGCACGACTCAGAGAAAGCCTTCACAAGGAGCACTCAATAATCCATCTGGCACTGGACTGCTTTTTCACAGCTTAGCTCCAAGCTGTCCGCTTTTCACACAAGAGATGGCAAATGTGACAGTTGTACAAGTTTGTCACTCTTTTTGGCTGCTAGTTATGTAAAAGGTCACTGCTCATCAAAGACTGCAGGTTCTAAAACGTGGATGTTTATAATCAGATTTACTTTAATATTCCACATAGTATTGGGCTTTCAATTGAGACGAATAGACATTTTCCCAAACCATTGAAAATATTTACATAGGGTCATGTTATTTTTATTACATGCTATACTATATAATATAAAAGTTGATGAATATAATGGGAAGGTCATGAAAACCTACAGCTAATGGTTCTGGACTATCATCCACAGAAATAAGCACTTTTAGTCTCTTCCAGTTTACAAAATATCCTGTGAATAAAAAGTGACACACAAGTGAAAGCTGAGTAAAGAGCGTGTTGCACCATGGATCACACCTGCAGGAGGCACATCAGATGACAAGGCTATCTGACAGACAACATTTAATAAAACAATTCCTCTTGGTGCAGCCTTCACACATAATACGGCATCTCAAAATGGGAAAAACTGGCTTCACTCCAGGAACATTTCTCCTTGTTTAAGTGAGCACACTGCATTCAGATGCTGACAAACCCATATGGCACGCTGTTAATCTTGATCGATGCCCACTACCACAAAGACTTGTCCCATTCAGAACATAATAGAATGCAGCTAAGTAACATTTCACCAAAATTCAAAGCCGTTATCTGTGTGATCAATTATGGACCTCACAACAACAGCTGTTGTGTTCAAAGTTCATGAGGATTTCCCTCCATTGCACACTATGGCGCTTGTAAAATCCTCTCCACAACAGTGCTATTGCTATTCTTAGGGTTCCCCTCAGAGCACATACCTAATTGGAGTCTTGCTCGTCCTGAACATGCAGCTATCCTCTACACAGACGTTTTATGGGGCCGCTGAGTGACTGCAGGATCCTCTGTCTGGCTTTTCGGTGCCTGTTTGGAAAGCATGTCCTGGGACTCTTGCTCATTGGTGAAGGCTTCATTACCAGAGATGGGAGGTGACAGCAGAGGCAGAACAGCTGTTAAGTTAAGCGTTCAGCATTGTTAGCCAGCCTCCACCGTATGCCTAACTGCTGAAATCCATCCCCTAGCTGCTAATAGAATGCTCATTAGGAGAGGTACAGGAGAAATGATGGAAAACAGCGCCACTCAGTTTTCAAGCCCAAAAAAACGTTTACCTGCTCCTCCTCTCCCTCTGGTGTCTATTAAAAAGCTGTATTGAATCAACACGCTCTCTGTGGAGCCACCGATTGTGCCGCCGAATCTGACCTCTGACCTTAACCTCTGGGAGTGTGTACCAGTGCTTCCTTCGAGACCATAACAAGAAAATATTTGTATTCATTCATCCAGTGAAGTACTGTTAAAATGTTTGTAAGAATGGTAAATATGTATTAAAATATGGGTGTTCAGTTCTAAAAATGCCCTTGTGCCTCTGTCCAAATATGTCACAATGAAGTCTACAAACCATATAGTAATTTATTCATTTATGGAGTGCGCTGGTTATTCTTCAAATGACATATACAGTAAAAACACTCAAAACATATATACAAATGGCAATGGGGATCATAAAATTCAGTCTTAGTTTTATTCTTACCAGCTTGGGGCTTTTGCATAGTGCTGTACGCTAAAAGATCTCAAAGGACCTGTGATGCCAGAAGCTACAAACGTCTTGAAGATGGAATAGTTTATTCGTACTTGTTTGTGAGCATGTCCCCTTGTTATTTTGGTGTTTTTACACCGGCTCTAAGAATGTTAAATTATTCAAGCAGCGTCAATTTTTCAAACTGTAATTTATCACCAACAAAAACGGCAAAAGTCTATTTTACCATGTCAAACCTGATAGAGCCAGCAAGAGAGATGTAAAAAGTGCTACACCCAAAATGATGTGAAAATCTGACAGTGTGGTAAGACCGATAGTGGATTCTATGCCAAAAAGAAAATAAATAATATATCTGTGGTGCACCTCCTGTTGTGGCCAAAAAAGTGAAAAGAGATGATGGTTGGTGGCAAGTGTTGTTCGATTAAAATTCAAACGATGTGGACAGGGAGACAGGGAGCACAGGGACATGAGGAGACTGGCACAAATCAGCGTGTGGTGGAACTGATATGCCCCAAGCTATTTACAGTATGACAGCCCAGTACACCGCTGTCATAGGAGGGTACACAGGACCCTTTTTCCACTGTGAATACTAATACAGGAGTTAAGTTTGAAAAAAAAGACTGGCGACAGTGATGGATAATTCTTTATTACAAGCTAAATGATGTGACTGAGCTGTTTTAATATAACCACAAGACAAAAAAGGCCATTTAAGAGTGTGTTTGCAAATCTCTGATTACATCTTCACAGATGTTAATTTTACTCAATATTAAATTGAAGTGCTAAAACTGACAAAATCACACGCTGTAATATTGTTGAATTACCTCAATGTGAATGTTTTTGTTTTTGCTCCGAGAGGCTTTTTTAAAGACATGGTTAGCCGCATCAGTGTGTGGTGATAGCTGCTCTGGCCTTCACATGGTCAGCATCCTCTGAATGCATGATTTATAATATATTTGCATGAATATTCACAGTGTATAAAAAATAGTATTGTCAAACGGAAGAAAATGTATGACTTATAGGATAAATTATCAACTCTAAATACAAAGACAATACTTTGTTTCAGCAAGCCTCTGCTTACATTCATTGAATATTTAGGGAATATATGGATTTATATTTTTTGTTGTTGTTTTGAAGACAAAATTAAAGGAGAGAATATATTGGTAGATGTAGTGAACGAGAACACAGTTTACCCCTGAAAAAAATGATAAGATTCACGTCTGACACGTTGTACAGTAACAGCACTGCCACACTCAATGCTCTGGACAGACATGTGTTGGGGTGAAACGTGGGCCTGTGTCGGCTGCTCTGACGTTGGCTGCCGTTGAACGAGCGCTGGGATGACATTGAGAAAGTGAAGCGTGCCGGGTGCAGCCTCCCTGACAGACGTACGCGCTCGTTCCACTGCCTCCCAACACAAACATGAAGGCAAGTGCACGAGCCTCAGAAACACACCACACGGACACACACAGGCACGTACACATGACTGTGGCAGGTTCGCACCCCTGGGATTGACCGCTGCTAAAGGTTGCCCTGCTTGAATATTCCCTTCTATACAGTGCTCTCCAGAGCTCAAACTGAACAGCAAACATGCACAGACGGACTATGTGTACATGTAAGTCCAGCGTATCTGCACTGTGGGATCTATACTGAGCTACAGCTGTGCCCACTGCCGCTGGCAAACAAACTGGAGAGGAGGGTGTAGGCAAAGTAGGTCTGCACTCTGCTAGAAAAATGTGCTATGCAGTGCAGCAACTTTTGCTTTGGGGTCACAAGCCAAAGAACCTTCTGTGGCAGTCGCAACATCTTTAGCCAGATTGCAACATGAAAAGAAATAATATAATGTCCAAAAAAGTGTTCAAGTCATATACAGATAGTAGACAAAGGCATGTTACTATTAAAGAGTGAACTGAACATAAAAAGAAAGTAGTGCCGTTTCAAATGTTATTTTTTGATATCTTTTTGTTATTCTGCTCCATTGCCCACCGCCTGGTTTGAATGTATAAGACTGATAATCTGAAGTGTGACCACTGAGGCAGAAAGGCGACTATTGGATGGTTTTCTTACCTCGGAGAGACACTGGGTGCATATAAAGTCCTGCTCATGCATGTTCTCACTGCAGACACATGGATAAATCTCAAATGAAACTGCAGCTGTATATGTTTGTATTTGTGAGATCAAAGGGCAGAGTATATAGGGCACATGTTCATCATGTACTTCAGTAAAAACACATGTCCAAAGTTATTTTCACAAACAACACAGCCCTTGGCGATTGCTGATTTTCTCATAAGAGTGGTTTAATTTAAATAATAGGTGCACCGCAATAAACATGCCACCTAGCATTTATTAATAAAGTGTTTTATTGCTCAAAACCTTGAAAAACATCAATTCTTACTGTGAGTGGAGTCGCATTGCCACAGATCTGAGCTGTAACTTGGCCTTGGAGTGTCGCCAGCTTGTCTCTATGGAAATAGATGAGGTTAATGCCATACAGTGGAACATTCTAGGCGAAGCAATAACATCGCATGGAGACAAGAGGTACCCTTCACCAGAAAAGTTAAGCAGTACCCCTTTAACCGTACGCGAGCACAATGGCAGACTAGTTAGAGCGTCTGCAAAATTTGTGGAGTCATTCTTAGCAAAGCATTTGGTCCTGAACGTGAACAAGACCAGGGACAATAGCAATGGTGTTTACAAGAAGGGCATGAGATGATTTTACTTCCTGAGAAAGTTCACTGTGTGCAGCAAGCATCCTCTAATAGTCTGTGGTTGCCATGCTCTGTACTTCGCTGTGGTCCGATGGGAAGAAGCACCAACAAGAGGGTTGTAGCTTTGAGACAGTTTTCTGACCTGTCCAACCTATGCGTGTTATCCTGAGATCTGCTGAAATTGGACGTTCCAGCTTGAACAAATGTCACTAACTGTCTATTGCACCAAAAGCCCATGGTTGCTGTATTAGGTCTATGTCTAGTAGGAATAAGTGTAAAATAATAGACGATTAATTCTGCTTGAGGCAACGACAGAAACATGAACAAAATCAAGATGTTATAGATGCAGGTCTAGTGCAAACTCACAGTCCCCATATGGCACTGCACTTGTAAGTCGCCTTGAGAAATAACCTTCCTGTAAAGCGTATTGCCGTGGGGTCTGACTCTGTCTATAGTCTGCAGTGTTGGAGTCACACAGTAGTCCATAACACAGCTCTCTGCCCTTGTGCCTGGACCTCCGCCTGTCAACTGCAGTTTTACTCTCTGCCTCCTCCACTGTAGCCAACATAATTTTGGACTATTGCAGTATCGGAGAAAGTGGCCAGCTACCACCACCAATACTACTACAACAACCCATTTGGCCTTTTCAGAGTCTGACAGAAAAGACCGGAGGTAAAAATACACCAGCATTAGATGGTGCCAGAGCTGGAATGAACTGAAGTATTGGTGTGAAAGACGCACAGTCCTTGTTATAAGCTCCAAAATGAGTTTGACACTGTGCCAGATATTGAGATGTTTTCTGTCATTGCCTCTTTTTTTGTTTCATCTAAAATTCAATATGATACATTAGTGTTCCAAATGGTCGCTGCGCAATGGATATTAATTACTTGTCTATTACAGTTTGTGACATTATCAATCTGTTATCAGGCAGCTACACCGATGACTGAAATTAACTGTCACTTCTCAATATCAGCCAAGTCATCTTTGTGTTTTATTGCCTTCATTACAATATTCACTTCTTAAATGGTCTCCTTATGAGATTGGAACATAACCAAGGAGTTAGCTAATACAAAAGATAGATGTAGCACAATGTTTATCTGCCTGGTAAAAGTCTAAGTAAGTGCAGCTGGACTCACCACACATCAGTCGATTCTCATTGGATTGAATTATGCCGCGGGTTTTTCTCCAAATAAAATTACAAATAAATTAACCTTTCCTGTATGAAAAGATTTGGCTCTAAATGTAAACATACATTTGGTAAATTCCCCATGGAAAATACTACCAAAGTTTTATTAAGTCACATTGGGAGTGAATGAAATCCATCTACCTGTGCCTTACTGATATGGAAGTGCTGCCCTATATGCATGGTGATGTGTTGTATAGACTTGGGTTCATAATGGGAGTCCAGCCATCTCATGATCTCCGGAGGTTCATGTATATTAGATAGGGGCTGCCAGATGTGGCCTTGGATGTGTGTATGTGTATCAGCCGGCAATCTCTCTCAGTGAGCTCACAGAAATTAGATTTCATCTCAGCCTCCAAATCTAATACACAAGCTTCTATTTACTCACAGTCACAGAGCATCACAGGCCAATATGACCCTATAGAGGAACGGCACAGCTTTGCAACACACAGTTAAGTAAAAATGTTTCGACCAAATGCTTCCGAAAGCCATCAAAGCCTCTTTGTCTCAGTCAGGCTCACAATGTGCTTGTGTGTTTTATTGCTTGGGCTTAAACTGCCAAGAATCCTTAAAATAGACAAATACTTACTGACAATTTCAGAAGGACGATTACTATAGACTTTCTTCCTTCATGTGTTTGATGTAAATACTATTTGCTTTGAGGATTTGGTTCTTGCAATCTCTGGAAAAGACAAAAGTAAATGTCCATAGTAAATAGCTACCATTGCAGTGTGGCTGGCAGTAAAAAGACCATTGTAGCACCACTGTGTCCAATTCATTTAAGGCGTATAGGGGACAGTGCAAACCGCGTTAGACCCACAGCTCTGCAAGTCTCACCCGGAGGAGGAGAGATAAACTGAGTGGATACATTGCTTGTTGCTTGAAAAGAAAGCAGGTGGATTCACAAAGCTGTTCCTGCATGTTTTACCCGTATACGGCCAAAACTGCTTAATTCAGCAGACCCACGTGTAAAGATCCATCACAGAGGTACTCGTAATCTTGATCAAAAACACGCCGTGGAGAAATATGACTGAGATTTGCTGAACCCAATTGCACTTTGAAACCGCTCCTCCGCCTTTGTGCAGGAGAGCTCATATCACAGACGAAGTGCATGAGTCACAAGATGCGTTGAGATGGCTGTGTCTTCCTCCTCACAATGAATGCAAAGTCACAGTTAGAATGCAGGAGTGCTATTCTGCCATGCACAAAGATGCCGCCTGGCCCGAATACTCCCGGGACAATGGCACCCGCCGAGGAATTTTAAAAGTCTGTCTTCTCTTTCTTTAGCCGCCTGTCGTATCCTCCGCTGACCTGCTCCTGTCCCGCCCTCCACTCTTTGCCTCTGACACTATCAGAATAGATGTGTACAGCTCACTTCATCCATATGTCTGTCTGTTTGTTTTTACCAGATAGATTTTGCTGTTTGGAGCTTGAATAAACGTGCAGTCAGCAGCAAAAACTAGGAATGATACACTACACATGGAACACATTTGTAACCGCCTTTTCTAAAAGTCAGCAAATCTGTGCCCCCTAATCAAAATAAAATCATCTGATAGGATTGATTTAGTTTCTTTTCCCGCAGATCGATGACTAGTGGTCTGGTGCTCGGCTGCAGAAATGTCTCCTAATTGCAAGGTTTTCCAGTTGACTTGATTTGTTCCAAGCCGATCTCGATGTGTGCCTGTGCTGCCAATGGACATTTTCCAAGCCATTTTTATAGTGGGACATGTCATAACCCAATTGTCTCAATGTCCACTTACAGTAAGTGGCTGTGGTGGCTAAAGAGTCTTCTACTGTAATTGACTCAATGGGAGTTTACGGTTTTATCCTGCCCTCCCTGCGTGAGGCCGGTACACTTCTCTCCAGGGATGTTGTGACAGCGCGCCCATCTTTCCACTTGGATTCTTTAAGCGTTCAGTTATAGGCTTTCCCCAACACGCAATTCACTTGAGTTAATGCATGCATAGGCACGTCAGCTCTGTTGCACAATGTACAGTAACTCCACAAAGAAATGCTAAATCCTTGTTTCAGCAATGAAATGGAAGTTTACCATGAGAGGTGAAAATATAGGAAGATGTGCTTTGCATTACTGGTGTTGCTATCAAAAGTTGAATACCTATGAGAATATGTATAAATTGAATTAAAAACAAAGCCACAATGGAAACATAACCAAGCTTGTTATGTAGTGACAGATCTAGTTTCTAGCATAATTGCTGTTCAACTTGGAAATGCAGTATTTCTTCACTGTATTGATTGTAGTTAACGTCGCTGTACTGGATCTTAAAAACATGCAAAAATAGAACTATAGTTAATTTGAAACTCTTTGCAGCGGGCCACGTGTATTGCTTACTTTCTTAATGCCTTCTGAGCATCCTAATATTCACCGCAATGACTTTATAATCAGAATCAGAATCGGTTTATTGCCATTATCAGTGATCAAAATTCACAAACATAGGAACTTGCTTCGGCGTAAGGTGCAACATAAAACAATGAATAAAATATAATAAAATATATAAAAGAGGCATGCAAAAGCGCCTTTCACAACTCTCTGAGGCAGTCACTGTAAAACTAACAACAACTAGCATGCTAACATCCTGCTTTGCGGAGAATAAAACACTCTATAACAAGATGCAGAGAGCATGCAATGGACTCATTTTCTCTTGAATAGATGCTTTCACAATATATCTGTATTGTGGCAAACAGATTTTACTTTTTTACATGAAACAATTTGGGTCCTCTTTAACATAAATTAACACAATACAAGGATATACCATATGGCAAGATAAGTCTAGATAATAATAATTACAAAATTGTAACATTATAATTCATTTTTAATCAGCAATAACAGAGTATACAATTAATTGTGTCGGTCTCATTTCTTGTTTCACACTTTTTAATGCATAATAATGAGTATGAGGCCATCACATTTGTATCTCGTCTTTGTTTGCATGGCGCCTTTTGGAATACGTCTGCACTCTCTTAAGGGGAGGCTGCAGGGTCACGGCACAGCGGTCAAAGCAGGGCACAGCAATGTCAACCGCACCAACATGGAGACATGAAACAGCCACAGAAATATGTTTAGAGAATGCATAGAGCTGCCATTAACCCGACCCACTTCAATACTACAATCGACTTTCAACTGGTGTGACCCCAACAGGCATCCATGGCAGGACTTTAATTTTAATTGTGAGGTAATTTGAAGTACATTGCATCCAGGGGGTATTTTTTTCTCCAACATCTCCTGTGGTTCAGCTTCATTAATGGCGCTTTAGATTAAAAGAGTTGTTGATGTTCTCGGACCCAGCGAATAAAATTATTAAATAAATGAAAAAGCTGCAGCCCGTTGCCTGCTCCGTGTGTGGTTCTTAATGAGCTTTTTGAATTATGTTAGAGCTTTTATGTGAGTGGGTAGCAGTATATGCAGCCTGTAGGTCTTTTTGTTTACAAGTGAGTAGGATTGGACTTCTCTAGGGGAATTTGTGTTTACAAAAACTATGTTTCTAAGTAGTATTCAATGTTTGATTTTTTTTTTTTTTTTTTTTTGTAAGAGTACAATCACTGCAATCAACAATCGTGTAATCTGAAACGCTCCCATTTTGAGACAGACACAAAAGGCTGGTAGCTGGGGATGCAGTATTGGAATGCAGTGAAAAGGGCCGCTGTAAGCACTAAGCTGCCACCCACCTCCTGCTTTTAGCCCGGCTTCCATCCATCTCACTTTCACCTCCCATAGCCCTACAGCTCACAGCTAATTTGTTTCAGCTAGACTTAGACACTTAAACTCTCTCTCTCTCTCTCTCTTTGGCACACATTTCTTTCTAGTCTCTCTCTCTTTCTATGTGTCATTCTTTCTCCTCGTCTCTGCTCTGAATCCCTCTGATTCCCCCCCGGGAGGTGTACACCCTTTACGATAATTTGTCTGTCACAAATGCAACTGCGGCGTCCTCTCGCTGGCTTTTCCTTGGCCCAAAAACGAGTTGCAGACATCCCATCTGGCTGTCATTGGCAAGACGTCGCCGAGAATAGAAGCTTCCCATCCGTCCACATTTCATGGCTGAATTGTCATAGTTGTGCTTGACTTATATCTTTGACCCTCCTGTGCCAGACATATTTTACTGTGGATTTGCACTCAGCTTTTTTTTTTTCTTTTTTTTAATCAGCACACTCTTTGTCTTGGCTGTCACTGATTCATGCGTAGATAAAGTGTGGCAGTATTTTGCAGTGCAGTGCAGATGGGGTGTACAACGTAGTGCATATATTTAGAAACAACAGGAGTCAGATGTTTCTACACAGCGGCCTCTCTGCTGTTCTGGAGGCACTAAAGGTAGCAATCATTTCCCTCCATCACAATGATCTGAAATCTATTTGTGGACACAGCTGGAGAATCAGAAAACATCCTTAACAAGTTGTCTCATCTAATGCGATTAGCCGAGCTGCTTGCATACTAGTCGTGACATGCAGATGCACATAGATAACCCCATAATAACTCATTATTCTTCCTATTTCTACGTTGACGCCTATGGTCATACTGACAGAGCATGTTGTTGTGCGCAGACAGAGCTATCTTTGAGAGCAGAACCTCGGATGCCACAGGACAAAGGCTGAGCAATAGAAGGACAGGGAGATAGTATTGGCTGTTTCTCCGAGGCTGCAGGCATTATGACACATGCATGAGTGCAAATGGAAAAAGTCTGTGTGTGCTATCGCCGTTTCTCTTGGTTTGACAAGAATGACGTGAAGGAGCAAACGACAGGAATCAATTTAATCGGGGCATGCATGCGAGCGTGGACATAAGAACGCACAGATAACGTCCACAAACATTCAGAACACAGCCGTGGACCGCCAGTGCTCCGATAAACGAGATCAATAAGAATAGAGAATGCTGGAGAGCCATTTCCTCCTTACTTTGGAGCAAGTGTTTTATCTTTAATATGATTTTTCTCTTTTTATATTATTCACACTGAACAAAAGAAAGATTGCTCCAATAAGCAGACAAACTGAAAGAATGTTTTATCGCTATGCGTTCATATTCTCCGTATGGCTACAATAAAATAATTGTATAGTGAGAGAAAAGTGGCAGGAAAAGTTTCAATTCTCATTCTGGAAAATTAATGTTGTGGGAAGGGCTTTGAAGGCACTGTACCTGATTTTTACGGTCTTAAAAACGTTAAAAAAAAAAAGTCCAATGTATTGCTCACTAAAATATTCACCGCGATAAGTTTATAAGTGCCTTTCACAACTGTTTGAATGAGTTTTGCTGTCCTGGGGTGTCCTTTTTTTCTACAACCCTAAATGTACTTCATGTTTTGTGAGGAATAAAACAATCTATAATTAGATGTAAAGAGCGCACAAAGGACTCATTTTCACCAATAAAAATACTTTTATAGTATATCTGTACTGCGGTAAAACAGATTTTGCAAAACTACATTTAAAAAAAAGTTGAATGAGATAATTGTGTTTCATACAAACAGCTGACATAGAAATTCATAGAAAAACTACAGCCTACGCACAAGATAACTTATGAGCAGCGGTTTCCTTCTTATGCTCAACAACAACATATTCCTGAAAGCACCTCCATGTGAATGATGTGGATGGCGTGCCTCAGGTGTGCTGTAGTGAGTGTATGATCATTAAAGGCGGGGCTGTGGTCTGCAGTGCTGTGCGTGCGGACACAGAGGCAGCTCCTTGCACCCTAATGATGAGCCGGGCTTGTCTTCTATTGACTCCTGGGTGTCACGTTGTGATTAGTAGCAGATATCACACTCACGGGGCTCATGTGCACATCGATCCTGTTACCTGAACACAACCTGTCGATGGGGGTCAGTTTTAGCCCCTCTCTCCCTCTGCTCCTGACTTCCTGCTGTTCATCACTTGCCATCCTCTCATCCGCTCACTGGTTTTGTCTCATGTCGCTCTCCTCTGCCTCCTCTCATCTCTCTATCCACACTCATGGATCAAACTCTTTATCTGGCCTAAGCCACAGCCTGCAGGCACGCGGGCAGCCTCCAGAGACAGGGAAGCAGAGGACCGGCTTCAAACAACATTATATAGGGCTGGCGTGAAGCATGTCTCACAGTGAGAGATGAAAACTGCGGCTGTTGTGGACATAGTCAGATCCAGCCTGGACACTAGATGCAATACTCGAGGATTCAACCGGTAATTTATCAACACTTTCCAGAGGTAGCTTGATAGTAGTAGTTGAAAAGACATGCTTTTTGGAGCAGTAGTCACATAATTAGTACAAGTTGTCAGTAATAGTACTAGAGTAGGCATTGTATGGTAGTAAAGTGAGTCTCTAGAAACAACATCAACAACGACATCCCTTCCTTTCTCTACTTTTTGCCTGTGGCCTTCCTTGTTCTCTGCTTTTCACATCTCATTTATTGTTTACTGATCTAAATTGCATTCATATTTATGCATGCAATGAGTCATAAGTAACAGAGCTTATTGTACACATTAATATTAATATGAAGCCTTTAAGATAATAGTAATGAATCAAAAAGTACAACCTGAATTGATGTTTTTGCCCTGAGGATAAGATTTTGATCCTGACTTTTTCTTTATTCTGATGGATGAAAGTTTTAGTTATTATAGAAAAGACTCTGTTGATGTAGTATTCGATCACTGTGAAATTGTACATGGCTTAATGCTTGATCAGAGCAGAACCATTTGTGTGTAAGTGGATGCAGTGTACAATAGTATCCATGGTGACAGCAGCTTAACGCCCATGTGAAGATACCAGGATGTACCATTAGCTAAGGACACGTCTTGTAGCTTAATCAATATATATACTGACCTGGCTTAACGTCTTAAGCTCACAGGTGAAGTGAAGAGTATCCTGTGTGGCACCTGTTTGTTTGTGCAATATATGGGATCATATTGGTCACAAGTGAGCGGTTTTGTCATCAATGTTTGTTTGGTAGTTTTGGGTGATACTGACAGGACTCAAATCAACTTGCCCAGAGGTCCAATAAAAGGAACAGGTGCTATATAAATAACAGCAATAAATAGTGTTCACTATGTTGTGCTTTGTCAGTGCTAAATTCTTATCTTTTATTTAAGAGTTGTTTTTCGTTTTCTGAAATGTGAGTTATTCAAAACACAAGAACAAGGAAATTGTGAGCTAAAAAATAAAGCCGTGGCCTACTTTGACTGTAGAGAAATGTCTGTAAGTCCGCCGGTCTGTGGAGATTTGCTTAAAGTGGAGAGATGGGGAAGGTAAGATGGCTCAGAGGATTCAGGCTCGGCTGAACGCGGGCTTATGTCTAATAATCAGCAGGGAGGGGCGCAGCATGGGCCCTCGGAAAGAGAGCCGGCAGAGGATAAACAGAGCCGAGGAATGACTCAAGGCAAAGGAAAAGCAAAGACGAGATTTAACAGCAGTATGGAAAGATGGTGGAACACGCCGTCCCCATTGGCCGCACTATAAGATTTCTGTAAGATTCATACATTGAATAGTGTCACTTTAAATCGCTCTGGTGGTGATTCCAATTTATACTTTCCAATTTCCATTTCATTATAGAACAGTAGTCTATAAACTGCAGGCCAGCGCAAATGAATGAAGCAGAATGCGTGCTGGGGCTCCTTGGTTTAACTGGAAGAGCACATACATAAGCAATCTTATGTGTAAATTAGAAATGTCAACATTAATTGATAATCCTGATTATAAATGCCACTACATCATAGGAATACAACTGTGAGAATTCTATAGGCAAGCAAAATTAAAAGTGTCGGCTGTTTATGATACAGTGACACTACTTTTTTCATTCACAAAGTTCAATTTCATAAAGCTGGGGGAAATTAGTGAGTAACGGTAATCTGTAGACTGTGTAAATATATCAAATAAATGGACTTCACAACTTTGAATTTCTGGTTCATGAATGGTCTTCTTACAATAATCGTAACACTAAATTTGACATCATGACATCCCCAGAGTAAATTTCCCACACCGTACTATATATGTGTGTAATAGTCAAAGGTAATGAAAAAAAAACAACAACACACAATGTAATTAAGGCTGCACCTCTTCAGGGTTTGAGTTGGTGCGCCTGAATGAGTCTAGATAAGAGATGCACTCTGGGACATGTAAAACGTGCATAAGGTGAATGGGTTGATTGCACTAAAATGCTAACCCTGAGTCCTTGATTTCCACCAGATGTTGTGGGCTATAAAGCACCGTCACTCATGACACTTGCGGTCGTAATCGCTAACAGCATCCTTATCCATTAGCACATGCCCATACATGCCACTTAATACATCAGGGCTAATCCCAATCATAAAAGTCTCTGCGGCCATCGCCCATTTGCTCGTTAATGCCGCTCCATATTGATGTTGTCAAAACAAGGGCTGTGGGTTCGCTTTGACTGTGCATTGTCTACACCCCAATGCGGCACTATTCGCACAAGGTCAACGACTTTTTATTCCATCAGTAGTGAATTATCCATGCCACTCCACCACGCGTGGGTCAGAGGCACGCGCTTGTTTAACGGGTGTGGAACAGGGAGAGGGGGCGAGGGGGGTGCGAGAGGTCGAGGTCACCAAACCGCTGCCACTGCAGAGCCACGCGACGACAGCGTTTTAGCGTCGGCCCAATGAGTGATTACCTCCGAGCTCCAGTCATAATTCAGAGTGACCTCAATCTGCCAGCCACACCGTGATGTGATGGATCTGTGCACAGTTTGGGTGTCGGGTCCTCGCATGTCAAACACCGGCACATAATGATAGGCCTATCTGTTGCTCCGACAAAAGGGAAAGACAAGCAGATATGAATGTCAAGTGAGGAGTGCTGTCACTTTAAATTCTCAGGTAACAATAACTAAACGGTGGTACAACTGATACTGCATCTGTGTGTCAGCTTTTACAGTTTTAGGATTTTCACAAGTTACATATAAAATAGAGCTTACTTTTAAAAGATTCTTGTTAACCTTTTTGTCAACCTGTTTGTCACGCTGCAATACTTTTATTCTTTCTTAATTTGTTGGACAGATTGCACAAAGGCATCTACAGGAGAGAAAAATTTTCTAAAAGTCCATTCTTGGGTAATCCTGACATTAAAACATCTTAAGCCTAACCTTAAGACTAAAATGATCCCCAACTAAAACTGAACTCGTTTCTGAAGCCTTTGGAGAACAAACAAATGGCTGGGCTATATGTGAAGCTTACACTCCGTCTCTTGTATGTACATAGAATGCATGTGACTGTGTGTTTTACAAAAGAGATGATTATATGAGTAATTGAATGTGTACATATTGTATTTTATTGGCATCTACACCATTTTTGACATCAACCTGTCCAGGGAGTGCAGGTAGAAATGTCTAATTAGCTCACAAGCATCATTCCTGTTTCGTGTAGGTCAACATTTCTATGTGCATTGTCCCTGATATATAAACACATAAATAATTAAGGGTCTTCTTATTTGTTCTAAATTGAAGTGGTAATAAGCTATGGACAGAGAAACATCAGATTTAAAATTTGCCTGGATGTTTTTTGGGATGAGGAGGAGTAAAGCTGCTGTTGGATGAATGGACTAACAGACGGATTGAGCATTTGTTCCTTTTTCAAAGCTGAAGCCAATATCACAAAAAATCGATTTAGGGACTTAACATTTTGTGAAATTTAGGCTTATCTTTTAATTGTGGGTTTGAAGTACAAAATGAATACTTTAAATTAAATTCATTACAATACAGTAAGACAAATCTGTTATTTATTTTAACAAGGTTAGACACACTGGCTAAACACAGGTAATCTTGTCATAGGCCATACATTCACCTCAACATGGAAGATGTCCAGGACCTCCCAAACAATCCAGCTCTTTTCCCTTTAAAACTAATTATTACCAGATAACAACACAAGAACAGGTAATGACAACAACAACAACAGCAACGACAAAGACACTCCTGCAATGTCGGCAACAAATCAGAAGCGGTTAACCTCCCTCATAATGGCGCGTGTCAGTCTATTCGTCATCCATGGACCTGATCAATCAAAGTCATGACGGTACATGCTCCCAGAGACGCAGCAGCCGCGCACGCACACACACACGCACACACACGCACACACACGCACACACTCCTCCCTATGTGTATAATTAGTGGATTCCCTGAGCGCTGATAAAACGAGCGCTCTCCTCACCGCTCCCTCTGACCTTCCCCAGTGAGCTTCCAAACACAGTGGGGCTCTTCACACACTGAGCTGATACATATTTATTGCTCCGCTGACAGATTGTGGTTGCTAGATTTATATGTTGCTCAACAAACAATTGCTAAGATATTGTTTTGCCTGTTGTCATCTAAAGCAGGAGATAAATAAAACATGGAGCAAACATGTCTAAATGTCAGTTAAAGAAAAAAGTAACAGCAAATAACAGTTCAGTAAGTTGCGTAATATAACCATCTCAAAAGAAGAAAGTGGTCTATGCAAAATTCAAATACAAAATTGGAACAAACAAAATAATCTTAAATGTTTTTCCAATGTTGCTTCCATTTCACAGAAATTCTAAGAACGCATTTAGAGTCTGAACTGTGTTATAAATATTTAGAAGTAAAAAAATTATTATGGAGTTTGAAAGCTCGACTATATTTATTTTTGAAACTTTACCAACTGTAAAGACAACAGTTTTATGTTTTAAATATGTTAATGGAACTAGTAAAAATAATTGCATTATGAACCATTGAGTCTTTAAATCCTCAACATTTGATTTTTAAAAAAAGTTTTCGAGAAAAATTTACGGGAAATTTACTTATTTACCATAACAGGCTTCGATGTGGGCGGAAATGTTGAGCTGCTTTGCATTAGTTTGTTTATTCTTTGATTCTACACAACTATTTACACGTTTAAATATATGGTTTCATTACTTACAGTTTGATTCTGTGAACCGCTATGTATTTGAAAGATTTAAATTGAGATATTTTTTTTGCCTCAGTTTGACCCGACAGACTTTAACTATTTATAAACAGTAAATAAACTCTTTGCATGTCAGTGTTACTAAACCCTTTCCAAAACTTCAGAGGTCATATCTTGATGACAGCCTTTGACACAGTCATCACTTTCTGATATTGTGCAGCCCAAGTTAAGAATGACTCCTTCTAAACTTTAAGCAGACAGATGCAGGAGCAAGCTGCCGCCCTTCATTGCCTTAAACCCACTTGATGCGTGTCTGTCAAGAGCCCCTTATCAATCAAAAACCTGCTCTTCACTGCAAATATTTTCCTGGAGAAACTTGTGATCAAAGACAGTCAGAGAGAGGATGTGGCGCGGCCCACGGCATTGGGATTCAGGGCTGGCTCCCTGCACCTCGACTGTATGTGTTTGCACAGAGCAAACCAGAGCAGAGGCAAAAGCACCGAGGGGACCGGGAGGGGCAGAGGAGGAGAGGGGCGTGTGGAGGATTAAGCCCCCCGCCCCCCACCCTGGGCTCAGCTCTGGTCTACTCGCTGACATACGTCTTTCATCTCACACTGGCCCTTTAATGCTTTAAGTGGGAAAACCCTCCACATCTGCTTCCTCTGCCCAGGACACGGCCAGAGCCACTGTCCCGGCAGAGACACTCTGTGCACTGATGGCAAACAGGGCATCGCTGTATGTGGTCTGTGTACTTCAGTCAGCAGTGGGCAGATTATCAAAATAGAGAGAATTAGTGATGGGAAGTTACCGAATACTGAATACATGCATTCAAATGTATGATGTAACACATTCTATTACATGTTTCTTTACATGTTTCATTACATGATTCTGTATTGTATTCTGAATTCTTAGAATACTTTCACTTTTCACAGTTTCATTATATAAAAACAGCTGTATGTTTGTTGCTCCACTTGTTATGCATTTTTTTTTTATAACTAGAAGGAAATCCACTCACCATAAGAGCCATGTTTTCTACTTTCTCACTAATACTGTGTGCAATTTGATGGCCAAACCGCAATATCAAATACTGCAAAATGAACTGTATTGAATACCACCAAATGAAAGAGTAACTGTACCAGAATACAGTTACTCAAATCTGGGGGCTTATGTAGTTACTTGTTGTTACACTCTTAAGAATATCATGACTGTTGTTTTGAATATACACACAATTTGAATATCAAGTTGTTTCTAATAACAATTATTCCACCAAAAAGAGCTGACACACAGAAATAAAATGATTAAAATGCTGTTAACTTCCATATCGGTCTACACCGATACTTGTACTTACTTGTGTGAGTAATTTTTAATTTGTCCAAGACTCAAACTAACTAAAATTAAAACTTTTAAAGAAATGTTACACCACATTTCTGTTGGACTGACACAATATCATCTGAATATCCTTATCTTATTACTCCAAAAACATTGAAATATTCACTTTTATCAACATCGACCACCTATAAGATACAAATTATGTACGTCACTGATTACTAATATTATTGATATTAAAACAGCTCATACCAGTACTTTACCATTGACTGCAATTCAAAAATCTATCTTTTATTACTGGTATTCGCACTGCCTTATTTTTTATTATTCTAGAGCTAACCATAATCAAGTTAAAGAAAAAGTACTTATTTTCAATACTATACCACTAAGTTAAGCATTTAGTCTGATATTAGCTCTAGATTTGTACAACTTTCTGTTAAATACTACCGCTGATACAACCAAACAGAGACTTATTATAGTTACAGACCACCATAACCACAGAAAGAGGTTCAGGGGCATTTCCAGGGCAAACATAAAAGATGAGGGCAGCGTCTATCTCCAAATGGAACACAAATCAGATCATTGCATAGATTGAATCACGACGGGAGAAGCAGAAATCACAATTCAAGGCACAAGGAAAAAAATCAATGTTCTAATGCAAAGTTGTAATGCTGGCGAAGGCACTCACTACTGAAACATTTCACAGTTCACTCACCCAGACACATTAATTTTACTTACAGCCACAAACAAATAAATGTAAATAGCTCTGTAAATAAACACTTCATCTACGCCAAGGAGAAACAAGCCCCCCGCTGCCTCTGATTAGGACGACCAAAGTGATATATCTGGCACTTAGGTCTGCTATTTACCTCATAAACGCGACGCCACCCACTCCAGTACTGAAATATCGTTAACTAGCATGCCATGGGTTTCACTGCACTTTCCCCATGGTGCAAATGTAGTTTTAGCTTAATGATATTGTACCCTTTTTTCGTTTCTTCCTCTGTGGATTTCGGCCAGTGATCACATTGGGCAAAACATTTTAGTAAGGTGTGAAAAAGCTGTGTTAAACGTGTGTGAAAAATACAGAATTTTGTTTTTTTAAATGTATTAATGAGTCGATGAATTCCAAAGCTATGTTTCAAATGTTAGGTTTAAAAGTGTTTCTTGTTATTGAGAGTAAAAAAGGGTTTTTGAATTGCTAATGCTCTAACAACTGGGCGGCAGTAGCTCGGTTGGCAGAGTGGCCGTCATTTGATCTGAAGGTTGGCGGGTCCTACTCTCCACATAGATCCAGATCCACTGGCCCATAGGGTGTGCGATTCCAGCTGGTGAAAACTGCCGTTGTGTCCTTGGGCAAGATCCTTTCCCCCAGTGTTCGTTTACACTGGTGTGTGAATGTGTGAGTGGTTCCTTCATGTAAAGCGCTTTCTGTGCCTTGAAGGTAGAAAAGTGCTATAGAAATGTGACCATTACCATCTCAAACAAAAGTTTGTTTGTTTTCTTGCTTATGACTTACTTAAAATACCTAAAAAATAATAAAAAGAATTCAATTCAATTTATCATACTGTAATGTAACATAAAAAAGTGAACCTGCTGCCATTCACGAACTTAACATACTATCTTTTATTAAAAGAACATTTTTAGTTTTGGTAGATTCTTTAGTCCTTTATTCATGGCCGAGAGCAAGGACACACTGAGTCTGCTTTTACAGCCAATACGATCCAAAGTGTTTTGTACATCTTACATCTAACATTGCCTTTACTTAAAGGGGACATTGTGTAAAATTAACTCGTATAAGTTTTAAACCATGTTACAACAGTGTTCTGTCAACATTAGCTTACTCTTGAGTTGCATTTTATTTGTTTCATGCATCTTTACGTAATCCTGTAATACTAAGTGAGCAGCAAGACAATTTCTGTTTTTTTGCCCACCCCCTACTAACCCTAACCCCCTTACTCGTTATTTATTTTCAATTATTATTCACAAAGCCATTTTTCAATGATAAAAAAAACAATGAAAAGTCACTATGAAAAGGCGGGGCTTATCAGTTCAGTTTAGAACACAAAGTTAATGGTCCGGTTCTATTACCAAGCTGTCTTGAATATTGCCGTTTACAATGAACAAAATGTAAAATGATGATCTACATATGTTAAAGTTTTATTCTAAATACCCTGAAAAACAAATGCAAAACGTCCTCTTTAACCTGCCTGGCTGAACACAGTTTACTGCATAACCATAAAATACAAATTCATGGTTGTGCATCTGCAGCAATGTCTCTTATTTTCTGTGAGAATAGTAACACGGCACTTCAGGATTCAAACCCATATCTTAACCTTAAGTGCTGCTGTCAAAGTATACGATGACAGATTTGAACACGGTTCCTTCCCTGCACTGGAACTTTGTGAAATCCAATTATTTTGAGGGACATGATGTTTGTTATTTGTATCCTGATCCTTTTAGTAGAAAGTATTGCCGCATTTACTGAAAAGACAATTTCATTTGGGAGGCTAAGTTCTTCCTGCGTTCCTTTATGCTTCCCACACACGCCCACACACTACTCTTAACTGTATCCTGCCTGAGAAAGCCTTCTGCACTTTGGCGCAGCATAATACTCCTCTAAGTACTGTTCTCGTTCATATGTAGTGTAAAACTGCAACATCGAGCACAAGGAGTAAGCTGTATTTTTAGATGTCCACCCACAAACTTGTATTGATAGATGTTTATGATCTGTAGATGTTAACTACTGACTTTTAACGCGCGCATGTTGTGTCTGGAAGCAGGTACATCCGCAACTATAATTACTCTGTTTGAGCGCTTTCCAATTTGAGCTTCCCTTGAAAAGTACTTTAAAGGGAGAAAGGGGGCCAGAAAGGTGAATGCTGCTTAGACGAAAGGCGACACTTAAATTGGACTTTTCGGAAGCTTAAATATTATCTGGCAATGCATGGGTTTGCTTCGCCAGGTTTTCAACACTATTTGTACTAAAGATTATGGAAGCATATTGCAGCATCTGCTTGATACAGACAGAATATTGCAGAGAGAGTACAGAGATGGATGGAAAGAGGGAGGCTGAGCGACAGACAGAAGGCCTACAGTCTGAGAGCTGTCTGCGAGACCGGCCCATCTGCACATTCATTATACCAAGCAGGATTTCATTATTGGGCCGTGTGGCAACAAGAACTCCGCGGTCTGGCTTTTGTTTTTATGTGAACTGCTGAGCGCACAGTCCCCTTTGGAGCAACAAAATAAACTACTATGACACAGTATGAAGCGCAAGACTAAATTATTCGTTTTTGTTTAGTTTGAGCGGATTCTTGTCTCCCTGTTGTGTGGGTGTGTGTTCCAAGTATTGAGTGGTCAGTGTCTTTCAGTAACAGTGAAACTTTGGTACATTGGTGCACACAGGGCTGGTTTAGTGTAAATTAGGCCTGGCACGATTACAAATTTTGTATGATACTGTGTATTGCTACAGAAAAATATTCGATTAACGAAAACATTGAAAGTACTGTATAATAACCTTAAAGCAGGATTAGTCCCTTTTCTGAACACAGAAAATACATGAACTGAAACAAATAAATAGCAGACTTAAACATTTAAGCTAGCTATAAAGAGTCATAAATGTTACTTATTCCATTCTTTTCAGCTCAGATATTATTCAGTCAATCAATCTTTATTTCAGACTCAAAGGTCCATATAAAACATGTCAAAACAGATAAAACAATAAAAAATACAAGGATATTTTAAATTCCATACAAACACTCCTCCAGTGCCTCCAGAGTTCAGAGGTGAATCTGACAGTGCTCTGCAAGTTTTGTTAAAACATTAATAATTTCATTTTGTGAGTCCTCAAGGCGCTTCATGAATGTGTATACAAAATTTTTACTCAGTGCATTTATTGTGGGAACATTATTTTGAACGAACAATGAACAAGTCCATCTGGGGATAAAATGCAAAGTGCATCATTGTATGCAACCTGCAGCTTTCTGCATTTACTTTTACTGTATCTCCACCACAAATGGGCAGTATACAGCGGTATAAGCTTTGAGCAAATTCATTTTTACATTTTTTGTACACGTGGAATTTTTGTGCCAGCACGATTGCTCGTCATCACAGAGGACCATGACTGATCTCCACACAATAAAAAAGAAAATGTACACACCATAAATATTGAGGCCCAAAATATATTGTTCTTTCTATCATATATTGTCAACTTAGTAATTATTATTTAGTAATTATTGTGAAATTTCTATTATTTATTGACTTTTTTCAGACTCTGCATTAGAAAAAGCTTTAATGCCATTGTCAGAGCTATGTGCGTTGGTATAAAATGCAAAAATAATGAGAAAAAAAATAAAATGATAAAATAAGACGCCTACATAAAATAAGGTGTTAAAAATGAAATAAATGTTGACTAAATGTAAATACAAAATATACAGTATGGACAGAAAACAGCGCAAAGCTGGCAGTGCAATATACAACGTATGGTTGAAGTAAGTTTTTGAAATGATAATAATGCTGTATAGTGCCTTTCAAGCCACAGCTGCTCTGGAGTACACTGACAGAAGTGAGACTGCCAATCAGCTCCTCTGACCATCAACAAGCCATCAAATCCAACTTTATTTATAAAGCACTTTTCATGCAAAAATTGTAACACAAAGCGCTTTACAATTTACACATTCGAGACAAACCCCAGAAATAATTACAAAGAGAGTTTGTCTCTGAAAGAATAGTGAGAAGAAGCAATAACTGCTGAAGAGGACATGAATATGACAAACTTAAACGACTATAGCTTCTTTATCTAAACACCCTCTTCTGTCTTTCTGTTGCAGGTCTGTTCCATAGAGCTATCATCCAGAGCGGCTCGGCCCTGTCCAGTTGGGCCGTCAACTACCAGCCGGTCAAATACACCCGTCTGCTGGCCGAGAAGGTGGGCTGCAATGTCCTGGACACCCTGGACATGGTGGACTGCCTCAGGAAAAAGAGCTCCCGGGAACTGGTGGAGCAGGATATCCAGCCGGCCCGGTACCACGTCGCGTTCGGGCCGGTGATTGACGGAGACGTAATTCCAGACGATCCCGAAATTTTGATGGAGCAGGGGGAATTTCTCAACTATGACATCATGCTCGGGGTCAACCAGGGGGAGGGGCTGCGGTTTGTGGAGAACGTTGTGGATTCTGAAGACGGCGTCTCCGGGAATGATTTTGACTTTTCCGTGTCGGATTTTGTAGATAGTTTGTATGGATACCCGGAAGGCAAGGATACACTCAGAGAGACGATTAAGTTCATGTACACAGACTGGGCTGACAGGGACAACCCGGAGACTCGGCGCAAAACTTTGGTCGCACTTTTCACTGACCACCAATGGGTCGAGCCCTCAGTGGTAACAGCGGATCTTCATGCCAGATACGGATCGCCCACGTACTTCTACGCCTTTTACCATCACTGCCAGAGTCTGATGAAGCCAGCCTGGTCCGACGCAGCACACGGAGACGAGGTGCCATATGTGTTTGGGATTCCCATGATTGGACCCACTGACCTGTTTCCCTGTAACTTCTCCAAGAACGACGTGATGCTGAGTGCTGTGGTCATGACCTACTGGACCAACTTTGCCAAGACTGGGTGAGTGTATTAATTACTCATGATCAAAGATAATGAAGTAATAAGTACAAGTAGAAAGAAAGCATTTATCTGCTCAGTAAACCCACTATTTTCCTACTAACTAGATTCTATTGCTATTCAAACTACATCTGTAAAACTACATAAACACACAATCACAGCCTATTGCAGCAACACTTATTCCTGCAACGCCTACTAGTTTTGTACAAAAAAACAGTAAGTTTTGTACTACTCATTACAACAGTTTTAAGTTTAGTTTAGTTTAGTCTTTATTGGAGGGACAATGTACAGATACATTAAGTTTAAAAAGAAAACAGAGATGTTCTGCACCAGATTATAGCTAGATAGCTAGTTTCCGTCTGCAGTCTGCAGTCAAATAAAGGATTATTTGAGTGAGCATAATATTCCAAACTTAACAAAAGTAAAGGTTATTTACTTAATGTAGGTTCACTTTCATCTCCTTTTATTAGTTTTGTTAAATTGTTAAACATTTGGCGACAAGCTTTCCTCACATTTCATCTTGACACATTCTCTCTGCTACTAATTTGCTCTAGAAATTAGTCAAACAACTCCACCGATAAATTAGTAAAACCTTTAATGACACAACTTAAAAGCTCTCGTCAAACTCGTATCACGGTGCTATAAAAAGGTCTGGTGCGCTATAGAAAAGCAGCTTCCGGCGTTCAAGTCCTGCTGCAGATAGTATGGGATGAGAAAGTAATTTTTTTTTTCAATGGTGTTTTTTTATTTATTTATTTTTCAAAGGTGTTTTTGCCTCGACTATAGCGTCTGAAAGGGGGAGACATATTGAATGTGAGGAAGATTAAATGTGTGTTGTGCTGCACTGTTTGGGTTCAGTATTTGTTCGTGGCTGCCTTGGTCTTGTGTCCCTGCGTGTGCTTTTGCCTGGAAATGCTATCTATGCTCTATTATGGCAAGCCTCAGAAGACATAGAGACTTATCAGGGAGACATATCAAACTCTTGCCCTCGGCACTATCGATTGCCCCTGCCTGGACTAGTCGATCACCCGTGCCCCGAGTGACTCCTATTCCCCACCAATTTCACCCCCCTCACCCATTACAAAGCACTGCCTATTTTGTATGACTTCTAGTAATCATTTCTAACAACTGAAATTTAATTTGACAATCCCGTTACCGCAGAGCTATCGATCTTATTCAATAACAGGAGGCAGTTTAAAACCCTGTCCAGTATTTTGTCCCGCTCTACATCATGTGCTGTCCAAAGAGGTGGTATTACCATTCACTTGTCTCTCACCTGATAGGCTAAAGCCCGCAGCATCTGCTCTGCTACAGCATCCTTGAACGGCTAATAGCGCATCAGTGCAGATGGAGTGATGTTTGGACGGTTTGGGGTCCTGAAGCAAAAGCACACAGAGGTCTATCAGTGAAGCTTGGACTAAACAGCTGTCTCCTCTGCCTCACAGCCATCGGTGCTGCTGCCGACGCATACCAAGCTGCAATTTGTAGATACAGAGCACAGTTATTAGATGTCTTTTCAGGAATATTAGCTGACATTATTATAAGTGGCAGTGCAGAATTTTAATGAGAAAAGTTTAAGCCCTCGAGGTAACTTTTGGAGATGTAGCAATGTCAATGAAATGGTGAAACATCTGAAAAAAATATTACATTTCACAAGCTCAGGACAAAATGTAAGAATTATTTTTCAGTGTTTTATGTAAATCAATCTGTATACCATTATATGACATCTGTTCCTGAAACCCCGATGATGCCGTTTGAAAACCTCACTGCGTTTGACCCATTCTTCAACCTGTGCGACCTGTCAAGAGGAGAGGGTACCTTTAAGGACACATCTGTAGATCTTAAGCACACTTGAGATAGACACGTAATCTAACCATGGGAATGTCTTTCTGTGAGGTGTAAGTGCTAACCATTCACCCAAAAGCGTTCCCACTGTAAAAAGAAAAGAAAAAAAGTGCATGTTTTTTTAGACAATTCTTTTTGACACTGGGAGAAAGTCCACCATCTTTGTTGGGAATAAACAGCCCTGGAAAAAAATACTTTTTGTTTGCAAATAGGAGGAGAAGAATTAACGCCACCAAGAGTTTTTTCTGCCTAATACTTCAGCTCCCACATTTTAATGAGCATCCGGTGACATTGAGATGAGGGATTTACTGCACCCTCTCACGCTGCAGAGAAGGGAAGCCAAGTGAAAAGTAAAGGGGATTTGTTGCATGAGATTTACTCCAAAATGAGGTCAAAGATCCAAATAAACAGAAATTCAAAGACAAAGAGAATGATTTTTTTTATTTTATTCCATGCGTATGAAACTACTTCACCACAAAACGGGCTCCGTGTCTGTGCTTTTTTGATTTCTGTGCGTGCAAGTCGAGTAGCTATAACCCCGTAGAAAAAAGATTACAAGCACACAACAATTAGGCACTGAGATGGGCTCGGATTAGATGCACGGATAATGAAAAGTCAGAGGAATCATTGCGCTTCAGTCCAAATCGCGGACCCAACCATCAACACCTAAGACGGGGGCTTTTGTGGGCTGGCTAAATTTCCCATCCTAATTTAGACCTCACTGTGGGATAGAGTGGACTAGATCTTCACCCAGCTCAAATCTGGCTCTATAGAGAACATCCCTTTAATTAAGACCCAGTTGTATTCTCTTCGTCCAACAGGCGTCTCCGGTCTAAGTGTAAAAAAACACTAGCCCAGATGTCCATAATGAATCAGCTGACCCAGATAGCGGCACCACTTCCTGCCCCGGACGCTTAAGTCGGTTGTAGAGACATGCGTGACACCGTGTCGGGACACCACAGCTTCATGTCAACAGTCTGTATCATAGCCTCGCTCGCCCCACCCCTCCTACCAAACCAAAGCTCTCTCTCTCTCTCTCCCTTGTCGTCTTTACAGGCCAAATCCCTGCCTGTTTTTTTTCTCCCATCAGTGTCGCTCAAGCATAAAAGCATACAGACAGAGAGCGCACTGTCAAATCTTCTTAGTGTGTTTACTCTATAAGGCCGCTCTTTTCCCGGGCGTAGGGGATGTTGCAGGATTGAGGCAGTTTCGAGTTATTTTTTTCTGGCTGCAACGTTTTGTTTTACTATTAAGAGAAAAAATGGCTTTTGCTTTCTCGCTTTCAAAAATGTACAAATGCAGATTCTTTTAAAAGTGCACCATTTAAATTCAAAGGTGGGGAGGGAGAACGTCACCTGCTTGTCTTCATACGGTCGTTATGGTTTTGTCTGGAAGGTTCCATAGTAAAGCATCCAACCTATCTACCTTTTATTCAATTACAGTTTGTTTTATTGTTCAAAAATATCTTGAAACACATGCATTCTCACTGTGAGTGTGCTTCTCTCGCCACAAACCTGAACGGTAACTAGGGCTGCTTGATTATGGCATTATAATCACAATTATTTGGCTCATAATAACAATTACTTCTATATTGTCCGAATTATTCTGTAGAGTAAGTATTCACCTTATTCTGGGAGTTACCATGGACTCCGGCATCTTTTTCCGTTGTAGTTTACATGGGGCAGGCGAGCTCAACTGAAAATAAGTTGTACATGGACTAAAAAGCTGTTTTCAGGCCTCCCAGGAAATTGGTGCATTGCTGACTTGTTGTGGCATGTGTACATTAAACATTTTACTCAAATCAATCTACTTTATATAATGCTTTAGCACAAGACCCTCGATTGCCATTTGCGTCAAACCGGAAGTCCGGGCGGAATAAGGTGAATAGACTGAATATATGCTCCAGGTTTTGGCGGCAAAATTGCACTTAATTGCATTTTCGATTACAACATTTTTGTAACTGAATAGAGTAATAATTGAAATTACACTAGAGTCTTTTAAATCTGCTCTTAAGACACATTTCTTTGCTTTGGCTTTTAACACAAGTTAAGTTAAGTGAAGTTAAGTTAAGTTAAGTTAAGTTATCTAATTGTGTTTGTAATAATGTTGTACTTTACTGTGTGTTTTTTCCATGATGTGCATGTGAAGCACTTTGGGCAGCTGGTGTTGTTGTAAATGTGCTATACAAATAAAGTTGACACTGACATTGACATTGACATTGACAATTATATACATACGATTAAAAGCACAGCCTTACCTGTAACTTGGACAGGAGGCATTACCTGACTGTCTGCATGGAGATAAATACTCTAAGTTGAATGACATTTTATGGAACATTCCGGGCAAAGCAAAAGCATCTTCATGCAGTCTACTCTCCACCAGAAAGGTGGTGCACTTTTTAAAAATGTGCTGAAAAGTGGTTATAAAAAAAACTTAAACTTACTTCCACTTGAGTACAAGACATGAAAGGCCACCAATAATGTACTGACCTTCCTCTTGAAATATTTCCCATAAACTAGAGGTTCCCATATCAGCATTTTCAGTAATGATAAATTTTTGGTCATCTTGTACACTGTAACTAAACTTTTCAGAAAAAAAATAAATAAACACAGTAATGAGCAAAAGATCAATCATTATATCATTACAGTCTTTCAGGCGTTCTAGTATTTCTTTTTTTCCTGCCAGATCATTTCCTTGCTCCCTCAGTTCTGGCAGTGGAACCCCATGCTGAGAAGGGGCTTTACTAAGGTAGATAAAAAGAGCTAACCATCTTGTGTTTATTTCAATCTCTTCTCACTCTCCTCCTCCAGCCCACACCCTCCTCTTCCTCATTACGCCATACCAAGAAGAAAGTCTAGTGTAACCCATTCACACTCGCACTAATATATGCACTATTGATTGGCTTCTCGTTTCACTCTCGACTTAAACAAATGTAGATAGGAGTAACTACAGTGTGTGTCTGAAGTCTGGTTTGATTTATATCCCTGTTAGTTGATTTTTGCAGGTTTCTTTCCACTTGTCAGTCGAAAGGCCCTTCTCTGCAGGGTTAACTATGTGTGTACTTCAACTTTACTCCTGTCTGACCTCATTTACTAAATGCCCCAGCCATTTTTAGAACAGCTGTCAAGTAAGTTACAACCTCAACTCGGAAAATGTTGAAATTAAATTGAGGTTTACTATATTCTGTCACATAATATTCATCAGGTGTTAAAATAGAGATATTGTAATTTGCTAAATGAAGGTAATCTAATATAATAAAAATGTAGCGGATGGTGAAAACACATGGAAAGAAGACATTATTTAGGCCACAAGATGGATATAAAATATAACATGATAATATAAGATTATGAAAGGTAGGGGTAATTGTGTCAGAAGGTATACATAACTATAATAATTCACTATAACTATAACATTACATTTAGGTCATTGGTTTTCATGCCTTCAGATGACTGCTAAAACAGTTATTTAAACACCACATGAAGTAGGGCTGTATGGCATTATATATGGGACGAACTTCTTGGCAATGTACATATCGATACAGAGATTGTAATACTTTTAAACAACGTAAATTCATTATAAATTACAGATCTGACTTCTGCATTAAAAGCTGAATCTGCTGGGCTGAAAAGGTGAATTGTTCATAGGACAATTGCAGTCTATTATTAAGGACATTGTGAACATAACACATTTTTTATTGTGCATTATAAGATTTAAGATTGAGAATGACTGTCAAATGTCGAAACGTTTCAAAAAAGCGTCTAGATGACTACTGTTGAAAACCTTTCTACGATGGAACACTTCTGTAGGAATGTGGGATGACACACTCTTATTATACATAATCAGAACATCAATTTTAAAGGTTTATCCATGTATCAGCCTGTCTTATGTCTTATGAACTCTGAGTCCTGGGATCCGTATCATATCGTGGACCCTGTTCTGACACACATTTTATATCATGGGGCACCAGGCGATACCCAGCCCTAACATGATCCAGGGACGCTTCCAGAGGCCAGTGTCTTTTTGTTTTGTATTTCTATTATTTATCTATCCAGCGCCACTGAACAGACTTCTACTTCACACTTGTTTTTGGCCCTGGAAAATGCAACAGACTTTCTGAATCACGTTCAGCTATACCAGTCAATGCCAGATACATTGTGTTTTATGTGTTCTTTTGGCAGTTCAAAAACATTATGATCAGTGCACAGCAAAAAAGAAATTAATTATACACAAATGTATATCTAGCATAGGTTAAAACTGATGCAGAATGCAGTGATATGTGATAATTGTACTTAAAATAAGAAAATAAATGTACCAGTGTGGTAAGTCAAATTATCTTAACCCATTGGCACATGATTTGGCTTGAAGTAAGACGTAACATGTTGAAACAAGTCAGAAACGGTTTGAAACAAGTAAAAATAATCCAGCTCCAACAAATGAATAGTCAATAAATATCCTGAAATCATGAAACTCATCTAGAAAGGTGTATTACATTACCAACTTTTTGAATTAGCGTTATAGTTGGGGTTTTATTTCCCACCACTGATCCCTTTATCTCATTATCTCTTTAGGACCTGTCCATCCTGCACCCGAAAGGCCCTGAATGGCTGCCTTTGTATAAGAGCTTGCTTACTCCATTAAACCGGTACTTACTTGATAGGAGATTTGTAGCCAATATCCCGATTTGCATTAGGGAAGGTAAGGAAGTGGTGTGGTTTGTTAAGGGGCTAGATGCCATTGATTGGTGTCCATGCTGCGCGCTGAATCTAATGAGATGAAAAGCAGTGGGTGGAAGGAGGAAGTAAATTTGCATGACTACATAATTCACAAGCTGGGAAAAAATGAAACACATCCACAGTGTGATTATTTTGTGGGGAAATGTGGGGAAATAAGGTTTGCTTCACCATGGCCTAAAATAGCTAAGCATTCTGCAGCATAAGAAAAGTTATAGCATTGAATTATTATAGGTGATTGTGGGCTACTGCAGCACAAGCTTCGGTGGTGGAGTTTTCTACTGTTTTTATGACCCAATTTTACCTGTTTTTACTCAGCTGTGGTGTGGAGAACTATTATCTTACAGCAGGGTTCAGTGGTTAGCATTTCTGACGCAAAGCAAGACGTTCCTGGCTTCGATTCCCGGGATCTTTCTGTGTGGACTCTGCATGTGCTGCGCGATTTGGGAAAAATATCCAATATGCAATTTTTCTGACAAGAATGGCAGACTGTGATTCGATTTGCGATATATGTTTTACTAATATGATTTTGTTCAAAGTTCACATTTGCGTGAAAATGTTAAATTGACAAAGTTATGAACTGACACACTAATAAAAGAGAGCTGTTCAGAGCATGTTTGTACAGATCTAAACTACACGGTTAGTACTTTTTTATGCAGAATGAGCATTTTGTTGTTTGTGGAGGAAATGATGGTACTTCAAAAAGTGCAGCCTTTGCAATTTACGTTCATTACAGCCATTCAAATTGCAATTTTGATAGGATTGCAATTACTCTCGGAGTCCCAGTGTTCTCCTTCTGTCTTGTGCTTACGAACTCGTTCTACCATCAACCTAAAACATGCACAATAGGCTTATACTCCAGCTTATCTTTAAAACAGAAAAGGCCAGCATTCAACGTATTCAAGCAACATATAGAACTGACTATGCTTGTACATTAGTCACAAAAACAACACAATAAAAAACAACATCATGAAACTGAAATGATTGGACAAATTAACAACCTTTACTGGCCACAAGTGACATTTATAATCGCACCTAATGCTTCCCTTTAGGTGAGAGATCCCTAATTAGTCATTTATCTTAGTACAACTCATGCAGTCGTTCAAATCAATAGCATTCCCAATGAGCGGTGGTGTGAGCAACATGTCTGCTAACACAGTCGTACGGGACCAGACACACAGCATCACTTAGCCCGCTGAACTGAAGGCTGCCATTACAGCTGCAGCTCACATCGCTCTTACCTCCACCTCAGCACGACACCACCTCCAAGGGTAAAAGAGCAACGCCTCTCAATCCGCCCGCTCAGCGCTCCAAATGCCCTCCAGCGTACCCCCAATTCCAGCGCCCCGGAGTTTACAAACATTTGCGCTGAATTTCTTATTAAAAATTTACCCTGAATGTCTTTGAATAGGCACTACTGATGCTCTGCTTTATCAGGTGAGCGTATTCAAACAACTGGAGGGCCTGAATTTGTTACATGGGGATAAAAATAAATAAAAGTAACAGGCTTTAAACACTGCATATTTTAGCAGCGGATAATGCATGTTCCTTGTTTGAGAGGGTAGATGCAGCAAAGGATGGCAGTGAACCTTGAGTGTAGTGAAAATAGATTCTTGTCTCCTGCCTTCGGGCGCCTAAACGTGTCGTCTTAGATTCGGTGATGGCTAGGTCTATGATCACTCAAGCACTTCAAATTACATCAGGATGAGAAGGGAAGAGGGAGGAGGACATGGGAAAAGGGAAAGAAAGAAAATGATATTCATTCTTTGCCTTTATCTGTCTTTTACATCAGCGCTGGCGGACAGGACTCTGAATGGTTAATGAGCAGATACAACCTTGTTCTCACACACAGGGAAGCGGTGAAATGAAATTAACAGAAAAGCTTTATGGAGTGCAATTTAAAATGAGTGTATTAAGCTTGATTCACAATGTAGTTCTAAGGTGTTTAGTTAGAATGAACTGCTTTTTTCGTTTAAAAATAAAACGATGACTTATTGGTTTCTCTTTAAATTGTCAAACTAAATTGTTGAAGTAAATGACTCGACTCAAACTCGTTTAAACATCATCAGAACTTATTATCAGCACATATTGTCGTAGTTTGTTTTATCCGAATGCATCGTGGATAATAGGAGAGGGCAATATTGACAACATTGAATATATATATATATTTATTTATTTTTCTTTTAATAATTAAATTGTTTGTTTTTTTGCATTATTTTGATAACAGTAGTCAGACAATATTTTAATAATGCAACAGGAATGTGCTAAAATCTGCCTGCAAATGTCTTGATTGAGGTTCAAGTGTCGCACAAAACGTGAATGGATTATAAAATGAACCACAAAAGGGCTGAAATACTTTATGACTTTATTGTATGGGTACTCACTCACTCAGAGCATGACAAGGGCTGACCAACAGGAGGAGTGGGTGGGAAAAGTGTCTGTGTTTGTTCAGGCAGCTGCATTAAATAGAGAAATAGTGAACCACAATATGACAATACGACCAAAATAGCAGATTGTCACAGGGATGAACTCACAATTTGATTTTTATCGCCCAGCCCTACTTCATACCCTTGTTTTGGAGATTACACTAGATGTTTCTGCCTCTTTTTATAGTTTTAATTACAGACAAAGTACTTGATTATGGCAAAAATAAATAAATAATAAATCACAAGCATTCTGACCTATTACTTCTATATTGTCAAACTTATTCTGTAGAGAAAGTATAGACTAAATAGGTTTTATTAGAAATGTTGTAGAAAAGTGCCATTGTTCCAGGTTTTGGAGTGTGCTTATAATTCTGAACAGAAGCCAATTCATTTTATTTTCAGTTTCAACATGTTTGTATATGAATAGAGAAATAATTGAAATCACAATTATACGTTGCTCAGTAATTGCTCAGCCTTACGATATACCCGATAAAATTTTACATTTGCAAGATAATTTTTTTTTTTTTTAAATATATCCTCTACCTCTACTGCATAACAGGCTAAAAACACTTCTATACAATTAAATGTTGCCGGTAAATAGGACCAATCATTATGTCAATGCCATCTTTTTAAGAAAGAACAACCTATAACTGTAATGTTTTGTGGACCATAGCTGATGAAATACTAATCTAATTTCTAACCATAAATTCAAAGATGTGCACCTCCACCTTGTCGAGATGAGCTGAAAATCTGGAGGTAAAACAATTGAAAACGTGTAAAGTGGATGAAGTCTAGCTCAATGAACAAAGCCATTTTAGGCTGTAACATCCAGATGTTGCAACAGCGTGTTATGTCTGCACAGATTGCCCTAGTTCATTTTTCTAACTCGAACACCACATAAAACCAACTATAAAACCCATTTAAAGTGCCATAACACTAAAGATTTCCTTCAGCATCAGGAGAGGACCCCTGCCCAAACAACAGTACATTACCCCTTGATAAAAGAGACCAGGTTGGCCCACAAATCCACAGGTTCCCGTTGACAGATCTCAGATTACTCACGCATACAGTCAATCACACATACAAACACTCGGGAGTGCTTAACCACAGTCGGCGGCCCAAGGTCACACGGGGTCGCGGGAGGTTACGGGATCATTGAGGCGGATGTGGGGTGTGGGCGAGCAGCTGTAGGCGGAGGTTTATAGCACCTCTGCCATATGAACACATCACAGGAAATCTGAAAGGCTATTAAAACGCCCGCTTTTATGGCCGTAATAATCCTGCCCCTGTATGGGAGTCCAGCGACCGCCTGGATTAAGTGGGAGAGGCCTGACAGGAGCGAGGCTATCTGCTAATGCGGCCAACCAACAAACATCACTTTATGCTCATACAAGTCAACTGTGATGTACGGGTGTGTAAATCCAACACGCTTTCACAACTCGGCTGCTTTACTGGCAGAAAGTGCTCACAACTTGTATAACCTTCTCTGTTCCAAGCGTGGATATTTTGGAGTGCGTTTAGAAATGGCATCTGATGAAGGAGAACGACAGATTCTCCACTCGGCTATTATAAAGCTCAGGGTCGTCCATATGTCCAAACATTTTCGAAAACAGTGAAATAAAGAAATAACTAAAAAGCCATGGAATAACCACCAAACTGCTGGGTCAATACTGGAAATTACACCGTCAATACACTTTTAAATGAATGTGAAGTTTAGTATTTAGCGTCTTTTAATGTTAGCGTTTAACATAACTAAGTGAAAATTCTCTGAGATGTGACGAAACAATCCCAAGCTCCATTGTAGGACACTGCTAAAGAAATTCTTGGTCGACTAAACACACGTCCAACACCGATTAGCCGACTAAAAGGGGGTGTGGCTCTCAAAACTATAAAGTATTTCCATGTATCCGACCCAAAATTCACTCAAAAGGCTACAGCTTCCTAGGAATTCATGCAAAAACAACCATTTATGCAGAAAAGTATTAAGAGTATTAATAGATATATTAAATAAACTATTAATCTTGTGAATCTTCAGCATATCTTCTCATTTTTGCTGCTGTCTCATATAAATCCTTACAATCTACTAAAAAAAAAAAGTCGACCAATACACATTTTGGTTGACTAAGACAACGAAAGCTACAGCCCTCTTCTATTGTATACAGTGTACGAATTATACCTCCCCAACATGTCTGCAAAAAGGGCAAGTGCATCTGGAATCTGGCAACCCTTAATAATCACAGTGTTGTCTTTGTAACAGTGCCGAGCGTGTATAAATGAAAGCCGTGTGTAATACATTTTTAGAGACTCCCTGCGTCTCGGCAACTTTTTTTTGCTTGATGAAGGTGATTATATTTGAACTCCTACTTCTTTTGTTGATTCTGTTTGTTGTTCTCACATCTCATGTCGTTGGCCCATCAAGATCAAGCGCCTGTTGAAATCTTCTCACTCCATTTCTCTTTCCACACTATTTAATTCTATTCTATTCACTATCTCAGGCCATTTGAGTGTGACTGGGTTCACCACTGGCTTCATGGTCATTACTTTGTTTCAATGACTACTTAAAGAGCATGGAGAGAGAACTAAATGTCTCATGAAGATGCATTGTTGTTTGGGGGGAAAAATGCAAAAGATGGTGGATTGGCAATCAGTGAAGTCATGCCTAAACTCTGAGTAGATCAAATCAAACTGGGCAGATGCACACAATCAACAACTTTTTATTTATCTTACTTAATGCTTATAAATTCTTAGTATTTACTTTTGGAATATAGAGTTAAATAAAAAGTCAAATATAAAGGAGAAGTGAATTTAACGCAATAATTATATTAATTATATATAATTATATAGATTGAATCCACTTTTTAATTGTGATAATAAAAAAGTGGCACATTTGTTATTTGAATATATTATCCATGTCTTTAATAAGTCTATTGTAAGTGTAATTGTAACTGGCACGAGAGCTTAATTACACCTGCATATAAACACATTAAATATAAATAAGTTAATCTTTAAGCAACGCAGTTCATTTTCAGGTTTCTTAATTAGACTCGGCTAGGACCATTTTCTAGTGGATCAAGACTTGGTTATCTTTGAAATAGCAGCGCCCTGAGTGGAGATGAGGGTGTATCAAGATGAAAGACAAACAGAGGATGTGCTCTGCTATAATTGCACTTTACAAAGGCAATCTCTTCTGGCCACTGCGCCATGCAATTAAAAGCATTTTGTGCACACCTCCTCCTCCCAGATTAATCTGTGCATCAGTGCTCACCAATGCACAGACATATTCTTCATTTTCTTTGACAAAAGACTTTGTTTATATATGTATAGGGGCAATATAAATCCTACAAAGGAACGGACTGAGTAAAGAAAAAAAAGGTTTCCTCTTTATTTGGATTTAAATTGACAAACAAACCACTTTAGACAGTGGTACAATATGAGGAGGGTGTTGTCAAGATCTCTTTGTTTATACTCACAATTACCTAAATCAGGCGTGTCCAAACCTTTTTCATCGAGGCCATATTTTGTCATTCGGAGCAGAAGTCCAAAGACGACACGGCAATGAAGTGAATGGTCCAAAAGTTGCATTTGATGTAGATTTGATGAGCCACTTGAGCCCTCAGGCTTCATGCTGAATTGGTCCAAATGACCAAAAGTACTTTTTACTGGAAATTTGACCCCCAAAATCAATTCACTTGCTTAACTTTAACAATTTAACTTTAAGTCTAAATGTGAATGGTAAAAAATAGGATGACCAAGATTCATAAAATAATGTGTTTCATTCACTGCATTCCATACCAAAATTGTTTTCCAGTATTTTCCCTTGCTCTGCATAGAAACGTATACAAAATCCCACTTCCAAAGGTATTTCTTATTATTCCAGGGTTATCTTGGTATTGAACATGTGTAGGTGTTTTTGGCTGACAACCTCAAATTTTCTTTTTGAACTCAGTTCAGTGCACCCGCAGCTGCACTGTTGCCTTATTCAGACAGGGATCCGGCAGCATAACATTGAATTCTGGCTCAGTGGATCTGACTGGTTGCATCACGCTGCACCTCGAGATACCCCAAAATACAAATACGGCGCGGTAACCTATTAGCCTGGACAGTGAGTAGGAGATATGGAGCTGGATCACACTCGAAGGCTCAGAGGGAGGACTTCAAAGCAGTCCAAAAAGTTCAGCTGCAGCAGTGCTACAAACTGTTCAAAGGAATGCAGGCCTGTTTACTATTGACTTTGCAACAATTACCCAAGCATATGTGTGTGTAATTAGATAAGGCAGGCAGTTGTTCTCTAATGCGGCAAATCAAATTAACTAAAGATGCCACATTGATTTCTTTGTGTTCCCTAAATTATTCATCTGAACCAGCCAGCCACCAAAGAGCTTTTATAGCCCCTCCATTGCTCCCGTGCATGTGAACTGCTTAGTGGGTCTCGTATAGAACTCCTTAGGTATTTTTGGCACAAACTTATAATGTAGGCTCATCAGGATCACAATTCAAGATGACAGAATTCTTATAAACACTACTAGCGTATTATTTTGGCTAGGGCTGTTCAATTACTAGTAGTAGTCGACTAGTCAGTGATCGACTAGGGATGATAATATCGTTAATCTTGATAAAAAGGGCAATAATCGTTCATGGTAGATTTTATAATCGTGACGATCGCCAACAAAGATGTCCATTGTTATATCACCAGACTGTGCAGAAAAAAAACATATTCATGATGTCCTCTTCTAGATTGTTGTTGTTTTCAAAGTAAAACGTACAATAGTTTATATACGGAATAGTTTAAACACGGAACATATGTCTATACAAGTCATATTTTTAAACTGCAATTTTAATGATTTTCTTGATACTACTGTTAATCACAATTATTTTGGCCGCAAAATTTCAATATCGTCCAATTCCTATATTCGACTAGTCAAACAATGATTTCTATTGTATATTGAGACTTTAAAAATACTTTATCAACCAAATAACGGCTGAAATATGGTGACGGAAGGCTTCTGGATATTGAATATTTTACAAATATTACTGATGTCTTTGTTATATGTCTTTGTTATATTTTCTTATGTGTTTTAGGGTCTGTTTAGTCAAAATAAGACCACAGTCATTTTCTATAGTTGACTAGTCGCTTGTGTGTATTGGTGGTGATCATTTTTTTGGTTATGCACTATTCTCTCAACATATTCAACGCATAATAAATCCTTCAGCCATTTGAGTGACAGCAGTTCTTTTCCTGTTCTCATAATACAGTGTGATACTATACAAGGACGTAAATAGCGCAGTGGACTTTGCACACTACAGAGTCTGCAGCCTTTATCCATCCCACTCTGCACCACTGATGTCCTGTTCTCTGACATGTTGCACACGCCGCCAACGCCGGAGATCAATATGACCTTACCTCCACCGCCCGCTCCTTTGGAAACTTAATTACTGATATTCAGCTACAAAGTCATCATAGTCCGCCTGTCGATATTCATTGGGGATCATTACGGTTCTAATAAAAGAGGTTATTTACGGGCTACTCTGCTGACACCGGCGCTGCTCCAAAGATTGAGCAGGAGCCATCTCAATTTGCTTTAACTCTCTGTCCCCCTGCCTCTCTCTCACCTCTCCCAGAAGCACTGACCTGAAAAAGAAAAATTGACAGCGGAGGAAAGAACACGGAGAGGATGGAGAGCGGTCTCTTGGATCTGTTTAGAGGTTTTCGCCCTAATGATAAGATACACTGTTGTTCTCATTGCTTTCATTCTCTAGACTGTGCAAAAGTTCGAGTAAGAGTGTTCAGAGGAGGTTAGTACTCTGTTACATTTACTTGAGTGACTTTTTCAAGAAATCATACTTCTGTATTTTCAGACACCATGCTTTTAATTCTATATTTTACATTGTAACACTAAACGCTTTAAGTTGACATTATTATTTCCTGCACTGTTCCTCTAAGATTTCATTCAGTTTTTCATTTTTGTGTCTATCTTTTCAATTACATGATCATTACATGATTTAATATTTTGTATTTCAAATTACATTGACTTCAATTATAAAATCAGATGTTATGTCCAGACAATTACTCTTCCTTGAGTAGTAGTTTGCTTTTACTCTTACTGGTAATGTCCTGCTGAATTAAAGCTGGGGTACCTGATTTTCTTTCGGCACAGTGTTAATATTCACATGCATCGTTTTAAGGCAAATGCATGGCTTTAGAATAGCTTTTTTTAGACGGCAAAGTGAAACTTGGACAGTCTTTCGGGTTGATAAGAAAAAATGCTTTATTATTAGCCACAGACAGCATGCAGTGGTCTAATTTTACCACAAAGTGCACGTTTTATGACATACTCTTTGGTGGAAAACACAAAATACTAATTTACACCAACAAAGGTTCTGTACCCCAGCTTTAATGTTCCATTTTTGGCTACTCTTTACTCACCTCTGATTGTGTTTCAGTGAAACAGTAGTTTGCTGTATAACATTTTAAATGGGTCATGAGCATTTTTAGAAATTGACTAATATTCATTTAACTCACTAAAAGAAAAAGTTCTGTTCCATCCCTCTTTTTACATTTTGCTACATTTATTTTGTTGATACACGTTTGCACAGCAGTGTTTTGTTTTGTCTTTTACAAAATATGTATACAGAGATTCTACTAGTACATGCTGAACTTTTTTTCTTTCAAGATCAATCAATGTTTTCAAGGCTGCAGGCAGCTATTCATCAGGTCCCTCCAAAGAAAGTCGTTTCATCAGTAGCCATTGCCATCGCCTGTAGTGGAAAGCACAAACTATCCACTCCAGGGGTGGGTTTATATTTAATTCATTCAATAAATCTCTTGCGCCTAATTGAAATGCCTGTCTATGTGAAAAAAGTGGACTGGTGCCCTCTGTAGATGTAAATGGGTACTGCACCATGCCTGTTTCCCTAATTCTCCATCACTTTCACACATTGCTTTGTTTGTGCTTTGTGTATTTCAAACACACACTGTGCACACACACTATAGCTCTGCCTTGTCCTATCCTGATTAATAGGGTCCACTTTGCATCTGTGCGCTGGATGCCAAGCCACACTGAGCAGCCTTCCCTGAGCAATTAGCACAAGAGGGCACCACCAGCGTTAGATTATCAACAACAAGATGCCTCCTGACAGGCGCCCTACAGCCTGCTGCTGACTTATTCATATGTGTTTACTTTAAAACCCACCATGCCCTGGATTTTGGTGGGTTGGTGGGTGGGCAGCATCGGATCTAATTTAAGAACAACATCTGGGAGAGAGAGAGGGACAGGCCGGCATATTATACCCACAGGGAGGCTACTGCTGAGGGGAGGACGTGCTAGTCATTTTCATTGGTCTTTGAGGAGAAAATCTGCAGTTTGATATGAATAGACGAATGTACTTTCCACGCTACAGTATACAGCACAGTATCTGAATGAATTATTAAGCACAGCGTACCGTGTGTTGGCGGCTGTTGTGGGTTTGCTTTCAATGTTGTGGCTCACACTGAAGCAAGGTCAATGCTTTCTGATGCAGCCTTTTATAACAGAGCTGTCCCTGGCTTTACAGTTTTTTTTAAATATCAGACTTTATTATCGGTTTGTGAAACAATAATACTACTTATTACTACTGCTGTCTCTATGTGTGATATTAATAGTGTTTTGTGTGTGGCAACAACAGCAATGTAATTCATTTAAAATTTAGTTCAGAAAAATGCCATTATTAAAATTACTGGTTAAAGTGAACTTGATTTCCATCCTTAATTATCTGTGGTTAATGTAAATACCTGCAGATCTCTTTCAATCGGGCTGTAGTCAACTATAGAAATTATTAGTTGACTAAAACATTTACATCGATTAATTGAGTAAAATGGGTTGTGACATGGCACTGTTACAAAAAAAAAAGATTATCTTGCAGGAAAACAGATCTTGATAAGTGCAAAGACTGATTAAACGGTCCACTCAGTCCCAAAACTCCAGCTCACTTCATGCTTTCTTCTTTGTTCCATATAAGTCCTTATGATCTTGATAAAATTATTTGTTTATTAATAAGAAATGTTACCATTAATCAACTAAACCAGCGGTTACCAGAGATTTAAGGGGGTCTTCATAGTTTCTATGGGCCTAGTCATCAAAGTAATACATTGTGTAAATTAAAGTGTAAAAATACAAATCAAGTGATGCAAAAATTGGTTTTGGAACCTAAACAGCACAATTGTTTACAATAAATTCTTCACATTGCCTCCATCATGACTTTAACCTTATTTAACCCCATTATTCCCCAGAGTATTCTTTATTGATGTGTGCTTGCTGATTAAAATGCTCATGCTCAGGTTAGCAGTATTAGGTTGTTTTACTAATTTGGAGATTGAGCTGGCTGGATTTCAACTCCAACCAGTTCTTACTGCCACGTGTCATTGGGCAAGACACGTCATCAAGTTGTATTATGTCTTTTACCACTGCGTGTGAAGTGAATAACTCATTACAGACAATGCACATTAACCAAATCAATAATCAATGCTTTCAGTAAAACTGAAAGGTGATTAATACTGATTTATCAATCAACGCCTTTTTCAGTGTCATAATTACACTGGTATTTATTTAATACAATTACAAACATTGACCGTTTCTTTCTTCTGTCTCTGCAGGGATCCAAACAAACCGGTTCCCCAGGACACCAAGTTCATCCACACCAAGGCCAACCGCTTCGAGGAGGTGGCCTGGTCCAAGTACAACCCCCAGGACCAGCTGTACCTGCACATCGGCCTCAAGCCCCGCGTGCGCGACCACTACCGGGCGACCAAAGTGGCCTTCTGGAAACACCTCGTGCCGCATTTGTACAACCTCCACGACATGTTCCACTACACCTCCACCACCACCAAAGTGCCCCCGCCCGAGACCACTCAAAACACGCTGTCCACCAAACGGCCCAATGGTAAAAACTGGCCCTTCAACACCAAGCGCCCTCCGATGTCGCCGGCGTATAACAGTGAGGACAACACCTTAGGAGATGATGAGGAGCGTGGACCTCTTGTGGTAGAGAATCCGAGAGACTACTCCACTGAGCTGAGCGTCACCATCGCTGTGGGTGCGTCTCTCCTTTTCCTAAACGTTCTGGCATTCGCGGCACTGTACTATCGCAAGGACAAGCGCCGCCAGGACTCGGGACATGGTCAGCCCAGCCCGCAGCGCCAGACAACCTCCAACGACATCGGACACCACGCGCCCGAGGAGGAGATCATGTCTTTGCAGATGAACCAGACCCATCATGAGTGCGATGCGGGCAATGCCAATGAAGGAGCGATCCGCCTGGCCGCGCTGCCGGACTACACGCTCACCTTGAGGCGCTCCCCGGACGACATACCGCTCATGACGCCCAACACCATCACCATGATCCCAAACTCTCTGGTGGGCATGCCCAATCTGCACCCATACAACACCTTCACCACGGGCTTCAACTCCACCGGCCTCCCCCACTCGCACTCGACCACCCGGGTATAGCTTTAAGAAAGGCCTACCAACGCGAACGGACCAGAGGATTGTGTTTTATAAATATCACGGGAACGCAGGGAGGGGGACAAACGGGGATGGGCAGAAGTCGGATTAAAAACAGATTTCACTAGACTTTTACAACGAGGAGAGTCGATGAGAGCTCTCTGTGGATGTCAAGTTGTGCAGAGCTGCCAAAATCAAACTGCTTTTCTCTTCTCCGGATCTGTGGGGAGGAGAGAGAGGGGATCGGGGTGGGAGACTTTCTGCAGTGTTCTTTTCTAAAATAATCATTTTAAAAAAGCCTTTTTAAGCAGACTGAGCAAATATCAATAGTTTGTTATGAATCCTTATTCATAACGTAATAAAAAAAAGAGAAGTGCTTTTTATTTCCCAGCCCTTCTCCTCCAGCGGGAGACACATCCAGAACAATGGCCTCAATGTCAACATTTGCAAAGTGTTTTTAATTGCTTTTGTTTTTGTTTATGTTTCAATGCCTTACAAAGCGTGTTCTTTTCTGTCTTTCTTTCTAATTCCTGAGACAATTCCATTGGAAAGTTACACTGATGAGACTCAGATTTGAGAAAGATCGGACAAGGACGGACGTTTTCATTTGGGTAACTTTTATTCTGTTGTGGATCACGCAACAGCCTTTATTTTTACACTGAAATGGTTTGTCTGAACTGCGGTTGCCAGAGAGACTCAAAGGCAAATAATAGTATGTTACTGTGATTGTTTTGTTAAGAAAAAAGTGCATCTTTGTTAGCCTATTTCTCTGTTAAGCTATCTGATCTTATCTCCACTGAGTGCACAACATGCTGCTCAGAGCAGCTCAAAGCTGTGTTCTTGAGAAAACCAGTGGCCAAGAAACGTGAGAGACACAGCAGTGAAAAGAGAAAGAGTGAGTGTCTGTGTGTGCGAGAGAGAGAGAGTGTGTGTGTGAGTCACATGTTCTCTTTGATTTCATTATGTTTATGTTATGGTTGTACATTGTGGTTGAAGGGGGCTGGGTGGGACTTTCTCATGTTGATTTGGGATCACGACCAATAGTGTTTCTGCCGCGTCTCTGGGTGTCAGTGTTTGCAAAATAGCACTTTTGTTATTTTCAAAGTTATATATGTCTAATTTTGCTTAAAGATAATTAAATAAATCTATTATTTTAAATGTAAGAAAAAATAGCTAAAGATTCAATCGAACTAACAGACATGATTCCATTGACTTTGTACAAGCAGACAGTGGCCTGTTTGCACTGAATAACTCCATCAGTGCACACCTGTTATTTCTTTTTTGAATATATATACATATATATAAATATGGGCATACATACATATATGTATAGGGCTTCTATAGAGATTTCACTTATAGACAATAAGACACAAGTCATTTCTATGTATTGTAGTTGTTTTATGAAACATCTCCAGCCAAGACCACTCCAGGAGTCTTTGTACAAGCTCTATATGTATATTTATGTATAAAATATTTAATATTTATTTATGTATACCAGATGCATACATGCTGATTGTGCCATGTGCCAAATTAAAACTGTAAAATGAAGAATATAAAGTTTCACTAAACTTTTGTCTTCTGAATCAAAGTTCTTTCTCTGTCATTTTTTTTATTTTTTATGTTCGTTTTGTTACAAAGTCTTGTTGCAGTGAGTTTGTCTCCCTGCAGGACTGCCTCTACCTCCCTCTCCACTCCTGGCCTCTTTGCTGCTTTCATTTTCTGTCTCTCGCTGAAACCTTTGAGAAAAACAGGCTAACAGCTTGGGGCCTATCTGCGTGCACAACTCCAGAGTTTAATGTAATTCATGCAAAGCAGCTCAGCAGCAGCAGTGGGAGACCCAAGACATTGTCCTGATGCATTCACATTGAATCCTATTATGTGTTATCCTGCTGGAGAAAACTGGAGATATTGATTCTGCAACAAAACTGACAATACTCATTAAATGTCTTGGCAGTGTTTTTGTTAAATCTGTGCAAACAGGAATTCTCAACACAACTTAATACACAGGTAAAAATCCTTTGTGTGTATTTATGTAACTATCCAACCCTTTATCATAAGAAGAGTAGGGGGAGCGGTGGAATTAAATGCTGCACAGAGAATAGGGAAGCACGTTTAAGGAAGCCTGCTTTGCTACTTGTCTACTTTGGCACGAGAGATTCAGCCACAACTTAATTTCCTCAAAAGAAATGTACAGATTGCAGGGTTCTTTGGAAACCGACGTCACCCAAACATAACAAGTGTTTTCTTAATTAAAAAAATACATTTTTAGTCATGAAGCAGAACTCAGCGATTTACAAAAAGACGCTCAGCGATTGCAAGTTTGTGCCGTTGTGAGACGTGACTAAAGCCAGAGTAAAGAAGAAACTACTTGCAGTTTATCAGCTGCTTTTTCTGCATTTATTTCACTTCTCTGCACCAGTTGGCCACATTTTCACGTCTCTTTGTGAAATGCACAACAGGAAATACTGTGCAGCCGTTTATCACAGGATCAAGCCAGCGTTTGGAGTTGAATTATTATTGTCTGTTCTGCTTTTTTGCTGTTTTCTGTGTCCAATCATCTCACTCAAAAGTGTTCTGGGAGCCAAAAGTGCATCTCCACAGCTTACAATTTGGCCTGGTGGTGCCTCCTACTTGTCTCCATGGAGATAGATAAGTTTAATGCCATTCTGAGGAACATTCCAGGTAAAGCAATAACACCCCCACATCCCCATAACTTACATAGTGCACCTTTAACAAACACAGCGCACATTTTTATTCTTCTGTTATTCAGATCTGAATTATTCACTGGAAAGCTCTTATTTTGCTATATTAGTTACATTTTTGCTCCATTCACCTGTCTCGCCTGATTTATTTTTGTACTCTTCTATAACACCTTCCCTTGGTGTTTCGTGATTGAATCTGCAGCAGAGGCAGCAGTCGGCTCTGGTCATCTCCACACAAACACTGCAAGGTTATTCGAGGCAAACTGCTCAAAGACTTGTCCATATGAGTCATTATGTTGCTCTAGCTGTCCTATTTGGGTCTCACCTCCTAATCAGACACCATTTTCATCTGAGCCGCAGCCAGGAAGAAAGAACGAGGAACTGTGGTGTTTTTCCCCTCTCTCCTTTTACCTTGAGATGCCTCATACATACAGAAATATTTCATAATGTCTCAGTGTTTATTTAAAGGAGCCGACTGTGAAGTAGTTTCAGAGGCATTAATACTGCAGCAGCCGCACCTCGCAGCCGGACACGAGCGGACGGCCGGCAACAACAGACAAAAGGATATAGAAATAGTCCACTTATTCTCGCTCCAGAGTGGGTTTTGTTTTAGATCAGCAAACTATAGACGCTTGTACATTTTTCAAACTCATAAATAATAGGTGCGGTGTGTAACTTTTCTGATGGCGGGCCACGACTTCCACGACTTTTCTCCATGGAATGAATTTTGCCTGCAATGTTCCACAGCATGACATTAAACATATCCATCTAGCATTTATTACATTTTTGTTGGCCCGTGAGCTTTATATTCGACATGACAGCACAGCGTGAACTGGGGCTGAGACTGGGGAACGACCTGCAGTAAACGGGGGAAGATTCGAACTCATGACCCCGCGGCCCGTCCCACACAGCAGGCATATGTGCTATCCACTCGACCGTGAGCGGCACTACATGTGTTTTCTTTAATTACTAGAACATGTATAACACATTCTTACTGTGAGAAAGCTCCCCTCCTCTCAGATCTGACCTGTAACTTGGCCTGGTGACGTCGCCTGCCTGTCTCCATGGAGATGAATAGTTTAATGCTATACTACGGAACATGCAGGCAAAACTCAAGTCACATAGTGTAGCTTTAACCTTAACCAAAAAGATTACTGATAAAGATACCTAACCTAACTTTAAAATGTTTCATTTATTTATTTTTGTCCACACACTGATGAAAATAATCAAGCTCCTGCGCATTTAAAACCTAAAAGGGAAACCCTGTCTTTTATTTCAAGCCACATCAACCAATGCATTTATACATTGGTACAAACATAAAAGAAGAGAAAAAAAATAGGCCCAAACATTTTTTGTGATACTGGCTTCAGTTTTGAAAAGGGAATTGTCAAAACCTCAATGCTCAATCTGTGTCAGTCCATAGCAGCTTTATATCTACTAAAAATGTCTGAGGTTCCTCTGTGCAGAGCTAGTTAAATCAGACATCAAAGGCCAAAATTTCTCCAGCAATTTGTTTATAGGGTTCAGAAACAGCTTCAGATTTAATTGAGAGTCATTTTAGTCTGGTGTTTTAGGAAAAATCTGCCCTAATGATAAGGGGTTATTTGTGATATCCAAAACATAATATCAGGTTTTATTGGTGACAAAACTGATCAATCCCTTTATTCATTCTAGAAAAAAAAAATGTATTAGCTTCATTCAGCCACAGGGGGTAAAGGAACAACTATTTTGTTTTGAAAACCTATAATTTTTCACTTCTAAAAGCCTGTTTACTGAACAAAAGAGTCGTTGTCTGTGAAATATAATAAGAATAAATCATTGTAGTCAGATATGCACGATAGAAACTTAATGGAGGCCTAGATTAGAATGACTTGTCCAAATTACCCCGTTAAGTAAGGTTTAACAGACTGTTGAAAGGGCCATTTAAAAACAGTTATAACACACTATCCAATTGCAACAGTCTGCTCATTTCTCTTAAATTGTTTTCCAAAATGTGAAAACTTATAATTTATTATTTAGCCATTATTGATTCCAAAAACTCCCCTGCTACTTCTGCAGAAAATGTCTATAGAGAAGGTTAAAAAGTGGTCAAACTCAATTAATTATTAACAAGATACAAAGCTCAGAGGCAGCAAGGTCAAAACAGCCCTTTAAGATTAAATTCAATGTCTTAAAAAGAAGCACTTCAACCAGCAGAATAAAAAGATTATTGTGCAAAAAAAATGAGATTTGTTTGCAGTTGTTTGAAAGTGACATAATTCCGGTTTTGGCTGCGGTGCTCTTGTGGGGTTTGTAAGTGCCTCGACAGCAGCAAAGACGAACCCCGTCCAGGAAATGGATGTGCCAAATTACACGCCGCCACCCGCTGGGAGAGCCGCGGAGCTCTGTGCGTCTGTGTGACTGCTGCGAGCAAGTTATTACCTATTCTCCTCCAGTCTGTCGCCCACCTCTGCCTCTCGCTGCAATGTGATAGTGTCAAAACTGTTCACCAAGACGGCAGAAACAGGCTGAGGGTTTTAATTAGATTACCCAAATACTGTTTTCTGTGTATCTTTAGACACAGATGATGAACTTCACCTAAAAGTGCAAAGAAAATCGGTTTAATAGAGTGAGTTGGTTAAATTTAGTGCTAGCGTTTACCCTGGAATTGCTTGAAGTTGCACTATGTAACTTGATCCGATGAGATCTTATTGCTTTGCCTGGTGGTATTGCATTTATTCAATTACAGGGTGTATTATCTCATACGCGATCAGACTTCATTTAAAAATGGACAAATCTGACAGACTGTGGACAAAATTGGACGTTTTCGTTTAACTGTGTCTTTAGTTGCTCTCTTGCTCTGTTCTGTATGTTTGTGGGGGTTTTCCATTCTGTTTATAATGTTTAAAAAAGGAATTAAAACAAAAAAGTCAGCTGTTTTTAATGCGGTACTGTGGAACATTCCAGGCGGAGCAATAACACCTCTCAGGGAGTCAAAAAGGTGGCGAACCCTCCACCACAAAAGTTACATAATGCACCGTAAAGTATTGAGAGATAAGACCAGCACTGGATTGTCAAATGTATTGATATCAGCAATACATTATAAAGTATGCACTGTGACAACTCAAAATCAAATCATAAAAAACAGGAAAGTGCTCAAATCAACCAAAATGTGGATTCAATAAAGTGTATTTATTTTATTTATTATCTTATGACCAACAATTATTTTTCATTGTAGTATTGATATGGTTTCGGTTTCATCACTAGACCATCTTTATACCTTTCTACAGTGGTCTTTTACTCTCTTAAGTACTCCACTGGGTAATTTGTTTATTTGGTAATTTAATGCCTTTCTGATTTCTGGTTAAAATCTTGTTACATATTGCACTGAAGCCTAAAACATATTTTACACATAGTTTTCAGATGCTGCCTCTCCACTAAATGCCATAATCCATTCCACTTGTTTATCTCTAATCATGTAAGGAATCATTTTCTCTCCGACTATAGGAAGTGAATGTATATATTACTTAAAGCCGAGCAAAAGCATTTCAATTCAAGTGTTTTTCTCTGAAGCTTTCTGTCAAAACATCAATTTGCCATTTCAGTGTAAAAATGTTATTGTTGCAGCGCACTATTTTATATAAAAAGAACTCTAACTCAACCCTAAAGTCATAACAGAAATAGTCCAGAAGCTCGAATTGATCATGAAAAATCTGTCATCTGACTGCACCGATTGCAAAAGATACACGCTGTTACGGCTGAGTCCAGAGGATGTGTTTATAATGGTGCTGCGCGGAGTAATCAAAATAAAGCATCTACATTCCCTCTATCTCATTGTGTTTCTCATGAATATAGAACATGGCATCCATTATCTGAGGCCATGAGACAAAGACATTTTAAGATAAGATTGTTCGGGATATTTTTCAACGCCGACACAGGCGACACAATCCCACGAGTATCTCAAGCGTGGCGTTTGAGTGCTCATTATAACAGTTACAGTAACTGTAAGTCATGTTTTATCTTTACACTTAAAACTCATTTTTAGTCCGTTCTTCTATGAGCATTGTTGCAAGTAAAAAGGTAAGAAAAGTTTATTTGTAGAACAATATGCATGCATCGATTAGAAAAAAATAAAACATTTTATTTAAGGCTGCACTATGTGACTTCCACCTGCTTGTCTCTTTGAAGATGTTATCGCTTTTACTGGAATTCCCCATAGTATGGCATTAAACTCTTCTGTTTCCCTGGGAGAGGAGAAGCAAAAGGAAAAAAATATTTTAATCTTTTCTCACTCGTCGCAAGCTCTCACTTTTTGTTCACAGCTTTTTCAACGGGCAAAGTGAAGCTGGGGTGGACCGCCCAAGCGCAGCCAATCAGAGCACAACCTTTGGCTCTAACTTCCTATTGACAAGAGATAAAATGCTTTATTATTAGCTGCTGACAGCACACAGTGGTCTCATTTTGTCACTAAGTGCTGCTTGTACAAGACTCTTTGGGGGAAAACACACAATTTACTCATTTACCAAAAATACAGCTGAGGAATTGTATCCAGTTTTCTGTCCTGTCCTGTTGTTGGTCTAATGTGTGTAAAGAGCAGTTTAACCTTCATGTTTTAGACTACAAGCTGTTGTGAATACATTCAAAAGTCGACGTTATATTTACTTTTTGGCTGAACAAATACAAAATCAACATCAGTGTAATATTTTATGCCTGTTAAGGATTTTGCCTACTGCTACACGAGGGCTGAGCCGGTTTGGGATTTGTACAGAGTCGGGACCTATAGTTCATCCAGTACAAGCGTTCCCACCTGGCTCTGGCCTAAAGCGCCCTGTCCACTGTATAATGATCAGGAGTGGGTAAGATGAATGGTCCCGAGCCCGAGCTGCCCGCACCACAACCTCCCAGTGAGGCGAAGTTACAAAATGAGGATACAAGCCCAGTGTAAACCATCCTGTATCCTGTCCACTGACGCTAGTACCACCCAGCCCCGTCTGACAGACAATTATTCCACAACATTAGAGACTGTCCACCACTCGAAGGACTGACGAGCAGAGGGACCAAAACAATGACCACACTTAAATCTGGCTTTTTCCAGCAAAACTTAAAAAACAACACATGAACATGATACAACAATATATCTACTGAACCTCTATCTTTTTAATTTAGCACACAGACCTCAACGGGCATTATAATACTTTAAATGTGTTCATTTGCCAAGCCCTTGAGGCTGGAGCATAGTCACAAACACTCTTCTTAATGTATTCATGAGTAATTTTAGCAGTATGCAATAAACTACTTCGACAGTGGTTTCCAAAACAACACTGCATCGCATGCAGTCAGTGGCTTTCACATGCACACCAAAATCTGATTATCATCTGGACCTTTAGGATTATTTACGGCACACAAACTGGACAATCATACGCGAGTAATCAGAGGGACCACGATCAGAAAGAAATCAGATGAATTTTATATCATTTTAATAATCTTTTAACCCCTTAAACTTAGGGACTATTTTTCCTAAAACGCCTGACTAAAATGAGCACCAGTTTGAACTGAGGCCATTTCTGAACCCTTTGGGGCACAAACAAATGTCTGTACTCTTTGTGAGACTCATTTTGGCCCCTGATGTCTGATTTACTCTTACAAGCTCTGCACAGAGGAATATCAGATTTTAAATCCACCTTCCTTTGGTGAATATGGACTGACTGACACTAGTCTGGGCATTTGTTCGGTTTTGACAATTGTTCTTTAAAAGCTGAATCTATTTTTTTTTTTTTTTTTTTTTCATTTATGGGTTTGGAATACAAACTGACCCTGATTCAACCCAGAATGATTGCTTTGACTGGAATTAAGAGGGCTACAGCTTTCGTCTCATGTTCTAAAAAGCCCAACAGCTGATAGTTTCCTTTTATTAAATGGCGGGCACAAAGGAAATTAAATAAATAAACTGATTTTGAGTAAGCATGTAATCACAGCCAGTGATTCACATTTGGTTCAGCTTTTTTGAACATGCAAAAGAGTGCATTCAGGAATCCTAAAACCAACTGTTATTGCGATTGAAACAAAATCGCAATTTAAACAAAATCGCAATTTAAACTGCAAACTGCACTCTGAACGGAATCATATTTTTTAAACATGAATCACAAATCGAATCGCAATACTCAGGAAAGACTTGCAACCATGATGGGAAACCATGCATTAAGTAATAATATGTCTCCAGCAATGTTTTCTGTTTGCATAACTCTTGCTTCTCACTTGCTGTTTCTTGCTTCTCACCCTTCGAGTCTTTGCTCCGTTTTTTCCTTGCATTTAAAGCCATTTTGCACAGTAGTCTGCTGAGGCCGGGGCATGGCGCTCTCTCTATCTGACTGTTGCATCATGTGGACTTCACCATGAGATGGCAGTCCGCTAATGCCTCTGTGTGATGTGGGTTACCGGTGGCAGGGGCGAGGTTGCATCACTAGACTTTTGGTCTTTTCGCTCTCTCCCTGCCTAAGACTCCCAAAGGAAAGGCCCCAAAGTGTCTTATCACTTAGATCACATTACAATGACGTCCAAAGACACCAATTTGATCTTTTAGAGCTAATCCAGACAACCGGGCTTCTAACGGGTCTTCCACATCAAATGCACAGCCAGCTCGACTTGACTCCTCACTATCAGAGCCGGCGACACAAAGCACTGATTCTTTGATGTGCTGAAAACTCAAGCTTATTTCTTGCACCGCCATGCAGACGTTCTCCCCAATGTTAGCTTTGTGCACTGAACCCACAAAAAAGCATTTCCAATTTTAGCAGACAAAAAGAAGATAATTTGCTAGGTTTTATTCACCCAAACAGGAGCTACATATTGCATTCCCAATGGCTTTTGAGTGCATGCCTGACTTCTTGTATGCTCACAAACAATTTTCTTTTCAAATGAATAGTTTGGCTGATGTGATGCAAGAATATTGTTTGTTTTCAGAATGGGGGAGCGACCGTGTACCTGTCACAATGGTGCTGAATGCAAATCTTTAAAAGTTGGTTTTGTTAGAAATAAATTATAAGAAAGGATTTAGTTTCTTGGATACAATTAGACTATACAGCAAATAAAATGCACCCAAAAATGTTTCAGATGAGATGACAGTTTTCAATGGGTCTAACCCTATAACAGTAAATGGAGATGGGGCAGGTCAAATTACTATTGTCATTGCAGATTTTTATAGTTTCATGGGTTTAATCACTAAAAGAAATCACATGGATTTCTCATTTGGATACTTCTTGTCACAATACAATCCGTTCAATAGAAAAAATAAATACATTCTCTGCCATGAATATAGTGTGTTGGTTTCACGATGTTGTCTGTGTCCACCAGAGGGAGCTGCTAAATGTAATTTCATTGTTTATGTCATTTCATTCAGTGGCACTAAAGCAACCTTAATCTTAAAAACTTGCTTTCACCCAAAACTTTCTAGAACAGAACTTAACCAGGAGTACAATTTGATACTTGTTCATGCAATCCAACTTCCACTCAGTAAAACAAGCAAGATTTCAGTCTATTTTGATTCTTACCACAGCAAACTAGGAACAGAAACTGTAAAATTCCATGATTCTATTTAATGCTCAGTGGACGTCATTTTTTGCCAGACCAGAGTGGAAAGTATAGTATGCTCTTTCTAAATTGTAAACTGTATACAATATAGCATAAGATAAGGAATAAGAAAATAATTAAATAATGTTATGAAAAACCAGTTAGACCATTTGTGTTTACTGTGGTGTTAAACTGACTTCCAGATTTTTTGTGACAGATACAAACTTGTAAAGACTTGTCTCTGAGTGACAGTTCAGTTCACAACGGTACAGACAGTTTTGGTGCCAGCTCTGTAGCACATGCCGTCTGCCAAAACTCACTGTCACCTCCACTCACACATGAACATCTGATCCACTCCTGTTTTCTCTGCACTCAAGACTACATCTGATTCCAGAGTCTAGTGTAACAAAGTAAATCCTTCCACTAGTTTTACAAATAAATACATAGGACAACCTTTTACTCCATGTTTAAGTACTGTTTAAGTCATTTTAAGAGGACCAAAGAACTCAAGCATAACTCAGTGCTTGATTATTTGCAATCCAATGAATATACTTTCTTAAACACACAGCCAACCTTGATTCATATTTACACAAAATTGTACAGTAACTAAGTCACGACTAAAAATGACAGCCAAAATACTCACAACCAAAATCCATGCACGCCCCAAGTCATGAATTTATCTTCCAAAGTGACAACATTATAAGTGCAGGGCCGTCATTAGTTGCACATTTCAAGAAAAAGTAAACACCACAGGTCTTGTATGGCCTTGGATTAGTACTTCGCCAGAGTAAAATTAATTCAGTGACCAAAAGTTGTAGGCTCTGAGCTTCTCAAATTAGATACAGTGTGTCAGTAATAACTTGTTTAATTGTCCTCAATTTAGGGCATCCTATGATTATGTTATGCTTAAACGAAAAGCACATGCAATCAGGTCAGTAAATTGTACTTGCCCTACCAAATAAATATATCGGCCTAACCGCCATTTACTAACACAATAGTAAGGGCTGTATTAATGCCATGATAGCTGATAATTAAACTGAAATAAGATGAAAAGTTTAGGACCACACCTCAAAAAATAACCCGAAACGCCCTCAAATCAGAAACCAAAGTCCCAAACGTGAACTCAGTGATTAGTGCCACTGTTATTGTTGATCACTTCAAAAATGTGTTGCGGCATGCTTGATGCACGTGTTTCCAGGAGGTGAGTGGGAACATTTCTCCAAGAGGTGAAGACGGCCTCATGACGGACATCTACTGTCTGGAACTGTTGTCCATTTTTGCAAACTTCCCATCCCCAGAGGTTCTCAATTTGGATTTAGATCAGGGGAACACACAGGATGGTTATTCTCTTGAAGATGTCCTTTGTCCTATGGGCTTTCTGAACTGTAGCGTTGTCTTGTTTCACAGACGAGGCCCTCAGTCATGAGGGATGCTCTCTGCAACATCTGCACAGAGCCAGCAGCCGTTTGACCTGCACCACCTGGAGCTCCATTGTTCCACTGAAGGAAAAAGCACCCCAGATCATTATGGCGCCCCCTCCCTGTGGCACATTGAAAACATCTCAGGTGAATCTGCTTGTTGTGCCAGTAACCTTGGAAACCATCAGGACCATCAAGGTTACATTTTTTCTCATAAAAAAAAAAAGAATAAAACTTTCTTCCAACTATCAATGTCTCATGTTTGGTGTCTCTTGCATAGTCCAAGCGACAGTTCTGTGACGTTCAGGAGACGAGGCCTTTTTTATTTTGAAGCCCTTCAGAGGCAGATGTCGTCTGATGGTTATTGGGCTGCAGTCAGCACCAATATTGGCCTTCATTTGGGTTGAGCATCGTCTATTATCAAGACGGACGGCCAATCAAATCCTCCAGCTCAGTGCTGGGGTCATTTTTTTGGTTCTTCCACTTGACTTTTTTGTTCTATAACCCTCAGGGTCTTCTAAGAAATTCAAAATGAGTGTCTTACTGCTTCCCACCTCAGCAGTGATGGTGCGCTGTGAGAGGCCCTGCTTATGCAGCTCAACAACCCGACCACGTTCAAAAAGACAAAGTTCTTTTGCCTTTGCCATCAGAACGTCATGACAGTGAGAATACCTCACAGAAAATGACACTGAATTCGCATTTTTGTACAGATTTGCATGCGGTCCTAAACTTTTGATCAGCTGCAGAAAAGCCTATTTCTGTTTAATTTTAGTTTCAGTTTTCAATAAAATATTTACTCAAAGTTTTCTTTTTTGTCACACTCCCCTTTCTTGCTGCATATTGAAGCTCTACTTGAAGCTTGTTAAGTTCCAACCATCCAAAATGTGACTTTTGCCATTTATTCAACTGGTCTTAAAGTTTAGATCAGGACTGTAATTTAATATTACATTCAATATTTGATTTAATAACAGACATGTTGCTCGGGCGAGGCTGTTGACAGGTTCAGTTACAGGTCATTTTACTTTAGTAAACACGTACTAGTACTTAAGCAAATACTTAAACTTGATATTCTTCTTCATCTTTTCTTTCCAACACAGCAGCTTTACAGTCATTTGCTGTTTGTCGTCCTGTTTTGGCAGTAAATCTAGTAAACTTGAAAGAGAAACACAGAAGTGTGACGCAGAAATCCCCCATCGTCACCGTTGATGTAACAGCTCATTTGAAGTCAGGGGGCAGGAGACACATTCTTTAAGAGCGAAAATGTCTCAGGGAGGAATTAAGCCAGTTTCCTGTAGCATACAATGAGGTCTGTCGAGCCGTGCAGCAAAACAGGAAATGGCAGAGTACAGAATGGATCCGGGCAATTATACAAGAGAATACAGACAAATGTCTTTCTTATGCAGGCATTAATGGGTTCAGATGAAAGGAAATGTGCTATAATGTTTCAGTGGAACACAGCAAAATACTTCAGATTAAGTAACCAAGAAGTGATTTGGATCAGATGGGAACAAGGAGATACTTCAGTTTCTATCCACACGTTACAGCTTCCTCTTATTGGCAACATTTTGAGGACGTTTCAACATTCAAGATATAGATTTTTGTTTTGAATTGCTATGGCATCAGTCCTAATTTCCCATAACTCTGAAACCAAATGTATTATTAAACGAGTAATGATTTAGTAGTTGTGGTGGTAGCAGTGCTTTTACTTCTTTTTTTATGTAATGCAGAAGTCATTATTGAGTCAAATGCTGACATCGCTAATCTACATTTAGCTACCCATAAAAGACATGATTAATTATTGTAACTGTGACTGACATGTGACTAAAAATTAAAGTGCTGTCATTTTACAGTTTCTAACATAATATCAAAAGTATAATTTTGGCTAAGTTGAGGGAGTGTCTGATTTATGTAAAATGTCATCAATCGATTAGTATTCGCAAATGGCCGTAATAAACTGTTGATCTATTTCAGCTAACAGATTATAATTATGTTTGCAACGTTGATTAAAAAATGTTTACACCAGATATTTCTGTACAATCATAAACAACCAGTAATAGACAGGACTTAATTATGGTACCAAATGTTGCCACAGCAGATTGCAAAGTAGAAGTGTTGACAGGCAAAATACTGATCTATGAGCCAACAACTCAAGTTTTATCAAAGCTGAAATTATGTCAACAGTTGTGTTAAAGTTGTGTGTAAGATTCGCAGCCGTATGTTGACAGAATATGATCTAGGGTCTTGGTGTGTGTTATGTAAGTGTTCAGTGACTGGGTGTGTGCCTGATTGTTTGTTGGGGCACTGTGTGTGTCTCTCGTGGGATAGGTGCAGCTCGCTCACTCATCAGGGACATGACAGAGGACTGCGTGCCCCGCATGCGGCTCTGCTCCACTATATCTCTGCTTCATTTATTCATTGGGTCGTAATAACCAGTATCTCCTTCCTGCTATAGTCAATTATGGTTTCATTATTTTGTAAAGTAGCTTAAAACAATCCAGTACTGTGTGCAGCGATTATAAGTCTGTGACATTTATTACCAGCTGCTTGGGGCTATAGGTGGAGGCCACGGGGTACAGCCAGATCTTTATTAAGACTTCATCTCTAATATCTATTCTGCGTCTCATCATAACATCAATTCATTTTAATTTAGCTGCTAATGAATGCGGTTCATTCATCATTTACTCTGTCTGTTATCTAAACACGGCGACTGGCTGACACGCTGGCCTCCCACTTGAGCGCGCTGCCAATCAAACCACCTCCCTCATAGTAATTAGCAGATAAACAACAGGGAGGTGTTCCCATAAGACTGCCTGATATATTACATCAGATCCGCCGAAGAGCAATCTAATAAAGGAATTATGCTGCATAATGAGGTGCCTCTGACTGTTCCTGTACTGTGGTGACACAGGTAATTGGGTTGGCCATGTCAAGTACCACAAAACAGGTACTTTTACAACAAGAAGAGACAGTGAGCGCACTAAAGAATTGTGGAGAAGATAAGTCATTTCAGGGGTTCAATTCAGAAATGACTAAGGTAACTGACTATAGTCTTGTTAAAATATTCCTTATAGCTTGACGTTATTTGCATATCCACTGTCCATTGACGTTCAATCCATTTGTCATGGCTTGGACATGGCACAAAGAAAAACAGATAAAACTCACTATGGCTGCACATTGAAAAGTTCAGCGGCACACAAGTCAATTATCTATTGGCATTGCTGTCTAGTTTTAGATGATGTACTCCATGGGCAGGATGGACATCTGATCTAAACACAAATGTCTCCACACATAGAGAAGAAACAAGATTAACTTAATTAACTTTCAAATTCAATTAACTTGAAATATTTCGGATTATGGATTCTCTGAAAATAATTCTACAGATGTCCCACCTCCAACATTTGTGTAGACCTGAGTTCAGCCCTTTCCTCGATCTCCTTCTAAAAACAGGATGTGCCCTTGGTTTTGAGGGAAGCTCCATCATTTTGAAAGCCAAGTTTGTTTGTGACTCTGGTGAACAGCTGTGGCCTCAATCAGTCATCCTTGCATTTTTTTTTTGTAACTGGAACAGACGACACACAAGAAAAAACAGGTTACTCTACCCCACTCTAGCGTATTGTTCCTATTGTACAGGCATTTTCCCTTAATATTCTCTCCTAAACTTACTTCACTGCCAGCCACAAGTCAGCAGGTTAAATACTTGGCCGGGGTTCAAAGCTTGGCTCAACTTTCCGAACAAAGTGTCCTTTAATGGGACATAAACAGACTCAGGCAATATCTTAAACGTTCTGCCTTCCTTCCTCCAGCTGCCACCGGTGACATCTAAGCCCCCAAAACAGGTCTACCCACAATCTCTTTCTATAATGCATCATCCAGGCAGTGTAATGGATGAAGAGCCAAATCAACAAACTGTCGAGGGGATTTTTAAAGTTTGAATCATAGCAAGTCAATAAAGTGCTAGAGCCTGAAAACACTGTCCTTTAAGCCAGGGGTTCCCAAACTTTTCTGGCCGGTACCCCCAAAATAGCCATGCAACTGACTCAGGACCCCCAAAGCAAAGTGAAAAAGAATTTTAAGTGTCAAAGCATGTTAAATCAGGTTTAATATTGGTTATTTGAATAGTTTATTGTCTTAATAGACCCTATTTCACTAAAAGATACTGTTTTTATTTATTTTATTTTTTTTATTGAGCAAATACAGTGTAATATTTATCCAAATTAGATCTTGAAATCATCGACGCTCACTTTGGGAACCGCTGCTTTAAGCAACCAAAGATAGAACTATGAGTTTTTATAGTAAATATCTTTGTACGGAAGTAACACATGCTCACCCCTTACATAAACTCACAACCACAACGGACATTGCACTGCTGCTATCACACATTTTACTACAATTAAAACTTCATGGTACTCAAATTAAAGTTCATAGGTGCAAGGTATCAATAACATTATATAGACATTGCTCAAGATAAAAAGCCTACACAGTATTACTTCAACAGCCTACTACGAAAAATTCAGAAAACTTTAACTTTAAACTTTAATTGCTGTTGCAAACAGAGAAAAAAAGATTTGACTGGAAAAAAATTCAGCTTTAATTGAAGTGTCTCTTATAAATGCTGTCTATTGGAGAAAGACTTTTCTTTGAACAATAAAGCCTCATATTTGTCATGCAAGTCTAAATGTAGTCTGAACATCTGTGTAAAACTCAGAAGTGAAACTCACAAAAACCACAGGTGACAGGAAGCAAAAGGAGCAGACAAACGATGCAACAAGTCTAAAGAATGAGGAAGTGCGTAGCACCAACAGTCGAAATGGTGAGGTTTAATGACTGGAAAGTGGCCAAACACAACAATATATCAAAATAATTCTACAAATTTATAAAAAATAATTTTATTGCATGAACAAAGAACAACAACTGTACAACTTCACATATTAACATTTTAACTTTATAAAATGAAAGACCTATTGTAAAAAAAAAAATACCCATGGGGTAGAACATAATGATCAAAATGAAAATTGAAAGTCTTTTGAAGTAAAATGCTAATGAAGGAATTCTTCTTCTTTTTTTCTTAAGACCAGAAAGTAAAGACTGACCTTGGGTCTGCAGATTATTTAAATTGCAATGTCTTATTTTCATATGCAAAACATATTAGCATCTTGAGCAGTGAAGAGCCAAAACAGTTGCTCTTGTGGATGAACACATCTGCTCTTCGATATTTCCTCTGGATTGTTAATCATTCAGGCTGCTGGTGCCAGTCCGTTCTACATTTCTGCAAAAAAAGACAGTGTCAGGAAGCTCTGCCGTATACTGTATAGACAGTAAGACAAAGGTCTACATTTGTGGTGCGTTGGAGACCTTGTAACGTCAGTGGTTTAGTGCAGATAGTGGGATGATGGTGCTTATGTAGTCGAGTGCGCTATTATCACTAAGGGGTGCGTAGATAGCCCACCTGAGGCCCAGACATGGCCTTTACACACAAGAGGTTCTTAGAGATAAATGGAAGAGGGCACTACAGGAGAAGTGAGCTGGCTACGGGTCTGTGTGGTTTCAAAGTGTTAAACAAATGCTCTCTGTCAGAGTCAGTGCCACGATTACACACTGTAGTCTCTGCCTCGTCAGCTTAAGTGCAGGAGGAATAAGGGGAAGATTGACTGATAGGGAGGATAATTCCCTTAATATGTACCAGCAAGCTCTCGGTCCAGCATGTCGATAAAACTCTCCAGCTCCCTTGTGTCTCCCAGCTTGGCTGAAGAAGGAAGAAAAGAGAAATATGAAAAACTTTACAGAAAAGACTAAAATTCAACATTTCTGTGGAAATACATTTTGTGGCATATCCTGTGGAAAATCTTGCAGTCACAGAAATTCATAAGCAAAGCCCAAATGTGCCTCAAGAAGGGAGAGAAACTTGTTATGCAACACATTATAAAGATTTTGATTTTAATAAAATGTTGGTGTTGGACTAAACAAATACAGTAATGGTATTTAATGATAATAGCTCTTTGTTTTTATGCAGGTGACGTTCAGTCCTTTTTTGCATCTTTTCATACACATGAACCACTGTGCTTGAGACATGACAGCACAAAGGATTCCTGCTTGAGAAAAAAGATACTTCACACTGACAGGGCCATCGGCTTTGTTGTGCAAAAACAAAAGAGCTCCCGGCTCCGATGTAAAGAGGTGTGTGTGCTGTGATAGTGATCAGAGCAGCGATACAGATCGCTGTAGAGCATGGCTGTGGATGGAGGTGGAGATAGGAGCTCTCGTACCTTTGGGTGCCTGCATTATGCCTGCTGTGTGCAGCTCCTCCTCACTGCTGTTCAGACTGTTTCCCAAAGATGCCTCGCTGCCTGAGGAAGAGGCAATAATAAACACTCTACACCCACCAAGGACACTTCATGTAAATGATCAACATGCTGAAACAAAGGGAGCAGTGCGTGTAATTATAACATTCATAAAAAATTAAAGCTAAATGATGGTTCAGTGTTAGTGTGTCCCAAGTGCCTTATTTTAAACGCAGCTCCAGCTCATCCACTCTCAGTAATAACCACACAAGGGAGCATAAAAACCTTTTGTCTCTTACCTAGCAAAGACTATACATTGGTTTAACAAATGGGAGTTACAAAAATATAGTAATCCTTAACTATAGTACTTTACACTATTCTAGTAAACCATTTTATTTAACAGTAATCTTATAAGCATTCAGAGATTAGTACTTTCTGATGAAGCTCTGAATTAATGCAAATTGGAAACATTTCACGCTGCTATGTAGTTAAAGTGGGCTTAGTCAGCACCTTCTGTAGAAATCACAAAAAGTGAAGCAAATGATGCATGTTGTAGCACTTACATGTGTTAATACAAAGAGTACTTACTGCTGTCAAAGTCTTCCACTCCACTGTCATCACACTGCCCTGTTCGGCACTTGGCCTCCTCCAGAACATACTGATAAGAGTCCGCTGTATTATGAGAGGGGGCTTTGAGCTCTTCCACCACATCCTGGAACTCCTGCAGTAAGTCCCCGAGCTCCAGCTCCATCACTGAAAGAAACACAAGAAGTCAGATTGTGCATTACAAAACTCATCTAAAAAGTGAAATTATGAGAGGAAATAGCCCTAGCTTTAAAGGTACATATTAACACGTCAAACTGAAATTACTTGTGAATCGTGTGTGCTACAAGCCATAATTTTGGATTAACTAGTATTGTATCATATATATAAAATATTGTTATCAACAATTTACCATAATTGGCTGTAAGATAAATGTGATGTGGAAAACGTTTACATTACCTATGCCAAATACATAAGGTCTACAAAAGGTTGGATATGCAAAAAATAATAAAGTTTAAAGAGGTCTCACCTGTACTCAGATTTGTGGTCATACTGTTGTAAAACAATGCGCTACAGTTAATCTAAATTCTCAGAGTGAGAAGTGAGAAGAGACGAGCACGTCCGCACGTTTATCCTCAGGCCCCTTGCCGCTACAGGCTTCAAGACGCACAAGAGCCAATCACGACGCGCGTACAGTCACACAGACAAACCACTGGAAAATTTGAGCGAAACAACACAGTCTGGAAATGACTGTTACGTAATCCAAATCCTGCAATAGGCCAAACAGTTTCCACCCTTTCCCCCCACAAAAAAAGTACACACAGAAATATGGTTACAGTCCCAACACTTTTAAAGTAGACTCCTAGACAGAGAACGTTTTCGTAAGCTGCACTAGGGTGGAATAAATCAAACACAATATACCTAATAATAATGATCATTATCATATCATATTGGACGCAGAATAAGGCTAGAGCGCATAATAAGGTTAATCCAATGGAACTACTCTAAAAAAAAAATTAGGCACTACCCTGTGATAACAGCAGGGGCCACTGCGGAGCAACCTCTGAGGACAGAGCCACTGTTAAAGCCGTAAGAATACAAGCTTCTTTTTTTATCTTTTTATTAGCAATTGCAACATACATTCAACATTCAAGAAAGAAAGATCACATCACATAACATAAAAGTGACAAGAGACAATAACATAACAAAAGACAACAGAACAGGGGGATTAAGGGTGTGGGTGGGTGTGTGTGTGTGTGTGTGTGTGTGTGTGTGTGTGTGTGTGTGTGTGTGTGTGTGTGTGTGTGTGTGTGTGTGTGTGTGTGTGTGTGTGTGTGTGTGTGTGTGTGTGTGTGTGTGTGTGTGTGTGTGTGTGTGTGTGTGTGTGTGTGTGTGTGTGTGTGTGCGTGCGTGCGTGCGTGCGTGCGTGCGTGCGTGCGTGCGTGCGTGCGTGCGTGTGTGTGTGTGTGTGTGTGTGTGTGTGTGTTACATGCGTGGATAAAGAGGTAAGCTGTTAGAGGAACTGAGGTGGAAAACACAATACAAGCATGTTCATATGTCAATCAAGATTTATAATTTTATAATAGCCTAGATTAGTTGAGATAGATAGATTTGTTGATTATTTAAGCCACGCTTTTCCTAATCATTTAAGTGCTGTATAGTAATATACAATCCAATATCCTGTTTGTTATTTTATTATACAGTCACTGATGATAGAGAGATAGAGAGTTAGAGAGTTAGAGAGTTAGAGAGTTAGAGAGTTAGAGAGTTAGAGAGTTAGAGAGTTAGAGAGTTAGAGAGTTAGAGAGTTAGAGAGTTAGAGAGTTAGAGAGTTAGAGAGTTAGAGAGATAGAGAGTTAGAGAGATAGAGAGATAGAGAGATAGAGAGATAGAGAGATAGAGAGATAGAGAGAGAGAGAGAGAGAGATGGATAGATGGATGCTCCAGAAATTGTAGATGAAAGAAGCCGTACCTGTGAAAAACCTATTGTATGTAAGTGCTTTTGAACAGAAAGGCACACCCTGGTAAAAGGTCTGTTCAATGAAAATGTTTACAGAGAATAAAATTCAGGCTAATCCATTATGTTCCGGTGTATCACAATGTGGCAAAACCATGTCTCAAGTTCAGTGCAGGTAAACCTGTACTACTACAGCCATCTCAGATGTCAGTCACACGCAAGGTAACTGCAGGAGGAGGAGCTTTCGTGCACTCCTCTGCACAGGTTCAGCTCGTTCTCTCTGCTCTACACTCAGTCGCTGTCGGGGAACTCAGGTAACATGTGAGGCCAATGGGCTGTGGGACTGCTGCTAATATGAGCCACACTCCAGTGCTACAGGTTAGTGTGTCAGAAATTATGGATGAGCTTCCCATTCTTCTTCAATTTTACATTTAAATGTAACAAGAGATTACCTTAAAATACTTTGCTTCATTTGAGGATGGAATGTAGAAAAGGTTTCAGTGGTAGTCATCTGTTTTGAAATTCAAAATGTTTCTTAATCAACGACGATTCTTAATCAAAAATTATGCCAGGATGCACTAATACACAAGTGGTGTCTTAAGTGGTCTTAACTCCTATCACTTATTGTGTTTGAGCTAACTGAATAAAATGCTCACATTTTGTCCTGTGTCCCATTAGAGTTTGCTGATTGTGGTCCACCTGAGTTTCATGTGTGGTGCAGTTCAGTTCTCTGTGCCAGAGGAGCAGGGGCCCGGGGTTCTGGTTGGGACATTAAGGCCCCACTTCCCATCACCATACCAGCTCCTGACTCTGGATTATCTGTGGTTGGACAGTAACACGGGGAGCGTGTACACCACAGAGAGAAGGATGGATCGAGAGGAGCTGTGCCCCGAGGAGAAAAGAGCTGATGGGTGTATTATTCGACACACTGCCATTGTGGGGGCAACTGCAGATCTTGTGCAGTTTTCTGTTATTGTTGAGGACATCAATGACAATGCGCCTCACTTTGAAAACAGAGACATACATCTGAGCTTGTCTGAGGATGAAAGTATTGGGGCAGGATTCTTACTGGATGACCTGGCCCAGGACAGTGATGCTGGCAGTAATGGACACATTCAGTACCTTATAGAGGGGTCTGATGGGGTTTTTGATGTAGCTGAAGATGGAATAAGTATAAAGATAGTTGTAAAGGCACCTCTTGACAGAGAGATCCGGGATGAGTACAACATGTCATTGGTGGCCAAAGACAGGGGCTCACCATCTTTAACAGCAGCTGTAACATTAAGAATCACGGTGACAGACATCAATGACAACTGTCCCAGCTTCAGCCCGGATAGTCGTCAGAATGTAACCATTTCTGGAGACTCCCCAAAGAACACTGTGGTGGCTCAGGTCAGAGCCACTGACCCAGATTTTGGTAAAAATGCTGAAATTACTTACAACTTCAGTCCCAAAGTGTCAGAGCGGGCTAGGGAGCTCTTCAGCCTGGACAGCTTGACTGGATCTGTCATTCTGACACAGGATCTTCAGTCTGACATCTTTGAGGAGCTGGTTTTAAAAGTGTTGGCCAGTGGTCCCCACTGCTCCCCAGCTGACACTCAGGTAACAGTATATGTGCTCCCCAGGGCCAACGTGGAGCCAACAATAAAGATTGGCTTCATTGCAAGACATGAGAACCAGACTCTTGTGGTAGCAGAGAATGAGCCCCCTTCTCTGTTAGCAGTGTTAGAGCTTGAGGGCGACAGAGGCACATCTCTTAAGATTGAGGGTGAAGTGCCTTTCACACTAAGTCATCAGAAGGGCAAATACCTGCTCTCAAATTCAAAGCCTTTAGACTACGAGGAAAAAAGAGAACATCACATTTCTGTGTCTGTGCAGAGATCTGATCAGGGATCTGTGATCACCATCTCTGGCCGTGTCATCAGGGTTGTAGTGGCTGATGTCAACGATAATCCTCCACTCTTTCCTGTAACTCATTACGAGCTAGAAGTGGAGGAAAACAACCAGCCGAGCGCACTGCTACAGGTCACTGCCTTTGATGCGGACGATGGAGACAACAGCAGAGTTACCTACAGACTGGGCGAAGGCACAGCCGGGATTTTTAACATTGACCGCAACACAGGTCAACTGTTTTTGTCCGTTCCTCTGGACAGAGAAGAGCAGAGAATCCACACCATTAGAGTTACTGCACAAGACAGTGGCTCTCCCCCTCTGGAGACAACAGCCACAGTGTACATCCGAGTTGTAGACAAAAACGATAATGCACCTGTTTTTGTAATGCCCCACTTTATCTTTTTTGTTCCTGAAAATGCTCCTGTGCTGGCTCCAGTGGGGGCCATAGAGGTGACGGATGCAGATGAAGGCGAAAATGGAAAGGTAGTGACGTATGTCGCAAACAGCAGTGGACCTTTCGTGATACCCAACTCCAAAAAAACTTTGCACACTACAAGCAACTTGGATCGAGAAATGCAAGACCTCTTTGAAATTTGGGTAATAGCGTCTGACAATGGTAGCCCAATTCGTTTGACATCCAGTGCAAGGGTTACAATTTATATAGAGGACATTAATGACAACCAACCAAAAATAATCCTTCCAGTGAGTAATTTAACATGTTTAACTGTCCCACCGGACACAACAGCCGGCACTACCATCACAAGGGTCTATGCTGTTGATCAGGACACTGGACTGAACTCAGAGTTGACATACACTGTTATAAACCAAAGTAGACCATTCAAAGTAGACTCCAAAACAGGAAACATCACCTTGGCACAGCGCCTCCTAGGGCCAGACATGAGAATGCACAACCTTTTTGTTGTGGTCAGCGACAGGGGCAAACCATCTCCGCTTCACACTGCAGTTTGGGTTAATCTTTTTGTTAACGACAGCCTGGAGACCTGCCACTTGGACTGTGAACCCAAAGAACCTCCCTGGCCCTCTCCAACCACTTCAGAAAGCGTAGGGTGCCCCGCCAACCCACAAACAATTAACTCTCCTAATCAAGTTTATGTCATCTTATTTGCAGGCTTGGGCATGATGGTTTTATCTATCTGTATGTTTGTGGGAACTGTTATTTTACATCGACGAAAGAAAAAGTCTCACAAGGAAATAAATGTGAATAAAACTGAGAATGAAGTCCCACTGAAACTTCTAGATAAGTGTTACACGGATGAATAACAACAACAGTAAGAAATGTGTATTATCTCCACTTCGAATCGTGCCAAGAATGAATTCTGTAAATAACTTTTTGCCACTTGCATTTTATTAACGTCTCGACCCTGCAAATGTTCTACAATGTAAATGTCATTGTATGTATACGTAGTCACAGAAGTAGCTGGTTGTTTATTTTTTATTTTATTTTTCTAAACAAAAATAAGCATCACTTTTGCTAAGAACTGTAATATGCGCTGATCTGATAAACATTGCGATGATAATGCCTCATATTATTATCATACACGTGTTATCTTGAATGTATCAGATTTTCAAGTAAAGCAAACTTACTATGATTCAGGCGTTATCTCACTGGTCACGGCACGCAAGCAAAACTTTAATGTTTTAAAGCTAGTTTTGTTAGTTTTGCTTGTTAAAGCTAAAATTTGTGAAATTTTAAACTTTTAGATTTTTCCGAAATTTACTAGTCCTGAAGGAAATTCAGGACTATATCTTGTGTTATGTACATTTAATCACACATCAGTCAAATAGGATTCACAAACTAGTTTATTCTTCATAAGGATGTTGCTTCCACATCCACTACAAATTGTAAAAAGGATGCTTGGTGCATAAAAATTTTACAGTAAGTTAATACTGTAGCTAGTCATTACTTTAAGTGCCTTAATTCTGTGACCCGAGTGGCGGTGGTATTTGTCTGCTTCACTTGATGGGAGTCTTTCTCAGATTTCGAGCTTTGAGTGATGGAGAGGCTAGTATTTAGTCACACAAAGAGGTTTAATGTCACTGGTGCTGAAAAAGTCACTCAAGACGAATTCTAAAATCATAGGGCTTGCAATCCTCTCATACCTTGAACCTCATCCATGAGGTTGGATCTCTGCCATAAAAAGAAAACAGATCAACTGTTAGTTTCCACTCATGTGACGGATTTGTATTGAAATATGTTCAAAGAAAGCCTCACAAAAGGCAATCTCTTTGGGTATATTATGTGATACAATTGAAGTCAAATAAAGTTAAATGGTGCATGAAATATTAAAAAGATCATGTTGACATAATCCTGCGCTCACAATTACAATAGAGAAAGTGATTTGTGATTTGAAAAGACTAGACACACTGGGGGATTTTTGTTTCACAGAAAGAAAACAGAAGGCATCTATATGAATGGAGAGTAGTAACATAACAAGTATACAATAGTAAAAATAAGTATAGTTATTTTGTTAAAATAGCATCAAGACACAATATATTATGGGGATTTGGATAGGGTATATGGCTGTTACTTAAAATCACTTATTATATATTGTTTGTGTTTATTAATAAACAACAGTAGAAACTAAAAACCTTTGTGGAGTTAAGTAGCTCTACTTCTGTTATAAATTTACAACCAAGGACCTTCTAGACGGTGTTGACAGTAAATAGTAAAAAAGCAGAAGTAGTTTAAAAACAAGTTAAAACATTACTTGAGTTTTACATTTTATGCTTTTACTACTGTCCACTATACACATAAATAAAATGGTCACAGGTGATTTGAGTGATTTTTATAATGTGGAAATAGGTTAAAGTCTGCCACCTCCTGGACATAGCTATTGCTCCACAAAAAACAAAACAAAAAAAAACAAAAAATTCAGAATGTGTTTGTATAGCATATGATCTTAACACAACAAACGTACCAATTATTTTTGTGAGCTTTGGATATTTCTTTATAGTTTTTTATTTAGCAGTTCTTAAAAGAATTTAAGTCGTACATACATTCGGTAGATTCAAAACTCTAAGCACACATTATTTGAATTATTATTATTATTATTTTTACTTCTGAGAATCTGAGACAAGTCACAATTTTATGACCTTACAAATAAGTAGCGTGGCTGCTTCTTCAAGTATGCATCATCAGTGGCAGGCTTACAAAATGCCAAAGCGTGCGTCATAAAAACGGATGGGGAATACGGTTTAAGTTCAGTTGTGAAAAGCAGGCCTAGACTTTAATTAATTGTGTTGATTGCGGGTTTGGTGGTGGGAATTTCACTTCGAGACTAATTAGGCGAATTGTATCACAGAATCCTCCGCGTTGCCGATTTGCAATTCCGCCATGTGCTGCAGCAACAATGACCCGGGCAAAACGTCCCTGCGCGAAAGAACCTTGACCTCCTCATTATTCCCTTCGCGCAGTTCATTGAAAAGCGACATTGTTTCTTTAAGATGCCACTTGCAGCCATCGTGGGGCCTGTCCATTGTTGGGGGAACAGAAAGCGAGTTGAGATTGATATACGGGGGCCGAAAACCAGTTGCGCATATCATCAGCAGCCGCGCAGCTGTGGGGAGACCAGTGGCCGCAGCGACGTCCTGACGCATTTGGTGCAGACATGGGTAAGTTACTCTCTCACTTTATTAGCTCTTTACCTACATAGACAACCGCTTATTTTCAAATCTGCAATTTCCCCCGTGTCGCTGCACACTGAAATGAAGCTTGCACGAAAGGCCAAAAGTTATAATGGTTTTTCACTGCAGACAGGGACACTGACTGTCTGATGCTTCACTGATAGTTTAAGATTTATTTCATGCTTGGAATGGCAGGACTACTTACTCACAGAGGAGCCTTGTCGCAGTTACGGTGGTTCACAATCCTTCTTCATTTTAAAAGCGAAATGGACCTAGATATGGTTTGTATTTTTCCTCAAACTGGGCCCGTATTCCTCCGCGCAGATCGCTGTCTGATCCCCTTCTTGTGTCATTAGTGAGGCCCCAGGTGCTCCAGTGAGATATAGACCATCTAATGCTTTAAAAAGACAGTGGGCTCTTTCTGACTTTTCTAAACGATGTAGGGAGTATAATAATTAATGAACCCCTTGAAGTAATTTTGAGCTATCTATAACATCTTATCAGAGTAGGTTGTTTTAGGAGCTGCCTTTAAATTATAGGCTTAATGACTCATTGGGTCTCACAGAGTTAACTTTTTCAATTATGAACCCATTACTGAGTGGTGGATAAAGTAGCCAAGACGTTTACTCAAGTAAGAGTAATGTCACTGCAAAATAATATTACTCTAGCAAAAGTACAAAGTTGGAGTTCAAAATTACTCAATTAAGAGTAAAAAGTATTTGAGGAAACTACTAGTCTGAACACAACATCTGTTTTATGATTTGAGGTTGATTTAACTATAAGGACAAAAGCTTACATAATGCTCAAAAAGGATATAGCCCACAAAAATGAGAAAAACAAAAGTAAATCTGAAGGTGCGGTGCAATATTTTATTATTGTCAACATACATTGTTATATTATATTATAGACTTGCTTTTATTTGAGTAAGAGTACTATATGTAGCCTGAAAACTCTCCAAGAAGTAATTTCTTAAAAGAGTTACGCAAGTAAATGTTACTGAGCACTACCCAACTCGGCCATTATTACAGTGATGTTTACGGTCAAAAGTAAAGAACAAATTTTTGAATTTAGATTATTTATAAAGACCTTGTGCTATTAGTCTCATGCTTTGAAAAAGGACAAGGCTGCAACTGTAATGCTTGCTATAGGATGAACTAGAACCATAAAAAGTACTTTTTTAATAGTACAGTAATGAAAGTAAGGACGTATTTGAAATATATTTGCATGTAATATGAATCTGATAATCTGATAAACTTTTGTTTCCTCCTCGTACCATTTGTGCTCACAGCTGGTACCACCCACAGTCTGCCTGTTTCAATTGTCTCTGTGGTGGATGCAATTGTACTATTGTTAATTTAAACATTTGCCTTTCCTTCTAAGGATAATTTTCCCATTCCTGTGTCTCCACATAAGGAAGTATCAACAACTGGGTCCATGTATAGATGGAGCTAAGGCTGTGGCCATGGCTTTTGTTTGCGAGACATTGCTGGCCCTTGTAGCCTCATGATGCTTCTTGGACAAAAGGGGTTGTCTCTAGCAGTCACAAAGGCAGCCTCTCTGTCTCTTGGACTTTGTCTCCGCTTCAATCCTCCCCCTTTTCTCACATGCTGGAGACTGGTCACTGAATGGACTCACGGTCCGAGCTGAGTCTGTATAGACACAACCCTTTAGTCTTTGGCTTATATTCAAACCACACCACCACTATTATTGGAGAGTACTAATCTGCAGCAAATGAACCAGAGGTAGCAGCTGAACCCAGCATGCATTTAAAGTCATGAGTATAATTCAATTTTCAAATAGAGCTTTGGCTTATCTAAAAGTTATTTTGTATACCTCCTGTTGAGCATATTTCTGCTGATTATGACATAACACATTGAGACTCATCCACACTCACCAGCAAAAAAAAAATCATTGAAAACTACTGCTGCACAATCAAGCAAAATCAAATCAAAACTGCAATTTTAATGGATGCAATTTGCAGATCGCAAAGGCTAACATTTTTGAAGAACTATAATTTCCTCCAAAAACAACAAAATGTCCTGTTTTATTCTTCATAAAAATTGTTAACCCTGTTGTTTTAGATTTGTATAAACAAGTTCTGAAATACATGTGATTGTTTTATTAGTTCTTCAGTTCATAGGCCTATTTAAGTCTTTTTGTCAGTTTAAAATTTGAACTTTGAACAGAATCCTTTTATTAAAACATAAATCACACCTCTAATCACAATCACAACACTGGCAAAATTGCAAGTAGATGTTTTTCCTAAGTTTGGCTGAAAACACATTTCTTCAAAACCGCCTTTCAATTACATTTTCTTTGTTTGTCTGTGTTTGTCTCCTATTTAAAGCATCTTGAAAACGCTATATAAGTGTTATGTATTATTATTATCATTATTATTATTGTTACAATTAGTTTCACAGCGCATTTCAGCAGACTAAAAGGTGTATTACAAAGTATCAAGGTGCCAACCCATACACTCATACACTAAATTCCTTCTACTGGGATTATAGGCCTACAGCGTCTTTACCGTTTAGGGAGCATAATTAACGGTGAGAAGAAAGCAATGTTGTTGTTTATACTTGGGACATCCATTCATAACATGTCGTGACTTCCATTTGCCTTTTGATTGACAGGCTGCTATGACTGTTGCATGCGCTGTCTGGGTGGAGTGCCCTACTGCTCCCTGGTCGCCACGCTGCTGTGCTTCTCTGGCATCGCCCTGTTCTGTGGCTGCGGGCACCAGGCTCTCACAGAGACAGAGAGACTCATCGAGACGTACTTTGCTCGAAACATTCAGGACTACATAACACTGGCATACGTGTGAGTGTTCAAAAGTGTTCAAAAATATGCAGTAACTCTGTTTATATTTTTTGTTGTGGTGGTTTTGGTCAGATCACGGCTGATACCAGTAGTACAAAAGTAAACTGTAAATATAAACACTGTACTTGAGTCAATTTTTTAGGTATTTGTACTTTACTTAAGTCTTTACAGTGGATACTTTTTAATTTGACTTCACTACATTTGAGACCAAGTATTTCTACTTTTTACTCTACTACATTTTTTTAACCAGGCTGAATAGTAGAAAGTACTTTTTATCCTGTTTTAGGGGTTATTCTTATCATGTTGATGGTGACATTCTGCCTGAAGGTTTTGAGTTCAAGCTCACCATCCAGCAATGACATGAATTCAAATAGACCTTTGTCGATCAAAATTAAGCACAATTCTTTACCAAAATTACAACATTCAATACGAAAACTGGTCTCATAATCTGCATGAAATACTTTTTACTCTTGAAGTATATTTTCGAACAGTTACTTCAACTCTATTACTTAAGTAGATTTTTAATGTGATACTTTTACTTTTACTTGAGTATTTTTGCAACCGTTTCTGTACTTTTACTTGAGTAATAAAATTGAGCACTTCTTGCACCACTGGCTGACACCGATGTTAGACATATATTATTGTAATGTATGTATTTGTTCACAAGATTTACTGATTAGAACACAGGGTTTCTCACGTCTTTTTGGTTGAACTAGTCATTCAATTCCCCAAAAAGTAAAGCCATCCTAATTGCGTTTCTCTAACCATAGTATTCCCAATGTTTGACGTTTTACTGCCAATTGTGTGCCACACAAAACAATGTATTGCTTGAAATGTGAGGCATTAACTCCATGCAAGACCCATGTTCTACTCTCTTAATTATATATTGTCAAAAAAAGAAATAATCCAGTATCATAAAAATGGCTCAAACTCTGTCAGATGTGGAAAAGCTAAACTTCTATCATTTTGTCTTTGTCCTTTTTTCTTGCAGCATTGAATATTTCCAGTATGTCATCTACGGTTTGGCCTCTTTCTTCTTCCTCTATTGCATCGTGCTGCTGGCCGAGGGATTCTACACCACCAGTGCAGCCAAGCAAACCTTTGGAGAGTTCAGGAGCACCATGTGTGGCCGCTGCCTGAGCTCCACGGTGAGGGGGAAGTGTGGGAATGGGATTCGGGACTACAACTGGACTACACCCTTATTTTAATGTAATATATCTAAGTGCTGTCAGTGTAAAATGAGGCTGCCACAAGTTTTAATGTAAGATCAGATTACTTAAAGGGACTAGTTTCTTTTAAGAGATTTTCAATTGCTGACAGTACATACATGGTGAAAACATCGTGTAGTGTAATATAGCTTTTTGTTGTGCACAAAAGCACTGTTAAATCAAGAATACGTTGGATGTCACAGGAGAGCAAAGAGTAAATATAAAATTGTTTAACATGAGCACTTCTGTTGTATCTGCTTCTCTCCTATGCAGTTCATAGTGATGACATATGTACTTGCTGTGCTGTGGCTGCTGGTGTTTGCCTTTTCTGCTTTGCCTGTGTACTTCTTCTACAACATGGATGCCACCTGTCACACCATTGATGTCCTCACGGAAACTCCTGCCAGTATCAACCAGCTCTGTGTAGATGCCAGACAGTATGGTAATACAACAGCCTGCCTGACATGCTTGGGTTAGTGTTGTGAAACCTTCTAAAATTATTCATATTTGTTACAGGTTTGTTGCCGTGGAATGCAGTACCAGGAAAAGCATGTGGCATGACCTTATCTTCTATTTGCAAGACCAGAGAGGTATGTATGCCTGGTAAATGCAATGCACGCAGTTATTCAATTACTGACATTGTTCTCCACTCAGTACCGGATCACCTATGACCTCTACATTGCAGCCTTTGCTGGTGCCGGAATCACACTCCTGGCTCTGGTGAGTGAGAAAACATGTGTCATGAGTTAAATGAACAGTGATATTTCATGTGGCTCATGTGATCAAGTGACGCTTGATGTGTAGGCAGCGAGGAATCCCAGGCCTCTAAAAATTGCTCAGTTTTCTCTGCTTGCACAAACACTGAATGCTAAAAAATGTAGCGGTTTTCACTACCAGTCACATGATTTAATCACTTTGTATATAATCCCATTGAATTGTTATTCATTTTAATCAAGACAGGGCATCAAATCTTGCCTGGGATCCAGACCACACACTTTTTCAATTCTGATTCTGCAAAGAGTGAGCCTGGTCACTGCCCTCTGTCGCGCCTCGAGTCAAACTCAAAGAGTACTGTGCAATCAAATTAGTTTATTTCTGTGATAGATGTCAAACAAAGGAGCTCATTGGTCATATATAATTTAGAACAAAATCAAGATTAACAGAGTTTTGTTCACTGACTCTGCAGAAATCCGCGACGTATGATATTTTTCGTTATCTTTTTTCCTCGTAAGCAGAGGTATTTGTTTTGATAGGGGCGGACCATGACTGTGTCCCTGATTGGCTAATCCTCCTGTCAATCACACCCATTTGAACTCCTGGAGATGAACATAGTGAACAGACTGATATCAATCTGTATAAAAATACTGAGAGATATCATTTTAGATTTTCCAGGCAATATTTTACATCGGATCAATTGAATTCTTGCTTGTAGTTAAACTTCCATAGAAAGGGCAATAAAATTTCCATTTCATATTACACAATTTGACTGCTGCATGTTAGTAAACATACATGATATACATGTTGTAAACACACTGGTCTGTGGCTATGGGCTGCTTTCCATTTGTTGGCAAATTTAGTAATTAGTCATGTCATCAAAAAGTTTAAATGTTGCACTTTCACCACTTCTGACTCTCTTGTTTTTCTTCCCCTTTAGCTGACCTACACTGCATCTACCACTTATAACTTTGCTGTTCTGCGGTATTTGGGCAGAAAGGGCATAGGGTCACGGTGTTAACCTGTCCAGCTTCTGCCTCTCTCCTTCAAGCATCACCAACTCTGAAAGTATAAGGGAACTTTGGGTGTTGGCTTCCGTAAAGTCTTTATATATATATATACTGTATATATAAATATATATACACAAAAAATGTCATGTAGTGTTTCAAATCAAAATCCTGTTTTATTTTCTTTACCAAACATTGTATGGCATTGCCTCAATTGTTATTTTTTGTGTGTGTGTGTGCAATTCAAAATGCCTTAGGCTGAAATAACACTTCTAACCTGTATTCTAATTTGTTAACTAACCAGGATGTGCATGTATGTGTTAGAAAATAATCCACATTACATGTTACCATGACGCCTTCACATCTGGTTGTCTTCGAGGCAGACCATGAATATGCAGCTGTGTGCTGACCTCTGCACCGTTCTCACGGGCCAGAGAAAAGCCTCAACAATAGAGTCACTGCTGCTTTAAAGTGAACCACTGAGGGGTCGCTGTAGGGGCCACCTGCAGTATGAGTCTCTGCCAAGGGTCATATCTGAGTCAAGGGGGAGGCCGAGGCTCCGGGACAAAGACTGTCTAAAGGCCAAATGCAGCAGCCACAGCCACACACTACTGCCTGACCCCAACCCCCTGAATAATTCACAAGTTCTGTGTTGACAACTGAAGGAATGTTAGATGCCTTGGACCAGTTTATTTTTGACAAAGAGCATACTGTTTTAAAGTTAAATTGATCTAAAAAGGTCTCAAATTGTTTCACATGATTGTGAGATTATAAAAGCACTAGGTGCTGGTGTTTGATCTTAAATTTATTGTTGCAGTGCAACTCCTTTGATGTTGCATAACGAAACATCTATTAGTTGTTTTTGGGGAGTTTAGGTAGTTATTGTATAACACTTTTCTTAAATGTTTCTAAAAGCTCCCTTTATGCCTAAACTTTTACTACCTATTTTTAATATTCTTGTTTACAGAACAAGCTGCCTTTTTATTTTTGGTGCAAGCTTTACCCAGCTGAAGTAGTGAATTTGTCAGGGGCAGCTGGCTCATTTAAAATTTTATAACTTTTTTGTTTTGTTTTGTAAAGAACAGTGCCTTATACGTATAAACGTTTAGTGTCAATGTCGTGTGTGACTCACTTGGTCTCGTTAGGGCAGCTCCAGAAGTGAAATGTTTTGTTTGGCAGTTTATCACGTCTTTTTTGTATTGTTTTTGTTTTTTATGAACAGGTGCACAGTTCTCTGCAGCTGGCCTTGAGCCAGGTTTACCTGACGAAGCTCAGGCAGCTGCTGAGAGAAGAGAGGAAGGGCTGTGACCTGTACGGCAAGCTGCAAAGAGACCGAGACGGGGCGCTCTGCTCCCCTTATGCAGACACAGCTGATCTCTGACATCCTTCCTGCAGCACATTAGCTTGGATTAACTAGTATAGTTTAACTTTACATCATGTGCATTTGTATTGTTACTTTTGAGGATTTAGTTATTCCTTTTGCTAGTTTGTGTTGTGATAGTGTACAAGGATATGGTTGTAGTTAATAAGTAATGTTCATTTGTAGTACAAACTTGGAACCTTATTTAATAGAGAAAATAAAAATACTGTGCACTAAGGGTCTTTTTAACTTCTTCCTCCACATGGAGCAGCTATCCCCCAAAATGCTGTGATCATTTTCCAATGACATTAATCTGTAAGAATATAGATTTTAAACCTCCACCTGGATCTGGACAAAAATACAGACAAATACAAATTATGCTGCTAGTTTTATTTGTTGCCAAGCACTGAGCAAACTGCACCTTGTTGCCACAGAGAGGCATAATTGTCCACACAGTCTCAATGTCCGTAGTGCAAAGAAATCAAGTATTATGAAAACAAATGAATCCATAAACCAGGTCTTCCTTCTCCACAACATCACACTCATCAGCTCAGCTCAAAATGTTCATTAAAAAAAATATTTTTTAAAAATTAATGCCCTTTGAGCAATATGCTTAGGCCAGTTGTGTACAGGCCCAAATGCATTATACAATCTTTCAATACTGACAAAGGCTGCAGCATGAATTCAAAATGAGAAAAGCTACAAACTATATACAACCACAACTTATTTAATTGGAAGGAAAAATAATTCACATGATTTTACAAAAAAAAAAAAGACAATAAAATTAGAATAAGAACAAATTACTCTTGCACACAAGACATAAGGTTCGACTACTTCTTAGAGTGTGATTGAGAATAATTACAAACAATTGTACCAATTATATGAGCCAAAAAATAAAAAATAAACACACCACAGGTAAACTATAGCCTGAGGTCTGTTAATACAATGGTGTGTGGCTTTGGTGGCATCTAGTGGTAATATTGTGTAACTTTAAATAATATTTTCAGACTTGTGCTTATTTTGTCAGCTCAAAAAAACAAAACAAAAAAAAACTCACAGTTTAGGACAATGAACTCCTAACAACACAGGGCGATTGGAGACAGATGTTGAATACTGTTAAACTGTAACCCATATAAACACATGAACAAAACGATTAACATAACACAGTAAACTAAACAAACCAGTTAAATACTGCAAAATGGACCATTAGGTTGAGGTAAAAATGGAATGAATGCTCACATTCATTACAAAAATCAGGGTGAGCAATAAAAGCATAATTTCATATACTGTATGTTATACATGAAATTTATTTTATGTATAACACAGACTGCTCTCAGAAATAGTATAAAATGTTAAAATCAGTGTGGCTTTAGACAGCAGAGCACATGCTAAACAGGCAGCTAATGTGAAATGTTTCCTCAAACTCAAATCAGAATCACATCAGAATCTGTTTTAACTTAGGAGCAGTAACAGTTAAACTTTGTCTGCCCCATATAATTTTCGCTACAGTATTGCAAAAAAAAAAACAACCAGTGAAAGGATTACAGTACCTTAATGGAAAATCTTACCATTCCTAGTATGAGCATGTTACACAATCATCAGAATTACTAACACCAGAGTATCAGCAAAAAATTATTAGTGATCGAAGAAAAAAATCCCTTCACAAAGTTGTACCAAACCACTAGCAGCCTTGACACGAAGATAGACAAGATTTTGTGTGGCAAGTCCCTTTTTGTAGCTTTGCTAAAAGTACACTGTGCTGTTCAAGCAAATTAGTAAATAATCATAGTGTCAAAATGTAGACCATGAAAACACATTTTATATTAAACTTAACATTCCCTGCTTAACTAGACAAAGTTAACGTACCTTTTAATGTTTCACTTAAAACTTGTCATTTACAAAGCCCTTCTCAGATCTGACATATACCTTATCCATATTATCTCAGGAACCCTTGTACCTGATGCACATGTACTATAAAACTAACGCTGACGTTCACTGCCATAAGAAGGCTTCAATCAGCAGCAAGAGGTGCGTGGTGTTTTTCTATTACCATGGAGATCTATAGTGCTACTGAGCAGAGTATGGTCCAGGTGGTCTTCTGCCGCCAGCACCTCTCGGACCGCTGCCTCAAATGCAGCAGTGACGTTAGTGTCGTCTTTCGCACTGGTCTCAAAGTAAGGGCAGCAGCCGTTCTCCTCACACCAGGCCCGGGCCTCCTCCGCTCCCACCTCTCGTTGATTCATGTCCACTTTGTTGCCTAGCACCACAAAGGGGAAGTGCTCGGGGTCTTTCACATCTGAATAGTACATGAACTCTTTTTTCCAACCACCCAGGTTTTGGAAGCTCTGCAAATCATTGACAGCAAATGTGAGCAGGCAACAGTCAGCACCTCGATAGAAAGGGGTGCGCAGGGATTTGAAGCGCTCCTGTCCAGCAGTGTCCCAGATCTGCAGAGTCACCAAGCGCCCATCCACCTCCAGGTCACGGTTGAGAAACTCTACCCCGATTGTGTGAAAGGACTGGGAGTCAAAACGATCTGTTACGTACCGATTCATCAAGGAGGACTTCCCTACTCCTCCATCGCCCAACAGGATTACCTTGAGCAATAGGCTCTTTCCAGTCATTCTGACAGCTCCCGCCCAGATAAGGCCTGGGGTGAAGGCCTGAGGGGCAGGTGGCAGACCAGGGTTACAACAACCTAAAAAGAGGAAAAATTAACTTGTATTACTGAAGAAAAAAAAAGGGGGAAAAATGGACATTTAAAAGAACATAGTTTTCATCTGTAATAAGGACACAGGTGCGGACACAAAGCTAAGCTAAAATTTTAAGAAAACTGTAAATCAGTTACAATACTACTTAAAGTATTACTGGTACGATAATAAGTAACATTTACTTTGTTTTTATACAGTATTGCATTGAAGAGGGTCACAGTTCCCAATTTTACATGAATACCACCAAAAAGAAACAACTAAAGTATCACAGTGTATCGCAATTGAATATAAATCACATTTTCATTTTTATACAATGTTTTAATAAAAATAATATTGTTCTACCTGTAGTTTAGGCCTCTCAACCATGTTCTGAAATGAATGGGATTTTGGTATTATATTTTATCAATTCATGTTTCAGTCTTCTCTCAAATGTTACTGCTTGTAGAGTTGTTTACAAAGGTGGAGAATACAACTTTTAAAATTGAAATCACAAATCAATCGCAAGTACATTTTTTCCGCCCAAATCGCACTGCAGGACGAGTCACCGTTGACAGTGGACATTGGACACTGCTGTTGCGCAGACTAGCACGGACAGGTACCAGCTTGTGTCAGTCGTGATTAGAAAAGTGCTACTCCAAAGAAGTGCTTGGATGATGTTCTTTTCTACCAAACCACACTTCTCACAAAGTTGTTTTTTGGTAAACCGTGAACTGCATCTATTTATTGAAGTATAACCATGGCACGATGATGCACAAAGCAAAAGGTTGCAGTTCCTTCGGTCAACACGCTGATGGCTTGTTGACATTCTCCTTTAGGCTAACTGTTAGCCATGGAGCAACTGTGCGTAAAAGTGAAAGAACGCGCAGAATGAACCAAAGCGCAGACGTTATATAAACTGCGCGACACTTTTAGGACAATTCAGCATTTCTACGTGGATATTAATTGGCATGGTTGCGTAAAACAAAAGTAATTCTGCTCACCCGGCTCTTGTAGGCTGTGTTTGCCCCGGCTGCTGCTCCCTGAGTCGTGACGTGCGCGCACCCGACGATTGGCACAGCGCGCACGCGTCCCAGCGATCAAACTTCAAGCAAGACTTTGTACATACATTTTGTACTCAACTCATATTTTATGTATACATTTTACAACACTCTACAATGTTATCGCATTGTGTTACAGTGAACTGTCTTTATTGTGTGTAGTTCATAATGTAGTTCTCACTCCGGACCTGACGTCGTCGCTGTGAAGGAGAAACAAACATCAAATGTAAGCCAAAGAAGACGTCTCAACCAGCTGTGTTTGTTTCTTTCTTCTTTTTTCTGTCCCGCAGACTGTGGCAGTCTTCTTAACTGCATGAAGGGACAAAACAACGACCAAAGTACCTCTTCATGTCGCTGTGATTATGGTAAGAGACCGATTATTCTCATGCTTTCTCTGATTTTAGAATGCCCTCTCATTTAGTTGAATCAACATGCCCTGCATCTAGTCTAGAGAGCACCAAAGTACTGAAATATCAAAATACTCCACAAAGCAAAATCACATCTCAAAGTGTGAAACTCTGTTAGCTTTCTCTTCTGCGCTGCCTCTGTGGTTCATGTCTGTCCTGTTTTCCTCCCTGCAGATGTTGGGGAGGGGCAGGCTCGTGCCCTGTGTGTGTTTGGGACTCCTTGGCCTTCTGTGCTGGGTCTGGGTGTCCTTTGCCTCTTTGGCGGATGAACAGCTGTCCATAGGGGCCTGGGAGGCAGTGGACCATGCAGCCTTTCAGCCCCAGAGCGCTCTATCAGAAATGGAGTTTGCCTCCATCAGTTCATATCGAGGTCCGGGCAACAATGACCACCGCAGCAACAAGGAGCTGCCCATTCTGCTTTGGTGGAGCGGAGGATTGTTCCCACATTTCCCTGGAGACACTGAACGCATTGACTGTGCCAGGTCCTCATGTCTGGTGACAAGTAATCGCAAGGTATTCTGCTCTCCACACCAATCTCTGAAATGTTTTAATTCACATTGTAGTGTATTCATAAATAAATTCTCTATTTTTTTTAAATAGGTCCAGCTGTACAAAAGGACGGCATCCATTATCTTCTACGGAACAGACTTCCGTGCATATGAAGCACCACTCCCTCGACTCCTGCACCAAACCTGGGCCCTCTTCCATGAAGAGTCACCCATGAATAATTACTTCCTCTCACATGGACCGGGAATCCGGTTGTTTAATTATACTGCTACTTTTCGTAGGGAGTCTGATTACCCTCTGACCCTACAATGGCTGCCCTCTTTGGAATACCTGCTTAGGCCCACATCTGTGTCTCTGGAGGAGAAAAATCACTTGAGGAGAGAGGGTCTGGCCCCTGTGCTGTACATGCAGTCTCACTGTGATGTGCCGTCCAACAGAGACCGATACGTCCAGGAACTCATGAAGTATCTTGAGGTAGTTTGTTTTTTTTTTGTTTTTTTTTTACATTTGTATTGTTGTATTTAATTAATATACTTGTAACTGCATATCTTCCATACGTAATATGTAGGTGGATTCTTATGGAAAATGCCTAAACAACAAACCCATGCCTGAACATCTAGAGGATACATCCACTGCCACTGGAGAGGATCCAAATTTCATGAACTTTGTGGCACGGTACAAGTTCCATTTGGCACTAGAGAATGGCTTATGTCCAGACTACATGACTGAGAAGCTGTGGCGGCCTCTTCATCAAGGCTGTGTGCCCATCTATCGTGGTTCTGCAGTGGTGGCAGACTGGATGCCGAACAAGCACTCCGTCATAATCATTGATGACTTTCCCTCACCAAAGACTCTTGCAGATTTTATCATGTATCTGGATGAGAATGATGAAGAATATGAAAAATATTTACAATTTAAAAACCCAAAGAGTATAACTAATACTAAATTAATGGAGGCATTAGAGATGCGAGAATGGGGAGTTAATGACATGAGTAAACCAAACTATCTGAATGGATTTGAATGTTATGTCTGTGATCAGGAGAATGCAAGACTTGCAGCAGGAAAAGCTTACAAGAAAGCCCAGAAGGGTGAACCACCTCCACCTAAAATGGCTAATAACTCTCACATGGGCTGTCCGCTCCCTCAGCCTGGATATGGGGATGTCAATGACCTGCCTGAAGAAGACGGGTAAGCTTGACGTAGAAACAGTTCAGAGTCCTTTTTCTTTAATATTTTTATTTTTTCAATAATTTAAATCTGAATAACTAAGCACATGGGGGACACAATTAGTCTCTTTAAATTTGCTAATTAAAATGCTTGTTAACCATCTATATCATGACCCTAATCTGTTTGTGGATCTCTCTGCAGATGGTTGCAAATATGGCCTCAGGATTACTGGCAGAGTTTGGACCAGGCCGAGGGGCTGGAGTCTCTGATAAGACATAACGAGTCGGACCCTTCACTGCTGTGGAAGCACATCCAAAACATAGCTGTGAGCAGAGCCAAGGGGCACCACTGACACAGGCTTTATATCACTGCTGCAGTCTTGGGGAGCTAATGTCACGTTGTGTAAATTATTCCTCTATTTCAATGAGTGAAATGTGCCATAACTACCAGATAAATCACTTTATTATTAAGTGCTTTTATACTTTTTATAGCAAGTAGAATCAGTTTGTATAAGCATGCTTTTATAAGTTATTGTGAAAAGGAGTACTTATTCCAGTAGGTCAATTCAAAGTGAGATGGATATGTAATGTATTTCAGTGGTACCATAGACTGATATCTACAGTCTATGAGTGGTACACACATAATATAATAACAGCAGTTTATTTTTTGGTTCTCTTTGAGACATGTACTTTAACAATATGCCAATCTCTGAGGAACAGTTTGGCGATCTTGACCATGATCCCATTTTTTAGGCGGGTTGTACCGCACACACATACTCTTTTACTTTGAAGGATGGTTCAAATGCTGAAAACAAATGTATCTACAGAGACAGACTGCCTTATTTTATACCCTGTTCTAAACCAATATGCATTTCATTTTGAGTAAAACTTTGCCCAAATAAAGTACATTTTCACAATATTGTAATTTATTGACTTAACCTGCATCAACAATTCAAAATTGAGAAAAGCCACAACTGATTACCATATTTCTGCAGCAATTTTGCTGCAGTAATGGACTAGTGCATTCTCTCAGAGGCAGATTTTTTACACTGGGAAAGAGCCAATGATTTGTCCTCAATACCCAGGGAGCCTGTGTAACTGTGTGTGGAGCTCTACATTTGTTTCTTTACACTCTGCAGGTGGCAAATACCCATGAGCCAAAAGCACACTCCAAATGTGCAAAGTTATTTCAAACGAAATGCAAGTAAAATATTCAACAAAGGAATAAATTATATTGTCCAATTTAATACATTTCTTGTTCAAAGTATTCCCCAATTCATTCAAAGCGTCTAAAGTAGCATTATGTAGTGCATTTAGAAAATGTTTAATAACATATATGGACAGGGCTGAATTGGCAGATATGTTCACCCACTAAGATGAAGGTAAACTGTTCCATGTGCATAACATGTAAAACATGCTTTATCATCCCCTGTGACTCATTACCTTTGTAATCTATCGGTACACTCCTCTATGGGCAACCTACAATGAGGGCCTGCATGCTGTTGTCATTGGTCAAAACACTTCATCCAACCTTACCTAGATTTTTGTGCTCAGATGGTTAGAAACTAAATTGCCTTGAGTTGCTGAGTAAATGAAAAGACATTTGCTTTTGAAGCTCTTTAAGTTAATATAAACATACACCTACACCTTTGCCATTCTATACTCTTTTGTATTAGAATAAGATTTATTAACAATACATTGAACAAAAAACACAATTTTATCAACAAAACTGAATAAAAACAACTATCTTGTGTTGTAATATTCCCATGAATTTGTATGCATAGTATAATGTACCATTACAGACATATCCTTCATATTGTCATTTACAGAGGCAGACAGCTTTTCCCCAAAACGTAAAAAGAAAATAATCTCAATGACCTAACATAAGGGAAAAAAAAGAACATTCATAGTCCTTGTTGTAGTTGTTCAAAATGGTCTTGTCTTGTCATCATCAACCACATCAAGTTTAGACTCAACTTGGTCCAAACTTAGCAAAAGAACACTTGTCACTTCTATGCTAATGAAGAAGAGAAGGGCCAGAGGATGAGGGCCGCTCAAGAGGCCGCCTGTAATCAGTCCAAAGCGTTTCTGTAGCAACTCTCACAGTGGACTTTCCCTCCATGAAGGAACATCTTATGAATAAGGTCTCCCATAGGTTTACCACACACGCCACACTGAAATTATAAAAGGGTTACCATAGAAACTTCATTAACAAAAAGCAAAGAGATGTAGTTTTTCATCTCTGAAATTAAAAAATGGGAAATCTTCAAGGACACAATTAACAGAAGGAACAAGGAAATTGCTTTTTTGTTTTCAATTTGTTACTCAAAGAGAACTTATATTGTCACACCATTTAAAGGTGTGACTCTATTTAGGAATGGACAGTACACACATTTGTCCCAGCGTTTTTTCCCCGACTACTTGTTTAGCGTCACAGCTCTCAATCAAATAAAATGTATGCATCTTACTTTGCTGTTTAAAATACAGTAGATCCATTGTATTTAGGCAGTCAGTTCTACCACACATTTTCAAGTAATTGTTTGCTCTAGTTCTGCTCTGTTTGAGTAATGTTATTTTATTTTTTTAAAGAAATAATACCTTTACTCAAGTACAATATACAGTGTGTCTATTCACCACCAGCACAGAGGCAGCGTGATAAAGATTTACCTTGAAGCATTCAGGGTGGCAGTTGATGTTTAGATGGTCAATAGTGATCTTGGCATCGCTGCCCACTTGCTCCCCACAGAACGTGCACTTGGACGACAGCGAGCCACTGCAGTGACACAGCAATTGAGGCGGGTTATTTCAGCAGAGCACAGCAATGCACAGTTTGGTGGAATAACCTATGACCCAATCTGTCCTATTGTGATTGTAGGTGTAAATAATCTTCTGAGGGCCTGGCTGAGCCCCTTTTAATGCTGTATGTGAAGAATTTGTGTCTTGAACTGCTTACAAAATGGTTTTGGATTTCAGAATGTACAGAAAAATGTGGGATTAGAGCTTAAGACTGGCTTATATTGGTGTTAGGATTTGTGTTATTACCTTAAGTAAGTGGAGGGGCTGCTGTATGAGTAACTGGTCGATGTTGATGTCAAATAATCAGTCCTATAATACATTAATACAATTAGATGCAACTTTTTTAAGCATAAAAATGATAAAATACTGTATGTGAACATTTAAGAAGTTCTAGCCATAGAAATTACCTGTCTGCATCTTTGGCATTCAATAGGGACAGCTCAGATGTGTTGACGTACTCCTTAACATACACAAACGGCCTTAAGAAAAGAAAGAAAAATGTTAAGAACCGATCAGGCATAAGACTATGATCATGGGCAAGTAAAAAGTGAAATAGATCATGGATCCTGTAAGTGGTTGTAGTACACTCAGTGTAGTGTAATATTACAAGCGGGAAAAATAAGGTTTAAGGTACATTTTATAATCTTTGAGGATTAGGGCTGCACAATTAATTACAAACAAATGAAACTTTAAGTTGATGCCATCAACAAATCTCAAAGACTAAGATTATTTAGGTAATAGAATGGCCATTATAAACAACAAAATACCCTGCTGTTGAAAAGAAAACTGCTAATTTAGCACTATGACCAAAGTCAGACAGACATCCTGTTTTATTCTACTGTAAATGCTGTTTTTACAACTCTGCTTGATGTTCAGGATTTTCATAAGCTTTCGCTGCTCTATTAATAAATGTTGATTGATTGACTTGCAATTTACAGACAAAAAAACTGCAAATAACAATACTTGATAGAAAAATCACTTTTTTTCCCTAAATTTGTGCAGCCCTAGTGTGGATTAGTGAGGAAAACCAGAAAGAACATGCAGATCCCGGACAGCAGGCACACAAGCAATGAGATAAATGATCCAAATAAAATGTAAACCGGTGATACACATGGCAAAGGAAAGGTCTCAAAATGCAGAATAAGCTAGTTTTGATTGTATGGCGTTATCATAGACTAAAAATAAGGTGTTATGCAAAGCACTTGAAAGTTTGATGCAGATTAGGGTCTGCATGTTTGGTGGTTATAATTATATGGTTGATCCTTGTAGACTGCTTTATATGACTTACTTTTTGCTTTCTGCTTCTGGCTCTGTCAAAGTGCTGAGGGGAGAAAACAGCTGCGTTAGTCTTTTGCTCACTCCTGTGTCAGTGAAATGATTAGTGATTGTAAAACAGGCCTATATCTGTCAAGCGGCAGATAATCATTCTGTGTAAGCTCTTAGTAATGACGCAGTGTTTAACGGCCTGTGCTTTGACAAAGGGACATCTCTAATGCACATCATTAATTTGACATCTGGAAACTGATAATTATAGGCAGGAAAATGAGGGTAAAGTGAAAGACAATGGGCTAGTAGATCTTGTCATTTAACATGGTGTGAATTTAAATAGGTGAACAATTTGCAGGTAAGTTTATCCCCACCAGGCAGCTGCATTCCCACAGGATTTGGCCTAAATCTTTCATTGTATAACTAACGCAATTCTACAATAATCTCAAAGGAAAAGGCATTTGTGAAAAGGCAAAATAGCACTAAATAATTCATATGTTTTCAACTGCACTCGATTGTATTAAACATTTATTTTACATAGTACATGGTTCTGAGCAAAAATAAAAATAACAAATTGTTGGATTTAAGCCCATTACAATAATTCATTTATCATATTTTAAGGTTTTAGGTTTGCTTTATGTTCACAAAAGTATACATAAAATATATTGTCTGTTTATAATTTCTAGTTGAATCTTTATTGTAGCTTAAGCCAGTGTTTCCCAATCAGGAGTACGGGACAGCTGAGAGAACATGAGGACTTTGCGGGAGGGACTTGGAATGGTTTTAGATTTTAACAGAAGGTGTAGTTGAAAAGTATATGAATGTGTATTGTGGACAACAACAAAATACGGTAGTAATAAATGACTATATACTACTGAAGTAAACTGCTTTAATTGCCTAGTACCAGAAAAGGGGATACTCGGAGTTTTAGACAATACAATAATAGATGGGAATCACTGGTAAATCCAATTCTGGTCAAATAGTTTTGTATTTGGCATTAAATAAAGAATGTGTATTTTTTTACTAATACTTCTACTAATAATCGAGTACAAGAAGATGGGAAACATTCACATAAACCAAATAAAATACCAGAATTATCATAGCATGAGCTAGGGTCTTAACACTGTCAAAATTATAAACTCACAGATTCATTTTAGGCTCAGGTTCACTGTGTGTCTCCCTGGAAAGAGAACAAAAAACAGTATTAAACCTAAAACCTTGGGCTGCAGAAGTCAATAAAAAGAAGGCAACACATGAGCAGAAAGTGTGCAGTTTTTATAAGAGAATGACGCTGATCCCTGACTCACTTCTCCTCAGGGGTCGCCTTTATTGACCAGGTGTGGTCTGGAGCCTATTGTGCTGCTGCAGTGTGCAATCCCAAAACCCTCCTCCATACATTGTACTGTACTCGCAAAACTAGCCAAATGTGTAGCCTAAAAACGTTATTTTACTTACCTAATAGTGGTGACTGTAGTGATGATTTGTGTCTCTGTATCCTCTGGTCTACAACATTAATTAGACATAAATTCATTAATTAACTTGGCTTTAAGTGTTTACACTTTCATTAAAAGTGCAGTGCCAGAATTATATTGGTTCAAAAAACACATGGCAGATTTGATTAAATATAACCATTGCAAGATAGGAGTGTTAAGTATCTATTATTTTGTACATATCGGATTCTACATTTTTTAGAGACATAGCAATATAGTTTTACACAGTAAAAGAGAAGTTCATGCATATTTACATGTCGTATTCCTCCTCTTCTTCTTCCTCCTCGTTAGTGCTGATTGTATACACAGTGGGTGACGTCCACCTATCCCATGGGGAGTCATTTTCGCTCGACCTTCAGGACAGACAAAGACACGTTGTTGCACCAGAAGATAACAATTGTACTTTTTATTGTTAGATATATCTACAAAGGAGGAATCTGTTTACTGCTGTTGTGTCTGCTCTATCTGACCCATTTCTAACAGCATCAATGCACAATGTTTTCTAGCTCAGCGACTTAAGAGCTTTGAAAACGTCGCTCACAGTGAAAGAGAAGGAGGTTACGGGAATAAAAGAGCCAGATATGTATCCAAAGCTTTCAATATAAAACTCACTTCCTCTCGAACATGATCACCGTCTGCTGGTTTACAACTTGGCCCTCCTCTTCTTCGGCCGCCTCTTGGCTGAGAGAAGACATTGAAAGGCTTTTAGAGGGTAATGGACACGCATGGCGAGATGGAGATGAATGAAACATAGCTTTGTGTTGGCAGTATAATAGTAGTGTAAGTGTGTCATCACCTCTCCTCTGTGCTCCCCGGCTGCGCCGGTTCCCATGTGCGTGTCCACGAACGATGAGTGCTCAGGCTGAGGAGGTGAAGTGGACATAGACCGGTTATGGTACAAATGGCATGATTCAGTTCGTGTGGTGCTATTGTCAAAAGCTCTTTAAAATAATTTTTTCCGTACATGTTCATAATGTTCATAAGTTGTCTATGAAAGAGCAGAATTATAGTGCTGACACAACACACCGTCTTCATTTAATGCCCACCGAGAATCGTATTACAGAAAGTTATGTTGTAAGACCAGATAAGATACAGGAAAATTGGTTGAGGCGTAAGAGTGCAGTAAATGCTGTTATTCAAAACATACACAGAGAGAAGGAAAAAGAACAATCAAGACATTTAAGGCTAAACTGAAAAATAGAAAACAAGTTTGCCTCACCAAAGTATTTGGGAAATTGAGCACATGATGAAACTTAAACTAGATTTGGATACCTTGATGTTGTATCTGTGTTGAATGGGATGATGTCATCTGAGAGGGAATCCAAGAGATTGCCACTCATACTGATGAACACAGAAAGATACAATTTAGCAAGTTGTCACTTTTAAAATACAAAGGACATTTTATTCTGACACGTAATACATTCTAAAACCATTAAAATACATAAAATATATGATAAATATATTTTTTTACTACAAGAAAATCCTACTTTGTTTCTGGACTGGGCGCTTTGGTCTTGACAGATGTGTCTGATGCACTGAAAAAGAGGAGAGAAATTGAATAATATGATTAAATCAGTATGCAGATTGCATGTGCGTCTGCGGTCCTGCTTGTTCATTATGAATAATAATTATTTAACAAGCCTCAACGTGAATGGGTGTTCGTAACAAGGCATTATGTAAACATGTAATAGTATCAATGTTCAGGCAAAGTTACAAGAAAGTAAAGGTGCTTTTATATTATCAAAGCTGTTACCTGTTGATGGAAATGTCTGCCAGAGGTTGGAGCAGGTCAGAGGAGCTGCAATGGAGAAAAGAGACTCATAATCAGAAAGTGCTGCATTATGCATGACGAGATGTTATCTGGCTGGAAAACAGTCACTGCTCCGAACCAATATGATTACCTGTTAGAGGATGTGGTCCCGATCGGATATGGATCAAATGGATCATTCGAGCTGAAAAACAATTTCACACTGATTTCACTCTCAATTGTCAACAGGGCCCATCTTGTGTCAGAGGAATTCTGATCACAATGACTCATAATGGAAATATTTAATGCAGTCTGAATAGTAAACAAACAGGGACCAAAGTAAATCAAAATCAGAGATGTAATTGACAAATTGAAATACAATTCGTCTTCTCAGTGGCGACATTTACGTTCCACTTCAACTGAAATAAACTCTGATTGACCTGGGCTTATTAAACTGATCGGATCATTCATATTCCACATTTAACTGTTTCATATGCAAACAAGACCATCCTGCAGGCAAATACAATAAACAGCATCTTAACTTACTGCGGAACGAAGTGGAACAACTATCAGTGAAACTTAATTTTAAAGTAAAATTAAGAAAATGAACTCTCACTGAGGCTTATAATAAAAAGTGTGTAATAGTATTAAATGGCTGGGGACTGGAGTGTGACGTTGCTGTGTAATTAAGTACCTGGATTTAGTCACTGTGGTAATCACATGTGAACTCGGGGGATCTGCACTTTCCTCTTCACTGCACACCGATGGAGACATGGAAACAGGGAGGCGGAAGAATGGCATGATAAAAGGAGAAAGGAGGACAAGGCAAAGGTTAGCGTGGTTTGCCTCATACACAATTTACAAAGGCAGAAAAGCTCTTTTTGACATCCACCCCAATATAGCGCAGAGTAGACTGTCCCTTACCGTTCAGTAAGGATCACCGTTTTGGTAGTTATCGTGACTGTTTCTGTGACACTGGAGAGAAAGAGCAGGTTCGTCAAAATAATTACAGAGAACATTTAGATACAATGTGTTCTTTGGTGGCGCATCGACAAATTATTATTCAAGATGGGCCTGTCATTGAGATGTACCTTTGTGTCTCTGTCGCTGGCTGTTTCTTCTCCTCTGGCAGTGTGCTGAGGCTGGGGAAGACAAAAGGAAGCCAATACTAATCAGAACTTTGTCTACTGTTTGAAGATACGCTGTTTCAATGTACTCTTGCTTGAGGGTGTTGACTTGGGTATCAGACTTTCATGCGGTAGAGCTTTATTGAGAACATAACCCCAGGCAAACCATGTGATAAGAATTAGTCTCTTCTCACCTATGCACTTCTGTGACTACAATGTCCTCATTTGACAGCAGGTCGACAAGGCTGCTGCGAGGTTTGACAGGTTCTGGCTTCTTGCTAAAAAGACAAAAAAAAAAAACAGTTATAACCATGTACTGTGTCCCTTGGTGCTGTCAATCTATCTTAGAAAGGTAGGTTGAGGTTGCTTGCTTAGAGCGGTATTGATTTTTAAACCTATGAAATAGTAATACTTATGTGGTATTTGCAGCATGGGAGGGAAAGACTTGTTCCTATACTATACCTTTCTACAGGGCTAAGCAGATCTTGACTCAAGGGTTTAGAGCGAGGAGGAGCAAGTGGAACCAACTTTGGGCTGAAAAGGAAGCAAAAGAAAAGTGAATTCTATCAGTGGACATTTCTGTAGGCACTAGTCAGACAGCGGTCCAACAGTGCCACCTAGTGTTCACATTTTGACAGGTCTTCTCATGAGGGATATATTTAGACAGACCTGTCATTGAAACCCAGCAAATCATCAGTTTGCGGTTCCACCTTGCTGGTTGTGTTAGTTGACTGTTGCTCAGTACTGCAATAAAGAACAATGTTCAGTTCAGTTCAGTTCAGGCATATACAGACACAAAAATCTGGTGAGTGTCTTTATAGGTACAGTGAGGTCAAAACAAGGGATGTCACACGCACAGACAACGGGCCAGATTATCATTACTTTCACAAACTACTCTGACATGAATGAGAAACTTTAGGCTATTGTACTTCTTTTGTGTGCTCCTGGATGTGAACTGCCTTTTCCCCTTTAAAAATGCACTGTGTAACTTTTTCTAGTGTGAAGATCCATCATCTATTTGTCTCAATGGAAATGTTCTGGTATTGCCCTGACACACAACCGCCTGACTTGTCCTTCTTGATCCTGAACCATCTTTCTTCCAACTTCTGCATGAAGAACACTCAATGTGCTGGAATTGCCCCTAGATACATAAAGTTACTTGACTGATTGATTGATTTATTGATTGATTGCCTAGAATTTTTCTCAATACGGCATCATGTTTTATTTGAGTCTCTCCTTGCAGGCGGAGATGTTTAATGCCATTTTGTGGAAAATGTCAGGTCAAGCATTAACATCTCCATGGAAACAAGCAGGTGCAGACCCTCATAAAAGTTACATACAACACTTTTAACACTGGTTAAAAATAGAGCGAAGAGTGAACAGAGGTTTGATTGAACCGTGCATTCAGAAAATGTTGCCGTACAAAACTGATTAATGACTGATTCATTTTTGGATTTTCTAACTATTTTGTAAAGCCATGCAAGGCAACTGCTATTATGCTTTTGGGCAAAAACACAGTTTTATTAAAAACAGTTACAATTTGTTGAACATAAATCTCTGAATAAATTAATCAAATTTGCTCAAAAATGTGACTTACCTTTTTTGTGCAGGTTTAGTCTCAACTAAGTCTTGCTTTAGTTTAACTTCAGTTTGAGTCTTTGTCTCTGCCTCTTTTTGCACCTCAACTTTCTTCACCAGCTGCTTTGGCTCCTCTTCCTTTAAACTGAATTTAAAAAAAAAACACAATGTAGCAAATTAAGGCTTTGAAACGAGTCCCACCTTTATTATCCAACTGAATGTTGCTTCATTTTTGTTTTTTAGCCTCACTTTATTTGAGTCTGATTAATTTTAACCAGGTTTTTCTCTGGCTCAGCCTGTGGTACAAGTACTGTCTCTGTGCTCTTTTCAACTTTAGGAAGGGGCTCCAGTTTAGCCTTGACTTCTGGAGTTTTTGGTGGCTTCACTTCCACGAGCGGCTGAGGCTCTTTCACGTTCAATCTGAAATTAAATCATAACATGTTACAAGGCACTGAGACACCGTTGAGAACTTTAAGTTTCACACTAATGCTCATTTTCAGACGTTAACATATCTTATGCCTTTTTACCTTTTTGGAGTTGTTTCAGGGATAACAGGCTTATTGTTATCAGAGCTGTGAAAAGGGGTATTGATAAAATTTCAAGTCAAAACAAGGGATGTCACATGCACAGACAACGGGCCAGATTATCATTACTTTCACAAACTACTCTGACATGAATGAGAAACTTTAGGCTATTGTACTTCTTTTGTGTGCTCCTGGATGTGAACTGCCTTTTCCCCTTTAAAAATGCACTGTGTAATTTTTTCTAGTGTGAAGATCCATCATCTACTTATCTCAATGGAGATGTTCTGGTATTGCCCTGACACACAACCGCCTGACTTGTCCTTCTTGATCCTGAACCATCTTTCTTCCAACTTCTGCATGAAGAACACTCAATGTGCTGGAATTGCCCCTAGATACATAAAGTTACTTGACTGATTGATTGATTTATTGATTGATTGCCTAGAATTTTTCTCAATACGGCATCATGTTTTATTTGAGTCTCTCCTTGCAGGCGGAGATGTTTAATACCAATTTGTGGAAAATGTCAGGTCAAGCATTAACATCTCCATGGAAACAAGCAGGTGCAGACCCTCATAAAAGTTACATACAACACTTTTAACACTGGTTAAAAATAGAGCGAAGAGTGAACAGAGGTTTGATTGAATCGTGCATTCAGAAAATGTTGCCGTACAAAACTGATTAATGACTGATTCATTTTTGGATTTTCTAACTATTTTGTAAAGCCATGCAAGGCAACTGCTATTATGCTTTTGGGCAAAAACACAGTTTTATTAAAAACAGTTACAATTTGTTGAACATAAATCTCTGAATAAATTAATCAAATTTGCTCAAAAATGTGACTTACCTTTTTTGTGCAGGTTTAGTCTCAACTAAGTCTTGCTTTAGTTTAACTTCAGTTTGAGTCTTTGTCTCTGCCTCTTTTTGCACCTCAACTTTCTTCACCAGCTGCTTTGGCTCCTCTTCCTTTAAACTGAATTTTAAAAAAAAACATAATGTAACAAATTAAGGCTTTGAATTGAGTCCCACCTTTATTATCCAACTGAATGTTGTTTCATTTTTGTTTTTTAGCCTCACTTTATTTGAGTCTGATTAATTTTAACCAGGTTTTTCTCTGGGTCAGCCTGTGGTACAAGTACTGTCTCTGTGCTCTTTTCAACTTTAGGAAGGGGCTCCAGTTTAGCCTTGACTTCTGGAGTTTTTGGTGGCTTCACTTCCACGAGCGGCTGAGGCTCTTTCACGTTCAATCTGAAATTAAATCATAACATGTTACAAGGCACTGAGACACCGTTGAGAACTTTAATTAAGTTTCACACTAATGCTCATTTTCAGACGTTAACATATCTTATGCCTTTTTACCTTTTTGGAGTTGTTTCAGGGATAACAGGCTTATTGTTATCAGAGCTGTGAAAAGGGGCAATGATAAAATTTCACAAAAAGTGCCATGTTATATAATGTTAAACAATGTTGAATACATCAAATGCAGAGGCTGTGACTTTTCTATGGTTAGCATGTATATTGTTCTGGCAAAATAATTCCTTCTCATATCCCTCTGTATATTTTTAAAAACATATACAGTAGGCGGTGCCCCACTAATTTGTTGAGACTTACCTTAGTTCTGCCTGTTTTTTCACTGGTTCTGCTTTCACAGTCTCCTCAGTTGTCACTACAATGGACTCCACTCTTACGGTCTGTGGTGGCAGCGTAGCAGGGACAGGTGAAGAGGGTGGAGCTGGTTTTTCTACAAGTGACTCAGGCTCCTTGACTTCACCTGAGTCATCTGGTTTGACGTATGTCAGTTGGACCAGATCAGGAATTAGTTCTGGCAAAGGAGTAGCTACTTTTGTGCATCCTGGTGCCATATTTTCAAACGGGTCTTTCTCCTTTTCTTTCACTTCTTTTGTTTTAACTTCCTCCATTATCTCAATTTGTGTTGAACTTGTGTTGACTCTGTTAAGTATGTCAACAATGAGACCAATGCAATTACGTTGTGCAGTAATTAAATCAATCATTCCAAAAGTAGGATCGTTCTTACGTTGAACGTGGTTTGGGCAGAGGAGTAACACTTGTAGCCGTGGTGGTGGTGGGAGAAGGTGCATTGCTTTCCTCATCATCTGTAATCTCGACCCTACATTACAACAACAATACAAACCATTACGGTACATTTAGTGTTTTATAAAGAAGATAATGACAAACAAGCTGGAGTGAGATGGTTTAGACACATGCAGTGGAGTAAAGGTTAGAGATAAGAGTCATTAAACAGAAATAGTGTGACTAAACATGAAGTTTTATAGTCTGAGAAAAGTCTATGCAGAAAATAGGCTTAGTTTGAGAAGGAAAATGGCCAACTCTTGTATACCTTTGAGCCACAAATGATGCATTGCTGTTAACCAATAAATCTGGTGTTTTATCTTTAGGCCTAAAGGGAAAAGACAAATTATTAATGACAGTTTGGTTCAACAAATGAACTAATCCAGAATTATTTTTAGATTTACATACTCGTATAATTTAGCTGCAGATAGCACATAAGAGCGCTGTCTTGCTGATGATTTCTTCAATACACTACTGGCTGCCTCCGTTCTGCAAATTAAGCATTGTATTTGTTACACATTTATCACCCAGTATCCACTCGAAAAGAAAATTACACTGACAAAATTGACTATTGTGTCTATAAGTCTGTCACTGTATTTACAAATGATTTTAAAATATAAATTTAGTGGGATGTCCTGAGCAAGAGATTGTACACCGGGTCTAATTTAATAATGTGCCATAATCCAAGTTAAATAGTAGTGACAATGTAATGTAAATATAGATACAAGACTAACAAACAAATGAATCCTCTGAAAAACATTGCTGTTTGGTGTTATTCTGCCAATCTCACCGTTTCTCCTGCTCCTCGGGGCTGAGCTGGCCCTCTTGGTTCTCTGTGATGTTCTTCACAGTGTGTGGGGCTCTAAGGGACAGAAATAGTCTTTGTCAAAATACAGCCTCACCCTTTGTGCCAGTAGTGAACTAGGGATTTGAATTCTCACATTTTTTTGTAGGTCTCAGAGGGTTTTTTGGTAAATTGAGTTGATCCACTGCACACAAACAGACACAAAATGACTAATGAGCAAATATGTAATACTCAATATGTTATGACTGTGTAACTTCGAGCTCATACTTGAAACCATTGGATGTTGCTGGTGGTGTCTCTGTTTTAGTAAATACACCTCTACAAAACAAAGAATGAATAGCAACATGCCTCATGCAGTTAAAGCAAGACTCCACCTTTCATTTTTTCCTGCATTTTTTAAATATTTGAGCGATGAAACACGTCTTACCTGATCAGAAATCCGGACGCGGGTGATCTGTTTAAAAAATATTTTGTCTCATAAGTATGTAATATAATCAGGCTACAAAGTACTTGTTTGACTGTCACATGAACGGATTTAGTTTTACCGTTCGGTGCTGGTCTTGAGGGGCGAGGGAGAGGATTGGGTAGGTGAGGGCACTGGACTGGTTTCAACATTCAAGCGGCTGGCTCTGACTTCTGCAATCCTGTTAATGGATCAAAAATTTATTAACTTTTATGATTTGGCAACAGTCTGGGGCTAATCATCATCACCACGTTATTGATAGAGTATAAAGTTAAAATAAAATGTAGCCACAGCATTGACACCTTTTCTGTTACCCAAACAAACAAAACCATTTACCAAAACCGTGTGGTCAGTTACAGAAATACTGCACTATGTAAATGTGAAGATCTCATCAAATGTGCTGATCCTTTTTATGTAAATACTAGAACTCTAGTATCCAAAGACAAGATACAGAGATTTGAAAACCAAAGAGGGTGGTTCAGTTTCATCTGTCTTCTTTAGAACATGGAATGACTGATGACTGATGCCTCAAAGAACAAGACGATCCGGTGAAATGTCTTAATTACCCAGAAGAGATGCAGCTACTGAATATGCGTATGAAAGTTTTAAGGAAAACCTCAGTTTCACTCTATCTATTATTATGTGATAAGGACATATTTGCTCCTACCAGGGTTTTTCTTCCTCTCCTTCAGGCTGACTTTCAGAGCCGCGCTGTAGCCAGCTGTTATCTCCTCTCAATTTGGTCCGGACTTTAGTGGTTTTAAATACAGAAGCTTTGTCCCCTTCTAAAACAAAACCACAACATGGAAGTTTCAGTTAAGACCAAATTTCGTCTGGTCTATATTTGTCGCAGTACAAACACATTTAAACAAGTAATCCATTGAGACGTCTGATATTAGTTCTCACCTTTTGACATGTCTCTTCTCGCTTTTGTCTTATAAAAGGTCCTGAAATGACAATACAATAAAGAAGTCAAAAAATGTAATAAATGTTGTCTGTTACATAAACAAGAGTGAATGATGGCTTCTTCCCACACTATTCTCCACCAATAAAATACATGTGCATAGAAAGGAATGCTTCTGTCTCACCCTTTAGACATGCAGATCTTCCTGTCCTACCGCTTTCCAAAAAACATCAGAATTGCCTTATATGAAAAGCCACAAACATCCCCCGTATTGTCTTAATATTAAATTAGTGTCAACTGAGGAGTAAATTATATGTGTGAGCAATTGCATTAAGACCCCTCCAAATGAGTAAAAAAGTAAGCTTGTGCTCACTGAAAAACTTGTCCTTAGGGAACACTTAAAATGAGAAATATTAATGAATTGAGTGTTCTTTTATCTTGGCACAGGCACTGGCTTCAAGCGTATGCAAACTTGTGTGACGGCCAAACTCAAAATGCAAATGTAACTTATTTTTTTATTCCTCGGGCACGGTGAATCATATTGAGTTTTTCCAAAGCCAGTCTTTTTAAGAATGCTGAATCGAATATGTGCCTAAACAAATACACCTAAGGCTCAGAGGACATATTTGCCCATGGATTAGGACATCATAGATAAATGATTAATGAAAAGTTATGTGAAAGTTAAAACAAGACTGACAACTCTTCAATCATTGCGGGGAAACACCCAGAAAATAAGTGTAAACACTGATATACTATTCAAAGTATACATATGGTGACTTATCGCTTATCCCATTTTACAATTACAAAGTAAAATTTATCAGTTGTCTTTGGTACATACCCAAATAAGAGTTGCTATCCAGATGGTGTGTGCCCGGTCAGCCCTGTGGCACTATTCCTATGAGAATGATTTCAAACTGAGTGGTTGACAGGTGCCTTGTCCCTGCACTAGTGAACAGGTACAGGCATAACAAGCCAAGCCAGTCAGAAGGCGAGATATGGGGTGGAGCAATCTGCGTTTGCCTATGAATGTGTGTGTGTGTGTGTGTGTGTGTGTGTGTGTGTGTGTGTGTGTTTGTAAAGCATCACATGTGGGGACTTGCGTTTGTTTACACACAGTCATGTGGGGACCTAAAACCTTGTGAGGACCTCATTTGAGGTCCCCAGAGGCACAATGCTTTTAAACGACAGGAAACAGCCCAAAGTATGTCCCCCACCCTTTTTCTAAAAAGTCCCCAGAAAGTCCTTAACCAGACTTTGTGTGTGTGCATGCGAACCTAGTGGACACACTGAGGTACTGCAGTCCTCATAAGACACCCTGTTCTTGTAGTGTGTATCATCAGGTCCCCACAGGACAGCGCCCCCACATGGATTCTGTTGGTACTGCAGTTAATTTACTATATTTTTCAACTCTCGAATTTTTACCCTCACTAAGTATAGATTTAAAAACAATGATTAAATTAAATATGACATAAATTATTATATATTTTGACATGTTACTTACAAAGTTTTTACTTAAGTATTGTATTAATAATATTATGTAGATTCAGGAAGAGTAAGTAATTATGTAGCGACTTAAACTGTTGTGTCGCCACAAACATTAGGCCTACATCTAACAGCTACAAGCTACAACGCTTAATAAAGTAGTTTTTAATTACCACAAGATTTTAAGTAAGTCTTAAGGACAAAGACCAAGGGAGACAGAGAGAGACAGAGAGACACAGAGAAGGAGAGGGACAGAGAGACAAAGAGAGGGTGACAGAGAGAAGAGAGAGACAGAGAGGGAGTGAGAGAAAGAGACAGAGAGAGTGAGAGAGAGAGAGAGAGAGAGAGAGACAGAGAGAGAAAGGGTGACATTGAGAGTGAGACAGAGAGAGAGTGAGAGAGACAGAGAGGGAGTGAGAGAGAGAAAGAGTGCGAGAGAGAGAGACAGAGAGAGAAAGGGTGATATTGAGAGTGAGACAGAGAGAGAGTGAGAGAGACAGAGAGGGAGTGAGAGAGAGAAAGAGTGCGAGAGAGACAGAGAGAGAAAGGGTGACATTGAGAGTGAGACAGAGAGAGAGAGAGTGTGAGAGAGAGAGCGAGAGAGACAGAGAGGGAGTGAGAGAGAGAGAGAGAGTGCGAAAGAGATAGAGTGCGAGAGAGACAGAGAGAGAAAGAGTGACATTGAGAGTGAGACAGAGAGAGAGAGTGAGAGAGAGAGAGACAGAGAGAGAGAGAGCGAGAGAGACAGAGAGAGAGACAAATACAGACAGATAGAGGCAACACTTGAGTCCTAGAGTTAGTTTTGAAATGATAAAGAACTAAAGACCAAATAGGACGACTGTGGACGATGTTCCCTGTTTAACTGTAAATGGAGCAGTGCAGCTGCAGCTGATGCTGCACTGGCTGCTGGATAGATCCTGGTGTAACATGTTGAGATTTGATAAATAGAGCCGCACTGACCCACAGACATGAGGAGAGCCCAGAGCCACAACTAATAATCTCTCACAAGAATTGCTGCTCAGGCCACGCCCCCCATTAATTCATGGAGGGGCAAAATCGTTCCAAAACTCCTGTAGTGTGCAGACAGTTTAAGATGGCCAAAACAAGGATGACAATTTTTATAGACTGCAAAACTAAATTCAATAATAGCTAACATAAGCCATGATTTTTAATTTATTGATACAAACATGGCAAATAAATATAGTGACAAATATAAACAGTACGTTTCATGTGTGTTTATCCAATTGTTCTTTATGAGTCACATGACAAATATGCCACCACCATATTAAATAATGCTGTTAATGTAAACTACAGTATAGGTTTGATGATCAGCAATAATTAACAAGAATGTCTGCAGAACGTGTAGAAAAAACATCTACATTTTGAATGCCCTCTTTAATATAAACATCATCAGAACTGTACAAAAGTAATCGGTTAAGTCTGGTTTTCCTCTAGAGATCATTTTAGACGTAGGTAAAATTATACATTTTTGTAATTTTTAAAATCTGGAGCTAAAAATAAAATTCAAAATGCTAATAGTTCTACCCTCTGATATTAAGTGTGAACATGTTTCTGTGCCATTATGTCTTTAATCAATCAGGAGGTTTCTGCTGATTGTGTCAGTGGAACCCATGATGTCACACTTAACTATCCTGTAAATTAATGTAAAGCTGTCTGTTGTTGGCCTCATTCCATTGTGAAACTCAGATTAGAATTTGGGATCTTCACACCCTTGTCCACAGAGTCTGAGCACAAAACAACTGACTCCAGTGTGATACACACATCCAGACTTTTAAGGTCCTCACAATGTCTATCTCTGGAACAGTTTACAGTTCAGCAGATTACAAAATGGTGATACACACATCCAGACTTTTGAGGTCCTCACAACGTCTATGTCTGTAATGGTTTGGAGCACAACAGATTACCAAAATGGTGTTCTGACTCCAGTGTGATACACACATCCAGACTTTTGAGGTCCTCACAACGTCTATGGCTGGAACGGTTTTCAGCACTACAGATTACACAATGGTGGCCTGTCTCCAGTGTGATACACACATCCAGACTTTTAAGGTCCTCACAATGTCTATGTCTGGAACGGTTTAGAGTACAGCAGATTACAAAACGGTGATACACACATCCAGACTTTTAAGGTCCTCACAATGTCTATGTCTGTAATGGTTTGGAGCACCACAGATTACCAAAATGATGTTCTGACTTCAGTGTGATACACAGATTCAGATTTTTGAGGTCCTCACAATGTCTATGTCTGCATCAGTTTTGAGCACTACAGATTACAAAATGGTGGTCTGACTCCACTGTGATAAACAAAACTGGGGTCTTTTTTATAAAGCATGCGTATGTACAAAAATATTGCATTTATGCATTCACTTGTAAGTGACTTTCCACATCTTTATTTTATTGAATAATCGTTTAAACTGTCAGAAACACTTATCCCTGTATTGGCACCTATATGGCACATTGCTGATTGATGACATCACAGAGGGATTCTGTTTTAGAACTCAGCTCTACTCCCTGTCATATCAAACTTTAATTTGTCAAAATTCCTCCACATAATTAGAAAAAAAAAAGTCATATAGACTTTAAGACTTAAGTCATGTAATTTAAATAGTGTGTTTCATGTGTTTCATGGTCACAAACCACATAGCTGGCTATCCTCTGCATGGCTATCCATGCACAGTGCACCCAGTGTATCCACATGTCTTCTGGAGCACTTCAAACAAGGACATGGCAGGGAGTCAAATTGTATGTCAAAAATAGAATTGATGTATTGAGACGAGAAAGTTGTAAACGATAAAAATGGTACTTGGGTCATAATGTGAACGTAAGGTATTTTAAAAAGCCCCCAAACACAACATGGATAACACAATTATTATGATAAATGTTAAGCTAAAAAAAAAAAGTTTTCTAGTTTTCTCTAGTTTAAATTGTTTTTTTTTGTTTTTGTTTTTTTTCCTCCTTGTGTCATTCACCCGCTATAATCATGTGCAATATAATTTAACATACTATTAATACACTTTACCTCACTATAGTCACTTACTGTATATAACATACACTTAAACCACTTTATTTGCCATTTTACTGTAAATAAGAGTGTGCACTTTATATTTTATATTGTATTTTTATTACCATGTTTATTTATCCTATTTTTATTGCATGCGCCTATTTCTTTCATTCCTGTTCTAAACTGTGTGTTGCAACAGTGGAATTTCCCCATTGTGGGACAAATAAAGGATCTCTATCTTATCTTATCTTATCTTGGATGTAGGAGTAACAAAAGTAGAGGAAAAATGTAAAGGAATAATGTGTGGCGCAACCACATTATCAAGTAGTTATTAAGTCAGGAGTTCTATGATACTTCAGATGTTCTTCAACAGTTGTTCTCACTCTTTTGTTTTACTCAAATGTTTTCTCAGATTGTTCGTATCCCCTATTGTGTACCAGTGTTTGTTTAGTAATCATAACTTTTATTTGGCAATGTATTAGTAAACTATTATCTTGTTTTAATGTTGTTCATGCCAGAATTATCGTACAGAAAGATTAATAAGACAAAAGTACTTACATTTTAAATCAAAAATCATTCCAACATAAAGTGAAGCTTTTTTTATTGTTGGTACATTATTTATTCCATTTTATTTTGACACTTGAAGCATATGAAACATAATTTACTTTAGTTAAAATGCTCAAGTTTTCTTAACTGACATAATAGAGGCTTTAAACATTTTTCATTACCTGAGTGTTGATTTTATATTTATAATTGAAAATGTTAAAAATATCCAATATCAATACAAAAGCCTTTCAAACTACAGTAAAACTTCTAGTTCAACTGTTTTTCGATGTCAAGGCTCCAATGGTTATAACTAACTTCTTCCTGTGGCTTCTACACAAAAGTCTGTATAAACCTGCTGCCGTCAGAGATCGTATTAGTGCCTACAATGAAAGACATTAGTAAAAAAGCATAAGGGTAAAAAAATATATAATATATAATAATTAATGTGAAAATATATGTATATACGTGTAAAGCTCAAAAATTACTATCGCCATCTGGTGGTTGTACCTGGTACTACATAATGGGCATGTCCCCAAAAATCACCAACGACAAGACAAAATCTCAAAGAAGAAAACTTTGGACATTTTGGTTCACTTTTTTTTTCTGGGCTCCTAGGACCCAAAAAAAAATTGGAGAGTGGTTTTGGTGCCTCTGTTTACTTCAGAAAAGTGGGGTCCCCATTTGTAACAGTTTTTCTGTAGGTCCTCATTAGACTTACTTTACAAGAATGTGTGTGTGTGTGTGTGTGTGTGTGTGTGTGTGTGTGTGTGTGTGTGTGTGTGTGTGTGTGTGTGTGTGTGTGTGTGTGTGTGTGTGTGTGTGAGTGTGAGTGACTTTCTGTGTGCGTAATAGATGTTGCTAAGAAGTCACTTTTTTGTTGACACCATCTGCGCTTTGTTGCAATGAGCAATATCTGACCTGACGAGGAAGTCAGTTATTAGACAGTGGAGTAACGGAAGGGGGATGGCAAAAGGAAAGCGGGCACACAGCATGAGTTGTGTACAAATTAAGTGGCACATAGCAACGTCTCCACTGGGAATGTTGTGCTTCTGTCCCGCTGAGAATGAAAACAGGGAGAAGGCGCAGCATCATCATCAAGACGTGATCAAAGAAAACATGAACTGCAAGGGGAGGCGACAAACATGAAAGAACAGCTATTGTCCTTTTCATATTAGATGCTTGTGATACTTCAGAAAGTTCATGCCAATAAGTAAAAGTCTATAATAATAAGTATTAATAATATTTACAGGGAGGAGATAAAAGCAGATCTGAATTGATAATGCCCTCTAATAATGGACTCTAAGTAAACATATTAGAGTGGTGATGATAGAAAGATTAGTTCTAATAATAACACTACTCCAATTTCTTCTACTGCTGTTTTTATTTATTTATTTAAAGATGGCCCCATGTGATGGATCATCTCTTTTCAGGGGGGTGCGCATTTAAATAGAGTTTCAATACCAAAGGTGGGAATAGTAGTCAAAAATTACTCTTATTTCAAAATAATATTACTCAAGTAGAAGGTATTATTATTAAACTAGTAGTAGTAGTAGTAGGTCTGGAGGTAATATCTTATTTATTACTGGAAGTTAATACAATTTTCTAAGAATAGATCATAAAAATAATGGAAACAATCATATCTGAAGGAGTGAAAAACAATATTATATTGTATAATATTGTTAACACAAAGCTTTTGTCACTTACTCATCGTAGGGAGAGGAACAAAAACGTTTAATCAAGCACTGTTACACTGTAAAATATATTACTCAAGCGGAAGTAAAGGTATACTGTCTGAAAACTGGTCTTATAAGAATAATCTTATTAAAAATGCCCAGAAGTGCTGTGTAAATGTAGTACTACCCACCTCTTTTCTAGACACAAAAGTGAAAAGATCAGAGAGAAGGGCTATCATATCCTGGAGTGAATGTAATGATAATCAATGTAAAGCACATGTATTTAATTACAACAAGTGTAAGGAAAACTTTCACAAATGTATAGTCAGTTTTAGTGTTTACTATTAATTCCTTCCAATCAGCAGTGTATCTGTATTACTGCACCTCTATATTTAGTGCTAGCTCATAACTTAGAAACACTGTATTTTCTTCAAAGATTTTTTTTCTAGAAGGTACCAAACTTGAGAATCCAGTTACTTTCCACTTCCGGGATCAACTAACCACTTGAGCAAAGACAAATGACCACATGCTGGGTATATATTTTGGGCCCTTTATAAATCTGAAAGGGCGTGAATAGATTTCAAAATATCTGTCAGAGAAGAGAAGAGATGAAAGAGTAAATGTGTGAGTAAGGGCCAGAGTTTCACTCTGGTGAGTGCACAGCGCACGCATGAACACTGTTTTCTTTTATCTGCTGAGTCCCTCGCTCCCTGCACCAAAAACCAGTCCGACAGCTCGCCCTGTGTCTGACTATAGCAGTGAATCATTAAGAGACCGCAGAATTAAAGGGAATGTTAAGTATTTGAGCTTAATCCCCACCTCCTTGTTACTACGGAGGCCAGGAATTAAGTTTCACCTTTAAGAAAAAGGGAGAAAAACAAAAAAAAAACAAAAAAATGTTAAAGAGAGCACTTTGCACTGTATTGTGTGTTATATGTGTTATGTCAGTGTGGGAAATAGTAACCAAATGGTGTTAAATCATTGGTGACAGCAGAAAGGGCAAATGGAATGTGCTTTCATTGCCCCTCCCATTATTGTATCGGTGACAGCGTTTTTAAAACATCCCAAACACATAGCTCAACACTAGTGAAACTTGTGTTATCTCGAGAATAGATTGCATAAAAAGTGTTCTACTTTTAGTGGATTTTTGCCTTAATATTGAATCTAATTGTTTGTTGTGAAAACAAATGTCTTGATTGTCATTAGAGTGTCATTGTCCTTAATATAGCTAGATAAATAAAGTATATTATTAATATTGAACTATCAATAGGAATTGTAATGCAGTTAAATTGGGAAGTGGTAGTCTAGTGTAAAACACAGGGATTGATGTATGTTTATCATCTTCATTGTGGTCTATATTATGCGAGCAGACTGTCAATTAAACACATGAAGGAAATCCTCTGACAGGATGGACAATTAAAAACAAAGGCTGATTGTTTATATGATTGTTATATTTCAAATTCAAGATTCTTAATAGGCATATGCTTCAGAAACATAATTGCAGGTTAACAATTACAATAGCAGCTAGTTTTAATACATAACTACAGTACTCTGCTGCCACCAAGTGGTAAAAATGTACACATAAGTCCTAGAAATGGCTCGTCAGCTGTTATTTAAAATGTCCCATCTGAGCATCTGTTATATCCATTATTAAAATGTAGAGTACAAGTAAAAGAGTAGAGTAAAAGTGTTATTTGGCTTTTCTTAGTCAGTTATGCTCCTTGTCTGAGGTGAGGATAGCTCTCCACTGTGCGTTTTATTCCCTCTTTCAAACTGACAACTGGTGTGTAGCCCATATCTTCCTTGGCCCGTTCACAGCTGTAGTAATGATGTGTTCCAGCTAGAGCCACTCTCATCGGTGTAAAAGTGGGTTTGAAGGAGATAAGAGGACTAAGGAGCAGAGCCAGCATCCACAGCAGAAGAGCTAGCCCATAAACAAACATGTATGGGAGGTGGTAGCGAGGAGCGGGATATCCCAGACCCACCAGAATGTCAGACATGAAGTCCCAAAAGGGAATGGGTTCATCGTTGGTGATATGATATGCCTAAAAACAATCATAAATGCAGCAATTGTTGCAAAATGTTTAAAGGTTCACTAATGTTATAAATGTTCATCATATTCTGGCTCACCTTTCCACAAATTGGAGAGTCGGCCTTGAGGCGCTCAGCTGCCAAGACGTGCCCATGGACTACATTTTCTACAAAAGTGAAGTCCACCAAATTGGTCCCATCGCTGCAGGAAAACAAAAACAAAATTGAATGTCTCATTGTAATTTTATCACGATAGAGCTTTTTACATGTATGACTTACCCAATAATAAATTTCATTTTTCCCCTGCGGGCTGTGTCTACCAATATTGGAACTAACTGGGGGTCCCGTGGGCCAAATATGCCATGAGGTCGAATGGCAACGGTTAGAAAACCACTTTCTTTGTCACATGCTTCAAGAACCAACTGCAAAAATTAAGCAAAAAATTTGATAAGTCCTTAGTTAGGTGGTGAAAAATGTCAATAAACAATTCACAGAATTATCAATGAATGAATGTTGTTTTGAAAATATGTAAAATTTGTATCAAAACTTACCTTCTCTTGCTTGATCTTGGTCTGTGTGTAGTAGTCAATAGGCTTCTTGGCATAGGGCAGACTCTCTTTTCCATTCTTTATATCTTTACCTTCAAACACCACACTGGCACTGCTTGTCAAAACCATTTTCTACAAAGAAACATTTTTCACATGTAAACCTTATACTTAATAACCAAACCATGTCCCATCTCATAGTCTAGCCTCACCTGAACCCCAGCTTCTTTACAGGCCTGAATGACGGTGCACGTGCCCTGAATGTTGACCTTTTCAAACAGTTCACGGTTGTCGCTGCCAGGTGCAGGAGATGCACAGTGAAAAACCAAGGATATATCCTTCAGAACTGACAGTAGAGCCTTGAATGAAAACCAGACATGATGGTTTATGAATAATTCATGAACAAAATTTTGCCTAATGTAGTATTTCTCAATGAAAATCAGATTTAACACGTTTGTCATATTATGTGAAATGTAGTTCTTTGGAAGCAGAGGTGGATACTTCAATACGCACACCCAGTGTTACATTTACTAGAGTAACTTTTATGTTATTACTACTTTTCTAGCAGCATGCTTTTACTTTTGAGTCATATTTTATTTGTGCATCATTTATTGTTTTGTCCCACCGGATACATATAAATCAAATGTTTCGTCCTAACAATTACTCTAACTTGAGTAATAGTTATAATACGTTTTACTCTTTCTTGAGCAACTTCTTGGGCCAATACTTTATACTTAAACTTGAGATATATTATTTTGAAGTACAGTTACTCTTAAATGAGTACTATTTTTGGCTACTCTACCCACTCACTTGCTTGTCACAAAGGTCCCCCTGGTGAAAAGTAACATTGGGCAATTCATAGTTTTGGCAGATGTCAAATACAGAGACGGCGTATCCTCGGTCCAGCAGCTTCTCCACCAGGTGTCTGCCCAGGAAACCAGATCCTCCAATGACCAGGCACCTCTTATTACTCTGTTCGTAATAGAAAACACATTTAATATTGTCTATAGGCTAGATTAACAAATGCTGTATATAGACTACATTAACTTAACGTTAAACCAGAAAATAGTGTAAGCTACAAATTTCCTCACAAAACAGAGAAGTGATATGGTGATAACGGTTTATACCTCATCTATCCCCATACTTTGAGTTTGCAAGTTAACACAGACATGGAAAGACTAGGTGAACATTAATGGCATGTTTTTATATAAAAATAGTGTGAAACTCACCGGTCGAACACGAGTGGTCATCGTGTGAAAAGTCTTCGTCTTTTAGTTTATTGGCGGACGATAAACCAGCAAGATCTTATGAGAAATCTGAGCGATCAGGAGCCACAGGTTTAGAAAGTGCACATAACTCGACCTGAACTGACTGAATGAGCCGAGTGAGGACAGCTCCGTGATTGGTCAAATCTGAACCCGGAACAAAGGATACGTTAAATGTAGCCAATGGGGTGCAAAGGACGTAAAAGAACGCCACTGTCTTAACCAATGGGAAACATCCGAGGGATTTCCGCCCCGCCTACAATTATGAGAAAACATTATACACCACTGACAACTAAAGAGCAGTGGCAATGGATGAATTAAATGAAATGTTATTTTTGAATTTGTGGATGGTGAATTAAAGATAAGAAATAAAGGAATAAGAATTTTAGTTTTTTGATACCGCAGTGGAGAAATGTACTTGTCATTGCAGCTTTTAATATTCGGTAAAGTGCACATTATGGATGTAAAAGTGTGCATAAACCAATAATGGGTAGAATGCAAATTATGAGAACAGTCTACAAGAAAATTAAACATTTGTTGACCACCTGTCCAGCTCATGATGTTTCTTCACAGATGTTTATGGCCCTATCAATTGCCCCACTTATTTAGAGAACGTTCAACTTTTAATTGATGCCAACTTGAATTGGGAGTTAAGACTATATTGAAGAGATTAAAAACAAGAAATCAAGATCTTTTGGGTGCACTGGGCTGTAAATGCTGGCATTAGCAATTTTAATAGTCTATTGTTGACACCCATTGCTATTCCAATCTCTCTGCGCGCAAATGAAAACTACAAATCCTTTGCTGTAATTTCTTTTTTTTTTTTTTTTTCCCACAATTCTCTCCATGTACCACGCATTCAACAGCTTGTTCCTCTTTTATTTGAGGTGGCCACCCTATGACTGATTATCCACATTAGAGTTTTTTTTTCTGCTGTGTGGATTCCAACCAATGATCTTTTTGCGCGACAGGTGCGCTCGCTTTATACTCCCTCATAGCCAGCTGACTGATTATTATTGAAACATGGTCCTGTTGATCAATCCAGTATAATAAAACTAGACTACTGTCGCCATGGTAACCTATAATAGAGATAATGGAAGTATGATAAGATCATATTATGAGCTTACATTACATACCAGAAGTTCATTTTATAGATCCACGATAGATATCGTAAGTAATCATGCAAACCAATAGAGGAAGAACTAAATGATTTTACTTTTGATTTGACATTGTTGTGTAATTCTGCCATCTATTATCTATATTTTTTTAAATTTTTATACAAAAAATAACTGTTACTTGTCCTACTCATCAAACAACAAAAATGAGCATTGACATGCAATCATACTGAAATTCTTACTTTTTTTTCATACCATTTTGGGATAACAGGTTCTAGCAGAGACAACAAAGGTGCCCTGCATTACTGAGACATCAAAACTAACTATCATTGTCCGTGTTTTTCCATAATATATTATTAACACTTTTGTATTCCAACAGTCAAAAGATGGCTGCCATAATTTCCACAGCACTCTACAACTCTAGGTTTATTGGTACCGCTTTCCAAATTAGCTTAGCCGGTGAGCAAACCCAACGTACAGCAACGACAGCCGCAGCTGATGTTGTGAGGAAAACACGTCAATTCTCCTCCTTTTGGCTACATCCATTAGAAATAAAGAGTGCACATCTGAGAGCGGTTTCAATTTCGATCCAGTCCCATTTTAGGGAAGATACAGTACGTTCGTGACCTGCGATCTAAATGTTAGGAGGGATTTCTGCAGAAAACACTGAGATTATCGTTACCCTAACCGCCTTATAAATGGTAAGACACTCCTTTTAGATGAGCCGTCATATCTGGTTTGTTTTCTTTACACTGTTTTAATCAGAATATACATTGCACATTACGGATTTTCTTGTTTTTGATCATGTTAGGCCACCAGTGCAAAGAGACCCTCCTTGCAGGGTCCAATACCACCTCCGCGCAAGAAGACCACCCCCAAACCGGAGCTGACCGAGGAGCAGAAGCAAGAGATCAGAGAGGCCTTTGAGCTCTTTGACACGGATGGCTCTGGTTTTATTGATGTGAAGGAGCTCAAGGTAGTGGTTTGGTGGGATCAATTTTACTTTTTACTGTGATTCTTGTGATAATGTGCTTCTCTGTTTGATACCTGTCAGGTGGCAATGAGGGCTCTGGGGTTTGAACCAAAGAAAGAGGAGATTAAGAAGATGATCAATGAAGTGGACAAGGAGGGAACAGGAAAGATCTCCTTCACAGACTTCCTGTCTGTTATGACCCAGAAAATGGTACTTTGCATTTAACATATAAAATAATTTGGCATGCATAACAGATTAAGTAATGTATGCATCTAATTTAGGCTGAAAAGGACTCAAAAGAGGAAATCCTAAAAGCATTCAGACTCTTTGATGATGATGAAACGGGCAAGATCTCATTCAAGAATCTTAAGAGAGTGGCCAAAGAGCTGGGCGAAAACCTCACGGATGAAGAACTGCAGGTATAACTTGTGTTGAGATTTTCTGTCCTCATTTGGCTGTAGTTTTGTTTACAAACTAATCTAACAATACTGTTTTCCAGGAAATGATTGATGAGGCGGATAGGGATGGAGACGGAGAAGTGAACCAGCAGGAGTTTCTGCGCATTATGAAGAAGACCTGCTTGTACTGATCGATGTATAAAGGCAATTAAAGGTTGCCCTGGATTAATTATGTTAATGCTGCTAATTTAAATGTTTAAATGTTGTGCCATATGAAAAGTCTTAAAAAAATATATATCTAAAATTTTAATTTTACTTTATTTAGTATATGAAATTTGCTAAATACAGTGTGCTAGTCATTGCCAGTTTGTATTGTAAAACAAAAAAAACTCTTAATACATTTTCAAGTGTGCCTGCCTATGTACAATCCATTTTAATGATTATATTGCCGTTTTGTGTTATATTCTGGATAGCCGTCTCAGGTGATGCCCCACCTCAGTGCTGCGTGTCAATTTGTGCCTACACTACAAGCTGAAGGGTGTATAATCATACAAATGGATACTGCACAACCTTTACAATCTTCACAGTTTTGTTTATGTTGATTATAATAATACTGTTGCAAAATAAAAAATAATCCTGCAACTTTTGTTCCTGGACTAAGTATTTCAAGTTACAGTAACACGGTGCTTTATTACAAAACAGAATTATAAGCAAAGTGCAAATTATATCAGTGTTTTGGGGACATTAGAATGATTTTAAAGGAACGGTGGAAATGAATAGTATTTGGATATAAACTGTTATTCATGGTGCATTTTATATCTTTCATAATGTTTTTGCTTGATACTTTAGAAATTAATATAATTTCTATATCTATATGACAAAAATGAATATCTCAATCTTTTTTGTATTATCTCAAGATCAATATATTAACAATGCATCAGGAATGTGCTTTGTGCCAGTAAATATCTTGGTTGAGGCACAAAATGTGAATGACCCATAAAATGATCCACTGAGAGGCATAAATATCACTTTATACCATTGCTTGAAAGGTTACACTACATATTTCGGTTCATTTTAGTTTTTAATCGGCTATTTTTGCTGGCATTTTTAATAGTTTTAATTAGGGCTGCACAATATATCGCAAAAATACTGTTATCATACTTGTTATCGCAATATGCACAATCATTTCTAATGGTTAAATGCATTAATCTTACACGCCATCAGACGCATCCTCAAATGTTCACCCCCAAAAGCGACGTTTTGCCAAGTACAGAAACAGCAAGTGAATGTTTGAGTGTTTTGTTTTTGAGATTTTGCTTCAAAATCCTCATCCATTTTGTCACCAGTTCATACACACATAACTCTCAAAAGGTCTCCAGTGGAGTGTATATTTGTACTTAGGCTACTATATTTTAAAGTAGGAGTTGAGTACTTAATTGTTATCCTTTATACTTGGAAAAGAAAAATATGTGCAAATGAGGAAAAAAATGATAATATTGTTATTGCAATACTGACACCCATATCACATATCGCACTAATTTCCAATATCGCGCAGCCCTAGTTTTAATTATAAACAATATACTTACATATCACTAGAACATTGATGCATCTCCTATCTCCCATGGCAACAAAACAAGGTATTTGCAAATCCTTTTTTTAGTTTTCAATTGAAACACACTTTAATAAAACTATAATATTTATTTTGTACGAAATGACGAACAATGATAAAAATGGTCTGAATTTCATACACCACAAAAACCACAACAGATCAATAAACATTACAAACATGACTCAAACTCAAATTAACTATTAGAATTAGCTGCCACGTTTACAGGCATTTCAAAATCTGTTCTTCACATCATTGCAGAAAGAGTTTTACTTCAACTTTGACTGAGTTTCGTCTTCATGGCAAAGTCAGCACTTAATTTACGCATCACCTCTGCGTGAGTTTGTCCAACCAGCTCCTGCCGGGCGGCTCCATAGTTCTCTTTCACAAAGTTAGCAAAAGGTGTTGGAGTCCGTGGTTTGGAGGGATTAAGCAACACTAGTTTTCCAGTGCAGAGGGCACACGCAAACCTTTCTGTGTCAAGTGATTTTGAATGGCGTCCGATCCTTGAAAAAAGTAAAAATAAAAATGCCTTGTTACCATAATTACCAAGTTAAAAGTAACTGATGGTAAATGAATATAGACATCGTATTGGGACTTACGTATTCTGACAGCGCACACACTGGTACTGAAACTTGTACTTGATCTCATAACTGTGGCAGCGCGTGACCATCGGCAGTTCAGGATGCACCACTGTGGACTTGCGAGCATACAACTTCCAGAAGCTTCCATGGCCATCTCGAACTCCATTTATCAGCCATGTAGCCGCATGACACATCTCGTGGATCAGAGTGTCTCGCAAACGATCTAAACTAACCTGTGGTAAGTTATTTTGACACGACAACAATAGAAAGTTAATTTCAGGCATTCTTACCTGCAGAGTCACACACTTTCTCAGACAGTTCGATGCGAGCGTAGCGGTTTCCACCTCCTCGTTCCTGTCCCGTGATACAGTAGCCTGCTGTTTTACGCATCTTCTTGTTCCATGTAACAGACATGTTTACTGGAAGCTGCAATCATTTCACATTAGTTACATTCTGAAAACTAAACACTTTAAAACTTTCATTTTACCTTTTCATCAAACACACTGGCATTGTAGAGTTTAAATAGTCTACTTGTGAGTTCTTCCTTGTTTTGCTTAAAATTGCGGCCATAAGTAGTCCCAGGGTTTGAGAGGGTTTCCAAAAAGCAGCCGGGAGTTTTACACAATGACACCCTTTTGTAAAAAAAAAAAAAGAAAAAAGAAAAGAAGGCTGCTTACTAACTCGTTATTACAAAAGCGCAGATGCATTGTGTATTAACTGAAATGTGTGTACCTGCTGCTGGGCCCATGCCGTGGCTCTGTTTGACTAACAGCTGGTTTGACAGTTGTGCTTTTACTTGGAGTGATAAAATTGAGTGGCGTCTGAGTTACTAATTTCAATGTGGAGGTTGTCTGTCCATTTACAGGGTTGGGGGTTGCAACAGGTTTCTTGAGATCTATAATAAGGAAAAGGCATTGTTCTCTTTTTTGCAAATAAAAAACATATTTTAAATGTTTAAGAACAAATCACAACATACCTTTTCTGGGGGGAGGTGAAGAGGTAGCACCAGGCAATTTATTTTTCTTTTTAAGTCTGTCTAAAAGTGATGTAAACTCCTCTTCTGAACTTGATGATTCATCAAGTCTGGATGGAGCTGAATGTGTTCGCTTAGGAACAGTACTATAACCTTCAGATGCCAACGAGTTTAGCATTTTACTGGAAAAGACTGACAGGGGAGAGGGTTTAGCTGCCACGGACGGTGAGTAGTCACTGCCACATTTCGATGTTTGAGGCTTTTTGGTACGAGTTTTCCATGTGCTCTTTATAACAATATTATCCTCTTCGTCATCACTGTCACTGACAAAAACGGGAGATTCACACTGAGAAAGTGGTCTTCTCAACACAGGGTGAGATGGAGTGTTAGTCTTCTTTGGCACTGCTGGAAGTGCAAAGAAATAAACACTTAAAATTATCATTATCTTACTTCTACGGAATCTAATCAATTAGCTTTAAATAATTTACCCCGAGATAATTTTGTGTCTATAAAGTCATCATCTGAAGAGCTGTCATCCACTAGAAAGTTTTTAAGGCTGTGGAGAACACAAGCTTTTCAAACATTTATGTTTATTTATGTTTGCAAATTGCAGATTACATTTACACTGAAAGAAGAAAGTACCTGTCTTCACTCCCACTCTTTGTAATCGTCCTAGGCTTAATATTAGGAGTCTTGACCCGTGTGAGAACTAAAAAAGATAAAGGATGTAAAATCATTCTTCAAACCTACAAAAACAAGCTGAACAAATTTCACTTACATGTCTCAAATGTGTCATCACTGTCTGAGCTCACAACAACAATGCTGTAACAAAAGTAGGTCCATGTAAAATTATGTAAGAAAGAAACCACACAATTAAAAGTAGAGCTCTTGAATATCTTTTCCATACCTCTCTTTCCTTGAGGAAGGTACAGGTTTATGAGATGGGGTCTTGGTTTTCGGTGTGGACAGTGTTTTAAGAACTAAAGAAACAGGAATTGCAATATTAAATAGTTATTTAACTAGTTCTAAAAAGTATCTTAATGGAGGCAAGTGAAGACAAAATTAATACCGTAACAGTGGTTATTTTCAATGATTAACTGACATCAGATCTAAATGCAATACTTTTAAGTATTCATAACAAAATGCTATAATTTAGAATTTACAGAGTAGAAATGTTGGTTCGTTTGATTATCTATTACAATGGATGGATAAAAATACAAATTTCTATTAGAACATAAACATATAAATTGTGTTATTGTATGAAATAAATAAAATATTGTGAAGTTAACCTTTCTGTAAAGAGTTGTCAATTAAACCTGGATTTTTGGATCATCAAAAGTACATAATCTGTTAAAACAACAATCAATTGCAAATGTCTTATCATATCATATTCTTCTATCCCTGCATGTATCTGAGTGGTTTTCATTTGTCTCTTGATTTTTCATATTTCGTGATATTGTGATATTCTGTGGTTAATAATCACATAATGTCCAACTTCACCTGTGCCTCCAGTTGTTAAGTGTACAACAAATGTATCGGTTTACGTTTACAATCTAATTAGTTTACTAATCTCTTACATTGATCAAAGTCGTCATCACTGGAGTCCTTTAAAGCTTTTTTTCGGTAGTCTTTGCTTAGAAACGGTACATTTTCTTTGTCATCAGCATCACTTCCAGACGCGCCAGAGGAACCACACTTGGCTTCACTCGTCCCGGGACGTCGGCTCTTCCCAATGGAACCCCTCAGCTGGAAATAGAGATTATGACATAGCGTTAAAAATAGTTTTGAAGTCATGTTCTTACGGTTTTAATGCAACACGTTGACTCTAGTAGCATGAAGGAAAAGTATATACATTTTCTACTGCTACACCCAGTCCTCCCATTTCCATCCATCCCATCTTTTTCGCAACTTTATCAAAAAGCTTGCGGGTATCGTCATCCATATTTTTGTTGCAATAACGTCTAACAATGACAAATAATTCGACGCTTCTGAAAATGTGTATATAAGTATTATGGATTACAGCACACGACCATCAAACGCTACAAGTTACCCATGCTAAAAAGCTAAAGCTAACGTGAAAATTTAAATCGTCGATACTTTACGCGCAGCGGAAGTTGTCGCGGAGATAATCAACCAATCAGAAGTCTCGAAGGCGAAGCAGTTGTTTGCTGATTGGTTCGTGTGATCTACGGTCTGCAGCTCGTTGCCATTGTGTCCTTGGGCAAGTCTGGGCAACTTCTTCAACCACTTTGCTGAGTATGTATAAATGTAATGTAGTATTAGGGCTTCTTGACTGTCTACATGCGGCATTTTGATGAATTTAACCATTCAAAAAAAAAAGAAAAAAGAAAAAAAAAAATATATATATATATATATATATATTTTTATTTATGTACAATGATTTTAACATTAATTTTTTTTTTAAATAAGCTGCCAAAATAAAAGCAATTATTATTATCCAGTTAAATTCTACATTATGTCTGCCTAGTCACTTGCATTTATTTTCTGATGACAAAAAGTATACAATCCTCTTCAAAATTATGTATTATTTAGTCCAAAAATAATTCTATGATCATTTCTACCTGTTTCTTTTTCTTTCATGCCACATCTCATTGCATGATTTATTGTTAAAAATGCAAATGGTCTTACTTCAGGTACTTTATTTTATTTTTTTGTTCTTTTTGCCTTTTCCTTTTTTTGCCTTCTTTTTGGATTGTTCCTTTATAGTTTTGCGGACTTTGTATCCTCTCCACCAGGCTTGGGCTATGATGGCTGCTCTAGTCTTGAGCTGGAGGATTCTCATCTCCTCGTCCTTCCGCTCCTCCTCCAGCCTGCACCTCTCCAAAATCTCTTTGTACTCCACCTCCAGAGCCTTAAACGATTGCTCCATCTTCATCAGCTCCTCCTCACCTCTACGTAACTCAATTTCTTTTGCTTCCAGATCAGCCTTAAACAGGTACAAAAAATCAGTAACATATCACAAACCCAAACCAAATCTACACTGCCTATTTTATCACATGCCTTTACTCTTCATGCATACCTGTTCCTTTTCCATATTGTTATCAAAACATTGAAGCATGTTTTCAATTACATCCGACACCTTATCAGTTTCCTGCCATTTGGAAACATTATGATAATCATGAAAACACCAACTCTATGAATCATCTTCACATTACCTTCTGTATCTGTCTCTCTTTGTTTCTGTTTTCCGAGGACATGTTGTTGTTTTGGATTGTGAGCTGGTCCAATTCCTGTTGTAGACTGGCATTCCTGATTGCTGCCTCCTCCAAATACAACAGAGCATCTTTGCAGCAAACACTTTCAGGTTCTTCCTCCAATTTAAGTCTCATGTTTTGGATTTCATGTTTACACTGGTCAATCTAAAATGAAAACACAACACTTAATACATTTTAGATCAAACTGATGTGGATTTGATAAAGTGCTCACCAGTAAATCCATCTCAGTCAGATTGGTGGACAGCTGAGCTAAAATTACGTTCAACTCATCGTCAATTTCTATCGGGACTGTTTCTTCCTTTTGAGAGCTTGGAAAATGGTTGCTCACAATCGTTTTAAGGCTATTAAAGAACAGCTGCTGGACCTCAGTAACATCTTCAGGCAGACCCTTCACATATTGATAGTCAGGGTTTGGGTAAGACTGGGCAAGGGTTGAGCACACATTCTTGAAGGACGTCTTGACTAACGTTACAGCTTTAATCCAGTTCTCAGTCTCGCTGTCAGTGTCTTGTTTTTCTTGTGAATTGGGAAAACCTAGCATCTCCAAACTTTCACAGGAAAAGTCATGCCTTTGCAATGCTTTTTGGAGGTCTTCGTTTTTCTTTATAGACGAATAGTTCGGCATCAAGGCAAGACATAATTTCCTCTCCATGGACTGGATACAGTTGTTGATCTTTGCAGAGGTTTCAGCCGCAGACATGTTGCCTTCTAATTTCTTCAAAAGACAGAATCAAGTTCATTTTAAATTATAACGTTACTTCAAACATTTAGAAAAAGCAATAAACTTAACTTACTTCAATTTAAACCCACAAAGTCGTCACAGGAAAAACAGTTTAACTTTAGTTAGTTTTTGAAATTGAAGTGTTCCTAGGATACCAAAACAATTCAGACCCACTGTGACAAAGACAAGTGCATGAAATAAATAAAATGCCTACAGTACATTACCGATCAATATCGGCCTAAACGATCTCGTCTCTGATCAGGGATTTCAGCTTCCTGCAATATTTTGAGAACCATTCAAAAGATGCATTTGGTTTTGAAATGTTACATCACTATGGGGACTGTTGATTCTGAAACGCATGGATATGTACAAGGCAATCACTGGCAATTTTGTATTTTTGAAGAGGGCTTGTGCAAACCATTAGTCCCCCTTGACTGAATGCAATACCTGTTTTACCAGTATTATTGTAAATACAAGGGGTGCCCAAACTGGTCTGGGAGTCAAATGTGGCCCTAAGAACTATTTTATTGGCCCTCAGGCAGGTTTCCTGTTGAATTGGTCTAAATTCCCCTGGAAAGTACTTTTTATTGCTAAATTAAAAATTCTCCATCACAACACCAATACCATTCAAGTCAGTTCAATTCTGTCAGACCTGATATAAAAGATTTTAAAGCTGGGGTACCTTAAAACTGTGAAAAGACGTAGATCTTTACATCTATGCAATTTGTTCCTCACAAACAAGCACATGCATACAGTTGGCCACTAGCACAGCTTTAGAACCGCTTTTTGTGTAAAAGGTGGACCGCCCTTCCAGTCGATCAGCTCCCAAAGCATCATATAGAGATGCACATGGCTCTTTCTGATTGTTTACAACTCTAGTGTGGTGAAATATTTTCTATTTAGAGGGGACACCTTGCAGTGAAAGCTATCTAATGGACCATTAAGTCTGAAAAAATGTGTGGTTAATTCAAATCTGTTAAATGTGCCTATTTGAATGATGATCTGTATTGTACCGCTTCATACAGTTCGATAAAGGAGTACGAACATGTACTATCCCTCTTGTGACAGGAGTAGCCCAGTCAGCCACCCACCCCCAACACCCCAGAAGATATACATTTGGAACAGTCGTGTACACAACCCCAATACTGCATGTAAAATAATCCAACATTACAGAGATTCAGTTGGTGCCATCTCTTTATTTTTTTTGTACTGTTTCTCAAGCCTTGAGGCATCAATGACAGCATACAGTTAAAAGACAATACAAAACAAAAATGTCTTAGAAAATACTTACCTAGGCCATTCCTGTTTAAGTGATAAAAGATCGGACAATGTGTGATTGGACAGATTTATACCATATTCATTGAGAATTGTCTCTTCAGAACTTTTTTTCTCCCTTTCACACAGTGAGTCATAAAATAGGGCAACAGCTACAATTGTGAAGATCATCCTTAATTTATAACTAAATTAAGCATAGTTGGCATGTGATGGGAGTTAAACCTGCAAGACTCACTGCAGTCATTTACCATTCACAAACTAAAGAGCAGTTTAAATTTGAACCTTACATTTGATTTAACTAAAATAAAAGTTCTCATTTCCATGGTCAATACTGTCCTTTTCAAACACACTTAATCCACCAATAAATAGACTGATAGTGAAGACGGCAAGGTCTTAGCTCCACAAGCTAATAATAGTCCTGTAAGCACAAAAACGGGAAACATCCACTGACTCGCACGCACTGAGGGGAAGCAGGGACCTCACTGTTCATGCTCAGTGTGGTATAGAGTCTCAGACCAAAGGGATCATCAATGTATCTGGCTTTGTCTGGCTCAAAATATGCATTAAGTGAACATCTGAAGGCTCCTCACAAGTCTCAATTAGACTTATAAGGACAATTAACGTTCAGGGCTTGTCAGGACAGGTCATAGCAGATAATGGTAGTGGACAAGCTGCGAGTGACTGTGGTGCTTTTCCAGTTCACGCCTTCTCTGTGGTTTCTGGCAGATGGACATTGACAAGGTGCTCTGGTTTGTTTCCGTTGGCATGGTGCTCCCACATCTGAAGGTAAAGCCTCTCCAAATCCATTGTGTATTGCTTGGTGTTGAAAAGTGGGCTGCAGATTCGCTGTTTCCAAACGCGAGCTCTAATCATCTTGAGGCTACAGGGAGGACAAAATAGTCAGTATACAAATTCAACATAGAGCATTATAAACAACGAAAACATGCAGATAACGGTGAACTTACTACTCCATGTCAGTGCCTAGTTTGACTGCAACATCTTCGTAGTCTTGGCGATTCTGGGCTATAAGCTCTGGACAACCTAAACAAGCCAGCTGAGAAGCAGCAACACGAGATGCCAACGTCTCACCTATAAATATATATTTTATGTTAAAGTCTGGGCTTCATTTTCAGAAACTGTTACACCAACCATTTCCTTTACAAACAAGACTAAAACATCTTGTCCTCACCTGGCATGGTTACCATGGGTGTTCCTGCCCATAGGACATCCATACCCGTCGTATGGCCATTGCACAGAGGAGTGTCAAGGCAAACATCTGCCAACTGCCCCCTCCTCACATGCTCCTCCTTTGGAGCCACAGGAGAGAAGATGACCCTGGAAGCAGGCAGGCCCATGTTTGTAGCGTACTGCTGGATGTTGGGCTCTCCCACAGCAGGGAACCGCAGGAGCCACAGAACACTGTTGGGCACCCTTTTCAGGATCTGGATCAAAAGTATAACCGTTTGAGATGTATTCTCCCATATGACATGACATGTGAACTTCGTTTAAGAGCTCACTTACATTGGCCCACATCTGAAGAGTAGGGGGGTCAATCTTATACAGCTGGTTAAAGTTGCAGTACACAATGGAGTCCTCTGGCAGACCATACTGGGAGCGAGTCGTCACAACTATTGTGCGTGGAACCTCTTCCCCTGTGGCTGCCTTGTTGTTGATCTTGGGAACAAACAGAAATAATATCAGTTTAACTGATACAGCAGGTAATGAATTGGCCGAAATAAATTAATTTATCAACAAAAATAAATAAAAAGACTCTTCAAACAACTGTGCCACCATTTCCCATAAAATATCTGGTGCGCCCACTCCATAAACCATAAACATCATACCTGTAACTCACTCTCGCACCTTATTACTATCTCATCTGCTGAGCTGTAAAATATCTGCAAAAGCAGCAACCTTTATTAAACACTGCCTGTTTGTATGTGTAAAGTATAACCAAGTTGTTTTTGGGTTGATCTCTTTCATATATAGCATGACTTTGAAAAAGTGTTGATCGTACCGAGACTGTGTGCGTGCAGAGATCTTTACCTGTGTGGTGGCCAGGCCATTGCTGACAGTGAAGCCATTGATAGTGACCTGGATTTGACCTTGGTTGATCATGTTGATGATGGCTTCAGCTGCTGTGTTCATGGGAATCACTGGCATTGACAGGGCCCCATTTGTGTCCCCTGAAGGCTCCTGATTGTTATCACACTTCATCTAGCAAAATTATACCAGTTTTAACTCCAAAAATTGTTTGTCAAACATCAATGCTCACACTCAAAACCTTACCTTTATCACTTTGACGTCCGGAAGGCTGTCAAGGAAAGCCTTCAGGTCGATGCCATTAAGTACAATGCGGTTGTCAAAAATGTGACCATTCGACTTGAAGTCAATGACAGCTTTTTTCTGTCAGAGTAGAGTACATTAGTGTTAACTAGTAAACCTTTGGAATTGAACTGTAGATAAAATCCAATCAAACCTTAAGATGGGGAAACATGTTGGCATGGTCTCCAATAAAGAAGGTGTGTGGCATGTATGCCATTTTTTCTGAATACTGCTCAGCCAACTCCATGGGTGATGTCTCTTTGTCAGTGACAATGTAGTCCATAAAAGGTGCACCACTTGTTCCTGGGTATCCCAGCCACATGGACTGAAGAAAAATATATTTTAGGTATTTTAGACTGCTGTAAACTTACACCAGTTCATCAAGCACCAGGGCCGGCTCACCTGAATTGGGGCAGGGCGGAGGGCAAACAGCTCGTTCCGTGCTCCTTTCGTGTATCCGTTCATGTTGACAAGAATGTGGATCCCATCTTGGTGAATGCGATCAGCTGCCTTTCCATTACAAGGTATCTAGAGACACAATACATTAATTTAGTTTGAACACTTCAAATAGGCAGCTATTGTTGTAATATAAAATTGTTACCTGGGAGAGGTCCGTGAAGTGATGAGCCTCTGCTACAACTTTCACGCGGAAGTTAGTGCTGTCATCAGGACTGAGCGCATAGCAGAAAACCTTTTGTGGGAAATGTGAAGTAAATTTTAGCCCAACAAAGAATCACTTCTGGGTCAAAAAACACTCTTTGGAGAAAGTATAATCTTCTAACCTCAAACTTCTCTGGGTTGTGCATTCCAGGAATGGACTGCATCAGGTGTGAAGTTGGGTGGTTGCCAAAATCCGAGCTGACGTAGCCAACACGGAGGCGGCCATTACTAGCTTTAAGATCTTTTGGATGCTCATAGGCAGGTTTGTGAAGTGCATTGATCTGTCAAAGAACAAATTCTGTCATGATTACAACTCAACACAATATAGGCATTTCCCACACCTTATCACCGCAAGCAGCTATCTCTGCTGTCAATCAATTATTTTTATTCATAGTTAACTAATTTCTTAAGAACTCAACCTCCCGCATCACCAGCCACCTTTCACCATCTTCCCCCAAATAAAATGAATGAACGAGTACTTGCTTTTGTCATTGCGAGTACCTTGTCCAGGCAAAGGTTTCCATGACGTTCTGCAATGGCCTTGCGGAAATTGTGAGACAGCGGATACAACATGCTATGGTGGGGGTGCACCGAAGGCAAGCGATTCTTGTCAAGTTGGTCTGCCACGATGCTCACCAGTTTCTTCATCCGCTCATCGTAATCAGTCCAATCACACACAATCTGTTAGGAAAATGCTTAATTGAATACACACACACAAAAAAAAAAAATCATGCTTTACAGTTTCTTCACTAGTGAGAAAAGTATTAACCTGAAGACAGTGTGCCAAGTTGCAGTAAGCATCTGGGAAATCTGGCTTAAGCTTCAAGGCTGTGCGATAAGATGCTATGGCCTCAGGGATGTTTCCAGAATCCTAGAAAATAGACGATGGAAAAAAAATGCATAGAAAAACACTTAACATTTGTTGATAATAACAGTACATTTCTGTGTGACAATTCATGTTTCTTTACCTTATGAATAGAGGCCAAATTGCTGTGAGCATCAGCAAAAGCAGGGTTGATTTGAATAGCACGTGTATAGCACTGCAGCGCCCCCTGGACATCCTGCATTTCCTTCAATGTGTTTCCCATGTTGGAATAAGCATCAGCAAAAGTGGGACTAATCCTACAGAAACAGACACATCGTAAAAACATAAGATTATGATACAATATGGTACTTGTTTGGTCTATTATGGCTGAATAAGCGCATTCATAAAACACTATATACACTAGTCTACCTGATGGCCTCCTTGTAGTGCATCAGAGCTTCCTGGAGTTTCCCCTGTTGTTGCAAGACACTTGCCAGATTAGAATGAGCTGCTGCAAACTCCGGGAAAACCTAGTAAAACAAAGAAATTGGTAATTATATGTTTTGCTTCTCTTTATTTACCTCTGTAAGCGTAATGTGTGTTTACTTCTAAAGCTTTTCTGTAAAGTTGAACGGCCTCCTCAATGTTGCCTTGCTCACGCTTAATATTGGCCAAGTTATTAAGCGAGTCAGCATGGGTGGGACACAAGCGCAGGGCCGTGTTGTAGCACTCTTCTGCTTCAGACACCTAGTGAAACAATTTTAGTAAATATAAACACTGTACTTGTCAAAAGTAAGCAAATACATTTTATCTCTGAAAGTGAACTTTACATTTCCTTTCTCCTTCAAGGCATTAGCCAAGTTGCAATATGCATCAGGGAAATGGGGCTGTAATTCAATCGCACGTCTGTAGGTGTCAATGGCCAGGTCAATGAGGCCTTGTTCATAATAAACACAGGCCAGGTTTCCGTGGACAACGGCATGGTTGGGGCTAAGACTCAGGGCTCGAAGATATGCAGCCACCGCTCTAAAAAAACAAAACAAAAAAAACAACAGTTTTTTTTAGTATGAGTAGTGCACATAATTGTGCATTTATTAAGAAGTGAAACAAAAGATACAAATGCAACAATGGTTCTATGAATCCTGTAGGAGTTCCCACCTGTCAAAAATGCGAGCCTCTTTTAGCACATTTCCCAAGTTAATGTATGCATCCAGGAAATTTGGATCCAGAGTTACAGCCTAAAAAAACAAACAACAGAATGCTATAACAGAATGCTATAAAGGTTTATGATAAAATATTTGGTATATATATAAATATATATATATATATATATATATATATATATAAAAATATATATACTCAAAATGTACCTTTTCAAAATGGTGTATTGCCAGCCATATCTCCCCCTGGGCATTGAATACACAGCCCAGGTTGCTCCATGCCACTGCAAAGTTGGGTTGCGTCTCAATGGCTTTCAGGTAACAAGCCTTCATTAGGTGTAAAATAATAAAAAGCAAACACAGAAAGGAGAGAGGGAGCGTGACAGGGGAGGGGAAAGTGTGTAGAGGAAGGCCAGAGGATTGTAAAATAACAAAAGATTGAGAATAAAAGTAAGAAAAACAAAAAGAGCAGAGAAAACAAAATTAGTGACCATCCTTCACAATGCCAAAAAGTGAGTCTACAGCATGGGCTCGCTTGCGCATAAGTCTGCCGCGCTAAGCTGCAATGCTTATTCCTACGCTGCGCAAATCCAACCAACACTTGCATTCATGCCCCCATCGTACAGTTACGACCACAGGGAGAAATGCTTTGTGGTTGACAGGACCCATAATCTTGAATTGTCCAAGTTAAATAGTCATCAAATAATTTAAGCCCATGTTATGACTGTTTCAAAACCTCAGATGTGGGACATTTCCTGCAAGTGATGGTCCCTGTAATGCAGGCGCAACAAGTCCATGCGAGCGCGTTGTGTGGCTTCACACTGCACGCAGCAGCGCACCCTGCGCGACCTTTAGCGAAGATCTTGTTTTGCCGCAGCGCCATTTCACTGGCCAGAGGCACCAGCTGCAAACCAACATCCCTTTCACACTTTTGAGACCAGACTGGCTCACACTCGACACCCATCTCTATTCCAGTCAACTGCACACGTGAAGATAATTTGGCACAAAAACAATTACTCTTAAGTTGGGAGCTAAACCCACACCCAAGAAGACTTGGGAGAGAAAAAAAAACATATTGTGGAGGATTTTAGGGCTATGGGGAGCGAGGCTGGTCCTAAGTGGGGACTGGTCCACAACCACAAGGCCAAAGGGAGCGGGGGTTCGGGGTGCAAGCCTGCGCTTTCCGCCACTTTGGCTGCTTGGAGGACATCGCTGCGCAGCCCTTGCGCTACTGCAGACTCACAGCGCAACTGCATCATCATCAGAACGCTGCAACTCCAAATAAAGAAGGAAAATAAAATAAAATAGGAAAAAATACACAACATGTAAGAGTTAGAGGTTTTCTTACTTTTTTCATGATTATTGCTTCCATGTTTTTAACTAATACAGACTTGCTTGGGCAAGTACTATAGCTATATATTAATAAATGCTTACATTAACTTGTATTACTTTTTGTTCTTCAAAAGGAAGCCACAAGACAGAGGAGCTCAAGCATGAAGTGAAGTGGTTTTTCTTTTGTTGGCAGTTACAAACCCGTTACCATATTTTTGGACTTTGTCAGAGTGGTGGCCGCAGCTGGCTGGAAGAAGAGGAGAGGACTGATGCTGCCCTAGTGTTCCTTTCCGCCAGGCACCTACGCAGGAATACTGTCACCCACCTGAAACCTTCTAAATACAATATCAGTGGTGGAAAACCAAAAGAGACAAATCAGAAAACAAGATCGTTAGTAAAAGTGTTCAAACAATACATCTTCATAACTATGAAAATAATTTTGTTCACCACATCACAACAAACAAAAACAAACTATTCCTATGTTCAGGACATGCCATGATTGTTGCATTTCAAATAAAAGAGAAATAATGCTGAAGGGTAACTGGGGATGGAAGAAAGGCTCCTTTAACTTTTACTCAAATTATGTGTTTAATTGTCAAATACAAAAAGCACTAACATGAGGAGGGCAGTTACTGGCTTGATCTTGCCCAGATGAACTGATCCCATTTCTTTGGGATTTGTAAACAAGTATTAATAGCTTTTCTTTAATTGTTTTAGCATGGTCATTGTATTATTCATTGTATTATGTTTCTTTATCCTGGCCTGCTTTCTTGAGTCCTGGCCAATGGAATAGGGAGAAAAGACTTTTAATTCTTTGTATCTAGAAGCCTCCACATCTCTGAAATAAAGAAGTCATCGCTGTTGCTGCGCAATCCTGTCTTTCTAAATCAGCATCTGACGCAGGAGGTGGATTTCAGATGGTGAGCTGTCTGCCTGACATTGTGTGGGATGGACACATCCTAAAAATTAACCCTTCTTGATGCTTACTTAGCTTAGCAGTGAGATAATCATACAGTGTCTTTCACTGAGAAGTGCAGTCAAGAAAAGTAATATTGACCTTAAATAGTCATGTTGTAGAAGCCGTGCGTTAGCACAGGCTGATGACAGTCAGGAAGACAGCTCGCGGCGCGCACAGTCCACCGATCCTTCGCAAGCGCGCGGGGGGTGGAGCGACAGAGCGGGGAGCTGAGGCTCCCTGGTGCTCCTCCCCACTCCTCTGCCCCCCTCCAGCAGCAAATAAGATGGCCTGTAACCAGTGGAACTAGTCCACCTCTCCAGATGTGAGCCAACCCAGGCAGATCCCATTAACGTTAAGACCACTTCTATAGTTCAGTGTACATTGTGAAAGTGAAACCACACACTGGTAGTCATTGAAGCAAATTAAGGTCAGCCCAAAAGGCTCAGGGTTAAAATGTAGCAAATAATCAATACTGGAGCTTATTGGTGTGGTTAGAAACCATCTTATCTTTAGCACTGCAGTGCCTACAATCTCAGTTCATATACTCTTCGAAGACCGAGCCAGCATTTTTCCTCCAAACACTATATATAAATAAGTGAATAACTTGATCAAATATGTAAATTTAAAAACAGCCTTTATTCCTTAGGAGGGGTGTGGTCGCTGGTAGCTCAGTATGACAAAACACTTATACTAGAATGATCCTTTAATGAACAGAATTATACTGATTTCTTTAAAATGTTTCACTAAAAAAAGCTAGATAGAGCTGAATGCAAAATGCTTGTTTCTTTATTATGGCGCTGCATAATTTGAAAGTCAAGGAGGTGAATTTCTTAAACTAGATGTTACACCTCCTTTCCACATGTAGTTTAGGTTACTTGAGAAATGTTATGGGACTTCTTGTCAAAAAAGAGAAAATGTAATTTGGTAGTAAATGGCACTAAAAAATATCATGTATGAATAAAAAACTAAATGAAAGACACCAATGCTTGACTCAAGTAACATACCTTAGCCTCTTCCAAACGCCCAAGAGCTTTTAAAAGATTGCCTAAGTCACTGCGTACACAATAAAGATCCTACAGAGAGAAAGAACACATTATTATTCAAGTTCAAATCTGTATCACTTTGAAGCTCAGTAATGGCCAATACTATACATACATGGTTATACTGCAAAGCGGACACATAGGCCTGCACAGCTCCCTCCATGTCGCCCGCAGCCACCAGTGCTGCTGCCAAGTTGATGTATCCATCGATGAAGTCTGGCTTCAGCCTCAAAGCATGACGATAGTGCTCGATGGCCTCTTGCAGCTGTCCACGCTCCTTGTACACGTTTCCCAGGTTGGAATATGCTTCAGCCAGCATGGGGTTTTGCTTAATGGCCAAGGTACTGAAGTGTGCAGACCTACAGAGACGAAATGAAGTAACCATTTAAACATGAGGAAGCAGCAGTTTTATGCAGTTAAAATCTGGAACGTTAATGAGATTTGTGCTAGGCCTCTAGCTTTGCAGTGTTTAAACTCAAAATGGTTCTGTTTAGCTGTGCATATGACTGGAAGGATTTTATCTTTTCTATTTAAAAAACTATAATGAAAAATATTTACATTTACTGGTATTCTGATTTAATTGCATCTGTCTTGTTCTAAGCCTTTAATTACTGTACTTGTATTGTACGTAACCATTTCAAGATTATACAGCATGCATCATAAAAAAAACAAGTTAGTTGGGGGTTTGGGTAGGGGGGGGTGAGAATACAATATCAATAATGTTATGGGCTTTTTTGGAACTTGATTCTAAATATTTCTATGCCCAGGCATGGTTAGCCCCTAAAGCATGGTACGATTGTCCAGTGCGAGTGCAAAAAACCGGCCCCAGGCGCGGCATGGATTGGACTTTCGCATGGTCAGAGGAGGTGGGCCAAACCACGACCTTTAGTTGACAAGCTTTGAGATGTACGCCCTTGTTCATCATAGGAATACCCTACCTAAGACCCAAAGTCACTGGGATAGACGCCAGTCACCCATGACCCCATACGGGAGCAAAAAGTAGAAAATGAATGTGTTTAAGATTTATTGTCAGATTTGGGTCGCTGAGCTTATTGTCTCTTCATCAGCACGTAAACCAATACAGCTAAATGTCACCGGACCATGGGTCAATGTGTTTGTACAGGTGTGAGTGCGGGCCACAGAACTGTTCAAAAAGGGTAAGTGCACCTAAAAACTACACTGTACCTGTCGAGTCTTCTGCACTGGAAGTGAATGGAGGACAGCAGCAGGAGCACCCCGGTGTTGTCTGGCTCCTGGCGCCACAGCTGCATGCAGTGGCGCTCTGCTGCCTCAAAGTCCCCCGACTGATACTCTCTGTGCGCCAGCTCAGCCAACCCTTGGAATGAAAGAATACGTTTTGTCGGTTCTGGAGCACCAACAGCAACACAGCCCAAGGAGGGGATGGGAAAACAACATGTTAGAGGTGATGGAAGAACATAAGGCAGACAGATGACATAATATGGAAAACACAATGAAGATTTGGATGACAATAAAATGATAATATAATGACAAATTAACAGAATTCAGGCAATTAACAAAAAAAAAAAAAAGTTTGGGATAGATGAAAGGTTTGCATTCAAACTAAATAATAATACAGATGAACAGGGCTCAAAATCATTTAAGATAAAAACAGTGGAGGGCATCCAAGTTTGAAGTGTTTATTTATGCACAACAAATAATCAAAAAGGCCTTATTCACCATCTGACATTCCAGGGAGTGGAATAAGCATAGAACAATAAAGGCCCAAACCTGTCTTCCAGGTTAAGCAACTGTTCAATATTTGAGAAAAACCAACAATACAGTTGACACACTGATCCCAAGTCCACATGAAACCAAGTTCTACCCAAAATGAAAATGTTCACATCAAATAGGCCTGCGTATGTAACGAATAGTAACATGTCTAAAACTTAGTCCTGTAGAAATTAATCTCAATAATTGTGACCAGTTGAATAATAAAATATGCATAATTTAGATAATCGTTTTATTAAGTAGCCTTCTACATCTCCAAATCTCAAAATGTTCTGTTCCACTATTTATATTAAGTGTTAGATTTAAAGTTAACAGCTGTTCACCTCTCTTGAACTGCTTTATCACACTATATTTTACCTTTGGTTCAGTTGAAATAACCCCAGAAAGGCTCTAATACCTCTAAGACGTTTCAATGAGGCTAAAACAATAGCTTTAGCTTCAAAGCTAGGTAATTCCAGGTATGAAATTCTTTAAAAAGATTCTAATGAAGGTGGAGCACTTCCTGTATTACCACTTCATAACATCAAGAGGTGGAAAGGGGTGTTTTCCGTTCGAGAGAGGAACTCAGCCTAAATAAGCAGGATATGTGAGTTAAATGTGTGAATGCAACCAAATATAACCGCAGTATGTTTTTGACGAGGAAACAACGTTGTAACAGACATTTAAATATAATCGTAATAGAGGTCCTTTAACAGTTCAAGTCGACCATGGGTTTCAGAATGATGAGAAATTTGGACCGTTGCCATAGCGATTAACAATTTAAAACAAAACTCTATGTCATTTGAACGGGGAAAAGGTCCTCAAAATCATTGTCGTTAATAACAGGAAGCTGAAACCCGTGAACAGGATTTTGTCCTTGTGGTGGTTTGGGATGCATCATCCATCGAGGTACAAGTGCGCTAACTAGCATCGCCCATGCTAGCCATCTTATTATTATTACTGTCATGCTTATAATCGCGTTTAAGGCAACAAAATACGCAAGTGTGTTCGTAGCAGAATCCATATAACTACAAAAGGACGAGTCAGATTGTTTTCATGAATACATTTCGAAGCATCGTGTCCCTTGGCCCACACACAGGTCGTTACGTCGACCACTCCACATCTCATCTTTTAGGTTTATAAAAGTGAAAATCACCTGTGCTGTCCGCCACGTTCCCCACGGAGCTCGCCATCTCCTCTGCCTTCGGGTCTTGCGCCGTGGACGTCAATGTGTCTGCTGGTCTGAGACAGTTTTTAGAGAAAAAAGACGACACGTAGTCCGTCTATGCAGTGTTTTTTGTCAGCAGTAGACTGCGACAAAACGCGTTTCCAGTCGCAAGACGGAGAAGGTCAAAGAGGCGTGTAAAGAAGCATAAAGCCAATCTCACTAGCGGCGACCTAAACTACAACGTTTTGTACGAGAATTAGTTTCATTAACTCTCCCTCTTCCCTCCTTACAACAATGTTGGATGAACATAAAATGGCGAAATGGGTGGAACTAACGTTAAAGAAAGTAGATCCGCGTGTGGACGTCAAGCTATGCCGTGTTAAACGCGAAAATTACTTTTCCAAATGTGTGTAGAAGGTAACATGTGTGGATAATAACAATGTATGCATTTTATGTTTGATAATCGGTAATTTAGTCCAGCAAAAAATGACTACAACGTAACCAATTTTAGTGTGCGGAGGAATACATGGTGCGGATTGCAGTCCATTGCGATCAGGTCTTTTTATTCGCCCATGTGCTGCAGCCGCCGCTGAGACAGAAACATGAGAAACACTCACGACGCCTCTCCAAACACCAGCCTCAGCGGGACACGGTGCTATGTCCAAAATAATCAGATAGATTTATATTGCTCTGACACATTTACACAGACATCTAAACACTAAACACTAAACAACGTTCATCAACAACAATCATATGCTTCATAAATACGATCCACTGAAGTTGACAGTGTCAGTGCTATTTATAAACACTTTTCTTCTGAAGTCCTAACCAATTACAGTGTCAAAGTTTTAGCCTTGTATATTCTACTAGTGATTATTCATCCTCAAATGAAGCGTTTATATGTAAATATGCCATTTCGCAGCTAAACCACTAGGGGGAAACATTTGCTAGCCAATACCCCAAAATGAGGAAAGCACGTCCACGCATATCCGCTTCATCCATCCATTTCTTCATTCATTTATTTCAGTTTATTTAATCAGTGGAAAGCCAATGTAGTTTAAGTATTACCACATAATAAGTGACTGCATGTATGGCTTTCGAATACAGTTCATACCTACGAACTAGTGTATGGTACAATGAGTATAACTTTCATCAAAAAGTATTCCCCTACTGCCCCTCTACACAGAGTTTGAATATTACATGCACACTGTATGTACGGGTGCATATTTCCATACCCATGTACACACACTGTCTTGCTGTAATACCTGTGAATAGCAAATCTATTACAGCTGTCAATGTAGAAAAAAATTCGTTTTCCAGTTCCTACCAGTAGGCCTAAGTGATTTTCCTTTGCTATTTTATCTTTTGTTAATTCCATTCCTTCAGCCTTAATATTTTGATGAGATGTCAGGGATTAACATGCCACTCTGCCCATAAGATGTTGAAAGGAGAGCTAGGCCTGTTTCTTTTTCTATGCCAATTTTCCCCAGAGTCCTCTCTGGGAAAGCAGTTGACATCACTGATGGGTTAGCTCTCTGTGTGTGCAGAGCATGCATAGGTCCATGGTTTGTGTACACATGGTGGCCTCCTTTGCTCCCACACATCTTCAGAATGATGTCATGTGCACTGTGTCTACGGCAATTCCATCTGACGCGCTTTATCTTTGTGCAAGCTGCTGTCATTAGTTTTCAAAGTGCACACTTCTGCCTAAAGGACTGGGGCCAGTACTTCACAATGGATTTTGCTTTGAAATAAGCTATTTTGGGCAGCACGTGAGATCAAGAGGCTCAGTCATCTGTTTTATCCAGCTTGGATGTGTAGTTTGCCATATTGGAAAAGAGTCCAATGTTGTGCTGCTTAATAGGTTGCAATAGCACAACAAAACAAATGGTCCAAATTATTTCAGCTCAGTTCCTGTTTTGTTTAAGGTCCAATCCATGCCACTGACCCACATCGTGTGACATCCTCCTCCACTATCTTAGGGTGGACTCAGGACAAAGATTTGATTTAATCAAACAACATTTACATTGATAGTTATTATATTTTGTCCCTGTGTGTAATATGGTTAAACTGAATTGAATTCAAAATATTACATTTATTTTCAATTATAGTTCCAAATCAATAAGTGGTCTAAGTTTTAGCATTTTCTAAGAACATTTTAAAAACGAATGCATGCATGCTCCTATATTTTTGCACCATGTGCCGTGTATGGTAACCTATCATTTCCCTGTTAACTACCATTGTCTGATGTCCCAGAGCTCCAGACATACTGCCTTCCTCTGTGTCAGATAAACAAAGGCATTTCCTCCGGAGCTGCATACAGGAAACATACCTGCTGTGATTGTTGACACTGTCACTTTTATTGCACGAGGCCTTTAAAGACTCAATTGCGATGCATTTCTATAGGTTTAGAGAGCCCATATCAAAACAACATACAGTATTAATGTGGTGGCGGGCATGTGTTTGGCCTCTGGCTGCCTTTGTGGTTAATCATCAGGTACCAGCACTTTGATTCATGCTTCTGCCTTTGTGAGTCGTAGACACTTTTTATAGCCATGCATTTTGTGGCTGAAACGGTCTGAGGAAAACAACTGTCAAAAATGTGATGTTTAAATCTGTCCTTTACACACATTCACCCTAAGTGTTGCTGTGTAGTGCTTGTGTGGGTTTTGTGCCTTGCTTTGGCAGGTCATGTTTTCCACATGACAACAGTGGTGAGTTTCTGATGTTCAAACACCATAGACATGCTCATAAAGACGTGCCCTTAGTTTGTCAGACTCAGGAGGGATGGAGACAGATAAGGTCTAGAACTTAAGGTGTCAGGACCTGTTGATGCTTCTTCTAAAACCTCTTCAATCATCTCCTGTCACCTTTCAGCTCCATGACCTTTATGTTTCACCCACAACTCCACTTTGGCTGGAGCTGCGAGACAAGAACGGGGACTGAAAACTGCTCATGTCAACAGCTGTCGGCCTCTTATCAATTATCAGACTGTGAATGAAGATCTTAAAACATGCTCTGCAGACTCTGCCCAAGTAGAAAGCTTCCAATCCACCAGGCATTTGCATTGTTATCTAACAGATCCCTGGAGGATGTGACTTCTGAGATTTAGCCTAAATCTCCATGAAAAATGTTGGAAATCCAGGCTTTGCCAGATCTCATTTAGATCCACCTGCAGGGTCTATGAGCTATGGGCAAACACACAGACGGGAAAGATTGAAATTCCTCCTGGCGATGAGGTATGGGTCCATCTGAGAGGGCAGCTGCTTTCCTCATGTTTTAGTTGTTCTTTTTTAGACTCTCTATACAGTGCAGTTTTACGATCAGAGCAACTTTAATAAATACGAAAATAAACACAAAAAATGATACCCACTGCCTCATTTGCTTCCACACAATTTAGCAGCTTTTCCATTCAACAGTTACAGCATAATTGAGCCATGGCAAGCCTTGGACAAACAGGACAAGTGGAGTTTCTCACGCAGAAGTCATTGGCTGTGTTAAACCTTTTATCCAGAAAAATAGATCATCCATCTCGAAACTGACTCCCCTCCTGCCGCCCCCTACAGTTGCGTAATGGACCATACCTTGTGAGTCAGTTGTGGCATGGAGGGCTTTGTCTGGAAAGAAGGTCATTGGCAGAGAGTAGTGTGGTTCTGGTCACTGTAGTTCATTCAGTGCTTAAGCTGTTTTTGCAGGGTTAAATGGTCAAAGTGCACACCGTACTTCAGTTCATATGTCAAATTATTCTGTTCTTCCTCTTGAGAAGAGAACTTTTTTCTTGATGCCATTCCAGGTTATGTAATACCAAACTGTGCCACATGAAGGATTAAAACAAGATAAGCTTCATAATAACTAGAGGTAGCACGAAGCTCATGATCCACACTTTGATATGTTTGACTGTAATAAATTTACCATTAGTTCACAGTAGAACTGTCAAAAGTATTTAAAATCAGATACTAATAGATACAAAAGCTAGTATCAAAACGAACTGAAACTCAAAAAAATAAAACAATTGACCTTTCTTGAACTGTTTTACAATGATCTTGGGCTTTATCAGAACTAGAATGAGAAAAAGTATATAAAAAGAGTATGAAAAAGTACTATAATAAAAAAAAAGTATTATTTGTGTTGCAGTCTATGTCTAAATTGCAGTCCATTGTCCCAAATAAACGAGTTTTTTTTAGTTATTGTGGTATCAAAATTGGTATCAAGTTTATTTCTTAGTATCAATATGCCAAAACTAGTTCACAGGTACATCAGAGACATGTATTATTGTCTCGCCACCTCGTCCTATCAGCTGTACCTCTGATACAGTGATGGTACAAGTGCTAAGTTTATCATGCTTATAGCCTACTTGAACAGTTTACACAGTGTTTCCCGCCCTGTTCTTTCCTCTCAGGTATCCTGTTTATGACACGTGCAGAAATATAGCAGAAATTATGGAAAACTCATTTCAAGATACAATACGCACTTGATCTGGATGCACATACTGTATATACTACTTATCTTGTTGACTCATATGATCTTTGCACATGTCAGCCAGAATTTGAGAAAATATATTAAAACTTGGCAAATTGTTGGGGAAGATAACCCTGTTTTGTCCTAAAGTAAATAAGAACAGAATGCACTGATTTTCAATGCTCATTTTCATTCATAAAACACAGTGTTACAATAATTGAATTTGATTTCTGCATTATCTCAAAGAAGTTGTGGCAGAAATAGATAAAGATGGGCAATAGCACAACAAAACAGCATTTTCTTTCAGTTTGTCAGTGTCCCAGTTTTTAGAAACTGAGTTGTACATTCATGCTAAAATGTCACAGTCTAATCTGCCTATGCCCTGATAGAAAAGTCACTGTAGCTGGAAGTAACCGGGAGGGTGTGCAGAGGAAAAGGCGTAGGTTTACACCACTACACCCCTTGCTCTGGTCACAGAAAGCAATAAAACTTACATGGGAGACAGGTCAAGTCTACACACATAAGCACATTGAGAGCATAATGTATTATTACTGAAGCTCTGACCTTGTAAAATGTCATGTCAAACGCCGAAAACGACAAGAGAATTTTAGGTTTAACTTGGAAAAATACGGATGTGGTATCTACTCTGGATTAGTCAAAACATTATTTAGCTTGAGTTCAACTGACCAGGAATTTGTGGTGTATAGTAGGCCTACTATTCTTACGCTACATGAGAGAAGATTATGCTGAAGATGCATTTTAAACCAAAGCTTTATGGCAACCAGACTGAACTAATGGCTCACTTAAAATGTTCTACAACGTCACAAACATGTAACAATGATGTATTTGGCATTAATCAGCGCACTATTCATGCAAGGGGAGTTTGTGAACTTTTTTTCCTATGCTATCTTGTCCAGAACAATTGTGGGAATAACAGGAACTTAGTTTGGCCGAACGGCTGACTTAATAAATGAAAAGTGAAAACAATGAGGACACAAGGCAGAGAGCAAGGTCAATTCTGTTGAATTTACAAATTACAGAAGGACTTGTGGAAGTTCACAGGTTATATAATCAGTTCCTTGACATTTTTATGTTGTTTATTGAATTATGTACCCAAAAATAAGATGTTTAGCCTATAAATGTTTAATTTCTCACTCTGACACATATGAGACTTTGTGCCAATAGTCCCCCAGAATTGCTACCATTCTTCACAGCCAGGTGGTTGAAGTGTTGAAGGACACAATGACAATGCAATGATGGGCTCAAACTGCTAACTTTTGCATTGGTGAATGCATGTCTCTACAATCTGAGCTACTTTTCACACAAACCACTCAATCTCCAAATCTGACCGTGGCTCATTCACAGACCTGTTTTGTGGGGTGGTAAATCCTCCTTTGTGTGGTGCACAATGATGAAAGTCTTTCGATCATAATTAGCTTAGCCTCCTAATCGTGGGTGAGTTCACCTGGAAAACGGACCACATAATGACGCTGTTCAAGTTATGTAAAAATGTAACATTGACTAGTGCCTCTCTGATGCCCCTTTGCGATACAGTTCTATCTCAAACGACACGGATTTCACATTCTATGTGCATGGGAGAAATACAGTATGTAGGGTAAGGTATGTAGGTATTGTCCCCAGAGGGAATTTGTTCTCTGCATTTGACCCATCCCTCCTTGCTGGGGCAACCTGTCAACCACAGAAACAGGCACATGTAAACTTCACACAGAAAGGCCTGGGCGGCCAGGGAGTTGAACCCAGAACAATCTTGCTGTGAGTTGAGAGTGCTAATGCTCGGTTAAATAGCTCAAGATCTGGAGATGCTTGTCTGCTCTTGACAAGTCGTCCCAGTGTTGAAGGATGGGTCGGATGCTGAGGACACATTTCTCTAAGGGGACTATAGCTACGCCACCAGAAAATGGATGATATCACAAAATATTGGAAATTAAATATTATCATATGTGATTAAATGTATATTCCATCCTAATAGTGACATGCATGATATTGCTATGAAGATCAAAGATCAACACATTGAAAATAACATGAAAAAAGTACACTCAGATGTCAGTGATTTTGGCTTCTGAAGAGCTGGTTTGGAACCCACTGTGTTCAAGTGTTAGATGTAAGTGTAGAAAATAGGATAAGAAACAGAATCAGACAGAACAGCTTGACATTGACATACGATTTCTTTGACCGCTTTGCTCTCATCTTTGACCTGGGTGTTTTGTCTCAGTCAGAAAAATCCCGTGTGACATGTTTGACACAGTAATATGCTGTACCCCATAGGAACTGAGGGATTTGGGCTTGTCAGCGCTCCACACAAAAGATTCATTTCAACATGTTAAAAGAGCTTGGGCCTCCCCTGAACAGCACTTCAAAGAGTGTTCATGTCATTGCAGGTTCAAAAGGCTGAAGGCGCAGGCCCACTGTGCCCAGAGCTGTGCCCCTGGTCCGGCCCAGCTCTGATATGGCACACAGCACAGCGTTCTCTACATTGATGCCCTCATTGTGAGTGCATCCTATGGAGGTAATCAGGCATGCTATGTTTATGTTTGACCACAGCACCAGCAAAGTTTTAGGAATCGCAATTGCCTCTGCGGCCGTGTGGGTCACTGGAGGCTGACATCATCATGTGTGACACTCAATTCACAAGGGTTTTTTTTTCTGTGACAAGAACCAAAACAATGTGAAAGGCAGAGAGACAGAGAGAAGAGATGGGGAGAGTGCCTGGGAGGAATGTTCAACATTGCATTGAAAAGGACATTGCATGAAACTGGGATGGCACAACCCCAATTTGGACATTGTGTTTTAAATACATTTTCATTTAAGGGATTTTGGGGGGGTTGTGGAAACTTTACTAATAAATTACTAGTAAATTTTCAAAGTGAAGGCAGCCACACGACGTAAAAGAGCCATTGTGCAAAGTAAGAGACTACAAAAGTGAACTTAAGAAATATTTGAGGTATTTGGACCTTTTTTACAGTGGATACCTTTTACGTTTACTTTACTACATTTGAGAGTTAAGAATCTGTACTTTCTACAACACTAAATGTTTTAACTGACACAAAAAGTAGAAAGTTCTTTTTATGTGGTTTGAGACGTTCATAGCGACATTCTACTTAAAGGTTTTGAGTTCAACCTCCAGTTTTGAGCAAACAAAAATAAACACATTAAATTCACAAGAAAAAAATTGGTAATTGATTACTTCTTTATCAAAAATCCCCATTAACAGCTCTCAAAATCTGTGTGAAACACTATTCCTTTGACTCATATTAAGTACTTAATTTATACTTGTTTTTTATATAATACTTTCCCTTTTACTTGAGTATTTTTTGTTACTGTATCTGTATTTTTACCTTTCAAAATTGAGTACTGGAAAAAAACAAGAGTGATCACCAAAGGAATTTTACAAGCAGCAACTCGAATTTAAGATTATTTATTTTATTTGACAGCCTCTTTGTTTTGCAATGAAGTTGAAAATCCATTGCATAAAACAGTTGTGAAACATAAAATTGGTGTTTAGATTTGAAAACACTGATGACCAGATAAACCCTGCCTTTGAAACAAGGCCAAGAGAAAGATGGAGATCTATTCCTTTTTTTATTTCCTAACATCTTGAGTCAAACACCTCCCTCACCCATGTCCTCCCCCGCACGGCTTGGGTCACAGTTGGAGGATTATTAAGAATTCAATGAAGTACGTCCCACACCAGATGAATGGAACAGGCGTCGAACTGCATCAGCATCATTATCATTCACGTCAGAGTGTGTGCTGGTGCTTCTGTTTGCTTTGGGGGAAGAGAGCGGGATGTTATAGCTGTTGTAACTGTATCTGTTAAGCTGCCCATCACTCCATCACTCCCCAAACTGGCACTGATTAACTGTTTGGGTTGGAAAGCAATCAGTGAATCAGAGCTCGAAACCAAGACACTGTTGGTTTTTCAGGAATTCCAAAGATAAGATAATGTCTGCAACAGAGGTTGTGAATGAACAATCAAAACATCACAGATAGCAAGCAGAAAACATGATCCAAAATTGTTTCCCCATATGGTATGTGATTTTTTTCCCCCCATCATATTGATCAATCACAATTTTAGATTCAATTTTATTATGTCTAACAGTTTTGTTTTCATTATAAATGTCCTGACACATAAACAATACAAGCTAAATCATTACCATTTAGCATTAAAAATAATTTCAATAGTCTGAACTCTGCTCCAAACCACGTGCTTTCACTGACAGAACATTGGCTGTTGACTTTTCAATTAAAAAGCACCAAGCATTGTATCAACGATTTGAGATGACCATCCAAGTTCAGAAGGCAGTCACATTTTGTCAGCCACTTTAACCAAACATTGACCTCACACGTTAACTCTTCATTCTGCACAACAGGCAGGAGTGACCAACAGGAAGATGACAAACCTCTTTTACGTCCTCTCGCACCTTCAGTCTCACCAAACTCTTACATTGTACAAATTCAAGAGCCTCCCCAAAGCCTATTTTAGCATAAAACCATCCATCTTGTATGCTCTTTAACCCCAAACACTTGCTGATAACCCACAAACCTCAGCAGTGACCCTTGACCCCAAACTTAGGGGCCCCTTGAACAGCCATTGGCCCCTGGGGATGTTACTTATCTTCATCATGATTGGCCGGTTTATTTTTTCATTCTGTGGCGGTCTTGTTTCACTCTGCGATCTCCCTCCATCTCAGTCTGGTTCGTGTTTAGGGATGGCCCCTGATAATCCTAGGAGGCTGTTTCCTTCAAAGGCTATGCTGAATTTTCACAACACTGAGCCAGGGGCAGTTGGGATGTCCATGTGAGGGGCAAATAGCTGTGGATATCTCTTGATCTACCCATAGTTTCTGGGCAGGGTGGTGCTTTTCTTGTACCGTTTAACCCTGTGGAAAATGTGGCCTCAAACATATAGCCTTGATCCTTTGTAAGTCTTTCACCTCAACATTTCAACGACCTACACCACTATACAAACATGCTGTGAATGAGGGCAAAGAATGATTAACTTAAGCGTAATATAACTATAAAAATAGATACTCATGCTCTCTATAAAGTGACAACTGGTGAACAATCCCCATTTTTTTTTGCCTTTGGGTGAGTGCAATTTGTCTCTAGGAAGGACACAAGATGTTATCAAATATGGCTTATTTATTTGTTTATAGCTAATTGACATGCTTAATTATAGGTGTAAAATGGGCATTTATTGCATATAATTGATGCTGTGCAGTCCATAGTGATTTCCTGTTTTCTTTCACCTATCAATTAGAATTTCCTTGTCTCTTTGTAGGTCATTAATTAAGTCCTCTCAGCAGGTTAATGAAGGCTTTGGTGGGGATAATGGTTGATAATGCTAATTGTGAGTGATTTGAGTGCGTCTCAAGTAGTGTGTTGTCATGAGTAAAAAGGCCTACTTCTTCTCACTGAGCGCGCCCAGAAGGCTCTCTCTCTCACACACAGTGAGCTTAGCAACAACCGCTCTGTCTATTTTACTGGTTTGACTAAATAACTCAGCTGGCCATCTCACTCTCATCCTTTTGTTCAACTTCTTTCTCTGTCTGCCAAACATGACACATCTCCTCAGACACAGAGAGAGGAAGGAAGGGCACCACATTTGCACGTGATTTCCACAGAGCACAATGATGCCCATGCAGTAAGACCTTAGACTGGTCTACTGTATCCCACTGAGTCAATGTGTTGTGGCATTCAGGGTCATGAAGACCTTTGAATAAAACATTTATTACACACATTTACAATGTCTGTTCTTGTCACATTTTGGATGACCACACTAAAGAAGCCTTGTGTCAGAAACAGCTCAATCTATGTGAAACATATCAATAAATGCATGTGTCAGATGGGAAAGAGTGGAGCTGTTTCAGCAGCTGCAGGCATCATCTTACCACAGTCTTGGCCTGCAGCTCATGAGACTGGGGCCCGAGGGTGCCATGTTTTACCAACAGCTCCCGTCCCAGAGCAAAAGCCAGGCTGCATTGTTATGCAACCGTTTAGTTAGGATGAATAGATAGAGCAGGCACACTGAGCTGGTGGAAATGGTGGGGAGAGAGAGGCCAGGTTAATCCCGAGGGGAGTTCCCTCTGGGTCAATAGTCTATAACTCATTCATTTCTGAAGCATACTGGTTTGTTCGGATCTGAAGATGCTGCAGGACCAGGTCGTATTTAGAGCTTAAGCAGAACGTTGAGGTTAATCCATGCACCCCCAACATAAAGTCCAGCCAGAACTCCAGCTCCCCTATTTCTTCCCCTCCACACTGCTGTGCTCCTCTCCAACACGGCCGCCCTCAGGCAGCGAGCCAACGTCCCACTGTCTCTCTGTGGGTGACATCACTGTTGGCATAGAAAAGCTGGTTAGGCGCTTGAAGCAACTGTGTGTATATGTGCATAGCAAAATGTGTGTGTGGTGATGTAGAAAGGAATTTGAGAGGCTTTATTCAATACAAAGAATGAACAATTTACAATCAATACTTAAAGTTTTATGTAATGCCTTAATTGCAGTTTACATGTTTATAATGGCTTGTCCCTTCCAGATAAAAGACTTGTTATTGCTCTATCACACAAATAAACGGCACAAGGGCTTAGAACATCTTGTGAAATGCTGAATAAAACACTTAAAACTCAGAGAAGCAATTGAAGTATTTGTGGTTTGGTTTGGCAGAGTTTGGTGTTAATGCGGCAGTGGGGGAGGAAAAACAGGAGGCCCCGCTTTAATAACTCACTATAGACTCCTAACATGACCACCCTAGCAAAACCCGGCCGTTCTCTGCACTTCATGCTATCTACACAGACTACTTAGAGGGACGCTTTTGTTTAGACGACGCGCTTTGTCAGCCTCTATTTAGTGGCTTCTTTACAACAGTCCCAGGCCTTTGAATATTAACTGTGTGATCACTCTTGCCACACAAGCAGTGCCCTACAACGTCTATGTGCACAGACTAGCTCCCTTCTGAGGCTCTGTGCCCAGCCACAACTTGGTACAAAATCATTTTTCCCTTGAATTTGTCATCAGTGGATTGAATGAGTTTCCAGTGATTGGCTGAGATCATTTCTGATTCCTTTCACATGTGAGAAGAGCTTGACAAGAGAAAGAAGAGGCCTTGGACGATGAGAAAAAACCTACATTGTCTGGTCTATTGTAAGTCTGAAGTGGAGTGCGACAGTATTTGGGACTGATAATGGACATAACAGCTGGGCAGGAAGGTAGATGTGAGGGCGACGGGGTGGTTTTGTTGTGTTTGCAGGCTAATAATCCTCTTTATTGAGTCTCAGGAAATCCTAAGAGGAGTCGGAAGCAAATACAGTCTGTGGACAAATGCGACAAGACAAACAGGGCTGTCCCAACCCCCATAGACAATGGACTGTCAGAGACACCAACTTACTAAAAGAATCAGAATTCCTTCATTCAAACCCAAGATGAAATTGTTTTTGTTACAAACATGCAGCGGACCAGCAGAAGAAACAGAGTTATCAAAATTAAAGTTAAATACCATCACAGTCAAAAATAAAATACAATAAATCAGTCTTTTTGTATCAATTTAAAGTCCTGGTAAAGTCTGTTGGTCTGCACACTGAGGTCCAGGGTTCAGAAAAGTCATCTTATCTGTTGTTTTTAGATTGAAAAACAAACTATTACTGATATTGTTTCAAAGGAAAAGAGAAAAAATTCTGTGTTGATCAGCAATCCAATAGTATGTGACAATGTGACAGCACAATATTACGATTTGATCAGTGATTATTTTCATCATTTCAATCGATTCAATCATGTTTTTTTCTTGGACCAAATGATGGGTTTTGCAGACATTTCCTTTGAATAACAGATACATGCCAAACATCAGAGATTCAAAACATGCCAAGAACTCTTGACTTTCTGGATATCACTTATTTCAGTTTACTTTTCTCATAAAATCCCCAAATTAATTATTCAGTCATTCTAAGGATAATTGTTAATGTTGTCATATTAGTTTGAGATGTTTCTGCATAGTTTGGTGGAGTCTGGTTCTTGTCTGTGGCTCCTTGTGTTTGTCCCATAATGCACTAGCCTGTCTACGACCCCGCGGTATTTCAAAGCAGGAGGAACCCCCTTAATGTACGGTATATTACAACAATGTCCAAAAATGCATGCTTAAGTTGTCGCGTGGATTGGTCCCATGCACAGTGCTGACATGGGGGACATTATGCGGGAAAAATGTAACTGTGCCGTCTCTGTCTCTGCTGTCTCTCCTTATCAGGTTGTGCGTCTGACCAAAAACAGAAATGGTTGTCAGACTGTTCTCCCTGAGTGCACGTGACAGGAGTGCAGCTGGGGAACTGAACGAAAGATCTGAGGAGAAAGCTGGGATTGATTATGAAGGCCTCTCCCAGACCGAGCGTCTTGTCCCCATGTCAGATCAAACCCAGGTGCGTCGTCCACTTATAGTTTCAAGCATCAGAACTCAAGTCGCATTGACCTATTTATTCTATAGAAGTCATAACTACCATATTTCCTTAATGTCATTGCCTGGAAAATGCAGAATGATATCTTTCAGTATTTCTATATAGATCAGTATTAAAGAAGTGTGTATTCTGGATCTCAGGCAAGCATCATGCATGAGCTTAAGCTGTATTAATGTACCTATGTGTATGTCTGTTAACACTGCTGCAAATCAATTTCCCTTTGGGGTAGTAATAAAGTTAAACAGTCAACATATACTTATTTATAGCTTTCCAATTTTAATTATCTAAATAAAACAGAAATAAATATACCAAAAAACATGTATTTTTCCAGAAAAAAAAGTGTTCCTTATTAAACATCTAATGACACACTGAAAAACAGCCACAGAAAGCTTTGAATTGAAGTCCAAGAACTGGCAATAGAATCCTTGGTACCACTTTGAGCAGTAAAGCATAACCTACATCAATAAATGCCTATACAAAAAGTTTTTTTTCTATTTTTCTTAAATGTATAACTTGAGCATTGAGGCATACAAAATCAATTGTAACCTATATATTTCACTACGTCCAGATATTTCTGCACTGTGAAATGGCAATTACAGCAGGGCTGACTGACAGAATTCAATACCCATGGCAAAGGTTCTGCACAATGCACTTGTCATTGTATGTTTTGTGCTGGTGTGACTGTGTCATTATAAGTGTGTAAGTACAGAGAGGAGGGAGCTAATAGCCCTCACCCTTACATAACCTGAGTCCGACTTCAAAGTGAGATTATGACGGAGAATGGCGAAGGGTTGTGGTACAAAATGAAATCCTGTTAATCCTGATTTCTTTATTGAAATGGCTTCTAAGTAAAATATAATGACCAATCATCATCAGAGAAGCTGGTCATAACCAAATCAGGACAAGCATCAAATCTCAGTTCATGTTGGATTTCATCGTAGCCACATGGTTTTACAAAACATCGTCCTGGAAGCAAGTTTTTAGTATTTTTTCACTGACTGTGGCATGCCTTCTTCATCATCAAATCCTGTAATGTGAAACCCTTTTGTGGCAGATTACTTTAGCTTATTTTCATGAAGGACATTACAATTAGACCTTAAAATATTATATATTTACACAATAACTATTCCATAGATCTAGTATCTAGACAATGTCTGCTGAAAAGTCACCAAAGGAAAGAACTCTTGTTTTCCACAGTTATGTAAAAATGAAAGGACAAGCTGTGACTTTTGTTGCAAAATGACCAAGATGCCAAGTTAATTCGCCCTTTCATTAATCACTGCTGGCCGCTTGTGAGACAAGGATGCTGGCATTAGATGTCGAATTGTGCTGTACAGGCTTTTTATGGCCCATAAAGCAGCTGTCTCTCAACAGTGGCATTTCCTTGTATTCTGATCGGTGCACTGTGCTCTGACTGAATAGAAAGTAAAGTTTCCTGAGAGAAGTTGATTCTGGCACAGCTTCACTATAACATGCCCCGCTGCATTGGGACAACAATAACCAAATCTCAGGGGTCATAACCTCCAAATTACCGCAGACTCACAAGTGATGACGCTGATCTGTCAACGCGGTGCAGAGAGGGGCTACCTGAGACCACCAGGTGACGTGGGCCAGGGGCGCTCCAGCACCTTGGATGAAAGCTCTGTGTTTTCATTCCACAAACTAGAGCCTGGAGATGTCAGCACCCACAGGGGACATGTAACCTCTCCTCACCTATGGGACTATGGACCAATCAGTGCACAGGGTGGAGATATGGACATTGTTTCCTATATCTGATAGCCTTCTGCTCCCATTGCTCACTGTGATCAAGGCACTCTGCACCACACTGCGCACAATCCACAGATGATGACCTGAGACTGAAAACAGTGCATTAACGTGACATAGCTTTTGTACCATAAACAACATATTGAACAGGTTCACACCAATCTTAGTCCTACCCAGCATTGTAAATATTCTACTGCAGAGAAAGTGACAGTAAGGGGTTGTTAATTGGTCCTAAACTGAGCCAGTTTTAGTCCCGATGTGGACTTGGTTTGGTCCTGTTCTAGTCCTTGTTTAGTCTAAATCTAGTTCAAGTATAGTTTCAGGAGTAATCCCAATTTTGATGTGGTGAATGTGTACTAGTACTAGTACTAATACTATGTCACAAGTGAGCTACTGGAAAATCTTAAAAATTAAAGTACCTTAAAGTACACTTTAGATAAGAGATTTTTTGTTTTTTTAATGTGACTGTTGCTCTATTGTTGTCCTTACAGTTAAAACAAAGTTTTTTCTTCTTGCTCAGTTGTAAAGTCAAGAAGTTACATGGCTAAACTATTTCCAACATTGAAAGCACTCCCACCTGAATCCCCTAATCCAGCCCCTGGGAAAAGTGGGAGGACACAATAAAGCCATATCAGGCCGCGGGGGCGCGCTCTAATGCTCGTTCACGTTGAGCTGTGGAAGTTTCCCTACAACTCCAGGCAGCAGTCAATAAAGAAAGACTGGACAGATTTGACTGCGGTGAAGGCAACGGGCCCCAGACGCACGGCTCCACGCAAATAACAAGTTTGGATATTTACCTGTAGCTGGTGTTGAAATCCTCATTCTCGCGTGTGAGGGTCCTCTTAGTGTGGAGATGTAGACTACTCTTTTTTTTTTTTTTTTAACTCTCAGATCAAGTAAGTCAAAATGATTTATTGCTTTAAACAAAACTTTATTAGCTCTCTTATAATGAGCCATTGGTTTCCGGCCATTTCAAAATAATAAAAACTGTGCGTAAACTGCGTAAAGAGATGAAACCCCTAATATGTTTATTTACCAAAACACTTCAGGCTAGACTTTCTTACTGAATGTGTTCTGCTGTAAAGTAACTTTTTTGTGTTCCCAAGTATTTCAACAAAACGGTCTGATATCAATTAGATCTACGTTTTTCACTTTATTCAATTTATCCTAACGCCAGATGAGTGAGTGACATTTGGCGATTTGTACGGCTCCCTCTTGTGGCGCATGAAATAATGTTTTGAAATAATGATTCAAGTACAGTAGCCCATTTCTCTTCCTCTTTCTCTCTTTTTGTACCCAATAAATGTGCCACGTCATAATGTAAGGCTCTTGGAAGACACTTTTTGCCTGTTTTTGCCTTTTTGCTAATCTCGCTGTACATTTTCCTGTGCGCACTTTGAGTAGCTGATTGTCTACTCCCCGTGATGGTTAACATAGCATCTTCAAGCATGTGTCATGTTGAGTATGTGATTAGCTGTGAGTCCTTAGTATTCTTGTGGGGGTACCAGTGTGTTTTAATTAGAGGGGAGAGGGCCCATGCTGGAGGGTGTGGAGGTGAAACTGAACAGGACGGGACAAGCTGTTCAAACAGACCATTGTAGTGGGGCAGAGCCCAGAGTACAATAGCTCCTGGGCTTTCCCCCAAACACCTTGAACCTAACCTGAAGTTGAATCAGGGGTAACTCAGGCTGTTGTTACACTGCAGTCAAAGCAGATGCTAAAGAAAGGAGAAGCATAGCCAGGTGTGAGATATACTTGAAATATTAAGGTGAGGTCATGAGCTTGAGTTTCAGAGCATTGCAAAACTGTTGGAATCCTCAATGGATTTTACTTAATTGATTGCTCTCTGCTTGCATTCTAGACTGGATCTCATGATGGACCTTTGAACTGTAGTCCAATGGATGAGACGGGGATGTGAAAAGTGCCTTCCAACTCTCCAGCGTGCCTTTCATGGGACACAGCCTCTTCATGGTGACCCTGTGTACATGACAGCCATGGATTCGGTGCGGGCCGCTCCACAAACACCTCCCGTAGCCCCGCCGCCACCACCTCCTCCTCCTCCTCCACCCCCTTTGCCACCTGCTCCCCCAAATGCCCCAACCGTAAATCGGCAGGACAGTGTTCGACGCCGGCTCAGGAAACTCAACTGGGAGCGGATCCCCAAAGAGAGGGTAGAGGGGCGAAAGAGTGTTTGGACCGGGGCAGGTCTGGATGAAGATGAGTTTCCCATTGATCTCAGTTCTTTGGATGAGTTGTTTGGACAGAAAGACAGTAAGTCTCAGGATAGAACCAGACAACTGAGGCGGAGGTCCACGCTACTGAACTGCATGTCTCCCAAAGATGACACAGAGGAGGTTGGCATATTTTCTTTGTTTTTTTGAACAAAAAAATCACCAGAAGACCAATTTTTCTCTCATTTTGTGCTTTTAGATTTCTCTTTTGGATTCAAAGCGCAGTATGAACATTGGAATATTTTTGCGGCAATTCAAAATGTAAGTCCCACATTCATTTACAGTCTGATTTTAAACTCTTTTCTCTTTTTCACAACTGAGCCTAGTATAAAGAGCATGCGTGAGAGTAGGATGTAACAGTGCCCAAGGGAACTATCTGTGGTTTAGGTTAATTTGAGAAGTGGTTATTTTATAGTTTGCTTCATCTGGAGGGTGAAAACTGACCAGTCAAGGGGATGTGTGGTGTGTATTACAAGGAATAGGTTTAGGAGGTCTATAACAGGACAAATGAAAGTAAAAGTGTCACATGTTGATGTCCTACCTTCTTAATAATAAGATTTATAGGAGATTTAGTATTTACTATATTTGAACCTCTTTCATATACTTGCTTTTGATTGCTTAGTCTTTTCTTTTGGAAATCACGGTAATATTCAAAATAATAATCTGTGACAGAAGTTGCTTTAAGTGTCTACTGTGGAACTTAACAAAAGAGAGGCTTTCTCTAACCATGCTAAAAGTAAAATTTGCCTTGAAGAGCCAATCCTTTATAAATATTGCTGGAAATGCAATGTGATATTGTGTGTCACTTGCGTACATACTGTATGTAGTCACCTCAATTCACCTCAATGTGTTTATATTGCACATTATTTATATCTACTGGACTGCTTTTTGGAGAAAACAAAAGAAATGGAAGTGGAAGTCATATTTCCTTTTCAAGCAAATCTGTGGGAGTATTTAGCATCCCTTAAAATTTGTCTGACTTAAGAAAATACCCCTCCCATGAAAAGACTGTAAAATAATAGTTACACATCAGCGTGTGAATGAGTGGGATGGGAAGGGAGGGAAAGCATAATGGAAACTAAGAACATCAGGAAACTGATAAAGGAGCTAAGTCATAGGTCAGAGAGGTCAAACATTTAAAACGTCTCCTCTGCTTCTTGTACTTTTCACCTTGATTTCCTCAAACCATTGCCTGCCTTTATTTGTCTTGTGGATATGCCACCTCAAGCCGTCAGTTTGGCGTCAACCCACCCTCACACTTTGCACTTTGCTGTGCCAGAGCCTGATAAGCTGATAAGAACATGTTAAAATCACGTTTGATGCCATTTTACCATCGTACACACAAGACTCAACAAGATGGCACTGGTCCTTTTGTCGTCTATCCTATCTAATGTTGTTGTTGTCATTTCTTCAGGCCGCCTAAGGAGATTGTAGAAGATATCAGGACGGGTGCAGGGGATCGTTATGGAGCTGAAAAACTTACCGAGCTTTGCAAATTATTACCTGACAGCGATGAGGTAAACTGACTTTTAATACAAATCAACAAGGGATAGTATTTTCTCCTCCATCTTCACCTGTAATAATCATACTTGTTCACTTGTATAATGTCCCAAACTATCAAAAGGTTCCTGATTACTTAGATTTATATTTTGTTTAGGTGTCCCGCCTGAAGAGATTTAGTGGGGAGCGCAGCTGTCTAGGGGAGCCTGACCTTTTCATGTTGCTCTTGGTTGAAGTCCCCAGGTACGTCTCATATTCGGATAATTCCCCTCAACTGCCTACATTGCATCCTGTTCACGTGCTGCACTTTGTCTTGACATGTGCTGTTTAACTGTTGACTGATCAGAAGTACCTTTTTGTCTCTATTATCACTCACCACCCCTAACTCATTCCATCTCCTCCCGCATTAGTTTTCGTCTGCGTCTGGACGCCATGATCCTGCAACAAGAGTTTGACCCTGCTGTGACCTCTTTGTGTGTGGCAGCCAGATGTCTGAGGGAGGCGGCACGAGGTAATGTAACAGCAGGGAGTGTGTCCATCCTAACCTCTGGAAACCTATTCATTTCAGTCTGCCTAAATGCTTTTAATACTCTTTACTGAGTCGGTAGGAAAATGCTAATGTAATTATTGAGACAATTGGAAATTAAAGAGCAGTTTGCCAGCCACAAACTTTTTCCCCTAATCAGCACTTCAGAGTAATGTTGCACATTTATTCAAGTGCGTTTTTAGGATTTGTGTGGAATATATAATATTATTTTTTGCCTAGAGAGCACACCATTGAATCCCTGTCTCCTTGCCTTTCAGAGCTGCTGAGTTGTCCTGAGTTACACTCCATCCTGCGCCTGGTGCTGAAGGCAGGAAACTATATGAATGCTGTGAGTGTTTCTGTTTTATGCGTGGGGATTTCTTTAAGACAAATCTATTCTTTACTGTTCAAATACAATAGATTGTAGGTTTTTCAGACTCAGTTCACTTGCCTTTTGTGTCTTTATTTGTTTAGTTGTGTGTACATGTGGAAGTGCGTGTTGTTTCTCTAACTTTGTGCTTTGACTCTCAGGGTGGCTATGCTGGTAATGCTGCAGGTTTCCGCATTCCCTCTTTGCTCAAGCTCGCAGACACTAAAGCCAACAAACCAGGCATGAATCTTCTGCATTTTGTTGCAATGGTAAGAATGAGCTTTCATTACTGACAAAAACATTCTTAAGATTATTACAAGCAATCTTTTCCAATAGGTTTGGTGTTGCACACGTTGTACCCATTTCACATTCTCTTGCCAGACTCATTCACTGTGTTCATGTTTTTTAAACATTCTCAATGCAGTGTTGCTGCTTTTGACACAATAGCTTGATAATCACTTGTGTTGGTCTACACAGGAAGCTGTGAAAAAGGACCAGAGTTTACTGTCTTTTCCCAGCCAACTAGGCCATGTGGGCCCCGCCTCTAGGTCAGTACCTTCCCAAAATGCATCTCATCACATCACGTTCAACAAATGAGCAAACACATAGACCTCTGTTTAATAGCACAGCTCTAAGCCAAGAAACTGTTGTTACTGAAGCCAAGTGCCAAATATTTTAATGAATATATGACATGTTCAAAGCAGCGTCTGAGATAAACATGTACTGGAAGAGAATGTATGATGTACTGGGAAAGGTCCAGTGTTTGATTATTTTTTCTTACATTTCGGTCTCCTCCTTTAGGCTCTGCATGGAGTCAGTCCTAGAAGATCTTTCCAAACTGAAAGGTCGAGTTGCGACCCTGAAGGCAGATATTCAGTCTGAGCCAGAAATTCAACAGCATGCACAGTTCCTGGAGGTATTACACAAACTGGCAGTGTTTTAAGGCGTGTGGAGTGTCTTTGACTCTTCATAAAAACCTTACATTTGCAGATGGCTGAGGAGCGACTGCGGGAGGTGGAGGATGAAATTGAGGGCATGCGCATGTCCAGCCAGGCTCTGGTGGATTTCTTCTGTGAAGATGACAGCACATTTAAACTGGAGGAGGCCTGCCGGGTCTTTCATATGTTTTGCCTTCGTTTCCAAAGAGCTGTTCAGGTTAGACGCATATAGATGTAGACATGAATTCATACGTTTACAATGCAATATCAACTTGTGTTGATGCTTTTACAGGAGAATACTGACCGAGAGCTGAAGGAGCAGAAGAGGTTGGAACGTCAACGTGAGATTGTGGAAAAGCGTCGCTCAGTGGCTGTTTGTACAGGACTGGACCTGGGCCTGAGCCTGGCGAGGGATCCTCAGAATCTGGAGAACCAAGATGAACTAGAGAAACTGCTGGAGAAGAACCTAAGGTCCACTTGGAGTCGAAGGAGCCTCAGAGGTGTGGACTCTCGCAAACACTTAAACTACCTTCAGAGTGACAATGTTCGTCGACATAACTCATTCACGATAAAACGCTTTCCAGAGCTTGGGAGCAGCCCCACATCAAAAAGTTGTCACTCCAACTCTTCGTCTGACCATGAAACCACCGCTGCAGTTTGTAGTTCTCCTGACACTGATGGCACATGTTCACCTAATGAGCAGGAACCTGTGCTGGACTCTTTTTCAAAATCTCATCATGAACATTACAAAATTAGACACCATGGGCCCGACAGTGTTTCCTATGGTTTGCATGGTCATTCAAAGTTAACTGGGACTTGTGTTGTAAAAAGTGATATTTCAAATGAACACAAACTGCATCATTTGAAATCAGACTTTTTGCCCATTTGTTTGGCAAACTCTGCTGCTATATCCCCGGTTTGTCAAACTGACAATCAAAAACACATGCTCAGTAATCCAATAGTAAGCAATAATGACCCTTTTAAAAACCCAAATGACTCTCAAACAAAGAATCACACAAAGACTGGACTGTCGCATTATCAAAAATCTATTAGCCAATCAGAAACCATGGCCTATACATGTGAAGTTAATTCACATCTACAAATTGAAGTGCCTACTGCAGTTTCACTTGATGTGCTACCTGAAAATAACAAACATACAGGCCCAAAAGTGGCCTTTGCCCCCATGGGGAAGAACTGGATGCCTTCTAGTTTACCAGAGTTAACCCAGTCCCAACCTGAAGAGCATTCAGGTGTGCCCATTGAGGAGCAGGACACTGTAAAACCTTACATTCGTGTGGGTGAGCTGCTAGAGTGTCACACTTTGGTCAAAGGCCTGCGGTCTTACGACGCCTTATCACCCCCATCCTCCCCTCTCCCTCGACCTGCACCAAGCCTCTGCTCTAAGTGGAGAAAGGAGCGAGAAGTAGACCATGGAGATGGAGCACCTGTGGGGTCTCCAGCCTCAAAGGAAGAAACCAGGACTATGAAGGTCCCAGTACGTAGAGGAATCAATGCAAAAAGGGGACAGGTTTCACGTGCAAGTCCTACCAGCAGCACTGGTATACCCAGTGTACGGTCTAAAACTGAAAGTTCAAATGGCACAATGACCACACCTACAAATCCAACTACTGCTAACCGTCCAACTCGCACTGTATCAATGAGGACATCTCCTGTGTCCAGATTTGTTGCTCCTGTAGACATCAAAAGAAGTAACAGTACAAGGGACAAGCCAAACAGGAACGAGCCACAGACGTCAACAAAACCCACCCAGATTCATCGGACTTCAGATCAATCAGAGAAAATGTCTCTCTCGAACCAACAGGCTTTCATCCGAGGCTCTCCACTCCGTGTGACCAAAAGACTTGCTCCAAACACTGAAACTCAGATTCCCTCTCCACCTCGGATAACTAATAGTACCACCTCTACCACGGCTAAGACCATTCGTACAGCTGTCATATCCGCAGCTAGAAGTAAAACTGCCAAGACAACTGCGCCCGCCAACCACGTGGCCACTAGTTCTAAAATCCCATCACGTATTCCTAGTGCCAAAATAGCTCGTCCTACATCTACCCAGCCTTTGTGGAAGTGAATGTCTCTGTCTTCTTTTTTTTTTTCTTAAAGCAAATAATTTGTTTTAATATTGAAGAAAAAAAATGGATACATGAATTTGATTTTATTTCTACCTCTTGTTCCTTTTTGTCCTCTGCAGGCACTGGACAATTTTCCAATAACACATGCTCCCAAAATGTATTTTAGTTTAGTTTGGACCAATTTTATAGTGTTGTTTTTTATTATTAAAGAGCGAAAAATGTATTGTGTTGTAGGAAATTGATTTAAATATTGTTATAATTGTTTATATGAGATGTCTCACGCTATGATCACAGCTTGGTACAACACTATACAATTGATGCCTCTACATTTTAAAAAGGGGCTCCTGGGACTATGCACTTTACAAAGTAAATAAGGAGCTCCTTAAAGTAATTTTATATAAAAAACAAACAAACAAACAATTAATTATAACTGTGGTTGGTGTTCACTGTCAATTGTATGTTTGTAAATAAAAGTTAAACAAAGAATCCCTGCATTGTTCACCGATGTTTCATTTCACCATCTCATGTCAGTCAGAATACTTCAGTTGTCATGGATATACCACATTTGACCCATGGAATGTCTTGGTAAAATACAGGGGTGCAGAGGTTAGGTTGGAGGGTGCCTGTGGTTGTGTGAGTCCCAGTGGGAATTTTCTTTTTATAGTCTCCAGTGACGCCAAAACCCTCTTGGGAAAGGCAATAAAATGGTGCCCTTTTGTTTTCTTGAGTGTCCGGTTGTCGCTCAGGGCTGCCCTCTTAACCTGTCCTAGTAAAGAAGTAAAATTATCAAGCGTCTCTTAAGGTGTGGGACATTAAGTCTTTTGCAGTCCAGCATTGACCCAAAAGACTTCAAAAATAATTGTGTGTATGTAAATAAGTTATAGTCATATAGACTGTGACAGGTGACACAAGAAAATTATGTCCTAAAATCAAGCAAACATTTATGGTTAATTTTTATTGTCTGGCTGCATATTATTTATTTATTTATTTTATTTTATTTTATTTTATTTTAAGAGCATATCAATAAGGGTTAACAGTTTGTGTTTGAATACTTTAATACTAATAGCCTTGTTCTGAAATATTGACTCAAGAGGAAAGTATAGAAAGTAAGACTTCCTGAGGCTGATGGAAATGTATATCTATATCTATATGTATATCTATATATATATATATATATATATATATATATATATATAAATACATTTCTATAGTAAATGTAACAGCGTCCTCTTGTGTTGAAAATATTCTTTGCTTTTGAAAAACTACAGCTCCCACAGGGCTTTGGTGACGTACGTCTTGTTACGTATTGTGCGGTTCCCCGGATGCGGCTGTGATTGACCCAAACCAAGCAAAAGGAGATCGAAATCTTAAGTGGCGGTAAGTCGCAAAATACTCAAATTTTTCAGCGTTTCCTCTCTACCATGTCAAAAGGAATTCGCCAGTGTATCTGACACATTGTATACAAGAGCAGTTTTTTATTGCACGCTCTGAAACGTAATTTGGGGGAGGATCTTTGGAAAATAACCATCAGCTTGTTGATAATGTAGCTAACTTTTTAGCCACTCAAGGCTAGTTCCTTAGCAAAGTGCTAGCCTTCGGGGAACGCCTAGTAGCAGGAGTGTTTAGTATTTGAGTGTGAATTGCTTTAGATCCGATCAAAACTTGCCTTTGAACCTTATCTTTCCATGCCATGGTAAGTTTTCTATTAGTGGCGTATCACGGTCCACTTTATCAAACTTTAATTCTGATCGGTAAATTACGTCGAGTTGCTAACAGCGAGTTAGCCTGTTAGCTCACTAATGCAAGCTAATTCTATTTTCTGAATGTTCTTCTAAGTTTGTGCTGGTTCTGTTTGCTGTGCTACTGGGCTGAGACTGTATGCTTTTTTATTATGACCAAACGAGAATGACCAGCGGTACACAAAATATACTGTATGTTTTATACATAAAACACATTTGAATCCGCAAACATTTTTCCATCGTTTCCTAAACACCAAAATAGTACCTTTATTGTCAGAACGGCCTCGCCCCTTGTGTTGATATCGACTCATTCAGAAGTCGTTTTGCTTTTCTATACCGATTGAAATCTGTGTATTTTGTGTTATTTAACACATGTAATAGTCTGACTCACAGATTGGCCCCATATTATAATTAATGTATTATTTGTGCTTGTGTGGTCAGGTGCTCCAGCCCCAGGGGTCGTTGGCAGGATGCAGACCATAAAGTGTGTTGTGGTGGGAGACGGGGCTGTAGGTAAAACCTGTCTACTGATTTCATACACCACCAATGCCTTCCCAGAAGAGTACATTCCTACAGTATTTGATAACTACAGTGCTCAGATGAGTGTGGATGGTCGCACTGTCAGCCTTAACCTGTGGGACACAGCAGGCCAAGAGGAGTATGACCGTCTGCGCACCCTGTCCTATCCACAGACCAATGTCTTCATCATCTGCTTCTCCATTGGTAGTCCATCATCTCATGCCAACGTCAGGCACAAATGGCACCCTGAGGTGTCCCACCATTGCCCCAATGTGCCTATTCTTCTGGTGGGCACAAAGAGAGATTTGAGGGGTGATACTGAAACAGTGAAGAAGCTGAAAGAGCAGGGTCTGGCTCCTACCACTCATCAACAAGGAAATTCTTTGGCCAAGCAGATTGGTGCGGTAAAATATATGGAGTGTTCAGCTCTCCTGCAGGAAGGTGTGCGGGAGGTGTTCGCTGAAGCTGTGAGGGCAGTGTTGTATCCTGTCACAAAAAAGAATAGCAAGAAGTGTGTGCTTTTATAATGGACGCCTTCCTGACCTGGACTGTGAAGATCCACAGGAGACAAGGATCGCTATGTAACAAAGATTGTCATCAAGCCCTTGGCCACGGTCAGAGTCTCAGCTTCTCTGTCTCTTCTCCTCCTTCATGTCCTGGAGGACTTGACGCCATTGCCGTCATCACCAAAGTGACTTTGCCAAAGGTGGGCAATAGACCTAATCTCCTATTTTTCTTACATTTTAACATTGATATGTACACGTCTCAGATTTACATCACTTCTAGATTTGTAGCTTCTCTGCTTTGCCTTATAATTGCTGAACATGGTTGTCTAAAGCCATAATTATATATAAACCAAGCAAGCAAGCTACCCTGATTGACTGGAGAGAAGAGATCTGCCTTAGTTTGGGTGGAGAAATAATTGCTACCTCATACTCTCACCTAGGCTGCATCTCAAGAGTTTGAATTGTCACAATTTTCCATTTAGACATCAATAGACTGCCAAGCAGAAGATTAACACGTTTTAATTTCAAGCTGGTCTGACTCCAGACAAGGTGCAATGACTTCTGGCCGAATGTCATTTTGGCTTAGCCTATAGCCTCAGATTAGAGCTTCAACTCTGAAGCCACAGGGCTCATTGTGGCATGAGAGAGTTTCTTGGTGCCACGCACCAAGGATCCAGACCTTAAAGAGATAAGCAGCCCATTAAAAGCAACCAAGCATGTGTCCTTACAGTAATCGCAGCGTAAGTGTCATAAGGCCTCTGTTAAATTAACCCACAATGCTACGGGTCTCTCAAAGTGAAAGTTGGGTTGTCATAGCTTTCCTCTGTCTGTGTCTTACTCTTGAGACTCAAGTTGACAGTCTTTTAAATCATGTTGAAGAAATAATTTGTGGAAACATTAGGTCAGAGACTGTATTTTGTTTAATTTACTCTGTAAATGTTATCCATTTATAAATGTTTTAACCTATCTGTATGGTTAAGGCCAAAGTTGAATATATTTTTTGTAATAGTGTTTATTTGATCAGTAAGATGTCTTTGATATAGTTAACACTCATAAACCACCACTTAATAATGTTCCTTTTTGTAATGATTTTATTGCTTTAGATGACCATAACCACTGCCTTGTAGAGTCATTATCACATGTACAAGATTGTTATTAACTGGCTGCACAAGGTTTATTGATAAATGGCATTTTATAGAAGAAGCACATTATTATAGCTGCATTAATCATTAAGCAGCAGGTCTTTCCACTATAAGGGCCTTAAACCTGGTCCAGTGCCTTATCCAAACCAAAGACCACCACACCAGTGCTTCTTAAACCCACAGTGCCACGTGACCTTCAAACCCATTACCCAAACTAAGGGCTCATTTTTAAATTTGAGATTTTTTTTGTCTGTAACACTTGGACAGCTCACCTTGTATCAAAAGTGCTAAACTTGCATCTTAAGCAGCAACTGATTTGCAAAAAAATAAAAAGCAGTTGCAGCATGTAATTTGGTGTTTACATCCTTTTGTTCTCTTATGTCAAACTGGTTCAGTCAAAAGCGTGTTCGATCAAACAGGCATGTAGGATCTTACCATCAGTGTTTTTATGCATTTTATATATATTTTTTTTAAATAACAACCACGATTATTTGTCCTCACAGTAATGGTCTTTCCTATTATTTTCATGTATAACTTGAGCAGGTGTGTGGTAAAGTTGGATCGTGGCCTGTGAAAAAAGTCTTGAAGAACTGAAGGGTAACACAAAGGTTTGTAACAGTTTGAGCAATATAGATGTGTGACATTTGAAGATACATTTAGAGGGTCGAATGTTTGTGATAAACTGTGGTTAGCTCGTTTGTCCTGATCTCACTCGAAGTGAACAGACACTTGTGTCCCTGAGCTGTGCTACGTGTGCGTGGTACTATGCTTTTACACTGGGAACTTGATTTGTAGAATCTGTAATTGTTTTATATATAACAAAACATATTTGTATAAATGAACTAACAATGAGATGATTTTAAATTATGCCAAATAAAATGGTGGTTCAAACCATGTCTCTTCCTGAATGTGTTTTTTTAAACTTGTTAAAGGGCTGGTAATAAAATCATAACATTTGTTGACAATTTATATAATTTTGATTTAATTATTTAACTGACAAAATTTGTATTTTGAAAGAGTAGGCCTTGACTGTTTCAAAGAATTGCACTGGAGATCTTGACAATACGGAAACTTGTAGATGCATCTCTACTTGTATATTGAGATCAGGAAACCACATCTGACATAGTTTCCTACTGTTACTTTCGGTTCCCTCCTGTCACCACTAGATGGCTACAGAGATCTTCTCAGAGGTTTCCATGTTTGTCTCCCACTTTATACGCCATACATTTGGAGTTAATGGTCTTTACCCATCTGCTGTTCAGGGCTATTCTTCAGCTGTGCAGACACCCACAAGTTCAATCATTTGCGGGGTCTAAGATGCCTCAGCCTCCCGCTCTCTGAAAAATCCCCCTGACCTTTGTGGGCGGTGGCTGTGACAAATGACAGATGTTTTAACTCCACCAAAGGCCCATTAGCACATCACTGGCACTGCAGCATTTGGAACACATTTTTATTACAGCCATCTCCAAATGTTTTGCTGCCAAAACAGTTATGAATGTGTCTCTGACTTGTAAAACTTTTGTAAATGACTAGTGAGGAGATCATTTTGAAGTTGTGGGACACACGGCACTGCAATGTCGTGTTTATCTTGTGACAAGAGAAAAGGGCAAAGAGGAAGACAATTATCATCTTCTATCGTAATTTACACGTTATTGCCGGTTGCAGGCAGATGCCTTTATAGTTTGGCAGCAAATGGTCTGGAAGCAAAGCTTAATAGACCTAGTATGTCTGTTTTTGTTTGATTTTTATTACACAGAATCTATTCTGGATAATTCTTAAGTAAGACCCCACCTCTTTCCCCAAACAGTTTTTTTTAGAGCCAAGATCACAATTTTAAAAATGTTCACGATTCCTGTAACTAAAGATGTCTATTCAGAAATTCTTCCCTGTGATTGTGATCCCTGTCACTCACTCGGAGCATCAGAATCAGATATTCTGATTCTGATCTATTCACACATTTATTGCCATTGTCAGTGAACAAAATTCACAAACTACGAACTTGCTTAAGCAATAAAGTACAACATACAACAATGAATAATAACAATAGCCATAAAAAAGTATTGGCCACATTCTAAAATAATGGCATGCAAAATCAAATATGTAAGAATAAAAAAGTATGTTTAATACAATAAACAGCAAGATCAAAACAATAGTGCAAAGCTAGCAGTGCAAATAGGTGACGTATTTGCTGGATGAGTATGACTGAGGCTGACCAATATGAGGACGAGTGGGTGGTTCAACGTCTGCAGAGAAGCACTGATTCACAATGTGATCAAAACAACGTATGGGACTGTTAAGTGTGACATCACGGGCCCAAAGTATATTCAGAGTTCCATTGACAAAAACAGCAGAAACATGTTTCACACTAAATCATTTCAATGGGTGTAACTTTTTGTAGCATTTTCTTTACTTATTGGCCCAGATTTTAATGGGGGGAAAAAAAAAATGTACATGTAAAAATTATCACTGGTTATGTTTGTGTAGTTTGTTGAAAACCCTAGAGCAGTTTATAATCAGCAAACTTCCATAAAAATGAATAGGCTGGACATGGAAGTAAGAGTGACGACATAATCAATCAACAATCCCACTGTCACAAGGTTCATATATGAGTAGATTTCTAAGGTAATATGACCTTAGAAATCAGCCCTATAATGCACGAATCACCGAATCATTCAGGTATCGGTATTATACACTTAGTATCACAGAAGTATTATGATTAGGTTATCAGGCTTATTATCCCAGACAAAAGAAGGCTTGTTGCGAACCTATACATTTTTGTTTATGAAGTGGAAATGGCACATAGCGGCTCGGTGGTCACAGTGATCTTTGAAGGCAGCAGGGGGTAAAATCTTTTCATCAGGATTTTGATAGAACATCCAAACTCTGGGGTAAACAGACGCCTATATCTCTGCGTGACTTATCCATCGGGACCTTGATCTCACTGTCTTTCACTCCAAGCTCCTCTCTTTAGCTGCGACCTCTTCAGTGTCTGATGGTGTTCATTCCTATAGCACTATTCAAGTCAAAGCACAAGGGAGAATCATTTTTATCTATGGAAAATGGCCTTGATCTAATAGATGGCCTGCGGCAATACCTAGACGGCACAAACTGCGGCTGTGCATTCAAATCATAGCGTTCTGGTAAAAAGAGAGAAAATTACTTTGCAAACAAAAACAAAGAAATCAAGGTTGCACAACAGAACACCTGTGAGTGATGGTAGCAGTGCGTGTCCCTGAAAACGAATGAATAACACAAAGTAAATGTTTGTGTGATTGTTCAAGTTAAATGGTTTCAGAAGGATTAGTAGAAGAGAGAAGATCAGCTTCGTTCCTTTTACAGCTGAATTTGTGTTCGCATTTGAGAGTTTTCTCTATTACACTACACAAATGACTTCCTGGAATGTTGAAATAGCAGATAAAGTTTGATTTTTTTGCTTTATTAATATTAGTCAGTGATAAAGACTCTGCATTTCCCAGAAATGATGTACAGCATTTGGAAGTGTCTAACCACAGCTAACCAAGCACTTGAACCAATAAACTTCCATCGAGGGCTGTTCCACTATTCGGACAAATAATCGTGATTTCTATTTCAATGACTAAAAAGCTGTAATCGTAAATACAGTGAATTGCCTTCTGTTTAGAATTATGTGTGCACTCCTTTTGTCACTCAAAACATGGAGCAAATAAAACACATTACCAAGACTTTTTGGTGGCCCCCTAACAGACAATTATGATCATCCTTGCATATTCGGTCCGGTTATTGTTATTTTTCAATCACTATTGTTACACCGTATAACTCACTCATTTATAGGCATCCTGTGTAGCTTAAAGTCAATAGTAAGACATAGTACTGTTTACTTTTTGCAATAAGTACCAGACCAATTTCAAACATCTCAAAATGTTTTTTTACTATTAGAAAAAACACCAAATTATGAAACAACACTATATTATATTATATTGTATTATATTATAACACTAGTTTTATATGTTATCAACTTGACTACTATATGAGCAATGATTTTCCTCTTTTTGAAAAGGGTGATGGTGTCCTCAGATTTTATGCATAATTGTAATTGACTTTCACAAGGACTTAACTCAACCTCAATGCAGCTTTAAACAAGCGAGGAAAAATGGAACTGAGAAAAAAAAAAAAACGCTTTTGAGGGCCCTTCCCTGCCTTAGGCCCTGGGGTCACCAGTGCCCTTTACTCCCCCAGTACAACACCCCTCAATATACTAGAAGATCAAAACAGCACCCCACTTCCACTGTAATTGACAAATCCTTGTAAAACACACAGACGCTTTAAGATTTCTGTTTCTTATTTATTGTAGTTGTACATTTATGACTCAGTACAGTCAAATCCAGTCTGCACTATATATCGACGTAAAAGATTTAGTTTGCTTCCAGGTATGAAATAATCCGCTCTCTTGTCACGTCCTTCGGTGCGACTGAGAAAACAAATGAAACTGATTCGTGTGCGGCCACCGTTGTTTCCCATCTCTCCAGAGTAGACCACGCGAGACTCTTCACATACTGTCACTCTCCCCTGTGTCCCAAAGGTGTGCAGTGTGAGTACCACGGTTTCGCCTGTCAGACTCTCTCACAATACCGCGGGGCTCGAGTGATGAGTTGGGAAAAGCAAGAGGCTGTACGGGACAAGATGTGGTTAGATATGAGTGAAAGCAATCAATGAGCGCTGGGATTGCAACTTCAGAATGAAATCAGTCGGAACGCGGCCTGGACTGGGCAAACAGGCTCTTTCACCCTTGGCCAATTACGAGCTATAACTTTGATGTTAAGCTTCGGAGCTGTCAGATTTCTGAAATGACATGAAGGCAGCAGACCAATGCGTTCATTTGAAACAAGCTATATCCCCAAGACCTTTGCTGTTTTCTCTTCAGTTTTCTCCTTGGTTTTGTTTTGCTTCGCTGTACATCACTGCCAGTCGTGTGTCAGTGAGGGAGCAGAACCTTTTCACCCGGTTGTCAATTTAAGGCGAGACTAAAAGGTTATTGGGCCGTTTGGTACAAAGGTAGACGAGCAACACAGACAACATCTTTTCAAAGGCGTGAGAGTTGGTGCAGTTTATTTTGGCATCTGTAGAACTTGTACTGTGCAAAACTTGGATTTGTAGGAAAGAGTATGAATACAAGTGCAAAGAATCTAAACACACAAACTACAAAAAGTGGAAAGCTAGAGACACTTTTTGTAATTTGTGAGATTTTTTATTTATTAAATATTGTTTCTATTCAACAAATCAATCATGCACACATTTATGATTTTATGCCTTTTCTATGACACTTTCAACTTCTGACATTCTCTGTTTTCTTCGATGTCCCATATGTGTTGATATACTCCGTCTTGTCTATTAAGTGTAATGTTTAATGTCTGAGTTATGTGTCTGTTGATGTCTGATCTTAGGACAACGGAAGGAATATAACTATAGTGGTAACTCTAGCATGTTGAAGCTGCTGCAGACACATTGATTAATATGTACTGTCCTAATTCAAATTCCTAAAAAAACAAAAACATTTGCGTCACAGTGTAATTTGGATATTGATCTAGGGATACAGTTGCCATCAATGACTGGGACTGATACAGAGTCAATCTGATCACATGGCGAATAATCAAAGCCTTTTTCCTCCCCTTTCTTTTAAAGATCTTTTGTTATAAATAGTGACTAACCCTTACTTAGGTAGATAGATCGATCGATAGATAGACATAGATAGACGAGCAAAGCCACTGTTAAAGACGGCTGGACCTTCATTCTCCTGCCCCTCCCTGAGCAGACTGCATTATACAGTCGGATGGAATAGAAAATGATCATCATTTTCAAGCATCATTTTCAGTTCCTGAATCATTGTCAGTTCCTGAAAATGATGCTGATTCCTTAGACCCATGGATCCGAGAGGTGATTTGGATTCATGATGTATTGTCCTGTCCATGAAACAAAGGAGATAAACATTTTGGTGGTGTGGATGGCTAATATCGATATCCTAGTATCGATACATCGATACTGATTCAGTTCAAATGTGGTTATCAATACTGTTATGCAAGTATCAATTCTAATTACCACATGTCAAATTGAAAGCTAAAGGCATCATTTGTGACAGGCCAATTTCTTTATTTTATGTCAAAAGACACCTTCATTTTGGACTGTGTTCTAAGCTGTCATGTGTTCTGTTTGTCCTGTATATTTGAAACACTTTTTTATTAATATATTTTTGAAATGTCTTCACCCATAAGTAAGGCTGCAACTAACAATTATTTTAGTAATATATTAGTTGTTTATAATGTGGAAAATCTTGTGAAAATTAGATTTTCATTCAATTTTACCCAGATGAAATTAAAGTGAAGCCTTTAGAGGACAATATTTACAGACAAAAGGGTGTTTTAATCAAAAACACTCAATGTACACATTTTTGTCATTTTTGTGTGATTCCTGCTTTGTCTGAGTCAGAAAACCTCTTCTCTCAGCTCATGGCATGTTTTGGAGTCTGTGTATAGATCAGTTAACTATTATTTGATTACTTATAGTTAGCTGACAACAATTTCTGCGATCAATTACAGCATAATGAATACTGTTTATCAGTTTCTGAGCCGTGAAGCATTTTGGTCAACAGCCATGGTTGTTTTTAAAATGTGCTAAATAAATAAATGTGATTGATTAATTACTGAAAACTAAAAATTTGGCACAACTAAAGGGAGTGGCTACCTGAAGCCATCTGCACAAAGCCGTCCACATGCATGAGTCTCAGGTGTGCATGCGAGTGGGTTCTGTTTCAGCAGACATCCTTGACTGGAGCTATCACTACATAACAAGCACATGGAGCATTAGACTGGATTCGAGATGGTGGTCCTTAAAGCAGGCAGACAGAACATCCTGTGCTGCATCGGTTATACTGTGCCCGCTTTGATCTCAGGCAGGCTGCGTCTTTGAGGAACAGATTTAAACCCTTTGGCTGAGAAAGTCTGGTCGGAACCAAAACGTGCTGTAGATGAAGAAAAGACAGAAGCATTAATCACTCATTTGATTACATTTGTACATTTACATTTTTTACATTACATTTTTTGATCTGGTCCCAAACACATCTTTGTACATCAACTTAGAAATGCTCACTCACTTTCTCTTGTCATCTTAATTTTGTTAATTCCTTTCAAACATATTGTCATCACTTTTGCAACAGCTCCTAAAACACATAATTTGGATTACTCCGTGACTCTTTAGGTGTTACAAGCTTTAATGGGAAGACCGATTCAATTTCTGTTGAGAAGAAGGAACTGGTTATTTGAAAGTTCTGCTTATTTATCACTGATTCACCCAATTTACAAAATAAAGCTTTATTTACCATCGTTATATACCATAATATTTCAGCAAACATGGCCCACCTTAGCTCAAGAACTGCATTTTTTTTTTTTTTTTCACTTTATGATGATCAAGTCTACAAGAACATCTGTCAAGCTCCTTGCCCCAATTCTTTCTCGGATTAAAAACAAAAAAGATAGTAGCCCCTTCTTATGACTACTTTTTTCCTTAACTATAAAAAACTCTTCCCCCAATTTGAACGTCATATTATGGTGAGTTGAAACAAAATACCCAGAGACAGTGTCTATTCCAGCTGTAGAACTGAACCGACACATTTGACCCAGAAAATATAAAGTTCAGCTAAATTATATATCAATCATAATCTCAGTTATTGTAGTAGGTTGCAGTTTTGTCTCTTGTGAGGACACATTCAGATGAAAAGAGGGGAAAAAAACACAGTTCCCAAGAGGGGCTCCGCTCGGTGTAAGCAGGGGAAAAGTTTCTACTCTGCACTTTGAATCTGAAATCCATTGTTGCAGGATCCGCAGAGAAATGCACATTTACTGCTGCCTCTGTTCATTCTGTTTGTCCTGATTTAGGAATCATCAGTGTGGGAGTATAATTTTATCATTGGTGAAAATAGATTAGATTCAGTGAATGTCATTCGGTAAAGGAGATCCACTCACAAGGAAATGAAGAGAGTTCATCAAGAAAATTAGTTGCAACATAAAAAAAAATGCATGGCAAAAACAATATTTTTAATTTGAGTAGTTTTGGCCAGGACAAATTCAACTTTTATGAGGCAGGATATTTAAAGTAGGGGTACCTGATGTTCCCACCACGACAGGAGGAAGCATTTAAATCTTTAACTCGTTCCCAGCTGTTGCAAATCCTTTGGCACATTGTTAATATTCACATGCATTAATTTTAAAGAGAGTGCTCCTGTTTAACAGTGTTTTCGGACCGTGGAGTGTAGCTGTGGTGGACCACCCGAGCGCAGCCAATCAGAGCACTGCTTTCAGCTATTAATAAAATACATTATTATTAGATTTTGTCACAAAGTGCTGCATTCACAATGTACTCTTTGAGGGAAAACATAAAAAGAAAAGAAATCTGGTACCTTTAACCTTTACCCAACTTGTTTCAACACAATTTGTGACCATTTCCAAGATAATTTACTTTGAAATAAGAAAATAAATATGCCAAAAACTGTACTATGTGCAATTTTCTTACCCCATTGGCCAACACTTTGACTTGAGATAAGACATAAGAATTGAAAAGAAAAATGTGTTGAAGCAAGATATTGAAGAATTACATTGAAACAGATCAGACCAAGTAAACCTATTAGTTTATATATAAGTCCCATTTAGATTGTTATCCTGAATTCAACACTACTCATGTTAACCAATATTCAGTTTTTGCACCGTGTCCAAGTTTGGAAGTATGCAGATGATAAGCATAAACTAATAGACGTCCAAAAGTCATATTTGTCCAACACCCGTAAATATATTTCCTTTCACTCTAAAATGTCAACTGGAAGCAATCAGTATTTCATTTTCATTGCTGCTTCCCCTTTCACGCAAAAGGCTAAATCGAATATCTTTAAAGGCCCAGTGATTTCCAAATCCATTTATTGAATCTTTCGTACTTGTCACACATAAATGCTAACCACAGGAAGCAGAAGTTTAATGCAATCTCAGCACACATGTCGCAGCATACAAGCAATTAAGAGGGGTTCTGCATGCAGCTGCTCCGTGGAACGTGATGGGCCCAGTGTGAACCAAATACAAGTCTGTGTGTGCCGTTTAATGACTGAATTGGGAGTTTGCGTTTGACTGAACATGTGGCTTCATCTGATTTTAGCATACATGTGTTTCAAATTTTCTCATGTCATTTCCATTTAAAAAATATTCAAAAGAAAAGAGTTTGTGAAATGTTCCTATTTTTAATGATTGACACCCATCATCATCATATTAAATATTACCTCCTTACAGTATTTATGCTTGAATTTTATGTGGTGACACTGGTAGCTTTAATTCTGGTGAAGAATTGGTTAGTCTTGCCAAATACCTGGACTAGATTTTTTGTAAAAAACATTTTAGATATGATAAATTTTACAACCACTTTGTACTGTCTGGTTAATCATTCATCTCAACGTTGGCATGAATCTAATATATGATCATTATAAAGTCACCTATGGTGCACTCATATTTTATATTTCCCATGACTTTTGACCCCAGTCCCTCATGATTGGTGGATGCTGCTGTCCCAGCAGGCCAGACACTGGCCACCCTCAGGGTCAGTCTCGTGTCCCTCCCTTTATAGATCCGTCCCACTTCCGATGAGCTCATTTTCTTTCCGAACCACACATGCATGCACTTACAATGGAGCTGTCCCAATGTGATGCCTGTCTCCTCTGCTGCCTCTCCTCTTGCGCCTATCAATAATTCACAGAGCTCTGATGGCGGCACAGCCAGGGCAGAGGCAGGGGCGGCAGCGCTGGGCTTTGAACAGAAGGTCAGGTCTCAACAGGCCGCTGGGATGGCATTAATTAGATACTTCCTGGTGCCCCCTAAATAAACATCTCCACACTGGAACCACTCATTAGACTTCAGCTCACAGCGAGCCTGGACACCATGACATATCCACAGCACGACACAAATCATCTTGCCTTTAACGTCTCACCTGGGAGGGGCCCCTGTCTCAGCCAGCCCCCCTGTGCTAAAGCCAGTGTTAACGCACTACTCCTATAAGACCTGACCAGGGTCAGCTTCAGGGCTATTTCAGTGCTAAATTAATGCCACAGTGTTTATGTCCCTCCTTGTACCATCGCACGTCTCTGCTGTGACCTCTAAGATTACCTCTGAGGCCCCTCCCTCCTCCCAAACCCAGCACCTGTCCCACACTGCATTACAAGACTGATTGCTCCACTCTCTCTTCAGACACTCTGAAACTGCACCTCCACACCGATGGTGAGCCATCCATCTCCCGGGACATGCAGGTAAAACACAGGAGAGAGGGTTGGCAGGTGAACACCAGCCCAAAGTCAAAACTGCAATCTAAGACTCACTCAGCTAGCTGTTCTTGCAATCATTCTTTTGTGCCCATTTTGTTGTGCTGCAATAAAGAACTCTATTTTTCTCCTATAATAAAGAGATCAGTGAGGTCTATATCTATAAATGTCTTCAAAAATGTTTCCATACCGTAAATGTTTACAGAACACTCCCAACACCCCCTTAATGTTTTTAACCTAGACAAAATGGTCATCTATTTCTTTTTTTTTTCTGATAAATGATTATTTATGTATCTTTACATTCTTTTGGCACAGCATACATGATGTATATGGAAATGAAAGCTATAAATTTAGTTAGCAAAGTTTAGCAACATGTGCCTCCGGTCGTTCGGTTGTTTCAGTTAACTCCTTAACTGTCCAACACTATGAAAACAACCTTGTATTTCTGAACCCATCCCCTGCTGTCCTCCATCCCTGTGGCCTCCTCAGATAAACACACACACATATAAGTCTACCGCAGACGGTTAAGACCTGGTTTATCTCAGTCTGCTTGGGAGCTGCGCCACTTGCTGTTTCGCCTTGAGTCTTTCCTTAGGCCTGTCTTTGTGGCGAGATAAAGGATGAAGGGCTTGTGTTGCTCCCCTGCATCATAAGTCTGGTTTAAAGAGGTAACAGAGACGCTGAGATATGTCCCTCCCCTGCTGCCTAGTTATTGATCCAAGCCTTGAGGAACAGACGAGGGACAATCCAACTGTGGGACATGAAGAAACAAGAAGATTACCACCTTAGGCCCATGGCATGATACAGGCAGTCAATTCTGTTTAGCCGAAGCCTATATATCCTTAACTCTACTGTGCAATGGGACCACTCAGCCAGTCTATTATGCGCGACCTCTATATCAATGTCAACACCCTAAATATTGCTTTTCATGAGTCAATTCCCCCTGGAGCTTCTCATTTCTTTTTAAATCCATGGCCCCTGAAACAAAGACCCGCTAGAATTGAAAATTAATTGTGTTCCATCAGAGTTGATTGCTAGCAAGGCGCAACATGTGTTTACGCATGCACAATGAGGCACAAACCTATTCCAACATTGGAGAAAGCCAAGACTCAGCAGAGATGTAATTATACTGTAATTTTGGTTGCGGTTTAGACAAAGACCCTGCAAGTGGCTTCAAAACATGATCAGGAAACTGATCAGTTATGAGTTATAGGTGAGTACATTAGCAAATACTCATGTGTAAAAGTAAATATACACTTTGGCAGCATTGTATAAGGAAGCTCAGAGGTGATATTGAAGGTGAAATGAGGAGATTTACCTCAGCCTCCAGAGAACAGGATCAACCTCAGTCATAAGCCTATTAACCTTATTCATATTACAGGGATAAGCAGATGTCACTCATACTGTTTGGATAGGGAAATCTTCATATGTTGGCTAATATATAGAATGAATGTTGCAAAGAGTAATCTATAAACACTTAGGCACCAGTTTAAAGGTGCTGTATCTGATTTTTACGGTCTTAAAAATATTAAAAATAGATCCACTTAATTTTAAACTCCTGTATTAAATCTCATATGCATTCCAAACATCCTAATTATTCAACTGCAATGAGTTCATTAGTGCATTTCACAACGTCACGGTAAAGTCATCAAACATTAGCATGCTAACAGCGCACTTCTTGCTTTGAGAAGAATAAACACTCTGAATAGATGCAGAGAGAGCACAATTGACTCACTTTCACCCAAATAGATGCTTTTACAATATATCTGTATGCAATTTTACTTTATTACATAAAAAGAAATTGGGCACAGCCCCTGTAATTTGAATTTAAAATAATTACCAAGATTTATTGTATGCTCCTTATATTTTATTCATTATTTTTTGTAGCCTACTGCTGTCAGTCATCCATCCAGATTCTGGTAACTGCTTGGATTAGACCACTGTTTCACAATATTTAGTATTTTTGATTAATTTCCAAAGTTTCTGAAAAATCTTGGATCTATCTTGGATTGCTACTCAGTGTCTTTTAAAGTAATGCTGAAACATGACAGATTTTTTTTTTTTTACTGTAGCCATACACCTGCAGCAATGCATCAACAAAATGCCTCTTAATGCCTCGGCTTTATGCATCCCTCCTCAGTGTAATTACCTCACTCGCTGTATGTCTAAAGACAGGCCACATATTGTCTCAACTGTATCATTCCTCACGCTCGACATGCTAGCTCCAAAGTGCTAATGTGATTGTTGTTTTGGTCCCAGTGACCTTCATTACACCGTGCAGGACAAGGGTCAAACTCATGCTGTAACCTACAGAGTCTATCTGCTCTGGGGGAGGATGCTATACTTTATTAACAATTAGCGCAGAGCCGCGGGGGAGCTAGCTTCAATTACTACACTCAGCTGAATGCAAAAGCCCAAGCACTCTTACAAACTCCCACATCTGGTAGACGTCTCTCACGCTGCCTGCATCCTGTTGGAGCACAGCGAGAAGGGCGCAAAGTTTAATCAGGACCTCAACTGAGGTTAGGATTATGACCAAGATAAGACAGAGAGAATATTGGTTCATGCTGCAGATCTGAATGTCAAGATGTAAAATGTTATCGCTTGATGTTTTTCCTCTTCCTCTGGCGTTCGCGTTTTCTTGTCAAGATCTAGATTATGTACTGTAGGCTCTGAATGGGCTTATTTCCTGTTTCCATGGTCACAGTGTCTTATGTGTTAAACGCAGACTGACATTAGAGCACTCAACAAGCACCTGCGCACACGCTCATCTCATCAACCTCTCCATAAGACGCACGCGGAGATCAATGATGCCATCTTCAAAATTACATGCCTTCATTCAGATAAGGCACAGATGCTTTGCCTGGTAACTTACTTTATTTTGATGTAAAATACACCCTACATTTTGCAATGCAGTACTAAGCATTACAAACTCTTTTGGACAACTCTTTTTTTGATGTTCTGCAGTTTGGTGATTGACATTTCTTTTAAAAAATATGCCGAGACATATATTATTTTGTGAATGATAGAGAAGCAAAATTGTTACAGGAGTGCTTCTGTCTTCTACAGTATATGGTTCTAATCTATGACACTTGTGGATCATTACATTATTTTTTGGACATCTTAAATTGCTATATTGATCTAAAACGACAAGTTTAAAAACATAAGTCCTCTTACTTCTGTGTTGAAACCATGGCGGTGATTTGCACTGGCCTCTTTGCATTTCGTCGTCTTTGGAGAGCTGCAGTTCACAATAGCAAACAGAGGAATTTTTTTCATTTGTCCCAAAATGGCCACGCCACGCTGCCAAATCCTACGTATGTCATCGTTTAGGAAAATGAAATTGCTGAACTAAGTAAATATCAGTGGGCATAACACAGGGATGCAGTGCAGACCTGGACTGGTGTCTTGTCCACAGGAGAATAAAGATTACTCAAATCTGCACAAATCACTCTAACTTCAATTGATTTAATGACAAGGAGGAACAAGTATAATATGGTTAAAAACTCAAATGTCACTCACTAAAAGTCAATTTTGCAAAGTAGGTCTCTGTTAATGTAAAGTAAATGTGTTGTGTGTTTCTGGGCTTTGGGCCACCCCCTACGGTGCCCTGCCCAAAGGTTTATGTGATCCCCCAGTCACCATGACCCGACAGGAGCAGTTGAGTGAGCGAATAAACAATTGTGACGGTGGCAGTGTAGATTGAAAAGACAGAGAAAATTGGATCTAAAATTAAACAGAAGTCTATGCCTATATTAAAATGGAAGTGGGGCAGAGGATTGGGGCAGGGTTTCTCTTAAAATACTCCAAATAAACACTGGGTAGCAGTTGCAGTTAAGCCTCCTTCACATATGAAACACTGGAGGACGATTTGTTGAGGTGACCATCAGGGCAGTGCATCCAATCAGGGCTATTTAGGGCTTAAGACTCGGCAATGTATCACAGTGGGCTGTGCTAGAAATACCAGCCTGCGTCTACAACATAAAGATGAAAATAACTGGTCTCAGAGAGAAAAAATCAATACACACAAGACGAATATTAATTTGTTGCTACTTTATTATGCCTCGAGCTTACAAAATTCATCACCCTATCAGATGTTTCCAATAATTGGCAACACAATGCACTCAGAGTTACCTTGAAATTGGACAGATTGTGTGGAGTCTCAGTGGACTAGACGGGTTTTTGCATAAATTTGAAAGACTAATTAGCTTTTGGTGATTAGCTCTTGCTCTTTTATTGTCATCCCTTTTAATCCCCACCCACCTGCACACCTACGCTGTCTCTCTCTCTCTAGTCCCCTCTCTCCCCTTTTCCCTTTATCCTCTTTTCTCTCTCTCTTCCTTTCCATTCCTCCCTCTTTTTCTCCCACATCCTCTCTCAGTCTTTCTCTCTTCTCGCTCTCTGCCCCTCTTCTCTCTCTTCTCGCTCTCTCTCCTCTGCCTCTGTGAATGTGTGCGTCGTCATTAGTGGCAAACTTCCCATGGGAACTGGCGTTACCTGCGTCAAACCAAACAAATACGCGCTCCAGTCTCCAGGGAGCAGCGGAGTGTGAAGTCAGGAGAGGACCATGGCTAATGTAGTTTTAATCACTATAGTGTACCAAGAGCCCTTCATGATGTGACCGTGGGATTATTTATTCTTAAGCATTTCATTTTGAATGTGCAGCGAGGGCTTGATCAGGGATACAATCTGTTCTTAGCAAAGACAGCCAGGCACTTGTATCTGCACTTAAAATCTGCCGAAGCATTAATTTTGGACCAATGGATAAACTCAATGAGGGGCTTTTAGTATGACAGCCTTGACTCACTGTGGCTTGAGGCCATTTTTTTTTCTTTTTTTGTAGTGTAGCGTAGTGCTGTAGAAGGTAGTCTCTCTTATTTTTTATCATTGTAATTTTTAGTTCAAAGATTGATTTTCTTTCAGTTTTCACAATCTGTTAAAGGAGGACAAAATGACTGAGGGTGACTATTCATCTGTGATCGATAGAATAAAAATAAATCAAAGTGACAATGACAGGTTGGACTACTCATTTAACTAAAATGCAGTTAAAATAGATGTATTTCAAATTCTGCTAAAGTCTTTACTAATTTTATCCCAATTTAGCATTTTTTTTTTAGTTTTTTAATTTTACTTCCTGGTTGTAAATGATGACATCATGCTAGAAAATTACCAAGAAACCATCCTGTGCAGTGGGGCAAAACTCGACAAATAAAATGTGAACGCCTTTATTTTGTTCAATCAATGTTTAAAGGGTCAAAAAAGTAGTTTTTTTTGTGTGTAAATTATGCAACTTTTGTCTCCCTTGTGTGATGCCATCAATTTGTTTACTTCCTGTAATTTTCACCTGATTATTCAACTTTTCTCCACAAATAGCTCCCTGATTGGTGTAAAACCATAATTTATATTTACAAGAGGTATTAATACACTGAATAAAGTCAAAATTAGAAAATCATAAAGAATATGCACTTTAACAGCTACTTATCAATACAGGCTCCTTTAAACAAGAACGAGGACTGATAAAATGACATACAAAGGACAAATGTTGACCTTTCCTTTTAAAATGGTCTTGATCTAAATAAGACCACATGATGACAAATGACTGTTATTTTGTGGTGACCATAACATTCTGCATTTTCAGTAATATTATTATTATTGTTGTTATTATTATCATCATTGTGGTATCAAAATAAAATAAAAAATTAACAGGAGCAACAAAACAACCTCACAAAAAGCTTGAGATGAACATGAAATCCAAAGCATCACTGATTTATCATGTTTACTGAGCTAAACTGGAGCTTCTGCAAATGCCTACTTTATCTAGTGTAAACAAGACCCTATAGAAGCATTGATGTAATTCATTTTTTATTGCCATAGTTACATTCTGTACCCTTGATGTAAAGAGCAAACATGCAGATATGGACAAAGGCAAATGCTATCTGCACCTTTAATGCCTGATCCTAAAATAGACAGCGGATTTGTCACACGGTTTGTCATCAGAACAATCCATATAATTCACACGTCGAATACACATTAAGAAAATAACATGACAGGTTTACGTAAGGTTTATTTCTGTCGCGGGCGTGTGTGACAGAGTGCATTTTGTCTCTCGTGACAGAGTAAAAGTGATGTGTGCTTTGATTGAGAACAAGATTTGACATTTTCACTGTTCCTCGCCGCCCGCCCCCACTGGCACAGTCAGGGCCCTTTCCCCCCCCACACTCTGTCCATCCACAGACATAAGAGAGACCCGTGCTGCAGCCACCTGTCAGCGCCTCGATGTGATGTGATGTGATTGCAAATTGTTCCATTACTGCTCATGTTCTCCGAGGAGGAAGCAGCAGGATTTCAGCGCTCAAGACGCCCTCTCCCACCCATCGTCTGCATGAGGAAATGTATTACTCCTCACAACTCCCGCAAACTAGAGAGTAAATGTTATCATAGCAGAAAAACAAGACAGCGTGCATGTTTGGAAGGAGGGAGCGGTGAAGCGGAAATCCTTTGTAAACAATGTCAAGGTGCTTTAAGCCTAGACCGCAAAAAGGAGATTCTTAATATAAATTTGGAACTGAATGTTTTTGACTATTCAACGAGGTTAGATTTAATTGCTTGTAATACACCACCAGGTTACGGGTCAGATCTGTGGAGAGGTGACCCCACTGTCAGTAAAAATGGATGTTTGAAGATATTTTTCAGCTATAAAAACACCTGTAACAGAGTAAAAACAGGACAGATATGTTTAATGCTATACAGTGGAACATTGTAGGCAAAGCAGTAACATTTTGGAGACCAGAAGGTGCATAGTGGTCTCAAGAAAAGTTACATAGTGTACCTAAGTATTTCAGGTTTACATTTATTACAAAATTCTTTCTAGGTTCTTACTGTTTTTTAAATGTCTTAATACTCTTGGGCCTTCTTATCTGTCAGAACTGCTTTTACCATATGAACCCTCCTGGCCCCTGCACTTCTCCTCCTAGTCATTCCCAAAGTCAGGACACGCACTCACGGAGAGGCGTCCTTCCAGTGCTACGGCCCTCGTCTGTGGAACAGCTCAGGGCCACAGAGGATGTTCAGGTTTTTAAGAGCAGGCTCAAGACCCACCATTATAACTTAGCTTTGATTAAAATTTTATTGTGTATTTATTTAATTTATTTATGTAATTTATTGCGTTCACTTATTTTAGGCTTACTATTTTAGATGTATTTATGTCCTATTTTAGATTTTACTCTCTACCCAATACTTTATTTATTTATTTTATTTATTTATTTCTTCATATTTATTTATCTATTCTATGAAAAGCGCTTTATTTGATTAGATTTTATGATGTTTCTAACTTTATTAGATTAGATTTTATGATGTTTCTAACTTCATCCTGAAGCAAATGAAATTATTTTTCTTCACTTGCAGATGCATTTTCAACATTCACAGATGTTTATGATGATAGTGTGTATTATTGCACCTTTTTCCCATTTGTGGATGTAATGTATTCGTCCAGTGGTCCACGGTAGAAAAGGTTTCAAAGACAGTCATCAGTCACGTTAAAAATGGCTTCCCGATGGTTTAGTTTGAATGTCTTTTCTACCTTTTTCCATTTATTGTTTACAAAGCAAATGATTTAGATTTTGATGTCATGTTCACAACTATATTTCAATTCTCATAAAATATTCAATGCAGGAAAAAATGACATATGTTTCAGAAATGCAATTGAATCAAGTCTCAGATTTGGAACAATACAAATAAATTATCTAGGTCATTTAAGTAAATGGTAAATCTTGCCAAAACATTAATTTCTAAATCAAAATCTTTTGCAGTGATTTGAAGATGTTTTGGTATTGACAGACACAGATAATGTGTCCACTTTGCAGATGAATCCTGACATCTGCGCTTAATGACTTAGATTTAATCCCTCCTCAGAGCATCATATATAGAGTTCAGAGGAGTGGACACAAAGATGTGAGTCAGAGGGCAACTCCAGATAAACCATACGT